>JBAJFG010000096.1:0-600000 GCA_037903475.1 Ancylostoma caninum | reverse complement strand
ATCGTCTAGCGACTGGTACGAAAGGTAGCGAGAATCCATTGTAAAGGGTTGCTTCTTTCTTGGAGGTTTCGATGAAAATATGATCAGCTAGATTATGCAAATATTCTTCGAAAAATGACTAGGTCAAGCTACGACGGGAGTTCTATCAAAAGGATGGAAAAAGATGTGGCCTGACTTCAGCACCTAACCATTTCATCCCGAATTTCGGGTTATTTAGCCTTGAACTTATATAAAAGAATATATAAATAGTTAAGAGATGTACTAGCGGATAACCTTCTCGGATGAAATCTTCGCTAGCAATGCTGCACCCTCTGCTCACCTTCGAATATCGGTTCAGCCGTGAACGGAAGGTGAGACGTCTTATAGGCATCTTTCAGCATATTGTAGAGCTGATCTTACATGTCGTAGTAGAGGACAAGCGACATCGGTGTTGTGAATTCGTACAATGAACAGATTTTCCAGGACGAGCAGAGGAACAGAATTTCCGCGAAAAACGCAGAAATTTTCGCTAATCGCACAACCCACTCAATTAAGCTGCAGAGAAAATATTTGGCTCAAAGAAAAGCCCATGAGATAGGCAACGGCTGAGACCTACAGATTGCGGACGTAATCCAATCATTGATTGGTTGTTACTCTGACTGTACTGCGTCCAGTAGTAATTGTCATTGTTTTTCACAGTGATTCGTATAAATGACCACCAGTTTGGTTCACCGCGTCTCTGGCAGCTCATTAAATCTGACATATGAGCAAGGCTTTGGAGGATTTACTTTAAATCGCGCAGTAAAGTATGAACGAAAAACCGTAGAGAACCTACTACCAACGATATGATATTTATTGCATGGAATCTCCATGTGAAACAGAAACAATTAGACATCAAAACACAAACACAACTGCAGAAACAAAAAGAAAATGACCTGTATGCATCCGAGAAAAAAGTGAACTGATGATACCACAGGCTTCTCATTAACATGCTATCAAAAAAACTAAGTTATAGGTGGAATAGCAAATTTTTTGCAGATTTTTCGAAACTCAGACCAGGCACGACTGACAAAGAAATGATACCTTGTATTAGTTCTTGCCCTAAGGATTACAACTTTGTTGGACCTCCTGACTCTCCCACTGCACTTCTCTAAGAGCTTGTTTGCCCTCAATCCTACACGTCCACGTAGTAACTTATGGAACATTACTAGAGCAAGCATCTTTTTGTTGAAGGCTAGGAACACAGTCCACGATTTAGATTCCTGACATAACAGCGAGGAACCGCTCATATAGGATCAATCCCAAAACCTGAGCCATGAGTTTTCTTGTGAAGTTATCCTGAAGGGGGGGGGGGCGTGAGAAAAAAAAAGTGGGGTCTCCTCCGTTTTGGGGTACCCGACGTAAAATAAAATCAATAAAAACACTAATTATAGTAATAAACAATAAATAAAAATTATTTTCAAAAATAATAATAAAAATAAACAATTAAAAACAAACTAATACAAGATTTTTATTTGTATTGTGAAGTAATTTCAAAGATTTTGCGGCCCATTCTCGGGGAGGGGGCGCCCCTTCACGCCCCCGCCCCCCCCCCACCCCTCCCTTCGCCCGCCACTGGTACCTACCTTTACTCACAGTGCGCGTCAAAGCTAAGATTCTTATTAGGAATCCTAGGTCTACAACTAATCCCAATGATCCATCCGAGCTCAGATCTAGCCCCGCAGAGAATAGTTCCGTAAGTTTATTGAATGAAACATCACTGTGTAGCTTTCTTAACGCTTTTCTTCAGTTGGAAGGCAATCCGCTATAGAACAGGAGCCGTGAGGAACCGCCAATAACGAAATCGCGCAAGATCTCCCTGATCCTGACATGCGGCCCGAGATATTTTGTCAGTTGTCAGCGACGATTAGGGGTCATCTTACGTAACTGAGAAAGTGTCATATGGATGTTATGGATTAGCGAGCATAAGAGATATGGCAAGGGTTGAGGGGAATAGGCTGAAATGAGTTTTTTACGGAAAAGAATCAAGTGAGCAAGGAAAAACCGCAAAATTATCAACTGTTGCAAGCTTTGGGCTCAATCGTGGTATCGCAACTCATTGGCTACTAAAGAAGAGTGGCTGTTGGCATCACGCCAAGCTCCGTGCCATTCACTACAGTGTTAGTCATCACCAAAACAAAGCGATGTTCAGCGGGAAGCGCAATGGTCAGAGCGGAGCCTGAAAACGACGGCCGTGAAAATAATGGATGAGTTGTCGACGAGACGAAAGAAGAGGCTGTTGAGATCACACGTACGATATGAAAGACCATGAGAAAGTGCTAAAGTTTTTTTTAATGGGTTAGCCATGGCCTTAGATGGAGAAGCAGAGCATAGATGTTTATTAATTTACTGCTTATTGTTTATTTTATTGCTTGCTAGTTTATTAACTCACTTATTCTTGTAACTACCTCAAAATTAAGAGTGAAACTTACATACTATAGTGAAATGAAGAAGGTATACAAGGGAGCTGTTGTATGAATTTTAAAATCAGCATCTACTAGTAAGTCAAAGTACGATTGTTATTATGAGCCTCAAATCCAGACTTTCACCTAATTATAGCGGGCGAGATGTTGGCGGATCGTAAAATACCTCCATAAACGGTTGCAAACTCAACTGAGCCGCTGGGTTGTTCCCATAAACGGTTCCAAATTCTACTGAGCCGAAAAAGAAAACAAATATCGCAGTCTCACATTTACTCCATGGAACAAAATACTGCGTGAAACCCATATTGCAAATTGCTTCCACAGCAAAACACTTCTCTCCTCATTTTTTCTACCTCTGGATGTCCTTTCGAGTTTCGTTCTTTTCGCTGATTAGTCGCTTGTATGACGCAAGGTTAATGTGTTTCATGTTAGGTGCATTAAGAAACTTTGCTACGACACAGCCAAAAAAAAGCGGCAGAAACTTGCGCACCAAGGTAGGGATGTGCTATGAAAATAGAATACATCGAAGCTCTGTGGAAAACCCGTAACTTTGCTGGGAAAATTCCAAAAAGTTCTTGATGGTTCGGATAATTGCAGAGGAGTGTAGCTGGTTGGCACATTTTGTGACTACATATATGTGCTATGTATATTCATTAGTTCAAGGGACCTTGCGTGCACAAATGAACTAAAAGTGAGAAGTTCTTTTTTTTACTTCATTGAATGCACTAATTATGCTACAATAAAACATGTCATAAGAGATACACTCTTAAAAAATGAACTGGATTACATAAAAAGTATGTCATCGAATAACACCACAATCGTTACACTAGAAGCGAATGTATCATCCCAACCAAAAACCATCAAATGTGTCCAATTATACGTTTAGGTGTTGCATCTTTGGCATTGACGTATGTATGTACAACCATAGAGAAGCAAAGACCACGGATTCTACCTTATTGCAAGTCATATGCGGGTTAGAAGATTGAATTAATGTAAAATTGTTGTTGTTCCACCACCCACGACATCATTTAAGCTTAGTCTTGAGCTCGAATATGTATGGTGGGACCATAAACTAAGAACCCTTCGAAATTACAAAAAAGTTCGCCCATTTCCAAAGAATAATGCGCCGTAAAGGGCTCCGCCATCACTGCTCGAAGCCATGGTGGAGGAGCTGGTGGAATTGGGCATCTAATCCGATTTCGCTGCTCGGGGGCGGTCTAAAGACTCTGGCTCTGCCACAAAGCATCGGACGTAGCTTCTGCATGCATGGATTCGTTATTTGGCCCACTTTTATCGAAAAAAAATGCAACAGAATCGAGATCAGAAATTGTTAGTGATCTGGACATTCTCACCTCGAGGAGAGTGTTGGGTTCCCACGTACAAGAGTGGTTTCTCTAAAGGAATCCATTCATAAATGAAACAATTCACATTCTTTCTTAGTGCATTCACTAAGCATTACCGCATAGTTTTTGAAGAGAAATATGTCGAAAGTTTCAGGATGACTTCCTCAATTCATAAACAGTCTCTGCGCAAAGTAATATCGGAAAGCCCTGAACGGAATTATGAGAAAAATTCCGAAAAAAAAGCTGACAGGCTCAAAAACCCGCATATCAAGCTCCCTTAAAAGCCAAAAAGATGATAATGATGCATTTACGGTTCTTCCACGCACCCGAAAATTTTCGTAAAAGGTTGCACGCTTAACCTACGATGTTTCAAAGAAATATCTGGGTAAACACCGCCAATATCTATACTAGCGTTGGCGCGAACCATTTCTAAGGAATGAACGGCTATAAAAGTACGCAAATGCACAATGTGTCGAATGCTTTGTCGGTTCACGACCCGCTCCGCCCGACATCTGGTCGCTTATACTTGGTTGACCATATTTTTCAAGTGTGGATCGTTCGCTGCTGTGCAGATGTCCATAAACTCAGCGAAAAAATAGCCGTTGGGACGACCCGTCGGCGCCGAAGGTTGTGCACCAAGAGCGAAAAAAGCTGCAGAAGACTTCCGGATGGTGACATCGGTTGGGTTGGCATTTATGGGGGCATATCCGTGCTAAACCATTTTATCGAGCCAACACTGACACTCCCTGCATCCCAGTGCTACCAAAACCTTCCCTTTGTTAACTACCCTAGAAACCTTCGCTTGAAATGGTTCGTGTTATATGGGTTCCAGCTCAGATATCGACAGATGCATGAAGAAGCAAGTGATTCTGGGACTCCCCTCAAAAGTGAAACCACTTGTTTGATTCATGAGCCCTTCTGGGAAGGCTAAGTACTCCCCCCGTATCTAGAGGGACGATTTTTTAAACCAAAATGTTTGTGAAGTTGCTATTCTGCCAACGTTTATCAACGCTAACTGGACGAGTTGCGACAGTTCAGACAAGGCATATGCACACATTTTCTCCTGAAGAACTCGTCCTATTTGGAAGGAGGAGTAAGGCTGCAATTTTCTCTGGAATCTGGAAGTTTCATGAATTCCGCTACAGGTCACAACTTACACAACACAATTTGCAAAACATAGAAACGATTCCTGAAATGCTGGACATTGCAAACTTGCACGGAAGGAACTGCGGATGGTACACTGCGTTGAGAAGAAGATTTGACAAATGAAGCCACGCGCAGATGTATGTGAAGCAAAAAAGAAAACGACAATGTCAAGGACAACTATGTCGACAGCGACATCGAACAGTGAAAGCTTTTTTTCTGATTGTTCATGTAGACAGTAACGGAAGTATTACATCATCTTGGCTGATAGGTCTTCATGTAGCCGAAATCCGAAATCAGAGTATTCAAACAGAAGTTCGGATACTAGGAAAACCATAGGCAACTGCACGTATTACATTCAAGTAGGAAGTGTTAGAAATTTTTCCTAAAACTTCTTCTTTTTCACATTCATATGCCTCGGTACTGGTTATGCATTTGAAACTCGTCCAATTTGTATTTCCAAGAATTTTCTTGCATTTCCAAAAATTTTCACTGTTTAAGAAATTAAGACCAGTGAAAATCGTAACGTTATTGAATAGTCTAGTCTCTCCACTAACCCTAAATGACAACAAACCCTTTCGAGTTCCACTGCAGGAAAAAAATTCGTACGATATTAAAAAATTTCACATTCTACCAAATTAATTTTTTAGTCATATTTTCACATAGTCACATTCAATGACAGCATTTGATGATAGAGTAAATAATTGTTCTTGACAATTTGCTTAAACTGGGTGGTGTTAAGTTATCTCTCAGCAAAGAATCACTAGAATTTTGAGCGCGCTACTAGAAATACAGAAATATGTACATTCCCTGTGAAAATTTCTACAAGAACATGCAGCATTCCCGAAGTCCTTGCCAATTGGACGCCACCGGAAATGAGAACAAGCTGTTCCCGTCGCGCGATCTTCCGCTCATCATACCTACTTCTGGCTCACCGCCTGTCTTATCGTAGTCGCAGCTTCTCTTGTGAACGCAACAGACATCGGACGAGTTCCCGAGATTTCAGTTCGCATTCGTAAAAGTTCCAAACGCTTTCGACGAGTTGTCGAGAGGCGCGTTGTAACTTTCGTACACGGCTACGCACGTCCATCCAACGAACGGCGCTCGTCAATCTGCGACGCTTTGCAAGTGCCGCCACGAGAGCGAAATGCGAAAAAGCTAAGATGAGATGGTCAGCGCAACCTGACATGCGCTGACTAGGCAGGTAGTCAAGGTTATTCCAAGTTAGGAAGGAGCTCTATGATTGGGTTACGCAAGTCTTCTGTCGAATCCTAAAAGAGGGAGCATTCCCCCTTGCTTGCATAAGCGCTCCAAGGTTTAACCATGTAATGCAACTGCAACTGCATAGAAACCCAGTGAACTCAGTCCACCATAAAAAAGACTCAAACCAAATGAGGGCTGCCTCTTCCGAAGAACAAGAGGAAAAATGACGTAAATTCAAAATTCAAAATCATCGCAGCGCCTTGTGTGCGCGTGTGAATGGGCGCGTGCCGATTGATGCTAAGATTTACAACCATGCATCCAGCGAGCAAGGATAGCGTGTAGAACCCGTTTGTATGGCGGTTTTTTGAGGGAATTCAAACAAAGAGCTTCAGAACTGCATGTACTTTTGGAGAAATCATTACTACAAAAAAAGAGGATAGTTGATGGCTGAAATCTGTATAAAGTATATGAATCGTTATATAAAACGGCCAGTGTTTCTGTACAGTAATGAAAGTTAGAATAGTTACGAACATACCTTAAATCTTATATTCTTTTCAGGAGTTTCATACTATATGAGTATGATGAAAAGTTATGCTCCCAATAACAGCAGAGGTGAGTGAGGAGGACGAAATCGACTTGGTTTCTATGAAGTGAGTGGAAAAAATTACCGGCTGATGATGTAGGTACATGTGGTTTTACAGGTACAGCTCCCCTTATGCCAGTTCATAGTAGAAAACGAGATCGGGGATAAACTGGATTACGTGAACGATGACAATTTTGAAGAAATGCTTTTGTCGGAAAATGTGTAGCCCTTCTTGAAACGTTCATACAAGATTAAAGAAGAGGAAAAATGCAGGATATCAGGGAAGGAGAAAAAACGGAGGAAAGAAAAAAAGGCTGTTAATTTCTGCATATCCAGTAGGTGTGACGTCACAAGAACAGACAGATGAATGGAAAAATGTATTAATCAAGGAAAGATCACAGAAAAATGATGTGGATTCGTTACGCTATCATACGCTATCACCGGAAATTGTGGGAAAGATAAAGCGAAAAAACGATCTTCGAAAATTTTGGATGCGAGAAATTATGAATTAAATGAGAATATTATAAGTAAAGCTGACAGGTGAGGCGTCAATTGACACTTTATTTTCGTGAAACGTTTATAATCGGAACGGAAAATAGATAGGATTTTGTATAAGCTTTGGACCTTCCCAAAGAAGGCCCGAAGCATCAGTGCTGTTGCACTACTGCTAATCTCTGTTCTTTGGAATGTAAAGAAACCAAATATGAACACACTAATACGCCTTGCAATAAATAAAATGTTATGAAAACCAGATATCTCGAGGGTGCATGCAGAAAAAAAGCATGAATTTCCCTTGAAGATGGCATCATTTTTCTGGAAAAACGTCAATGGTGAAAATCGTCGAGTGCTAATGTCAACAATCACGCTTATTTTACGGACAAGTTCACCTTGGAAGTTCCCAAAAACGAGATGAAAAACGCACAAATGCTTGCCAGTTTTTGTCTTAGATTTGTTTTCGTGAGCAGCTGCAACGTAGAAAAAAATTCTTGCTGAAAAAGAGCATTAGCTAGATTTTTTAGAACGCATTACGGCAACACTAATGAATGACGGCAATTTGCTGAAGTGGAGAAGAATTTATGGCAGATTGCAGTATCTTGGTAAGAAAAGATTGAGAAGTAGTCAGGGCTACTGAATTGCTTACAAAAATAGGAGAAGTGGAAGGATCTTGCGGAAATTTTAGTTTGGAATTTCCTGGATATTCACTGAAACTACTTACAAATTCATGAGAAACACTAGGAGTTCTTGTGTCTCCTGCCTCCAATTTTGTCTCTAGTAAAAGGAAAAATTCGTATATTTTGCTTTCAAATGGTTTCAAGACGTTCTTAATAACTCATCTCGAGATCTCAGGTCAATATTGGTTCATTCTACTAGTGAAAAGACCAGAAAGATCAGGTTTTTCTGCCTTGCTCGGTGGAGAAGTGGAACGCAAGGTGCAAAACTGCCGGCTGCCAAGTTTCCATTATTGGATGAAGTTTTGCAAATTAGCAACTATGTCTATGTCATAGTCAGCAACTATGTCCATAGAAACAAAAGAATTCTTTTAATTACGGACGTTTTCAAAGAATACCAGGTTATACACAAGAAAATGACCGCTACATAGCTTCATTTGTAGTGGGGGCGTATTACGGAAAACAATTAAACTCCGATCACTGAATCTCAACATCGTCGGCGGAGAACTTGGCTAATTTCTGAGCAGTGAAGTTCACGCAAAATTTCCGATAATACCATGTTAACATGTGTTTTCACAGCCGTAATATTTTTATTCGGATAATCGATGTACCCCCAACTACCCTAGCATGGTAGTAGAGAAAAACCTGGGAAGATGTGTGAACAGAATACATATTAGTGGTTGAGTCCGAAGGTATGAAGGAGGTGATGTTAGAAAGCTTTTACGCCGAACGATGGAGGCAAAGGTCAGTTGGTGAAGACTATCTGACTCACCAACGAGGAGAAATTGCCCCTGACGCGGAAGCGAACACAAAAAAAAAACCAAGCGAATGGTGTGGAAGAAAATTATCCGTCTGCAAAGAGAAAGAAGAAGCAGAGATTTTCTTGATTGTTTTACGATTGTAGCATGTCCAAAGGACTCTCAAGCAGATTTCGTGAAAAAAATACGTTTGTGGAGGGAGGGAAAGAGTAGTGAAAGGTGTTGTAACTTATAGAAAAGGTCTTGAGAGGTGCACTTACTCTGTCTGGTCACTTATAGGAACGTTACAAATTCGCCTGCAATGAAGGACAAAAATAGATATCTACTCGTGAAGAACAGCTGAAGAATATATCCAGGAAAACAAATTTGTGGTTTTTCTCTCTGCCCTTAGGAGGAAAAAGGAGATCGAGGGCAAATCGATGACCACATGGCACATAATAAAATTAAATAAATCAGGTGGATTTCACAAATAAGAATGAGTTGAATCAAAGTGCAGCCAACACTGAAAGATAGCGGGAATTAGGGAATTTCCACTCTAGATAAAGCGAGTAATTGTTGGGCAAAGCCCATAAAGAGGAAGAGCAAGAAGGAAAAAAACCATGAACACCCCTCTACTTCTAGCAGCCAGTTTTCGTGAGTGCGTATCTGCTCCCTGCAGTAACTGGCTACCATACAGCCATTTACGATCGTATACAGCCATAGACGCCTTTATAACGCGCACCTTTCACTTCTCCACCTGCACTCTGCGCGAAAAATTGAGGGCTAGTCAGGTGAAATGCAAAAAGTACACGGTGATATCCATTTGTCCACAGTTACATTGAAGCTGAAGGTCTGACCAGCAAAGAGAGGTCGACGGTCGCACATCTTAGTTTGGGCTATGGCAGCGCCAGCTGTGTTCGAGTCATATTTATTCATTTATTTACTTATTTATTTACTATTAATCTACTCGAATAAGCCCATAGGTGTGCCAAAGAAACGAACGAATGTAAGACATTAGTTCTGCTTGGACAGTAATAGATAAAATTTTATGAGAACATAATTCTTGAAACGAGATGACACATTATTCTCCTACCATGGAGGGTGGTAGAATTTCTGCTAAACATATTTCTTGTCTGTGGTAATATATAATCGCATCACTGTAGTAGGAAGGAGTCGTAACATTGTCTTGTGTGTAATCCACTTTTGAGCAGTCACATTAGCCTGAACGTGGCTGAAGTGATCTCTGGAGCACAAGTGATCTACAGGCGGTCCCGACGCGCAAACTGATTGAATAGTCAGGTAACAAAAAGATGTGACTTTTGAATTGTCATTTTTCCAATTTCTGAATTCTACTGAAGCAGCGAGTGGACCCTCGCCTTGGCCACACCTCGCTAATCTTGCATTTCTTTTCTATTTGTTCACATTAGTCTTGCTCAGTCGAGATTGCTGTCATCAGTACTGTTTTTTTTGTGTACGACATTATTTTTCTTGAATTGTTTCTTGCTATAAACTTTAACTAAGGTTGTTATCTCAGACCGCCCTGAAGACAGTGCCTTACTTGTTTATACTTGCCACAAATACATATGTAATATTATAATTCCACCAATTTGTTGGACTAACAATGTGCTGAAGAGGAAGAAGCGTAGAGTGTGTGAAATTAATGAAGCAACTGTTTTCAACATTTCTTGTAAGTTCTTTAACGGAAAGTCAAAAAAAGAACGAGTGATCCAGCGCCTGTCGATGAAGAAAGTTCTTTCGATTTCAAAGAAGAAGGCACTAGTGAAATTCAATGAGCCAAGATGCTGGGAGAAAAACGATTACGAAAAGAAAATGAGAAAGGCATGAACTGCCGGTGCTGGAAAATGCGCAGAAATATCCACATAGTGGGCAAACAGGAATTAGCAGCTAGTGAAAAACTCCACGGAATGCTCATATGAAATTTGCTCAGATAAAGTTTAGTTCCATGGATGGCGGGAAGTACGAAAGATGGGAGATGAAATAACCGTAATAGAGCAACAAACGTTCTTCAAAACTCCAAACGAATATTGAGATATCCGGAACTCTCTACTAAAGCGCAGCAAAAAAAGGAGCCACTCGCATCATTTTCTTCAAAAACCTGGGCCGAGAGTCGACCGACTGATTGCGGTTAACGACACACATTGACGTGATTAACGCCATGGAGCGACGAACGCTTAAATGCAGCGAGGGAACGTAATAAAAAAGTGGATGCAGTTTGAAATAGCCCCGTCGACACCTCAGTATCGACAAAGTTCTTGGTTCTTCCAACCCCAAAAACTACTCCAACTTCCACATGCAGCTTATTTCTACAGTAACCCGTTCAAAGTGAGATTCAAAATAGACCCCAAGCCCGAATCTCCATTCATATATTCACGTATCGGACGACTCATTATCATAACTCCGCACTATTTCGAATCAGACACCAGGCGAGCAAATGCCGAATCGCCCCGTTGGGAGGGAGAAAAACCGATGGCATAACAAATTGCACTGCACTGAAAAAAAAAGATCCGAGAAAGAAAAACAAGGAAGGGGTATGAGAGAAAGGTCGATCGGGAATGAAGTAATGAATGAATGAATGAATGAATGAATGAATGAATGAATGAATGAATGAATGAATGAATGAATTGATCCGGTGAACAAATAAATAAATGGATGAATGAATGAGTAACATGTGTGGAGATGTGCAAATACTGGAAAAGGGAGGTTGGATAGCCTGGCAGGCAGAAAAAAAAGCAGTCACATAAACAGAAAGGCCGATGGTGAGAAAGATGAGACAGATACGAAGAGACAGCAGAGGACAAAACAAAAACGTCGTAACATATGTATGGACTTTACACTAAAGCACAGTATTCGATGCAAGAGTTGGTTTAACACTCTGCTCATTTATCGATTGGAGAAAGGAGATATCGTTTGTTCAGGAAAATAAATGAGCATCGCCGGACCATTAATTCATTCCACAAGCCACGTCCCTCATATAAATATGTTCTTAGAACCAAGAAGTGTATTAGATGCAATTGAATTAGATTTTGAAAATTCGGATCCTATAGTGGACGAGAGTGTAACGCAGGACTGCAGGAAAAACAAGGAGGGCTGTGGGATTTTCTCGTTTTTTTTTAATGATGGGGTTTTTTCCCAATAGTTTTCTCAGTTATCGAATAAATCAGTAAAACTATTTCACATCTATTCGGTTCAAAGAATAATTTTCAAAGAGCCCTCAGGTGCTAAACCGTAGCTTTTTCCTAGAACAGACTATCTCGCAGACAATCGATTGGTGCTGTAAAGGGCAACAACGGAAATCTCATCAGAAATAATTGTGAGAAAGTAGAGCTTTTTGCCGACTCATTTGAAAAAGTCTATGATGATAGCAATTGTGAAGAAACTCCATGCATAAATTTTGAGCAGAAGCCACCTATGCAAGATTCGGTTTGGTTCCACCGTGACAAATTATACGCTCTCCTATCCAGATGGCCAACATCGTATTCAAGGACCCCCGATGACATTCCCTTTCTTTTTATTCGTTCGATTCGAGGAGCAATCGTTGGTCCTCTTGAATTCATCTTCAACTTGAGCTTCATGAGATGTGAAATACCCGTAAAGTGGAAGCATGCACTCGTCACACCAATACCAAAGAAGCCTCCCTTCGATCTTGCAGACAATTATAGGCCCATAAGTATAACATCCATTTTCTCGAGACTATTTGAGAAAGTTTTGAAAGAAAAGAGGGAAACGGACCTTTTGGACCCTAGCAATTAGTGCGGGGTCAGCGGGTGGCTGAGACAGCGCCGCGATTGGTCGACTGTTTGCAGCCGTATGCTGCGGAGCGGCCGTTGCGTCGCGGTCAACGCGGCAAATCGCGGAGAGAGCGCGAAGGCCTGTACGAGTTGCTCGTCACTAATTTAGATAAGGTGAGAGCAGCAATTAGCTAATGCTTAACAGCGAGCGTGGCCGACATTGACATGGACCGAAACTGCAAACTTGCGCACGCTGAAAATGGACGCCTCGGGGTTGTTCGATGTGCTGAACACGAATTTCGCATTCGAATTGCGTCTCAACTTCACCTTGTACGGTATGACCAGGTGGAATTTATTGCATTCCTCAGGATCTTATGAAACTTTACAAAAATGGGTGATTTAGTCAATGTGTTATTCCTTGTGAGGATCTTTCCTTCGATTTTCTATTTATGCCACAAGCAACAGTATGTATACTGTACTGGTGTAGCTCTAAAATTACATTCCAGATCTTGCCCCTCTTACTAATATTTGTATAAATTTTTGAAGCTAAATTTACGCAGTTTTTTGAATTGTGTTGCTCATTTTCCGGAAAACTGTGATACCTTGATTTTGAGCTCTGATGCATAGAAAGATTGCGAATTTCCTTTTGAAATCAAGAAGAAACAGATGGCAGTTCACTTGAAATAACATACATATGCATTTTCGGATAATGTCCGTTGTTAATTGGATTAGGACATTTTTTGCTTGTTTTCCATTCGCATTAAATTCTATTATATTACAACTTCCTTGGAGTGACTGGATATGATGTCTTTGCCGTTCTCAGTATGACCTGTGCTAACACCTAAGGACTTGTCGTCGCCCTAAGGATATGCCATCTTGTTTCGGGAAGTTCCTTACGGAAAATCTGCCAACCACTGCGTAATTGAGGTCACATACACGCACTATCACTTTGGGAAAAGTAGTTGTTGAATCAATAAAAAAATTTGAATATCATACCAAGGGATATTCCCATTTCCATCTTCGTGAAAAAAAGGGACGGCGGTAATTCTTTAAAAGGACTACAAACTCACCCTTGAAATACTGAAGCACACAGCAACAATTTTGAAGTGTATACGGCAAAGGTTAGACAAATGTAATTGCGAAAGATGGGACGTCAGATTCGTTTTCAGCATGGTTGAATATGCTACATATTCTTTCCGGATGAGGAAAACTGAGAGTTCAATGGCTTTGATTTAATGACTGAAATCTATCAATCTCTAAGGAAATGTAACCCTTACAGTAGAGATTTCGAAATGCTGCGTTATTTTAATTAGTTCATCGGTTCTAGACAGTTTTATGATAATCAAAAAAATCTAGATTATCAAAGGGAACAGCCCATTTTCAAAGTTCCATAAGATTCTGAGAAATAGTTATTTCAGTCTATCCATTGTAGCCGCGAAAGATGAAGTCATAGTGCGAAATGGATGTGAAATTCGTGCTCAGCACGCCCAGTAACCTCTAGGTGCAAATTTACAGCTACTTGCTGCCTATGAGCTAAGAGAGCTCGTCCACATTTCTTCGCGCTCCCGCCCTATCGGCGGCAGCACACGCACCGCAGCCGTCCCGCGTCCCCACCCTATAATTACTGTAGGCTTACTGTAGGGTCCAAATGGTCACGCAGCCAAGAAAAGATAGTCAACCACCTCGAGACACAGAAAATTATTTCTCCTTCTCAGCATGGATTTCAAAAAGGCAAATCCACTGAAACAGCGATGCTAACCGCACTTAATCAATGGACTTCTACTCTTGATGATAAAAAACCATTAGATGTTGTTTATTTTGATTTTGCCAAAGCATTCGACAAAGTTCCACATGAACTTCTTCTTTTGAAACTAACCAAAATAGGCATACATGAACGTATTATATCTTGGCTAAAATGCTTCCTAACAGAAAGGACGTTTCAAGTTTGCATTAATGATACTCTTTCCTCCATACGACGGATTTCTAGTGGAGTACCTCAGGGTGGAGTGTTATCCCCGATTCTATTCAATATATACACCTGCGAACTTCCAGATATTATCACAGGAAGAGATATAGGATGTATCGCATTTGCTGATGATTTGAAAATATACAGCCCCGTAGTCACAGCAAGTGACAGTATTCGCCTACAAAATGCTATAGATGCTGTTGCAACTTGGTCCAATGAATGGAAACTTCCGTTGTCGAAACAAAAAACCAAAGTACTACATGTAGGTCGGAACAACCCCAAACTAACATACAACCTTTGTTCAGAGCCTGTCTCTGAAGCATCAGAAGTCACTGACCTTGGCTACCTCATGGATGAGAACCTCTCCTTTGGCAATTACGTCAGAAAAATCAGGGCAAAAGCAACAAGACAGATCCACTATCTTTTCAAAGCCCTCCGAACCAAAAATACAACGGTGATGATTAATGCATACAAAACATATGTTAGACCAATAATGGAGTACGGAACCACTATATTCAATCCTTACAAAAAATGCTTGATTAACATGATTGAAAAAATTCAAAACAATTTCACAAGAAAGCTTATGATCAGAACTGTAGGTTTCTCAAACTTCTCATATCAAAAAATGCCACCGCCTAACAGTAGGAACAAATTGTACCACTTACAGTCATTACAGAAAAGGAGAAGACGGAACGATCTTCTCATGATATTTAAGATCCTACATAATCTCTGTGAATTAAAAAGTTCTGATTTTTTCGTTCTGCGTAAATCTATCACAAGAGGTGGAACATTAAAGCCACACATATCTGTGGCGAAAACAACAATACGTCAGAATTTCTTTACTCATAGGGCGCTCTCTGAATATTTGAAGTTCACCAAAAACAAAAGTGTGCCAGTGAAATTTTCTCTATACAAAAAGGCAGTTGGCGAGTACCTGGACATCTAGCTCAAATATATGAGGTTTACTGCTCACTAAATTGTAGTGTTTAATGTTAACATATATGTACTTAAATACGACTGTCGACTAGATTACTTGTACTGTACTACTAATACCTATGCTTGTGTTCGAACCTGTACATTGTAATCACATGGATATACCATGTAATAAATAAATAAATAAATAAATAACACGCTCATGATTAGCTCCAGAAAAGCCATGATCCACCACAGGACCAAACGCAGGGATAGGCACATTTTGCCTAGGACGTTTATCGAGGAAAATATGGACGATTTTGGTGGAATGGGTGCCTAAATCTCCAATGAGGAGCTAGTGGTCTTGTTTTTGGTTCAGGAATTAGGACTAGCACTTAGGAGGAAACTTCCACGGCACCATAACAGATTGCTCATGAAAGCTCGCGGCTTGCCTCGATTATATAAAGATTTTGATTGGGACCATGATTTTCAAAATCTAGATAAACAAGTGAAGGCAGTCAGTGTGGTCAACATGTTACAAGTGCGCAGCGTAATTATATTTTTTTCATTTTATCAACGTGTAAACAAACAAAGGTGCTGGACGCGATTCGAATGGACAGTGGCACGGTCCGAGCGTCACTGGCGGTCACCAAACGACGATTCGTAAAATGGCGCGAGTTTCGAATGGTCGGAAACGTCATGCGGTCGCGTTGTAAACGTCTGGCCGTCGAGTGGACGCTGCAGCAGGTGCACAGCTATACAAAAACACCCAAAGAACAAGCATGAGAAGCACCTCGCAGCCCAGAGTTCCGCGTCTTCCACTTTCACTCATTCGGTTTTCGAAGGAGTGAACCAACTGCCTCACTATTTAAAGCACATTCCAGCGTATTTCTGCACCTTTACAGCGTAGTTCAATGCGGAAAACCACGGTGAAATGCTGCAGCGTCGAGGTGGTACGGCCGGGAAAATGGTGTGAATGGCCATTTTCAAGGTAATAGGATTGTCATATTAGTTTACAGTGAAGTGGCGGAGCTGTGTTCGTATGTTCGCACGAACTGATTCGATTAGTCGAAGCGAGCGCCGTCGCCGATCCTTAGCACGATATGTGCGCATAACAAGGTGCAAAAACGCAACGACAACGGATTAACCTGAATGGATTGGAATCCAGAAGAACCTGAATGGAATAGAAGCAAGAATCTCGGTGTCTGGAATCTCTCAGTTGCACTGAAGTCGGTAGCGCATAGATGTACAGTGAAAAATTCGAATAAAATCTCATTGTTCTGTTAGGGTAACAGAAATAGTCTACCCAAATACATTTCAAAACTCTTAAGAGTGAGATTTCGGCGCTATATAAACACCTAGATGGTGAAACCAGCTGCTTCGAAAAGTGATGTTTCGGCTTCTTCTGTTCCTTTTTTGAATTTATGTTGTTGGAAACCTCTTTGTCGTCCTCAATATTCAAGGTTATTTCTACCATTGACAGTTATCAACACCTTCTGAATCACTTCAAATCTCATCTGCTGGTTATAAAATCATGTTTTGCTTATAGAAAATTCGAGTCAATTTAACCACAACATGAAAACTACTCAAATCATTCAAATTGACACATACTGTATGTTCGTGATAACCGCCTACTTGTCCCCAGCAGGCCTATAGACTAACATCTGTAACATTTTTCTGGAAGTAAGACAAAACTTTTAGGTATGTATGTATGTGGAGTTTTCTTCAACAGCGATTTTTTACTCCCCATTTAGCCGTTTAGCCGTCCTATCATATTTTAGAGTTTATTCTAGAGTCTATTCCGCTACTACTGGGAGCAAATGCTAGGGAGGGGGATTTCTTTCCCGATTACACAGAAAAAAGGTCTATCGTTTCCTTTTGTCCTTTTCTACACTATTCCACTTTGATGGTCCAGACATCTTCAAAAAATTTCCACCTTGCAAAGGAGCAGGATGGAGGAGGGGGAGCCTTGATGTGGTAAGCATGTAATAGTGTTCTTTTCGAAATTTTTCTCAGAAACGGAGTTGCATTTGTTATAAAAGAGAAACGATTCTGATAACTGCGGAGAGAATGCATGGATCCCTAATATCTCGCCGAAATTATGGCTTTCAGCTCTACTTCTGTGGGCTCTGCTGTGTCTGAGTGGGCCACGCCAGTGTGATTTGAGAGAACAATGTATAGTAACACTGCCGCTATAGTCCTCGAGGACTGTAACACCTTGCGTCGCCGTCGCCGGCGACTGTGAGGCCGATACGCATTGATTGTGGGCGGAGCGGCGGCGGCGGCCGCCGTTGCCGGCGACTGGCGATCGCCAAGATCGGCGGCCGCCAATATTGGCGACTGCGGCGCCGGTGCATACCGATTGTGAGGGGTCGCCAACATTGGCGGCCGCCGGCGACGGCGACGCAAGGTGCTATACTCCTCGAGGAGTATAGCGGCTACCTAAGCGTCGATGGTGATGGCCCTTCTGCGGCTTCCAGAAGCACGCCGCGCAACCGCGCAGCGCGTGCTGGAATCGATGTCGTCTGCTAGCGTTGTGCTATTTCTAACAGCTTTTCGACCAGATATTGGGAAAGATTATCAAATGGGGAAAAAAGCACCTAGAAATTGCATTACGGGAGCGGACAACATCGATTCGGGGGGACCCTCGGAGCGGTGTCCGCCTCGCTGCCGCGGAAGGACTGATGGCGGTGTCCGCCTCGCTGCCGCGGAAGGACTGATGGTGGTGTCCGCCTCGCTGCTGCGGAAGGACACCGACATCAGCGTTCACTGTACATTGATGCACAACATATTGTTAGTTACTAAATTTCACACTATACACAATATGAGTTATACTAGTTATATTTGTAGTTATATTTGCGAAGTCGTTTATATAAATAAATTTTTTGACCAATTTTCGAAAACACTTATGCGCGAGTGTTGGTAAACGTCCTGCTATATGAATTGCACGTTGCGATACGATTGAATTAGCCAAATCATCACGTTTTCTCGCCGCGGACGGAACGGCTTTTGACAAGGTCAACGCATATCTCCAAAAGTGCGTCGTTACTCGCCACAAATTCGCAGCCTACCCTTCGCCTGTGTCCCCTGAAAAACACGAAACGTAGCGTTTCGACCTTGTCCTATTCTGGCCGTTTGCGTCCATCCTTACAGCACCAAGTGGAAAAACAGCTGGATATCCAGCCAATTTTTTGACTGCTCCTTGAAAAAGTACAGTAGGCTGCGCAAAGTGTAACGTAGCGGAAAAGATGACACAAGATGTCGGCGAACTACACTAAGAGTACAAGATTTACTGTTTTACCAGCACGAATTTATGACTAATTAGCGCGTACACAGTGTAACCCGCGCAGAACTGCTACTGACGAAAATAGAAGAAGGACGGAGCCGAATCCTTGCCAAAAATCGCTACATGTGAAGATTAGGATTGAAAATCCCGCAGAACAACTGTTACAGAAATGTCACGCACCACTTCGTTAGGCCTTAAATTTAGGGAATGGATTTAGACCCAACAATCAGTGTCCGGATGCATCACTAGATTACCCATGGTAACTGTGTTAACTCAACTTTACCCTACATCTATGACCTATCAACATTTTTATCCATAGGTGACGCCGTCTACAGTCAGCTGCTACCCATGGATAACCATACCTATTGTTGAAAAATTACATCCTTCCAATGCTGAATCCAGGCCCAGGTCGCACCATTATGATATCTGTAGCTGAGACCACAATTATGGCTGTTGTGCAAGTACTAATTGTTCATTTCTTATTCTTTTTTTCGATTGCACTATTCGCAGATGTAACAAAAATGGGAACTGGATCCAAAATAGCCGGATTTACAGAGGGACATGCATAACCTGGGTCATTCCATTTACAAGAACCATATTTGAACAACTTAAATTCCTTAGATTTTCGAAGTTGTACCAGGGACCAATGAAAACTGAAATTATCAGATTTTTTGGGTAGGATAAACTTACGTGGGAAATATGAGCAACAAGAGATGCGTGAGCAAAACCCGCTGTATTTGTCTCGATTCCATTCATTTGCACGAGTATCACAAGAGGAGCCAGCGCTCAAGAGGTCTAACGTAATCGAAAGACTGGGCCAGATGTCAATAACGATGGCTCAGATTCATTCTTCAGCCATATCAAACGATGGACTCCCTTAGCATCTGGAAATGAGCCAAAAAAACCGAGAAAGCCAAGTGGCTGACAGCCAGACCCAGATACGTATCTGTGCTCGTTTTCAACAGTAATAAATCTTAGACCACCGCTGACAGACAATCCAAGTCGGTACGTCTCCGTACTTTACGTTGTAATACGCGAAAAAACCTCCACAGATACAGAAAAGCGTAGAAAAATCAAACCTTGGCACATTTTCAAAACTAGTAATTTGACGCGACGTCACGTTGGGTGGTAGTGACGGGCAATTTTTAATGTGGTAGAAAGGGAGGGAGGGATTGGTAATGCGGGGAACACAGGGAATCAAAAGGCAATGTTGAATCAAGAAATGAAAAAGCACTGATCTACCAAATGGACGAATGAATGAGCTATTCATGCATTTATTTATTTATTCATTCATTCATTCAGTCAATTTAATTATCTATATATTTACTTATTTATTCATTAAACTAAAAAACCAATAAGAAGTTCTCTATAATTAGCAATAAACAGTCATCAGTTAGCAGCAGTATTAATGGTTTTCATTGACAAATTACGTAGTTGAGTGAATGAATGAATGAATGAATGAATGAATGAATGAATGAATGAATGAATGAATGAATGAATGATAGAGTGAATTGAACAGATAATTAATTGATAAGAATGAGAATGAATTAATTGGTAGATAGTTAGTTATAGGAAAAAAAGAAGATAGTTGTTTCATGCTATCCTTCAACCAAACTTCTCGAGATCAAAGTGTGAGCCTAAAAATACATAAGTGCCAGGGAATTGCGCAAATCTGCCACAAGATGTTGCACCCCTTCCGACGAGAATGTCGCGAACATCTTAAGCGCACTGTAAACACAGTCCACGCTGCACACGTGCTAGCACTCGAAACGCGGACATTTTTAGCTCAGAAATTGCGGAAGAACAATGATTATTGTGGAAAAAAGTCCAGCAAAAAGAAGACACACGTCCTCCGAAGGGCATCTGCGGTGTCAGGCAGAAGTCTAGCAAGTCCATAAAATCGCTGCTTCCTGCTAAACCACATGCCAACCTGTCGGCACTTCCCATAAAACATCGCAAAGGGTGATTTGACGTTTTATAGAGTGGTCCCTGTTGGCAGTTTCTCAACGTTGCATAAGAAGCTGAGAATGCACCACAAAGGAATAGTATTTGATCTGATTGAGGAAAAAATTATAAACTTTGGACAAAACATCTCCATTTCCGTGTTCAAAAATTGGACGTTCACGTTTATTGTTGTCGGTCAATGATTAAGTGATGACGGGGAATTTTTGTGTGAAGTGAGGGATTGAAACACCGATAACATTTTAACGAAGGACGATACTGAAAGCTGCGAAGAGTATAACGGCACCGGGTACCAATTTCGTGGGTTCATCAACTTCGGCAAGTCTAAGTGAGATCAGGTGTGGATTAACTCCGGGAAGGTTTGAGAAGCGGTGCAAGTGCCCATCGAAAAGCAGGGAAGTGGTAACAAACAAACAAACAAACAAACAAACAAACAATATAAAGAATGAAGTAGTAGGTAACAGGAAAAAGATGAATGTGGAAATTCGTCGAACTACAAATCTAAGCAGGCACTTCCTTCGTCGTATTTTGCAATAACGAAGCGCCATAGACAGTAAATGAGTGCTCAGAGTAACCATTCCTTTGAAGGTGGGGAAAAGTAGGAAATCAGAAACAGTGCGTTACTTGGCAGATTTTTCAGATGCTTGTCTACTATGTGTTACAGTATTTTGTGTTGCGCGAAAGGATGTTGTACAACACATTTTTTCGAAGAGTTTTGGGGAAACATCCTTCATTCCTACCCCCGCAAAGAAGGAAGCCAAGAGTCGCGCATCATTCTTCGAATGTGTAGGGAAGGAAGGGATGTCAAATATGCGGTTACGAATAGAAGAAAGAAGAGCGTCAACGTAGTCGTACCCATGCAGCGGTATCGACAGCTTTCCGGTAGAACTGTTGTGAACGATAGCTTCAAAGAGGAATGTTTTGATTTCGGATTTCGGAACAGACACTGTAGCGTAAAAATTGGTAGCACATAAGATTTATTGGGTACTAGAAGATGAGTGGTTGAGTTTGTAAGTAAGGATAGAAAAGAATATTAACGGAGAGGCGCCAGCCACTAAGAGCGGGTGTATAAAACCTCAATTTTGAGAACTTACTAAGCCAACCAAATTATCGTCACGATGTGGAGGACTATGCCTGGGAAGCGACACAGATCAGATTCAGATCCCAGCAAAATTGGAGGAAATGAGAAAATGATGAAAGGAACAGTACAGAAAGTATGAATAATTGTATCTCCAATGGTCACAATTGAACTAGATTAACATGACCTATAGTTGTAGTGAACCAGTCCAAAGAAAGGGAAGGCGCGATATATTCAAACGAGATGATGGATCAGTTCAGTAAGTGCCCCAGATCACAGAACAAAAACTAGGTTTAGGATAGTTAAAGAGATCCATCAAGCCAGTCAGAGTTTAGAACGTATGTATAATATTTATCATCAGATCGAAGCGCTGCTTGGCCAACTGAACTTCGAAAAAGCAGGGCTCCGACTCCAACCCTTGTTCCATGTTCTGAAGATCAAGCCTACGGGGTGAGTACGCTTCAATCCTCATACAAAAAAAAGAACTCATCGGCAAGTCTTAATTGCAGCTGTGTGTAGCTCATTTTTTCAGAGTGCCCACATGATGCATCCAACGAGACGAGATGAGAGTAATAAGGTGACCATCACTGTGGAATGATGGAGTCGCAGCTCCGTTTTGAGAAGGATGGGCAATAATCCTTCAATGTCTTCACCTTATGAAGTGGGGAAATTTTACCTGAAGGAGAACAGTCGGCTACTAAAATGAGTGTTGGCTAAGCCCTACCACACTTTTTCTTCCACCCTAAGGTAAGCAGAACTAAAAATTTTAAACATAGAAGCAGCTGGTATACATACTTAGTTACGTCCATTTCAAGGGGTATTAAAGGACTAAACAAGTGCAACTTTTAAACGTGGCTGTAAGAGGTCGTTAGAGTTAGAATACAAGAGAAGCAGCTCTCAGATTAGTAGATCCACAACCACTAAAGATGTGTCGATTAATAGGTAGAAAATTTGGTGGTCCGATGCAAAATCAAATTCTTTTGCTTGAAAATCCACATTTCATAGCGCCCTGAATTTTTAAAAGAATGATTAAGGATTACTGTGGAAACATAGAATAAATTTTATTTATCCACTTAATACATACATCACAAGGAGTTCACAGAAGCGCGAAAAAAGATCCAAACTCCGCTCGAACAAATTCTGTCTTATTTCCAACCAAAACTTTGTGTAATAACAATCATTGATCGGTCATTTTTCACAAAAGACCAGGCGGTTCCCTTGGAAGTTTCTTTAAGTGTCGATTTACTGGCAATGTAATAAAGTGATGGAGCCGCCTATGGTTGAGGACGTAGACAACTATAAATCTAAAACAACAAGAAAATGGGACTAAGTATGACTGCAGAAGTGCCCGTCAGAGTTATGGTGAAGTATAACGGAACATCGCCTATAGGGCTCATTAGCAGTAACTCAGAGAATCAGCTGATTTCAACTTCAACGCTTTCAGTAGATCACTCCTCAGATTTTTGTTCAAAAAAAAAGAAAGTGCATGATCATTTGTATTATTATCGGCTGGGAATTATGCAAGAACAACGAGGCCTGTGTGAGGAAATAAAACTCCGATGATGTGACAATGCGGGATAGGGGAAATTAGTGGACTATGATATCGCTGGAGGAAAAGGGAAATTTTCACATACATAACTATGAAAAATCGCTCGATTTCTTGAAGTGAAGAAAGAGAGTCTTTTTTATAGTCCTCTCCTGGTCATATCTTCGCCTTTAGTGGTCTTTCCGGTAATTTTTCTATAAAGTCTGATAAAGGAGAGTAAGCAAATGAAAAGCAGGACGAGTCGGAGACCAGATGCATGAAAAAACTGATGAGCTAAGCAAAATAATAACATTTAGAAACAATGAATGAGGAGAGAAATTGCCAGTAGTCAGCCTCAGTAAGAGTCGGATTAAATTTTCAGCGGAGGTGTAAGCGGGTTATGCAAATCACATAGAAGTCATGTATGATCAGTGCCCGAACAATGACGTTACTCTACTCGACAAATGGATTTGTGAAAGGCTTCATAACTTAGGTGAATACCAAATAAACGAAAAATCCAGGAACGCTCAGTCACCCGCTCATTCAAAGTTTTTGAAAATAACGCTCGAAAAAATAGAATAATCGATTTCCAAGTCCTGTCGTCCTCGAACCTCGGCATGGTATATCAGCATGAATTATGCTTCTGTGAGCCGAACACGAGGTTGTTAGTGAAAGTTTTATTGGCCAAAAAATGGGGGCGTTCAAAAAATGCGTATGACACCCCTGTTTCATGGACCATCGCGGGTAACCGGGAAAAGTTAGAAGCTCACTAACAACAGAATAATATAAATAACAAAGAATAACAACAGAAACAGAACAGTTGATGTTTTAGAAAAAAGTCGTGTGTAGGTGGAGCGTGAACAGATCACAATACTGTTGCAAAATGTACTTATATTTATAACTCCGCTAAACAATGTGGTTGGAACAGCCCACGAAAATTTTCGACACTGAGATTTCAGCAGAATCCGAGGACAAATGACTGTGAATACTCTTATCAAGCTGAAATGTCTGCCTGAAAGGGGGGAGGGGAGCGTTTTGTGAAAATGGGAAGAGGATTGTTACAAAATGGTCGATGCAGCATTATTTTACGCCACATGGTTTTTTTTTCTGGTGAAAGGGTTATTCCCTTTTTCTGTATGAATCGTAGGTAATGAGAAAAACGAGTTTCGGGAAGAAAACAACATGTAAAAAATGAAATATTATACCACTGAGGAACCAGGAAAATATGCGGAATGTTGTGCATTAAACGAGTTAATAAAATGCCAGCAATTCTCTGCCCCCGCATCACCTGGGCCGAACGGCTGCAACACTTCTCAGGCAGATCCGGCATATTTCACGGCAGAAATGCTCGGAAACTCCAATATTATGGAAGAAAAAACAGCAACACTTCATTTCCTTGTAACTCGGTGAACAGAAGTTTCTCCGATGTCCTCTCGGGAATATCACAGCAGTTTTTCTCCCAATACACATAGGCTCCAAATTCGGACGTAAAATTTTGAAAAAAAAAAAAGAAGAAAACTGCATTTAATCGCAAGCGGACGCAAATCTTTTGAATCTCAGGGAAATCGCAAATTAGCGAATACTTTTTCAAAAATAAAATTTTTTCCATTGACTTCAGTTTCAGTCCTCTCGAGGGAGTTATAGTGAGCGGTCGATGCCCCACTACACCCCGTGGCTTCACAACATCCTACCAAATCTTGGTGCGATGACCCTGTCCGAAACGCAGTTGGCAGCCACGAGCCGTGAGAATGAATTATCGGATTATCCTAATAGCTGTACTATCAAGTTTTTCTCAAATGCAGTAATACAATAACCGGAGGACGACGGAGTCAATGTGGAGAAATCTGAGTTTATTTTCAGTCGCTTGTCTGATACCGTACTCAGACATGCGGGAACCCTGCCCCTAGGCTGTTCTGTGTTTGTTACTGCCAGTAGTGCTTGTGGCGCCCCTCCAGTAGAGACTATATACGGCCTGATAGCGCAGGTTTCGATATCAATTTTTCGCTTTAGCAGAAAGTTTAGCCCACGGGACTCTTCTGACCTGCTGAGGCTTGATGAAATCGTCGCTCATTGCAAAAATAGGCCAAGCCAGATGCGTGGGACGCGGTCGCCGGGCGCAGGGAACTCCAAACGGTCGTGTGCAAGATGCGGGGCAGCGGCGCTGCTCTCTTGGTCAGAGACACAGGGGCTCTGCATGCTGGCTGTGGTTGTCTGCTTCTGCCAGCAGCAGGAAATTCGAGTGCCACACCGCGCCGCCGTCCTGCCCCATACACATGGCCGTTTGGAGTACTCTGAATGTAAATTCATCGGGAATCCACTGGAAGAGGACGTCACAGAGCGCACAAAGCGCATACGCGCTCAGAAATTTCATGGGCATCCTTGCTTCCTTTTCCTTCTCACTTCAGAGACAAAGTCCGGCCTTCCAATGCAGCAACAGTGACGTCATCATCATCGAGACAAGGTGGGTTCTCTCGCCGTAGTGCATGGGTGAGAATCGGGATGTTGCACGAAGGAAACTTGCAGTTTTTGATTACCTCCGCACATGTCCGAGCAGGAAATATCATTAGGTAGTGCGAGACTCCCCGCTCAAATGTCCGAGATGTGGGAGAAGAGGACTCCCTTCTCAATAAAGGTAGTTGCACCAGGAGAATCCTCCACGGCGTTGAATTCTCCTCAATACCATACCCTCTTCCACAACAAAGAAACTCGTGCAAGGTCATCGGTCGTGGCATAGGGATCGTTGACAGTGAATATCTTGTTTACATGTTTTTTATTTCTTTATTGAAACTCAATTATTACGATCCAACTTACCAAAGGTCAGACCTCAAGAGAAAGCGAAGAGGAAAGAACGCCCGAACAACTACTAAGCAACGAGTAGAATTCGGCACGTTTCTAGTTGCGCTATAATAATGTTATCAATGGCAATCCACGCCCCACCTGTCACTCTCTTATGTTCTTCATGCTGCTGAGTTTATGCAAAGACAGAAGGCAGCTCTACTTTCGCACCAGTTGCCTGGAAACGTCACTGACAAACATTTGCCGTTGTTCAGCTGGTTTGTGGGGATAGGGGATGTTGAGATGATTTTGCTAATCATTTAGCGAGTGAAGAACCGATATATCCTGATCTGGCCCCATAGAACCTTCTAACATCTTAGAAGATCCTTTCGTTGATCGTGGTGAGGTATAAAGGTGCTGTAAAAGTTCATGAAGTAAAATTTACACCCTATTCGAGAAAAAAATATCATTAAATTCCAGAACTCGAATATTGAATCCCATAAGGTAGTCCTACGTGGGAAATCGTCCAACTCAAATTTTTGCGAGCAATCCTGAAGTTGTGAACCAAAGCAATCCATACCATAGAAACCTATCCACCAGCAGCTAACATGTGCATACTATGTACTAAGAGCTTCACCGATGTTTTCTGCTGCTATATCCAGCAGCTCTTCCATCCGATTTCAGGAATTTTCGACCAAATCGGGAAGAAAGAGCCTTGAAATAGCATTCCGCCAGCAAATGACCCGATCCCGGCGCGCGCGGCGCGGTAGCGTCGCGTCTTTCTCGAGGCCGCGGGTGGGCCACCGCCGTTGACGACCACCGTATGTGCCCGAAGTATGCAAATCTCATGCATATTATGCATAGAGATGAGCGTGGACGGTGGTTACCAGTTTTCCACAAAGAACGGATACGGGCCCTGTACTGATTATGAAGTGACAGTAGAGATGCATGGTATCGATGCAGTAATCATGATTAGAAAACTTATTGACAGCAGTAGGTTTCACGTGACTTCAAACCAGTTTTAAAGGAAAACTGTATTTTCACGCGGAAAAAATGATCAAAGAGAAACGTTTCTGGTCACATGCCTGCTGCACCATATCTCTTCACACTTCCCATTTATCTAACAACTATAGAATCACGTACGCTAACAGAAGGGAAGTTAACGTGGTGTGAACGGGGGCGACGGTGGCTGAACAGTGAAATAGGTAAGCCATTGAGTAAACGTACATCTACATCGTCGAAGGTGCTTGACTGTAAGCCTATGGGTCAACGAAAGAAGTAGGGTGGAATTCGGACTGCTGTCCTATAAAGGACAAGTGATTATAAAGGAACAGGCCAAAAATCCCGGATGTTATATGAATGACTTCAATTTGAAGAACGTTTGACAAATGTCCACTTCAATAAGGAAAATTCAAAGACCTTTAAAAGGATTTAAACATAAAGATATGGTTACAACAACATGAAGATACGCATCGGGTCCGAGGTTTCGGATGAAGGCCGGTCCAATCTTCCGTCCAGTCCCCAGTGAATCTCTATTTTTACTTTCATTTAAATAGTTCTTCTTGAAAGGAGCACTAACGGAGATCTTAGTTTTGGAAATCTTATCGCCATATTCGATGATTATCAGGAACATAGAGTAAATTTTATTTCGTGCATCCAAAAACTCCTTGGGGATGGGAAAAATTCGATATGTTGTGAAATTGCAAGACCTTTATTCTCCCAGTCCAATCATCACACTTAAAAGCAGTCACTCACTTTTTATGATTTAATTACTTACATCTTACAAGTACAGGGAACTCTAAACGGCCGTGTGCGAGGGGAGGGACCGCGGCGCGGCTCTCTTGTGCAGAGACACAGGAGTTCTGCATGTAGCTCTGGTTTCTCTGCTTCTGCGCAGTAGAGAACCCGACTGCCACGTCACGCCTCTTGTACATAGCCGTTTAAAGTTCCTTGTACATCAGCAGCTTGTTTTTCTCCGAGAAGATGAGCATGATACCTGGGAAAGTAAGGCCTCAGCACTTTCACAGTATATGCGCCAGTGGCGGACGCAGGTGGGGAGCGTCCCCCCCCCCCCAGAGAGTAGGTCGTCAGACTTTTGAAATTACTTCACAATACAAACAGATATCTCGTTTTGGTTTATTTCAATTTATTCGTTTTTATTATCATTGAAATAATTTTTGTTATTCGTTTGTTATTATAAAAATATTCTTAATAATCTTATTTTTATGTGGGTCCCCAAAGCGGCGAAGACCCCACTTTTCCCACCCCCTTCCCTCCCGCCCACTTTCTGCGTCCGGCACTGATGCACCCCCCTTAGATTGTGTGCAAATGTGGTGCCAAAGGAAAAAAAAATGAGAACTGGCGAAGATTTCTGCAACACCTAGTAATTATCGCACAGCTTTCGGCCAATGATATTAACTGTTACCCACGCTAACCACTTGTTCAGATAATTGAGGTGACACTTTTCCAACTGCAATGAAAAAGTGAGCGGAATAAGAAGTAGAACCCTTGAAACTGCAACTGTTACAGGGAATATGCCGCAACACTTAATATTGGATTAATTTAGCCGACAACCGAACCACTTGTGCAGCCATTAGTACCACTTGACCCTGCCCTCCAAGCCGAACCAACCCGAGAAAAAAAAGATACTAACGTGACTTCAACAACAGATAAGAGAAATGCGTAGCAAAGTAACTTGTACAGAGTATGCAGGAACTGTCTAATACGCGGAAACGTGTTCTTCAAGTGGTCTGACCGGTAAACGCTTTGTATTCGCCCGGAATATGCAAATAATGTTGTGCATGCGTCTCTCCAGCAGTTGTTTTGACTTCTGCAAACCCCGCGCCAAGCACTGCGCAACCCGTTTCTGTACAGCACACTGACATTAGTGGTGGCGGCTCTATTCTCTCAAAGAATCACCGTTTATGGAAACTAAAAGTGAATGCTTGCAAGTGTGACGATCGAGATGCAGGAACGGTCTCACGAGATTTCTCTTTTCAATATTTGAAGAGTTTTGAAAAGGATGAGGTGATGTTTCCCATGAAACGCTCGCTGTTTTTTCTTCTTAGTTTTTTTTTTTCTTGCCGGAACTTCTATAAAATGAAGAATTGCCCATAGTTGGCTCTTGCGGTTCCACGGAGATGCTCCCAGTGTCGATGTTTTACCGAAGCGATTAGAGTTTATGAAATGATTAAAGACGAATAGTCGAGCTGCATCGGAGACATTGCTCTAGCTTTAGCGGAGACCGGAGCGAAACATTTGCGATAGATGGTGTTTCTTCATGCAATTGAAAAAAAAAACAATATTGAGAGACAGCATCACATATTATTACTGGTGAGGTGAGCGGAATTAGCGCAAAACTGTTAGGAAATCAATTATTTTTACATTCAAAGATTCTGTTACAACGTCTCACGTGAGCCATGGTTCACTTGCTACGGCAAGGAATGCTACACTGATGGCCACATATTCTTGTTCTATCCAAGAAACAAACTCTAGTTTCCCAGACTCTCGAGAACTCTGACAAATGTTCGACAGAGTTTCCGACGGAACATTTCAATAATTAAATTGCAACCAATGCTATACAGGGAACTCCAAACGGCCGTGTGCAAAGGGTGGGACCGCTGCGCGGCTCTCTTGGGCACAGACACAGATATTCTGCGTGTGGCTCTAGCTTCTCTGTTTCTGCCAGCAGCAGACAACACGAGTACCACGCCACGCCGTCCTTTGCACACAGTGTTTGCAATTCTTTGGAGCTGCTTGAATCTTTGCAACAATCCTTGACTATGTATGTACGATCCCCTACAAGCAAACACTGACGCAAGCATCTTCAGATAGTGCACTGAGCAAGACCCGCAAACGGCTTCATATACGTATGTAATCTGCAACAGGAAATTTCACCTATACTTCAATAAAGAGGTGGTTATCCAAAGCAGTTTTATTTTAAGATTCACTTCGGAAGTTTGAAATAGCCTTGCATCCCCTACGAGGCAGCATTTTCACGACGTATGTGTTCCAAACTTATCAGCAATCACGATGAGCTGGTTAACCAGAACTGATAACGGTCAAGTTTTGAACAAAGCAGCCAGAAATGCCACCCGATAAGAAACCACAACTCAACAAGAATTCAAAACTGATATGGTTGAAAGGTTCACTTCAATTATTAATGTATCTCCAATATCACATGAGGAATGCATGGTGATTTTCAGAAAACGACGAAGAAAAAACAACTGGAGGTTAACTTGGAGCTTTCGAGCCATATATTCCTCCAGAGTTTCCTTAGATTCTGTTGTTTTTGTTCCATTTTTCATACATACCATATCGTGAGGCAGCGACCAGTCGTATTTTTTGTACGTGCATAGAGGGACTATTCAGACAATGAATCACTATTGTTGTTAGTGAACGAAGGCTGAAGGAAGAGGGAATATAAAGATGGAAAGCTTCTCTCTTCGCCACCACTTTTCTTTCTTCCATTCTCTGTTCTTGCTTTCTTTGCACTTTGCGATATTGGCAACAATAAAAAATACCATGTCAGAGAGTCATGAAGGAAATAGAGACCAAAAACCAGTTCAAAAACGACACAGAATTGCATAAACATAGTAAAAAAACGTACCGTAATATGGCAGATTGGCAACTGACATGTCGTCATTATTCGAGACGAATAATTGACTGGTTGTTACTGAAATAAAATGCGTTATCAAACAGAAAATTGCTCGGAAAAGGTCACCAATCAGCTACGAATCGAAAAAGGGAGATCCAAGGAGGAACCGAAGGGAAATAGTGCAAGACGAGAGGAAGGGCAAGCATAAATAAAACAAAAGAAGCGTGGCATGACGGATGTGCAACATATGACTCACACTCAAATTTTGATCTTTGCTTCAATTCTTTGCCGAGCACCTTCCTGTAAGAGAGTGTAGGAAATTGGAAGTGAACGAAACCGAGACTATGACAATCGACAATCTGGTCGAATTTAAAGTAAATTAAGAGAACAGAGTGAACTAATAAATTAGGGAGTGGGCGTCCACATAGGAGGATGAATGAACGAAAGAATTGCAGGAGAATTAACGGAATGCAGGAAACTCATTGTGTTCGCGATTCCCCACAGTTCAATACCAGATGTTTCCGCTTCCTTTGAAGAGCAATAAACGGCGGGGAAATGCTTGTGAAAAATGCAAACATCTGGACAGCATCATAAAGACGCTAACGGTAGTTCAAGAGGCACAAAACCAAGGAAATGGCCGACTTCTGAACCAAGACCGAAAGATATCGATAACAATAACAGGCTAGTCAGCCTGGATCTGATTACCAGGCAGATTAATCATCAGATAGCCAAGGAATTCGCGTCGGAGTGACAGGAGCGATAGCGGTGGTGGCTTTCCGACAGTTGTTTTGATCACAGTACACTGCAAGTGAAGCAGCTTTAACCACAACAGTCACTAGTACGATTGCTGCAGGCTATTGTTGTTCCTGATAAGAAAAATACGGATACTGTATTATACGATAACCATTCCTTTGATTTTATGACAAAGTTCTACATATATCCAGATTATTTTACTGTTTTTATCCAAACACCAAGAGTTTACTGATGCAATGGATTGTCTTAGACTGTAGTCAAAAGCTATTGCCAAAAATGCGGTATAAAAGGATTCACACAAGAATCATGTTACTGGCAACGTTTTTCCAAAATGTATATTATAATATTTGAGCCCAAAATCGGTTCAGCCAAATGTTGTCTGCACCGGAACCTTTTAAACAAAGAGGTTGACATATGAACATATGTACCAGCGGCTGACGCAGAGGGGACCGGCGAGAAGGGGGTGGGAGAAAAACGGGGGTCTACGCTATTTTGAGGTAATAGACGCCTGGACGTTTAAAACAAAATGCTGATTAATTGAATAAAAGCTTGCTAATAAACTATTTATAACGACAACCAGCATTAAGTTTTGTTATCAAATGATTTAATACAGAGACAAAATAAAACAAAAAAGATAATAATAAGGTTTTAAAATTAGCTAATACAAAACTCCTAACCAGTTCATAGAGCACTTCTGAAAGATTTGGCGGCCCATTTTCGAAAAGAAGGACGCCTTCCCCCCTCCCCCCCCCTCTCCCCTCCCCACTCACGCATCTATCATTGGTATGTAGGCATACACGTAATCTGTCAGGAATGACCGCACACATGCATGCCTACTACATTGACTCTTCTAAATTGGAACTTCTGAAAGGATGAATTGCCCATTATTGAACGTTCACATGGAAGTTTTTGTGTGTTCACTGATAGATTTGACATAATGATTACCCTGGAAATGAGACCTTTGAAATCGCCGCCGTCATAAACCCCATTAGTCGCTGAAAAGTATCTGAGCCAGCAAAAACATACATATACGTGAAGGAAAGCCACCAATTTAAAATCTATTGAGGGTTCAGCATAAAAGCCCTTGCAAGCGCGAATTCCTAAGGCAGTCGTTTTGAAAGATGGAAATTCGTGTATTCTTTACAGCATTCCCAGTATACAAATATTTCGGTAACATTTTTCAGCAGCTGACAAGCCCTCCGCTCACCCCCCCCCCTTCCTCTCCGACTCTCCTCCAACTCCAACGCATTGATTCCTATTGGAAATCTATGTAACTATCTGTTGCTCGTGATATTTCTTGTAACATCGTTCTCCCTTGCCTCAGCAAAAAAAAATAAAAAATAAAAGATAAATTATAAAATTAGTCCTTCTCATCGTAATGAAACTTTCAGGAATTTTCAGGAATGTAAAAGGATATATTATGAAATATTTACTTGTGTTTGCTACGTTTAAAGTAAACCCCGTAAACCAATTTCGTTTGGGGGATGTGCCTCGCATTCGACTTCATCTGAAAATCATAAATAGAGGCATTGAATGCGTATGTACCCCATCTAGTCACTTCCAGAAGGCATCCAATGGATATTCTGGTACCAATTTACCGACCCCGGAGGGAAGGATGGCGATCGAACCATGAACCAAATGCTTGCGCAGCGCCGCTTGCCACTGCGCCACTTGCTCCCCTGCCTCAACAAATAATGCAAAAAATAGTGCATGTATGGTCGCGCCGCAGTGGACAACGCTCACCATTCCAGTGAAAAATAGTGGGAAATTCTTACAAATTTTCAGCTCAAGAATAACAAAAACTTTGTAATTGCTTATTTTTAGTTCCTAATATCTTTTTAAAGGCACTACAATGAAACCGGCGCCTACCACCTTATTCTGTATCCCTTATTTTTATCAGTGTTTTCAAATTTGTATGAATTCCTAATTATTTGCGTTTACTATAAATTCTAGAAAAAGTTCCACTCACAAAATTTTGACTGCTTGGCTAATTTTTTTAGGGAGACTCCTCCCTTCATCTCAAAGCCTTCGTTCCCGTTCCATGCATACGATCCACTTGCTGGTCATACATGAACATTGTGGTCCCTCAACAACAGATTCCTAGTGAAAGAAAGAGAATGAAATAACGGGCTCGGGAGTAACGGATGAACAACACGTCTTTCAGGTGAGCTACGTGGAGAAATTCCATATAAATAAAAATACGATTTGGTTGACAGTGAGCGCGTCATTATGAGTGGCAGGAGTGATCTTGAAGGAATTTCACTTCGAAAATCCACTATGATAAGGAAATGGCAGGATTTCGTACCAGTACGAGTAGTGATGAGATGGCATATAACATGTGCACATCTCATGCCAGTATACATATTCCACTTCAACACGGGAACCTAGAGAGCTCCTAACGGATTGCCGCTGAATCTGCAGCCGCAAGCAATGGTCGACGCAGGGGTGAAGGCCCGCAGCTGCAATCCTCGAGCAGCCGCAACATCGATGAAGGCGTGAAAGAAATGACTGTCAATACTGCACTTTTCCACAAATATGTCATTTAGTTGCGGTTTTTACAGCTATCGCTGTCAGACCCGCAAGTGCTAAACAATCGTGAGCTCGTTGAGAGGTCGAACCACCATTCCAGGGCTGCAAATACCGTTGAACGGTTCTTGCACCAGTTCACTGTGGAGTGTTCGGGAAATTTCCAAAATGCATTCAAATGAATTGAAAATTTCCTCACACAAAAAGCCTTCCTCGCGCCCATTTCTCGCTAATTTTCTTCCGCAATGTTTGATTTCTTTCTCTATTATACATGTCATTTGCAGCAACTTTTCCAAAAGGTCGTCGAGATGGCATGTTGCTTCGACTTTCGACTAGATCTTTAATAAGTAATACCATTTGATGTTGATGTAAACTTTTCAGAAAAGGAATTTTTAGTGCTCAATCAATGACTGGGAAGCAGAGTTGCTCTTTAGAAAGTCTAATTTAATTCAATTCAATAGCATTTATATAGGTCCGCTTTTCGATGTGAAATTGGCCTAAAAAGGTGCAATTATAAAGGATTTGTGAATTACTAAATAATAAATGTAAAATGAATATTAAATAATACTACAAAAAATTAGAGAGACGTGATGAGATGATAAAATGAATATTAAATAATATTATAAAAATTAGAGAGACGTGATGAGATGTGACGTCCCTGTGGTTTGCTGGAAAACACACAGAATCTCAGGAGATATTAGATACATGACCCATTTCCCGAAAGTTGCGTTGTTTATCCAGGAATTTACGATTCTCAGGGAAAACGGCCCAAAAACTCACCTATAACGCACATATGACCTTGCGCTGACCGTAGCATTCCTGATAATCTACAGCAACTAAGTTGAGGGACAGCCAGGATGGGAACCACTTTGAGAAGCAAGGTTCTTATAGGGAAAAAATAGGTCACCAAATTCTCGATGTATTTATCATAAATTATTGGTGGTGTCCTTTCACCCATTCTTTTCAACATTTACACTTACGAACTGCCAGATTTGATTTCTTCCGCGGGAATAGGTTGCATTGCATTCGCAGATGATATAAAAATCTACAATTCAATCCAAAATGAAGAAGACATACAGAAATTACAAGAAGCTATTGATCTGGTTGAAGAATGGGCTAACCGGTGGAGTCTCCCTCTCTCTGTAGAAAAAACAAAGGTTCTATGCGTAGGCTCTAATGAACAATCAGAGTACACACTATGTTGTACGCCCATACCGAAAGTCAATGAGATCAGGGACCTTGGTTTTCTTATAACAGCTAATCTGTCATTTGATAGGCACTGTGAGTACATCGCCAGCAAAGCAACACAAAAGTTGTACAACATTTTTAGAGGTCTCGTGACCAAAAATGAAACGATTTTGTTGAAGGCGTACAAGACATATGTAAGACCCTCACTAGAATATGGTACAGTTATCTTTAATACTCATAGAAAATGTATTAGGGATAAATTAGAGAAAGTTCAGAATAGCTTTACACGGAAACTTTTTCTTAGGACAAAAGGTTTTGATTACAATAGTGTCCCTCCTGCAGATACTAGGAATAAAATAATTCAACTTCAATCACTTTCAAGTAGACGAAATAAGAATGATCTCATAATGGTTCATAAACTTATACATGGCTACACTAGCCTTCATATGAGCGACTTCTTCACACTACTGAACTCAATCACTCGAGGGCCTCCACTAAAAATTACGTTTCCAACAGCTAGGACTTCCGTAAGGCAAACATTTTTTGTCAACAGAGCTGGCTCAAAGTATTTAATGATGAGCAAGAGTCTTCCTGTTCCCATTAAACTTTCATCATTCAAGAAACAAGTAGAAGGATTCCTTAAAAAGAAAGAGTAGTCGGAGGTTTCTCTGCAAGCATTGTATAAATAATTTAAGATTTGCTTGAGTTGTATTACCATTCAGTGCATTGTATATTGTATCCTCACATGGATTAGTCCATGTAATGAAATAAATAAATAAATTATCATAAATACTGGGTGATCTGAAGAAAACTTCCGAAAACGCCAGAATCAGTGCGAAATCTGATGTAAAAAGTGGATCTCAACGCGGAACCCGACTATAAATTAAGCGAACACACAAATCGTTCACGAGATGAGCTGGAAAAGAACAAAGAAAATGATGTTCTGCCACACAATAATTAAAGGTGCGAAGGAACCTAGAAATGCCACCCGAACACCATGTGGGAAATTTTCCCATGAATTCAACTTCGAGAGAGTAACACAAAAAAAGAGTTCATCTACAAACTAGCTTTGAAATCATGCGAACAAATATTTGCAGAAGCTTTAAGAATGCAATAAAAAGGTTGATTTTCATTGATGCATCAACTAACCCAGTGGCAGCCAGTAACCGGAAACTTAACGGAGTTTTGTTTGACGATGGGAATAGATAACAAATGAAATCCACGACAGTTTAATTTAGCTATAATACAATTCAGCTATGAAATGGCTCAGATTTCAAATTCCTATAGACGGCTAAACAGCACTAGAAGTGATCGCGAGAAATATGTGGCTCAATGACTACTTAACGAGTGCAGAGCGTTGAATAACGAAAGGGCGAGAGGGCGAGCTGCGTGATTGGTCACTCTGGTGCTCCGACCAATCACAGACTTCGGAAACGCAGCTCTTTTCACGCGGAGCGCTGCACACTTGTCACAGTTACTTCACGATGCATCCAGAAACAGGGAATGGGGCTGTAATTGATTCCAACGAAAAGTTGGCTAGTGATAAAGTTCCAAAACGCCTTCCAGACATTCATAATACCCCAAATTCATGAAGATGAAGCTCGAGTTGAAATAAAAACCGAATGGGAAAAGGTGAATGATTATTTCTGAGTAAATTCTGTTCCCTCAAATTAGTTAAATTTCTTTAAAGAAATGCGATCATGGTTTCTGGGCTCTTAAGCAAAAGCCTGACGCTGTTATCACATCGTCTCTTGGCTTCTCTCCCCAAAAACCAAACGAATCGCAAGATTTTGCGAGAAATCTCCAAGGAACAACAACCGGAAGGAAGTCAACCTCCATTAGCATGACCTCATTGATCCGAGCAGTCCTGGATTACAGCACAATGACAGGTGAAAGCAGCTGATAAAGAACCGCACGTTCCGCACAATGATCTGACCGAGCCGCTTCGCCTTGACGAACAAGCACGAAAGAATGAGTGACGTCGAGTCAGATGAGTGCTCAGCGCTAAGCACCAAGGTACATACGAGTAAGATCTCGTTGGATTACGGTAGACAAACTCAACCATTGTATACGTGAGAGGATAAACTTAAAATGCAAAAATAGCAAAAAGAAAGCCGGAACGCATAAGCGAGTTCCGATAAGATAAGGAAGCAAGCAGGTAGAACGACATCTAAGAAGTCCCATGTTAGAAGAATAGCTGTGCAATATCGGAGGAGGGAAAGGACAGCGCTTGAGGACAGCAGAAGCGACGTTTTTAAAAACTCTGGAGAGAATATTTATCCTTGATTTAATACCCAGAAAGATACAAAAATTGTAGGGAAATGTGCAAGTCAAAAAAAACACCAATTACTTTTCAAAAAATCATTCATACTATAGCGACCTGTTCCTTTGACCTCCACCGTCGCAATTCCCCTATAGTGATGTCATAGAGTAGCACGAATACTTCTGGAAGATTCTCCAACTTTTTCGGATTTTGTACTTGAGAACTATTGACCGTTACCAACGGTTTCCTTGAAACTCTTGGCAGAAAATAACGTCAGTCATGACAGATGCTGTCTTTGCTTGCTTACTAAAAACACAGAGCTGCTCTTGGGAAGATAAGACAGAAAGCAACCTTGCATGTCTTTTTGTAAACCAAACCTAGCTTCGGTTTTTATCCTCGCCCTCATGACTCATTGTTACAATGTACAGAAAAAGAAAAAAAGCGAAAATGATGAACCGAAAGATTAAAAGCAAATCGAAACTCCAAAGCAATCGTTTTCAGAAATTCGAAAAATTTGATCAGAAAATAAGGATTTGAGGAAAGGGAAGATTGCAACCACAAGAAAATCCCGGAATGCGCTTATTTTTGAAATTCTAAGCTTAAACGGCGACAGCGTGCATTTTCCTATCCGCTCGAGAACATGCTTAAAAACACATATTTCACATGCACCTCTTTAAGAAAAAATTTGCTACGTTTTAAAACATATAAACTACAAGGACATACGAAACCCAAGGTGTGCACCCCTCACCCAATAAAAATGACCTGCATTGTTTTCACGTCTGATCGTAGCAGGACTTGATCTACTCCATTAAATAATTGATTCGATAGATCAGAAGAAGAGCATACATATTGTATCAAATTAAACGATGTGGACTTTAAGAATTAGTGCAGAGCTTTCTACTTTTCCCTTAAAAAGTAGAAAAAAAGCTCTGCACTAATTCTTAAAGTCCACATCGTTTAATTTGATACAATATGTATCTAACATTTTAAGCTCAATCTGTGTGCTTTATTTTACTACTTGCGAAAGCAATGCATACTTAGTAAACTGTCAGTATTTGAAGATCTCGCGCTTTCATCAACCAATCTCATAATTTAACGATAAGAGTAGGACTCAAGGTCTGTGAGACTTCTCGAGGAGTGGAGTCAAATTTCTCAACGCCAAGACTGTGGAATCTGTGCGAATCATGCAAAGGATATTAGAGAAGAAAACAGTGTCATTTCTTTGTTTCTGCTTTCACGTTAATCGCCTAGGTTAGACGCCTTACATTTAATATTACTTCATGGGCTCTGGGGCTCGAACATGAAAGAACCCTTTCGCTTCTTTAAATGCAACAATAAGGGGAGTCAAGGTCATTCTGGTGATTTTTATTGCCGTTTACAAATTGTCATCGCGCTACTGGCGCTACTCCCTTACATAATGAAATGATCTTTCGGTAAATTTGACACCCACTAGAGTAGCAGCGAGGAAAGTGTATAAAGTTATCATAGTCCGATGGAAACAAGGGAGCAAAAGTGGGGCTAATCTATTACGTATTAACTCGCCCATATTTGTGGTCCACGGATCTCCCTCATAAGAGGGATCCCAGTCGGTTAGTCGCGAGGCTACGTGGCGCGTCCCCAGGTGGCGGATAGGGGGCTAATCGCGGACCACACGCGACCTTGTGCCTGCCCTGAGACGCGGGTGGATTCAGGGGATGGACTCCCTGTTTCTGCAGTGTCGGAACGATCCATACCTTCTGCCAGCGCGTGGGTGTGTTCATGCATGCGTGCGTGAGTGTACTTGCGTGTCTGCAGATTGTATCCTGCACATCTATCCGACCAAAAGCCCTGCATTCAAGTGACTGGGAGGTACAAGGGAGGCGGTTCGGAGTCGCCTCCAACAAATAAGCTCCATCGTCCACTCCCGGGAAGCCCGGCTAACTTCCCGGTGAAATCCTACCCTAGCTACCCGCGGGGGAATAGAGCCCAGCAAGCTATCTCCTAAGGGTTTCCTTTTCTTAAAGCTCGACACAGCAATAATAAAGAGTGTTCCCCTGATCTCGGAAGAGTCACTGGTACGGCGGCGCCAGTGAGGACGAGGTCCGAGGGGTTATCTAGGCTGCCTAAAACCAGAAGGACTATGATGACGATCTGTACCTTCAACGCACGCACGCTTGCATCGGAGGCTTCTATCGAGGATTTGATGATGCAGGCCAGGAAGATCAGGTACGACGTCATCGGACTGACCGAGACGAGGAGACACCGGCCACTGAACGCCACCTTCGACACTGGAGAAGAACTGTTCCTTGGAACCTGCGACAGTAGAGGAGTTGGTGGAGTCGGTGTCCTCGTCAACACGAACTTGGCCATGAACATCGATTCGTTCGAACAGCTAACAACCCGAATCGGACGTTTGCGACTGAGAAGATGTGGATCAATACCGGCCTTGACAATCTTCGTCGCCTATGCTCCAACATCCAGCTACGACGATGAAGAAATCGAGGCCTTCTACATGGACTTGGAGAAGTTCTACAGGGAAGACCACACTTTCTACAAGGTCATTGTTGGCGACTTCAACGCCAAGATTGGCCCTAGGAGAACGCCTGAGGAACTTCACATCGGTACCCACGGCCTACAGTGGAACGAACAGGGAGAGAGGCTGTCTGAGTTCATCATGACGACGAAGACCATCCATGGTAACTCACAGTTTCAGAAGCCAACCTCCCTACGGTGGACGTGGGAGTCACCCGGTGGAGAGTACCATAATGAAATTGACCACATCATCGTCAATCGAAGGTTCTGCCTGACCGACGTCGGTGTTGTACCGAAGTTCTACACCGGATCAGACCATCGCCTCCTTCGTGCAAGATTCTTCTTCTCGCGCAAAGGAGAGAAAGCCGCGAAGTTCAAGAAGAGGGCTCCCAAATCCGTCATCAATTGGGATCTCTTCACTTCGTTAGCCGGCTTTTGGGAAGACGCCGTTGTCGACAACATCGACGAAGAATACGATCGGCTTGTTCAACATCTCTGCGACAGCGCAAGGAGAGCCGAGGGCTCAAGATCCACCAAAAGACGACTGTCTTACGAGACCCTCGAGCTGATACGCCAGCGCGGAGTCGCGAGAGCCGCAGGCAACTACCAACTGACGTCCGAGCTCGCAAAACGGTGCAGAGAAGCGATAAAAGAAGACCTTAAAGAGAGACGAGCAGCAGTATTGGCCGAAGCCGCAGAGGCAGGAAGAAGCATTCGCAACGCCCGCCGTAACTTCGCCAATCGTAAGACTAAGATGACCGCCCTCCGGCGCCCAGAAGGAACAATTTCTTCATCAAGACGGGTAATGGAGAAGGTCATCCACGACTTCTACTCGGATCTCTTCGATAGCCACGTCCATCTCCCCCAATATCACCCAAGGGAGGATGGATACGTTGTCCCATCAGTTCTCCCTTCCGAAGTCCGACATGCCATCAAGTCGGTGAAGAATCGTACAGCACCGGGCCCCGACAGGATTCGACCGGAACATCTGAAGAACCTACCGCCAGTTCTTATCACCACCTTGGCTAGGCTCTTCACGCGGTAGCTGTCGGAATGCAAGGTACCGAACCAATGGAAGACCAGCAGGACCGTGCTGCTGTACAAGAAGGGAGACCCACAGGACATCGGCAATTATCGCCCCATCTGTCTGTTGTCCGTCATCTACAAGCTTTTCACTCGAGTGATTCTAAATAGGATCGAAAGGACATTAGATGAAGGACAGCCGTGCGAGCAAGCAGGGTTTCGAAAAGGATTCAGTACGATCGATCACATACACACGGTCACTAGACTCATTGAAGTATCGCGAGAGTATAAGATGCCTCTCTGTCTCACGTTCATCGATTTGAAGAAAGCCTTCGACTCTGTGGAGACAGAGGCGGTCCTCAAAGCCCTGGGCAACCAGGGCATACCTACTCAGTACATCAAGATATTTCGTGAGCTCTACAGCAACTTCACGACCAGGATTTCTCCATTCTACGACGACATCACTATCGACGTCAAGAGAGGGGTTCGACAAGGCGACACCGTGTCGCCAAAACTATTCAGCGCCACTCTCGAAGACGTCATGCGAAGACTGGAATGGGATTGCATGGGAGTGCAAGTTGATGGCCGGCGACTTAACCACCTTCGCTTCGCTGACGACATCGTCCTTATAACACCAACTATCGGCGAAGCGGAACGGATGCTGGCCGACTTTGACGACGCGTGTGGAAAGATCGGTCTCCAACTGAACCTGACGAAGACGATGTTCATGAGGAACGGATGGGTCCCGGATGCCCCATTCTCGCTCAACGGAACGACCATATCCGAATGCTCCAGCTACGTATATCTAGGTCGGGAAGTCAACATGATGAACGATCTCGCTCCAGAGCTGGGCAGGAGGAAGCGAGCGGCTTGGGAAGCCTACAAGAGCATCGAGGACGTAGTGAAGAAGACGAAGAACACCAGGCTCCGTGCCCACCTCTTCAATACAACGGTTCTCCCTGCTTTGACGTACGCCTCGGAAACCTGGGCGTTACGCAAGCAGGATGAGAATGCGGTCAACGTCATCGAACGCTCCATCGAGAGGGTGATGCTAGGAATAACCCGCCTCACACAAGTGAGGGCTGGAATACGGAGTTCCACCCTTCGTGAACAGTCGAAGATCAGGGACGCTGCCGCTTACGCCAAGTTGAGTAAGATCAGGTGGGCCGGACACGTGATGCGTCTTAACGACCACCGTTGGACAAGAGCCGTCAGCGACTGGACTCCACGGGACGTTAAGCGCACGACAGGAAGACCACCGACCCGATGGTCAGACTTCTTCACGAAGTCCTTCAAGGAAAGATATAATGCTCTTCGTGTCCCTCGAACGGACAGAATCCACTGGACAACTCTGGCTCGCGAGAGGGACAAATGGAAGGATTGCTGGCGCCCGCTCGGTACATCCGAAGATCAACGGGAGTCAAGGTCAAGGTGATCAAGGTGATATTTGTGGTAGGTAAAATAAAGATGTCAAAAAAATCGTCGAAACCGATGCATGCGAGGTCCGACTGTGATAATCCAGCTTGGATTTAGCCTTATGATGAACTACAACAATGGTGCCATAATGGAGCCTCGCAAATTACTCAAATCTCGTTCTATTAGCTCAATGCAAGGCTAAAATCCAACAAAAATTTCTATTATTATCATAGAATAGCCTCTGATCGTGTCTTACTAACTGCTTCTGTACATACATGCATAAAGGCATGTGAGAAGAAGTTCACACAGGGGATCATTGTGCAAATATGCGAAGATGCAAAAAGTTAACCTTCCACATACCGCACTTCCAGAAACTTCGGTTGCTTGTTCCTGAGCATTGTGTGCAACTCATGCGCACCAATACAGTAGAATGCCTATATGATTTTGAAGAGCGTTCGTTCATTGGATTCTATGTACTATTTCGTAATATCGCAGGGTACATGTATAAGCTATTATATATTTATATATGTCTGTAGCATGCTAGAGCCACAGTGGTATAATACAAAGACAATAATAATACATAGATAATAATAATACAGAAAAGACAACGAACCACCGATACCCATAGCTACAACAACTATTTTTCTTATCAGGAAGCGAACATATATTTGGTTGCTTTGGGATAGCCTCAAAAAACCTTTTTTAACTTGGAGAAAAAACGGTGGAGTGAAAAGGGAGAAGCTTGCCCTGTGTTTTCCCCGGCTTCACCGTGTTGAAGTCTATTCGCCGCCACTGGGGCGCTTTGTCACATGAAATTCTTTTGAAAAAAGTAGACCTCGATCATATACAAAAACGCAAAGGTCACACGTAATAAGCGAAAATGGCATTGATAAAATCAAATTGAATAAAGAAGAGTTGTATGTAGCTTTGTTATATTACGGGCACACTGTGTACACTTCAAAAGGCAAGTCTTACAAATCTTCTGCGTGGTAGGTAACTTGTTCTACAAACTAAAAACGTTAACTCATGTGGTCCTTGATGGAGCACCATTTAGAACTGAGGTGCCCTGGCTATGCGATTACTACCCTGATAATTTTTCCTCAAAATCTGGCGGATAGTCGTTTAAGGAGAACGAAGGTTGGTGAACCCTCTTCCCCTAAGATCACCCCATTCTGTTCACTCAAGGTCCCGCTTGAATTCGTTATTCACGGGTTGAGTTGGCAGTCCAAGAATGGAAGCAGCAATCCATCAATTATATGGGTATATGGGAAAAGGATATCGGAATGGATTCATTCACCTCCCAGACAAGAGGAACGATTTGTTGACACACCACGGCTTGCATCCATCTCAAATCTTACTTGTACTACCTGGAACAAATTCCACCTATTTCGGAATATTTCTATTTGGTGTATATTGAGTGTATAGATAAATGAATAAGTGAATAAATAAATAAATAAATGCTCGAACAGTGCAATACGTCAAGTCCAAGGCCTAGCCGTATCTCTTTTCAGTTGCTTCGATCCCCTCCCACCCCCCCCCCCTCCCCTCAATTGCTGCTCATCTCCCGTCAGTTGCTGCAAATACGTGGAAAGCTTGAGCAGCTGATAAGGGGACGATGGTAGCAATTGGTAGGAGATGCTGCTAGGTTTCGTTCTCGACGTATTACACTGCACGGTCTGCATTTCTTCTGCATATTTATCACAGTATGTCATATTGAGAGGAGTGCTGAGCTTGGACTTGGGATACCTAAATTTCTACACTCAGAGTCAAAGTCATTGACTTACGTCCCTATGTTTTCGTCTGCTCACTAAGTAGTACCGCCATTTTGCATTTTTAACTAAAAATCTTTCTTTTTTGTTACATTGAGTACATCTGAGTCGTATCAGTTCAAAGCGTGCTGGATAGGTTTCACCACGATTGTTTACCGTTAACTTACTGCTTAATTTATAATCATTTGGTAGTTTATATGTATGTTTCCATAAATTTAAACCTGATTCTGTGATTGGAGTTGACCTTACACAAATATCAGATACACTGAACACGTTTCTCCCCTTTTTGCTCTGCAACTCATTTGATTTACGGATAAATAAACAACTGAATAAATTCAACATCATTTTCTTTGCCACTTCCTTCTCTACTGCTGACGGAGAAGCAAATTTAACCGAGATGCTACAGGGAACAACTCTTGGACCAGAAATCGAACACATAATGGCAGAAAACTCAAACACTTTTGGGAGCTCGTGGTGTTGCGAGTGCAGTTATCCAGTAATCCAACGGCAAACTTGCTGAGTTTTTCCGTCAAACAACTATTCGAACAAAATTCTGGCGAAGATGTGAGATTCGGCCGATGTACATACAGCCAACAAGATCGAGAACTTTCTCAGCGATGTCAACATTACGACAAGTCGTTTCTCATATCACCCAGCTCATCGTTGCCCGCAGCCGAGAATATATTATCCCGAAAAACAGGGATAAATCGGTTTCGTCGACTGACGCGGTGGTAGTACGGGCATACCAAGCTACCTGCCTAATGTTTTTGTGGTTGGAGATCATAACTAGCCTGAGTACCTCCGAAGAAACAGAAACCAAAAAGAAATTTGGTGAGGGATCAGCCTCATTTCTGAATACATACCTCGGGAGCTAACCAGTGCGCAAACAATGTATTTGTGGCTCTGAAGAGCTCAAGGATTTTCAATATTATTTACAATAAAAACCCTATTTCTACAAATACTATTCCATTTATTGGGTATTACTCAGGTGGAAGAATCAGAGCAGATTTCGCCTTATATCTATTTCCAAGAAATGCGTACGAAAAATAACTGAAATATGCTCGGAAGTGTATTTATTCTGCTGGAATGTTCTCACCTAAGTGAGCAAGGAAAGAAAATAGTAATGATTAATAACATATGCACTGATTTTTGCTGCTGGACATCGTATGTTTTCTTCAAGAGGGTGCAGAATTTCATAATTTCGACTAATTCTAATAACTCTGATAGCTAGAGAAATGGCCTACACAAAAACAAGATGTGGACAGAAATTGGAGCACCGTTGGATCACCTGCGGTACCCGCATAAAAAATAAATTTAATAAAAGTACTAATTTTGAGTTAAACGGTCCAAAATGAGTGTTCGAAAGATAGATGTCCAAAAAGTGCTGAAAAAATGAACAGTTGAAAATAACCTAATGTAAAGCTTTTAATTTCTAGAATTGACCATAAAATGAGGTAAGCTCCACGCCGTTCCTGGTCTCTACTAAAACCTCAGGGAGTGACGACAGCTGGGTGTCTAAGAACGGCTGAGCTTAGACCGTTGAGGTGGGGTTGGGCGCTAACAATGACTAATTTGAAAGAACGCGTGTACATTGAGTCACCGACAGCCACCGAACTTGCAACGAGTAAAAACGATTTACTTGCTTAATTAGAGTAAAATTCCGTGGAAAAGCATAAATCACCAGGAACTACCTATAAAAGGAGGAGAACTGCTCGCAGTGGGACGTCTGTGAACAATGCTGGGAACGCTCTTGTTTCGATATCGCTCCCAATGCCCACGTCACAAATTGCAGAGATAAGCAAAAAACGGCTGGAAGGCGTGCTTGCCTCTGCTGACATGCATTCAAACGAAATTGCCGGCAGCTGGTCCAAGATATTAGCAGACAGCCGAGTGGATGACTTCTTGCAACGAGGCAGCACTCCTCACTGACATCACCAAATCCTCGCCACTTTTTCAGACGCTGTCCATTTGCGCTGTGAGCAATGCGGACGGAAAACTTCTCCCGGCCTTGATTGGTGGGTTAGAAAAACTTTCGCAAATAGACTGCGTAACAGTTAGTGCACACGGCGGAAGCGGGTAAGAAAACGGAAAATTTTCCTCGGACAGACCTTAGATTTCACTTTTTCAAATCCATTGCGAGAATCTACAAACTCGACGACGCTAATGCTGACGCGCTCAACAGGTTACACAACGAATCATCTCATCTCCAGCACTTCTGGAATATGCAGTAGTCCTTCAATCTTTACCATTCCTTAATCGTGCACAGCAATGGCTACATAAGTGAAATCGCTCCCCCCACCCCTCCCCCCCCCCCCCAAAAAAAAAAAGTTATAAATTTCATTTCCATAGAAATATTTGGTAAAGTAAAGAATAAGGAATACGTGTATCACGGTAGAAATCTCTATTTTTGCAGAAGTAGGGGGTTGCGCATTGAGAAAGTTTAAGTATTTGTTATACCGCCAATCCGCTAATTTATGGGAATTGATCGCTATGCGTTTAGTGTCTCAAATGGTTGAGTGAGCGTCGATGGAAGTGCGTTTTTCGCGGATTCGAGAAGCACGCCGCGCGACCGCACCGCGCTCGTTGGAATCGTCGCTGTGATAGCAAACCAGGGTGTTTTCTTGATTCGTAGTTTTCTTGCCAATTAACGTCAGAAGGGCTGAGAAAAACTTTTTTAAAAAAACGCCTAGTTGCTAGTGCGGCATGTATTCCAGCGCGAGTGGCACAGTCGCGCTACGTGCTTCCCGAGTCCGCGGAAAACGCACTTACGCCCTTTTACATTATAACACACAGCCCTGGTAGAAACGTGCACATCTAAAGACTTATAATCATTGGAAGCAATCCTTTGAGTAAACAAGAGAGGAAGAAAAAAACACGTCGGAGGATTGAGTAGGTGAAGAAGTGGAAAGAAGCGCTTTTAAAATTTCTAAACGAATCAAGAAATAATATTCAGATGCAAGGAATTTGACAAGAAAGGCACAAGTGACAAACGTTAAATTTCTGCTTGCAAATGCACATTAACTAAATTGTTCTAATTCTTTTAATTGAAATTACATTAAAAGGAATGTTGTGATCCCAACCATACCCTTGATAGTTCACTTATGAGCAAGACAAAGAGCGGATGAAATAACGACAAACCCTTTAAAATGAACTAAATCTGAGAGGCTGGTTCTCTTGGAAACTCAAGTGTTCCAAGAACTAGACAAGCAACAGTCATGAGTTCACCATCGGGGCCACGCCTCGAATTTTTCAGAGGATCGGACGACTCAAAATTGTAAAAATTTCCAGCCGAATTTCAGATGAACTGCTTTAGGGGGACCTGGCATAGCTGCGTATGCTTAGGAAAAGAAATCAATGGGAAATAGCGGCCGTAGAGAGAGAGCATGTGCACGTGCAGTTCTACTGAAAATAAATTGATGGAGTCAATGACGGTAACCTAATTATGGCTAGTTCTGCCAGGCGAAACAATTGTGTAAACCGCTAATGAAATCTCAGCAGAAAAGTAAAGTGAAGAAAATCTTTCAACACATCGAAAGAAAATTTTCCGCTGAAGTACGGGCAGTGGTGCCAGTCATAAGTAAACTACGACCTCATAAAACCGAATGCGTCAAAAATTCATTGACACGGGCAGAGTGAAACGCATACAAGGTCTCATTAGGTGATTATCAGTGTCATTATTGCGTTCATAAGGTGCTTAGATGCCGATGAATTGCCATTAAGACTCGCAAAGTACGCAAGAAAGACTCTGATTACGAGGTAAAACACAGGAAATATGAAATGATTAAAGACCAAACAGGGGAACGCAGAAAATTTTCCGGAAACAAACCAAGGCGCGGCACCTAAGCGTCCACCAGTAATGCAGAGCATATCCATAGTAACGAAGAGTGAAAGAAACGAATTCGTTTCCCAACGCTAAATATCTGTTTTCATATTGTCTTGGATGTATGTAAGTGGCTTTACTGAGCGTTAGCAGCATATCCTGCGTCATTGAGGTTACCCAGAGTGAACACATTTACCCTGGGTAGTCTATAACACATCAAGGCCCTAGAGAGTTCGTTGTTGTGGTATAATGCGTATGACCGAGAAGACTCACTGATTTCACTTAGGTTCGCGTTACGGAGCAGGTAATGCTTCTAGTCCAGGGCAGTGACTCATTTCCAGATTTATTCTCCCACATTATAGACAACACAGCCACATATACATGTGCATAGGACCTAAAAATCTTCCCTCAATGTTAAGCGACGAATTTCGTGAGACGATTCTGACTATGGCTGTTGGCTACGTTTCAAAGTTGCGATCGCACGCTAGTCCTCAGTGCCGGTCAATCGCTCCTGCATCATAGAACACCATTCGCCTGGTCTTCCGCTCCGCACCACATAAGCAGCGCGGTAGATCGGCTGGGCGCTATGCTTAACGGGCATTGCCGCTACTGATGTTTCGCTCATGTTTTCCGGGATGAAGACAAAGACTCCAAGAAAAAAATCTTATTTGTCAACTATCAAGAAAACTAATTGGCAATCAAGAAAACTCTTTGGTCTGCTACCACGGCTACGATTCCAGCGCAGGCGGCACGGTAGCGCAGCGTGTTCTCCTATTCCGCGAAAAAAGCATTTCTATCGACCGTAACCGCATCCGCGTTATCCTCACTAGTCATCGCTGATCGAGACGAGTAATTTGGACAAGGTATACTCATTTCTGCATATAAATGTGGGCTTTAGGACAGCAGGTGCATAAAAATCTTCCCGAGATTATTCGTTGGGAGATGTTGCGAAGCGTTGTGAATCTTACTTAACACAGCCCCTAGGCCGGCACGACGTAGTGCACTCCTCCGCGGCGCGCCCAGCTTTGGGCAAGTTGGGAAGTCTTCCTAGATGAGCAAATCTCGGAGTATCTGGAGTTCCCTATATGCAATCTCAGCGGTGACGATGTTGTGATTGCTTACACTTATCACCAGTGCCACAAGCAGCGTCATCATATCTACAGTGAGTCACAGCTAAGCAGGTACACCTAAACGTGTGGTGATGAATCTCGTTTGAGGAACGGAGAGCGAACATAGCCCATCATTGCTCATATGATAAGTGAAGCGCACGCGATAATGGAAAGGAGCGTCAACCACGACCGCACCTCCCGCAGTCTCGAGCGAAGCACCACATAAGTGGCGCGGTAGGGCGCTGTGGATGTCGGGTACTGACTCGCCCGCGCCGCATGTGTGGTGCGGCGCTCCAGGCCGCGGGAAGTGTAATCATGATGATTGACGCTCCCTGAAGCAGTCCTTCCTCTAGCAGTGGGAGAGGCGTTCCACCAAAAATGTACCACTTTTTCAAAAATACTGCGTAAAATAGCTCAGGGAGTTTGTGCTAGTTCATTTTTGATTATCTACATTACTTTTTGAATATTTGTTTTTGATCACCTAATGGTAAAACTACTTTTTTAAATTTCGGCTCGGGGTCCTCGAGGTGGTGGAGAGTTCAGTTTTCCTCACACCACTCCCTCGGCGCCCAGCTACACTGCCCAGTGGCGCACGAAAATATTGCTATAAAGGATAATTTAGGCTGGGATTTATGAAACAATAACTAAGCAAACCAACTACATATGTTTAACGTGATTGGGAACAGTAGAGACCACGTAATGCAAGGAGACGCGGGACGCAAAATTTGGTCTGCTGATGACCTGGTTTCGCTTTGTGTTATGCATTCTTGAACCCTAGCTCTGAAGGCGAATCCGGTGATACAGAAACGACTTTACCTGCACAGACTGATGGTACGGCGGTTTTTGATCAGAGCTTTCGGCCAAACTTCCGGTATTTCTATTCCCGTTCTTTTCAAGATCCTACATCGGCAAATCACTTCCCAGAAAGTGAACTTACGTCATTTTGATACTTAAAAATGGTGACAATGACGCTATAAATCAGCGGCGACAGATGACCTATTAGATAACTAAGAATATAGAAGGAAAATGAGTATTTCAGCTAGAGAATTGACGTATCCTTCGAATTGACGTACGTGTCATCCGAACTTTGTACGATGCCGACAATGCTTTCTCATCGTTATTATTCATAACGTATGCCTACGCTTATAGTAGTCGACGGTCGAGCACGTTCTACACTGATGCAAGGGAGGAGGGGGGAGACAGCAACCTTCAGAAATAAGATGAGGAAAGCCGCGGTTGCCGGTTGTTGGACACTTCCGCGAACCGTACGACTGCACCGAAAAGCGAGTACAGAGCTAAAGACTGGCGCAACCAGTGAATGAGTGGAATCCACAATGATGATTCGAAAAAAAGTCGTACGCGCGTGTATGATGAATGTGCGTCGGAGAAGAGTAATTGATAACGATACTTAAGACATTTTTAAAGGCTGCATCACTCACACGAAACGACTTCTCTTGAAAAAAAAACTTCCGTTAAGTAGGTTGACCTGTTACTACTTTTGTCTGCTTTTGTTTGGAGAACCAATGATGCAGGAGGGTATATGTCTACGAATAGTTAAAAATCTCCAGTTTAGGCTTTCCTTAGGGCATAATAGATTTGCTGTAGAACAATTTAGTCCAACTTCTCATATCTTCAACGCTCAGAAGAAACACTACGGAAACTTCGTCCAACTTGGCCATGTCTGGCTTTCGAAATTAGTTTTACAGAAGGGTCTTGTGCAGATACCACCTTCACCTACTGAGGAGTACATTAATCTCACTTGTTTTTGGTTGGCTCAGCTAATTCCGGCTGGGTTAGTAAATAAAGGCAATTTAGTGAACAATCGTCAAAGCAATGAATTCTGGGACAAGTTCTCACACAGCTTCTCACTTCCTTCTGGTAAAGATATGAAGTGAAGCTCAGCAGTATGTCTAATACCTACAAAACTAGGCCAAATAAGGATGATCCAGGGAAGTCAAGGAGCGGATGACCTAGACGGTGCACCCTTTCGAAACGATATGGATACTGTCTCTGCAGTTTGTGATGGGGATCTCTTGCATATCCGCTGCGATCCTCTGCTCCGAGAGGTACATGGCCTACTTCCGGATTGCCCAAAGGCGTCAAATTAACCTTTTGAGACATATTCTCCCAAAATATGACCGCCATAAACTGGCCTAACTCTAATCTAACTGAAGTGAATCAGGACTCTCAGAATATGACCGAATTTGTTAGAGATAATTTATAGCCCTCAAGCAGAATATATCTTGGGAGCCAGATTTGGCAATCAGGCCACTTAACTCTATGGAAAGGACACTGTAACAGATAAGGAAGAACGGATTTGAAATCAGAGTAACAAAATCCATCTGATAGTATACATCTTGTCAAAATGGCTGAACCTTCGAAACATCCTTTCATTGTAAGGCTAGTCCAGTGAAATCAAGAATCCATCGCTAGGATATGAAAAATACCATCCAATATCTGTTGTCGAGCAGCTAAAGCAACCTCATGATGGTCGAAGCGGTTTGTCTGCACCAAATCTTTACTTCTTAATACAGTGTGTTATTTTAGAAAACATGACAGAGTCTCCTTTGTGATCGGACAACTAGTTGGACAACATGATTTTATCTGGAGAAGTACTCATGCAGAAAATGGAGAACTGCACCCTGAACAAGTTCCCGGTAACGTAACTGGTTCTGTAGTGCCATACACTACAGCGTCGTGAATCGCTCCATACCAATGAGCTTTTCTGTCGAGAAGTATTCTGTTGCAACGTGGTCCTCAAATATTTACATACTTGTCGAGAAATCGGATTGTGAACAAAATTCAAGAATGAATTTTTCGGTAACAGGGTGGTTGCGTCGGCAAAAAAAGGGTAAGCACAACTCTGCGGATTCAACTCAAGGTACCCACTTTTAATAGTTAATTCAAATCAATATTCCAGGATCCTGAAAAGAAACGTCTTCGCAATTTGTTTACGCCAAGGTTGTTTCCGCTTGTTCTTTCTTCCAGCGCAGAAGGGGAGCGCCAATGATGGGCGGAATTCTGGTTTCTGAAGCTCAGAATTTCCTGGATTCTGACGTCATGCGAGCTTCTAACTTCTAGATATCTCAAAGACAGACAGTAGCTGTGTTACGTCAGATCATACTTGCTGTTTTTGGTCGTCCAAATTTCCCACATTCCGAATTACTCCCAACTCCGGATTTCCAGGCTTCCAGGGTTACGCATTAAACTTCATGTTGTGAGATTTATAGTGACCTATAGGCGTCATATTCCTCACCGAGAAGCAATTACTGCAAATGAAAATTAACTTAATGCAAATATTATTGGCTAGCTATATCTCAAAAATGCTCACAGTTTAGCAGTTTATTGGCCTGAAAGGTAATAGTTTTGCATCACTTCCCAGAGCTGCGCAATGAAATAAACTGCTTCGATGTTGCAGATGACTCAACAAAGTGTATGACAGCAATGTAATGAGCGTGTAATAATAACGAAGAAGTATTTCTGATAAGCAACAAAACGCCTTTGAAGAGCAGAATTAGGTGATTCGTAGTTGTACTCCAGAGTCGCAAAGGATCAAAACCTTCTCCAAGCAGATGCACGTGAATGTTATGCAATTACACTCCCAGTGATGCGCTGTGTTCCCCTAATGCTTGCTAGTGTGACGGAATAAGTGCAAATGAGAACTGATCTATTTAATACCTACTCATCAAGCGTTTTTAGGTGGAAAAAAGAACCGACATTCCAAACATTATGCATTGAGACACTGATAAAGTGAAAAATCTTCATAAAAAGTCCCGACGAGAAATACGGTGCGACAAGTGGACGAGTTCATCGTTCCAGTCATGAAAATAAATGTTGACAATGCGCAGATGGAAGCTACATGCAGTATGCCTATCTACCAAAATTGCTTCATAAAACATAGAAATGTTGTATTAGGTTATTTTTAAATCTTTAATAGAATTAAAATTCTCAGGTGTTTATTTCTAATAATCTAAATTTGAGAATGGTTTTTTATTGGCTATTTCAAACTTGGTGAATTCTCTGGATAGACACCACACCCTCCTTGTTCTCCTTCCCTTTCCCCTAAGAAAAATTTCTGTGTTCATCACTGCCGCCTGTTACAGAGCAATATATAGCTTCTATTCAGCTGCTTATGGCCGAATTCAGCACAGAAATTCGCCCATTTCCTTTTCAGAAAGCACAACCAGTTTTGATGGCGAAATATGAAGGGAAATTACATATTTGAGGAAGAATTTGAACCCAATAAAATTGAACTTTCTTAAAGTCACTTTTTTCTCAAGAAAGAGAAAATAATTTCATCTCGTGCACTTGGCCATATCAGCGAGAAATGAGATGTTAATCATGACGCAAACTCATGGGGGAGGATCATGTAATCCATATCGCTGGTCATTCACTGTTCGGGGTTTGTATGCTTCCACAGCCTAATTTCATTACCCTCACCTGGATGGACATCACTTCACGCCACAGTTCATTACGATTCACCTTGTAGAAACATTTGCCCTACATGTCAGAAATGGGAATGACAGTGAAAAGACGAAATAATAGGGAGACGAGTTGCCGAACGGGTTGAAAACGAGCCAAACACAAAAAAAGAAACAAGGAGGCTCCACATTTTTATTTCAACGTCACAATTTGAAACGTCGACGACAGCAGATTGATAGCGTTGAAGGCTCGGTACAACAGCGATGCGAGTATTCCCGATCCAGGTTATGTTCACGAAGGAATTCCAGTTATGGATTACTGACCTCGAAGCACGAAAATTCCAAAGCAATTCTACTGCAGCGTTGTTGTCCTTATTTCGTGGGATGAGTAAACAGAGGTTTGGTTTCCGATGGAGCTCTGTGATATTGAAAAAAAGACAAGTGCTGTCTAATTACAGGGAATTAAAATCGAAAAAAGGCAGTATAAAAAATAAATACAGAAGCAGTTGTACTCTTGAGGAGTGGTTACTTCAACTAAGGAATTTTTTTGAATTGTGAATAAGAGCGCTCATATAACGAACAGAAAGATGTAAAGCAAACTTTGGAGTCATCACTCAAAAAACAAGGAATAGTGACCTTTTGAAAAGGTTGTATTCATGGGATATAGGAAGATATCCAGGGAGATCTCCCCTATTAGATGGCCCCGTTTCTATCAAATGTACACAGTCTCGTTTCAGTTGCAAAGCTTATGTCAAGTCCATGTTCCTGCTTGTTCAACGTAGACAAGTTTGGTTTCCATCAAATTGCTAAAAAATCCGAAGCTCACTCCAATTAGCTACCTAAGCATAACTAGTTGAAATTTTAATCAGAAAGTATCCCAGAAATAAAAGGATTCACTAGATCTCTTGACAGGAAATTTCTTAGAAAACAAGTCTGACAAGTCGAGATCGTGGAGAAAAGTTTTGTATCTCTTCACGAGGACACCGTACAAGATTAGCAGATCGGCTTGTTGAGCATGGTGAAATTTAGCGCTTGACAACCGCTTTAACAGAAATTTTCAACCAAAACTGATTCTGACTAGCTAATTACGCCTGAAAATAAAAAAGATAAATAAATAAAACTATCCAAATCTATTCGGAGTTGAAAATGTTACCATAGATAAGAGATAAAATTTGTGCGGAAATGAATACGCGGGATATAGCACGAAGGCCAAATATGATACGATGTAGTCACTCACTGCATGAGTAAAATACACACTCTGCTAGGTGCAGACGGCCCTCATTTATTTTCCCTGTTAAATCGAGAAGTTATTGCATAGGATATTTACCAGGTATTTGCCAGCTACAGTAAAAGTATAGCTAGTCAATGACGAAATCATTCATCCAGCGAACGCGACCGGGAAAGTGATGAAGAAGCGATCGGACAGACAGTGCGCACGTGTTCGGCATGAATCACAGGCCGAGAAATTAGGATTCACTCCACAGAGCCATAAGGAACAGAACTCCAAAGAGAGAGAGAGAGAGAGAGAGAGAGAGAGAGAGAGAGAGAGAGAACAGCACACATTTACAACTACTATTCCTTGGTAGAAATACAAAGACTTTTTCGAGTGGAAAGATACTCCAGTACTGCGAAAAAGTAACAACGTGGTTAATAGTCATGTTATTTGTTATTTATTACAGCCTGACTAAACAGACATGCAAACGAGCCACTGCTTACATAGAGGAGTTGAAGATTATCACACATCCGACTCGGCGACGTGCCTAAATGGACCGGTCTCACAACCACAGCCGTAATATGTCATAACGAATTCGTCAATCTGAGGCATCTGCACATTTCCTGTGATTTCCACTTGATGAAGTGTTGCGCAATCTCCTCGAGCAAATACGTAAATTATTAATTATATAAAACTCGAGGGCTACATTCCTGGTGCAGCTGATCTCGGTGGGCTGGCTCACCAGTAGATCAGCATGACAGCAGTGAACATGAATCTGTTGAGACACTCGCTACTTGAGCCCTCCAGGAGCTTGAAAATCCTTCCTAAGGAGTCTCGCTTCAAGTGCAACATGTGACTCCCTCGGAAGTCCATCAAATGCTAAGGAAGCGACTGGGTTATTATAATAAAACCGTGCCCAAAATAACAATAATAAAACCCGGATTCAGAAATACTAAGTTTTCATAGAAAAAAATCTGCTTCAACTTCTGGTGCAGTTTTTCTTCCAAGCCCTTTGGAAAGCACCTTAAAAAAACGAAATAGCTCATTTATGGCAGGTCAAGTACTGTGCCGATAATTCCCTTCAATGAACTGAGTATGATCTCACCGGAAAACTCGTCAGCAGCAAGTTATCGTAACCAAGAACTCCACAGGTTACCTTGAATCTGGTTTACTAGAACGGCATGACCTCAGGAGACATTGTTGTAAAAGTGCAGGACAGAGGAGAGGAAAGTCATAAAGATAAAGGAAAATCCCGTACCATTGCTTAATAAATAAATGATTTAGAGTTCTTCTGAGGCCTAAGCAATATGCTCGAAAAATAACAACTAGAAAATAGTAGCAATGAGAAACAATACAAGTTTTTCCTTCAATAGTTTCACGTTTGAATGTGAAATTTCAAAGCATTTTAACGCTCAAGTAGAGCGGTCAAAGTTTACTTCGCACACCACAAGCTCCTACTGATGCAATTGTGGCCTTGTGTAGTGAAAATATGCTGTTCAAAAAACAGAAACCGGGTCCATGAACACAGGTTGTTACAATGTAAGTTGATGTATAATATTAATGACCATTTCTCTATCAGTGAAACGGATTGAAGGCAGTACCTGCACTTCTAAATGACACTTCTAAATGTGACCATCCGCATGTTGCTAATAACACGTCCAAATGTGACTATCTTGACCGTTAGTTTAGTTTTCGTGATATTTAGGACCGTAATATGTACAGTTTTCTGTAATTTTTTTTTCGGATTTTCCCCACATTTTCGCATGTAGCTCGGCGGATTCTTCGAAAAATCGCACGAAAACCAGGTACATCGATAGGGAATCGTTGATGTTATCACGTCCCATTCACGGACCACCATCCGAAAGCACAACCGCGCTAGTACCGTAAAAAAGAAAGAAGAAGACTATGGACGACTTTTATGAGGTGTACCATAAGGTGTCAAGTTGTTCACAGTCAGATTAGGATCACAAATAAAGTCATGTAGAGTGCACTGGGTGAGGTTGTATGATAGAGTGGCTGAATAATCAAACCCCATACAGCGTTAAAAATGCTCTCTTCCCCGTATTAAACTCACCAACAATGAAACAGATGACTATACACAAAAATTCAAACTTCAAATACAAGTAGGACAAGCAAGGTGATGGGTTTAGGTCTAGGGGGGGAAGGTCCTTGGTTCCCGAGCTGTGTGTGCGTTTGCCAATGCCATGTTTGTCCCGCCCATCGGGTAGGGCGATCAGTTTGCGTTTTATCCCCGATAGCTCCACTACAAAAGTTTGAACACTGGCTGTGCTGATCCTGGAAGTGCAAGAGACTCGATTTTCTGCTCACACCGGACAGTACGTATTATTTAAGTCGTCCGACATGAGTAAATATATCTGACTAGAGAACATTACGAAAGGCTCAGTGATTTGACCAATCGATTGTGATCGGATGCTCTCTCCTCTGACTCCAGCCCCTCTAGAGAGTTCAGGACTTTGCTTCGCTCGCCTTGTGTGTGAGCATCTTCATCGCTCCGTTTGCATAGTACTAATCGTTCAAGCTTTAAATCCCATCAAAAGGTTGATGATCGAGTTTTTAGAAAATCTTTATTTTTACAGTCACGTTCAAGCAAACATCTCTAAACGGTCAAATTTTTATATTTATATTCAAACATTTTGTATGCGTGTAGAAGCTTGCACAATCCTCCAGGATCCTCTTTTTGTGGACATGCAAAAATTTTCACAACCTGCTGTGAAGAAAGGACACAATGGTGATGGAACGGATTTATGTCGTTTCCTTCAATGAGAAAATAAGGAAAATGAGGATAATTCAAGTGACTGTGCAATGTATTATATACACATCATAAGAAAAGCGGAGCAAATTTTGCATGTCATGAAATTTCACAAACGGCGCAATCCGAGTGGCCGTTCTGTGAGTCCGATCTTTCTCACGAAAAAAAGCGGTCGCAAAATAACTATTTGATAGCGACGCAAGCGAGGAAAAAATCAATGGAAAGGTTAAACTGTTTCTATAAATTCTGGATGAGAAAGCCGTACGCCAAATCTTCAGTTATACTGCAACATCCGAGCATATACTTTGGTTTTTTTTTTCCATTTCGCTAAGTGTTTATAACAAGATTCAGGCGAAAGACAAAACTAAAATGTTTCATGACAATATATAAATCGTGAAGTATTATGAAGACATAGCAACGTTGTCTTAATGAAAAGGCATAGCAAAACCAGGCAAATGAACGATGACGCTCAGGTGACGGCGTCATACTTTCGCGAAATTTCTGTCAGATTAGGAAACTTGAAACCAAACACAATAAAATCATAATAATACAGTTGCGTGATCATTTGAAGCAACGTTCTGTTCGAATACAACAACATCTCCACATGACGTCTCAGGGTGGTCCCGGAAGTCGAATGGATGGTTCTTCCTACTGCAACATGAGCTCATTGATATGTATATGTAGCAATGAATAAATATGTAGTTCATAGTGAATCTCACCCAGCATCTCCTTGCGAATGACTGCCCGATGATGCGACGGAACTCCAGCTAGCGTGAAAATGTCATCGAATTGTGAGGCTACGTTGCGAATTCCTCGTTGACCACTTTCGTATTTGATAATAATAAAGTCGTGCAAGTTTTCTTTGAAATTGCAATACCTAGGAAAGCTCTGGTCAAAAGACCTCATTTCTCAGGTTCTTATTTGGTAAACAATACAACCGGTATTCTGTTTCAGAGTAGACCTCAGCGTAGTCGGAAATCTCCGCATCAGGCATGTTTTTCCAATTATATCATCCTATATAAAAGAATCGTTTTGCCATTTCTGTGTTAAAGGATTCCAATTTTTTGCACGCAGTGGTCCTGAGCAGATCATGCGCAAGAGTCTACAGTACTCATCGAAACCTGTCCCCCTTTAATCCTTTTTTTTTGGGCCCCATTTTCTCTTCATTCACGTGTATTCTTGGACTCAATCCCTTTTTTTTCTTTTATCTTCACAGTCAGACAGCTTTGTAGCTTTGGATTTCTAAAATCGCCTCGCAATTTCGAGCTACTTTTTCTTCTTTGAAGTAAGAAAGGAAATTTCTCAGACGGTACTCTCGATGGTGTCGCCTTTTAAGAAGTCAGATTTGTGCAGTAGCATCATTTGAAGAGCTACTAATTTGAGGAAGTGTTATTGTCTGTTTCAAAACAAACGATTGTTGAATATTTTTGTTTCTACTATCAGCGCATCTTTCGCGCCTCTTCGAACACCACCCACTTTTCAACGATCTTTCTCTAATATCTACATATATATCTTCTCCGGAAACCCCGCATTGTAAAATCGCACTTTCCGTGCTCTAGCGATAATCTCCTGCTCTAATCGTATTCAACCCCAGAAACGCGTCTGCGTACGGGTCCCCGAAAAGTTGCTAAAGTTAAAAATAAAGCCCGTGCACCCTGACCCCTGCGCGAAAATCGCGTCAAGTCCCCGAGCACACGTCAACTCGCGCAAGAACTGGCGCGCGGGTGGTGTGGAAAAATCGGTTCGTGAATTCGAATGCTTCTTCAATCGATAGATTCTTCCGTAGGTGAGCATTTTTCTTCTTTTCTTCAGGGATGTTTTCATTTTATTCGTTACTTTTATGTTTGCTTCCATTGTTTGGTTCCTCTAAAACTGTGGACTTGTTAATTGCAACCGCTTTGCTTCGTCCAAAGTGATGTCCATTGTTTTGAAGTTTTCCTCATGAGTGGCAGTTCTTTGTTCGCCGCCTGGCCGAGATATCAAATATCCATCACGATGATCTACAGGATTTGTATGTTTTGATTGCCTTCTGTGGCTCTGAGTTCTAAATTGTTCATTCTTGTGCACCTTATAAAACCCATCATTTGCACAACAAACTTTACTAGCACATCAAATTCAGTTCTACCAAAAACTAATGGAGTTTAAGTGGTATTCTCATGAATTCGCTTCACTTTTGCCATTGAATATTACGCACGCCATTAATTGCGAAACCTATGGTCACACTTTCTTGCGTAGTCTTGCTTCTACTGCTAACAGTGGAGGCGGAGCCCATTGAATACTACATTTGCGCCGGTAAGTCATGTCAGATGTAGGCTCTCATTAGCTTACCAAAACTTTTAAGGGCAGCACCAGCTCAAATATTCGTCTTTGAGATTTCCTCGGATTTGGTGTCTTGCAGGACCAACCTAAAACTCTTACCTGATTGATGAGATGGCATGAAACATAAGATAGTTACATGAAATCGGCATTTCGTTCCCCATGCCTTCAATCGCGCTCCCTTTAACAATGGTGGATCCTTCCACGCAAAAGTCATGTGCGCTTTTGCACCACAGGGCCGGGGTATCCTGGCGCCTCCGTGCGAATACGGGGACAGGCAAGTCAGCTGAGTTCGTGGTTGCAATTCGAGTCCTTTCACAAGTAAAACGTCATTCTTTATGTGCGGTTGGCATTTATGACGCGCTCACAGTGTTTGCCACCATGCGCACCTTACTACTCAGCATCTAGAACCTCAGATGCTGCCTTTAACCCATCGACGACCGTGCTGTATGTGAGGTGTTATTGCAGTGAAAGCCGTGGCTACAGGCTAGTGATATGCAGAACCCGCTCAACGATGCGCCAGTTTACGCATTGTCCAGCATTTGCTCATATTGATCAATTCTATTTCCATGGCTCTATTTGGCGGGACTCACGAATCTGCAGTGGAGATCTCACTTGCATCTTTGACAGCAGGAGGTGTGCATAATGTTCCGGCTCCTTGGATTTCCCGTTTTCTTCCGAAAAATCTTTGTTCAACAATCTCTGTTGCTTCCATTTTCTAAGTGGGTCTTTTCGGGCTGCCAAATCTTGCAGGAGTTTTTTATAGGTTTCTAGAAATCTCCAAACGTTTGGACTCTAGCTGGATTAGCCAAGGACTGATGGAAATTGTAGCAGAGAATCCGCCGTGCTTGTGGTTTATGCTGCCTGTGGTCAAAGCTGAATTCGCTACAATAATGGTGTGTCAAAATTCGGAAAATAGATTGGGCTTAGTTTATGCTTTCATTGCTTTGGAAAGAATGCTGTTCGCTGCAAAAGCTGGAAAATAGAGAACTCGATTTTATAGACCAAATACGAAAACGTTGTTGACAAATCCAAGCCTCCGACAGAGAAGATCGCTTCGACAGATGGTTGAACATAATAGTAAGGGTGATATTCTCTCGGAAAGGTAAGGCTCCTTGTTCTCCCTACATTTTTTGGTAGCATATGTACGAGTACAGAGTATTTTTCAAGGTTCGAGTTGACTATAGAGATTACTCCACACGCTTCTTGTTATGAAGGATTCTTGCCGTTGCTCGAAATTTGGAGGCATTTTCAGGTTTGTATCAGAATGTTCAAAACCATTCTTGAATCGGCTATCGTCATCGACTGTGATTTACTAACATTTCAGCGGCGAGGCGCTTCTTACAACAGTGTGCTGGCTGTCCACAGTGCCATTTTGAAGGGCGAAGATGCAAGATTGCATGTGAGACTTTTCCTTGATGAAACGCTCATATGTAAATATTACATCAATATTGTCAAAATGCGAAGTTTTTCCAATTTCACTTCAAAATTATTCACTACTTTTGTCTTTTGATTATTTGAACATTAAATTTAAATTTATGATGGTGTTCAAAATAACATTTTGAAAATAGCACCACTCTTCTCTCCTTGGCGCAGATATCGCATTTTTTCCTTCTTTCCCCATGCATCGTTACTCGAGATTTATAACAGTCACTCATGCCATATATGACTTTTCGTGTGCGGACGAGTTTTCCCCGGCGCGAAAGCTGTTGCGGCGCGTGGTTTTGGCCGAGTCTCGCCATGAAACCCTCTGATTTGAACGCATTTCGTTTCCCCTTTGCGCCAATTCACGCACCGCAATGGCTTTTGCGCCGGGGAAAACTCGTCCGCGTGCGAATATGGATAGGCGTGTTCGCGACGACATGTTTATTTTCTCCGCAGGTAATCCATAATTGGGTACACGAGATACGTTCCCCAATCACGACCGGAGCCTGCCGCGTAAGGCGAGTCCTCTCACTAACTGCGTCTCCGATTAATATTAATTTTGTCAGGTCTCTGTACTGCCTCCTCCCACGCTCCCCCTGTCTATGCTTTAGCTCCTCGCGGCCGCCGCAACGCATCTCGGGAACGTATCTCATGTAATCCTCCTGCTGCCTTTAAGTACGTGAGACTCCGGTCGTCTGGGTCCCCATAAAGCGGGCAGACGCGGTATTTTTGGTTGGATGCGCGTCAAATTCGAAGCGGTGATTATAACTTAGAATTGAGACGAGAAGAGAATTCTTGGCATGAATCGAATGTTCCTGGTTTTGCCGAGGTGACGACCTCGCGAACAAACTGTATTTCTGTATACACCGTTTCGAGACATCGCGAAAACTTCGTGAAATTTCGGATTGACACGTAAAATTCAACGCGCAGCAACCATAAGTACCGCATATAACATGCTTCCTGTCCTTCTCAAGGTGTAGCATTGATAACAGAGTTGTGGAAAACTGAGTTTTCTCCATCCTTACATTGCTCATTTGAAGGTGGTATGACGGTAATTCTGCTGTCCTAGGTTTTGCAGTAATCCTGAGTTTAGCATCATGGTTAGAAGGTGATAAGTGATTCATTCTCTCAAATCCGACGAAAGAAAAATGATCGGGCCCCAGCTCCCTTTGATACCAAATTTTGTGGGCTATTGTCTTAGTGGAATATCCTGTATATTAACTATGTGTCGCAGATGTGGAAATTGGCTATTAATGTCTGGATATCGCCTTTGAAGGCAGATATCCTTGTGAAACAACTTTCATATTTAGGACATTCAAAACTTTTTTTTCTTAAACTGTTCCTACAGATAATATTCACATCTTCATGGTTTAGATCGTCACCTGCTCTTCATTAAACCAGAAAATCAGTAAGGAATACCTACAAAAGAAGAGAGCGTATTGAGCTCAGGTCGGTTTCTCATTGATATTCTCTAAATAATAGTAGAAACAAAAGTAATATTTATCTGCTGTTTGACCACTCATCTCATATGTATCCTGGAAGGCATCTCTTTCATTTAGACAATGGAACAACTGCAACAACTCAGCATTAGTAGGAGCAAATGTTACCGAGCAGAAGAATCGTACATTTCTCGATACCCCGTTTACGATAGGCCTGTTGCATACTGTGGACTTCTTTTTTATTCCTCTGACTGTTATTTGGAGTTCATTCTACTTAATAAACTCTGAGCCTGCAAGATAAGTCTACAAGTATTCTTCAAGTATTTTCGGGCTAACACGTGTGACGTACAGTGGGCGCCCATGGTGTAGCATTTTCTGCGGAAAGCACGCGGTGCTGCCGTGCCATTCGCGCTGGAATCGCCGCCATAACAAGGGCAATTTATACTGCATGCGTGCGACCGACGCGCGTGCGTCTATATGATGAAGAATAGGGCTCAGTCGCATAGGAGTCGCATCGCAGTCGCAGCTCAGACGCACGCGTTTACGGCCGCGCGTTCATTTCATTGAGGATGTACATGCCGTGTTGACCGGTCTTCATGAAAAATCCCTTGCAAATGGATGCGTGCGACTGATGCGCGACTGACGCACGCAGCTAGTGTAAATTACCCTACAGCAAATCAGGGTGTTTTCGATAGCTTTTCATGTCAATTGATGTCTTCTATCAAAAAAAAAAAACTAAATAAAAATTATTAAAATCCTGTAGCTTGTCATCACGGCGACGATTCCAGCGTGGGCTGCACACTTACCAAGCCTGCCAAAAAAGCACTCTCATCAGAGCTCACTGAAACATGTAAGTTGTAAGTGTATTAATATGGGAGCGGGTCCCCTTAGGCAAAAGCCTTGGCAATAACTTGCGCACCCACCCCATGTATCTCGCCAACCCCGTGGATCACGTCCCTTTCCTAAGCTTAGGCAAAAGCCTGGGCAATAATTTGCGCACCCATCCCATGTATCTCACCAATACCGTGGATCATCTTCCTTCCCTAAGCTTAGGCAAAAGCCTGGGCAATAACTTGCGCACCCATCCCATGTGTCTCATCGACCCCGTGGATCACCTATCTTTCCTACGCTTAGGCAAAAGCCTAGGCAATAACGTGCGCACTCATCCCATGTATCTCACCGATCTCATGGATCACCTTCCCTTCCTAAGCTTAGGCAAAAGCCTGGGCAATAACTTGCGCACCCATCCCAAGTATATTGCCAACCCCGTGGATCACCTCCCTTTCCTAAGCTTAGGCAAAAGCCTAGGCAATAACTTGCGCAATTAGGCAAAAGCCTAGGCAATAACTTGCGCACCCATCCCATGTATCTCGCCAACCCCGTGGATCACCTCCCTTTCCTAAGCTTAGGCAAAAGCTTAGGCAATAACTTGCGCACCCATCCCATGTATGTCACCGATCTCATGGATCACCTCCCCTTTCTAAGCTTAGGTAAAAGCCTGGGCAATAACTTGCGCACCCATCCCAAGTATATTGCCAACCCCGTGGATCACCTCCCTTTCCTAAGCTTAGGCAAAAGCCTAGGCAATAACTTGCGCAATTAGGCAAAAGCCTAGGCAATAACTTGCGCACCCATCCCATGTATCTCGCCAACCCCGTGGATCACCTCCCTTTCCTAAGCTTAGGCAAAAGCTTAGGCAATAACTTGCGCACCCATCCCATGTATGTCACCGATCTCATGGATCACCTCCCCTTTCTAAGCTTAGGTAAAAGCCTGGGCAATAACTTGCGCACCCATCCCAAGTATATTGCCAACCCCGTGGATCACCTCCCTTTCCTAAGCTTAGGTAAAAGCCTGGGCAATAACTTGCGCACCCATCCCAAGTATATTGCCAACCCCGTGGATCACCTCCCTTTCCTAAGCTTAGGCAAAAGCCTAGGCAGTAACTTGCGCACCCATCCCATGTATCTCATAGACCCCGTGGATCACCTATCTTTCCTACGCTTAGGCAAAAGCCTAGGCAATAACGTGCGCACTCATCCCATGTATCTCACCGATCTCATGGATCACCTTCCCTTCCTAAGCTTAGGCAAAAGCCTAGGCAATAACTTGCGCACCCATCCCATGTATCTCACCGATCTCATGGATCACCTCCCCTTTCCTAAGCTTAGGCAAAAGCCTAGGCAATAACTTGCGCACCCATCCCATGTATCTCGCCAACCCCGTGGATCACCTCCCTTTCCTAAGCTTAGGCAAAAGCCTAGGCAATAACTTGCGCACCCATCCCATGTATCTCACCGATCTCCTGGATCACCTCCCCTTTCTAAGCTTAGGTAAAAGCCTGGGCAATAACTTGCGCACCCATCCCAAGTATATTGCCAACCCCGTGGATCACCTCCCTTTCCTAAGCTTAGGCAAAAGCCTAGGCAATAACTTGCGCAATTAGGCAAAAGCCTAGGCAATAACTTGCGCACCCATCCCATGTATCTCGCCAACCCCGTGGATCACCTCCCTTTCCTAAGCTTAGGCAAAAGCTTAGGCAATAACTTGCGCACCCATCCCATGTATGTCACCGATCTCATGGATCACCTCCCCTTTCTAAGCTTAGGTAAAAGCCTGGGCAATAACTTGCGCACCCATCCCAAGTATATTGCCAACCCCGTGGATCACCTCCCTTTCCTAAGCTTAGGCAAAAGCCTAGGCAATAACTTGCGCACCCATCCCATGTATCTCGCCAACCCCGTGGATCACCTCCCTTTCCTAAGCTTAGGCAAAAGCTTAGGCAATAACTTGCGCACCCATCCCATGTATGTCACCGATCTCATGGATCACCTCCCCTTTCTAAGCTTAGGTAAAAGCCTGGGCAATAACTTGCGCACCCATCCCAAGTATATTGCCAACCCCGTGGATCACCTCCCTTTCCTAAGCTTAGGTAAAAGCCTGGGCAATAACTTGCGCACCCATCCCAAGTATATTGCCAACCCCGTGGATCACCTCCCTTTCCTAAGCTTAGGCAAAAGCCTAGGCAGTAACTTGCGCACCCATCCCATGTATCTCATAGACCCCGTGGATCACCTATCTTTCCTACGCTTAGGCAAAAGCCTAGGCAATAACGTGCGCACTCATCCCATGTATCTCACCGATCTCATGGATCACCTTCCCTTCCTAAGCTTAGGCAAAAGCCTAGGCAATAACTTGCGCACCCATCCCATGTATCTCACCGATCTCATGGATCACCTCCCCTTTCCTAAGCTTAGGCAAAAGCCTAGGCAATAACTTGCGCACCCATCCCATGTATCTCGCCAACCCCGTGGATCACCTCCCTTTCCTAAGCTTAGGCAAAAGCCTAGGCAATAACTTGCGCACCCATCCCATGTATCTCACCGATCTCATGGATCACCTCCCCTTTCTAAGCTTAGGTAAAAGCCTGGGCAATAACTTGCGCACCCATCCCAAGTATATTGCCAACCCCGTGGATCACCTCCCTTTCCTAAGCTTAGGCAAAAGCCTAGGCAATAACTTGCGCAATTAGGCAAAAGCCTAGGCAATAACTTGCGCACCCATCCCATGTATCTCGCCAACCCCGTGGATCACCTCCCTTTCCTAAGCTTAGGCAAAAGCTTAGGCAATAACTTGCGCACCCATCCCATGTATCTCACCGATCTCATGGATCACCTCCCCTTTCTAAGCTTAGGTAAAAGCCTGGGCAATAACTTGCGCACCCATCCCAAGTATATTGCCAACCCCGTGGATCACCTCCCTTTCCTAAGCTTAGGCAAAAGCCTAGGCAGTAACTTGCGCACCCATCCCATGTATCTCATAGACCCCATGGATCACCTATCTTTCCTACGTTTAGGCAAAAGCCTAGGCAATAACATGCGCACCCATCCCATGTATCTCACCGATCTCATGGATCACCTCCCCTTCCTAAGCTTAGGCAAAAGCCTAGGCAATAACTTGCGCACCCATCCCATGTATCTCACCGATCTCATGGATCACCTCCTCTTTCAAAGCTTAGGTAAAAGCCTGGGCAATAACTTGCGCACCCATCCCATGTATCTCACCAATACCGTGGATATCATGTATCTCATCGACCACGTGGATCACCTATCTTTCCTAAGTTTAGGCAAAAGCCTGGGCAATAACTTGTGCACCCATCCCATGTATCTCACCAACCCCGTGGATCATCTTCCTTTCCTAAGCTTAGGCAAAAGTCTAGGCAATAACTTGTGCACCCATCCAATGTATCTCACCGACCCCGTGGATCATCTCCCCTTCCTAAGCTTAGGCAAAAGCCTGGGCAATAACTTGCCCACTTAGACAATATCTTGCACACCCTCACAAACGCCTAACCAATTTTGCGGATCCCTTTATTCTCTAGGCTTAGACAACAAACTACATAATGAAGGGATCCTCAAATTTCTTATTTGACATGTGGAACTGCTACGCTTTAATATCCTCTTATATAAATCATGGTAGTGCAACAAAATTTTCTAGAGCGCACGCGTAGGGGGGCTAGCACGTGATCGCATGCGCTTGCCGTGAGACTCAATTCTAGACTGTGCCTCGCGAGGATGAGAAGCTGACGGGGCATTCGGCCGATGTTTCGTCATAGGTGCATAGACGTAGTGGAAGTCGGGCGCATTCGGGATTTCGCGGCAGGACCAGCGGCTAGCGGTCTCGAACCCTCCAGGCGAGACAGTGTTTACAACGATTTGACAATGCATAACAGCAATGTATAGAGCAGAGTAGCCCCTCACTTGCTCCTTGCATCATATGGTGGGGATCATACAGTCTGTTTTGTCTGTTTTGAGAAGTGCAGTACAATCAAATATACAAGATGAACGAACGGAGAATGCATCCTTATAGGCTGTCGAGACATTTTCTGAAACCAGATGTGCAGTTGATCAAACTTTACCTAACTTTCTTCCATTACTTTGGAGTGCGGAGTACGCTGATGACGGGGTTCCGTATGTAATTCTGAAAACACCAGGATAGGTGTACACCTATCGAGAAAGAGTCCGCCGTTGTCCATTAGTGGGAAAACGGCAGGATACGGATCCATCGGAGAAAGGGTCCGCCGTGGCCCAGTAGTGAGGAAAATGCCAGGACACGAGTCCATCGATGGAGACTGGGTCCTTAGGGGCCCATTAGTCTAGAAATGCAAGGGAACGATTCCACGGATGAGAATTGAGTGTGCCCTGGCCCAATAGTGGAGAAAGCGCCAGGATACGGGTCCACGGATGGAGGCTGTGTCCGCAGGGGGACCATTAGTGGGGAAAGCGCCGGGGTACATATCCACGAATGGAGAACGGGTCTGCCCTGGCCCATTAGTGGGAAAACGCCAGCATACGGGTTCACGGATGGAGAATGGGTCCGCCGCAGTAGTGGAGAAAACGCCAAGATGGACGTCTGCTGGTGGAGTAGAGTCACGCTACGCGCTCATTCGTGTCTCAATCGACCTCTTCTTCTGCCTCTCTGTATATTGAAGCTGAAGCTCATCAGTTGGACTATTTCAGTAATGTGAAATTTGAATCATTTCATCTGATTATTTGCCACGGCATTGGTTACACTTTATTGTTCACACGTACTAAAGCCATGTGAAAGATGTGCCTGTGCAGAGTTGGGAGTGGCTGTTCATAACGGGTCCAAAGGCATGTAAGAAATGTGACAAAAAAGAGTAGGTCATACCATTGCATCGCAAATTAGCTTTACAAGTAGATGCGTGATTAAGAATTTGCAAACAAGACGAGGATCGCGAGAAGACTGGAAGTCCGTCGTTGGCGAGGCGGCCAAATCCGTAGAATATACAGGAAGCTCCAAATGTCCGCAGTCAAGAGGGCGTGGCCACGGCGCGGCTCCTTGATCAGACACAGGCGCTCTCATGCTGCCTCTGGCTTCTCTGACTCTGCAGCCAACCAGTCGCAGCATGCCGAGCGCCTGTGTCTCTGTCTAAAGCCGCGTCGTGGCCACGTCCCTCTTGACTGCGGACATTTGGAGCTTCCTGTACGAAACTCGGGAAGGATTTCGTATTTGAGCTCAGTTAATGATTAGTTCTGCTTATTTCCTATTCTTAAAACAAATGAAACACTTGAAGGAAATTCCAAAATTTTGGCATGTATTGTTATGAATTTGAATAAAAATCGACAATGAAGGAGCATTGATGATTTGCACATCAGAAATTGCGCCACAAGTTGATGTTTGTGGTCTTATCAGATACTTGACAACAGCAGTCGGGAGCGTTTTCACTGAGGCAAAGAAAGCGCGCTTTCGCAATTTACCACTATAATATAGAAGCAATTACATATTTGAATAACAAATTTTCACAGATGGGCAAAAGCCGTTCATCTAGAAGCATATCTAAGCAAGATCACTAAAATTTTGCGCACAGATTTGAGGCTCACAAAAATTCCACACAGGGCCACTAGTAAAAGGATAAAGAATGATGTGTTCTGTGCCATTCAATCCATTGGCGATGCGCCACGCGTTTGAGTTTTGATGGTGTGCTATTTGCAAGATTTTGCTGCTTCCACAATAAATTGTGGAGCCAAACGATGCGCTGCGATGTGTGGGCTAGTGGTTCCACTTAGCTGACCCCTTCCCAGAACAATTTGGTATCGAATTTTACTTTGTTTGGTTTTTAGTCTGCTGTGAAAGCCGAACCATAGACCATATACGACGCAGAGGCTCATGGATCGGAATTGTTAACCAGGGATGCGATTTTGCTTGCGTTAATCATGGTATTCAGTGAATATCACATTACAACATTTGTTTCTGCCTTCCCCGTCGCAGGCAGAAGACTAAAGCAGGAGGTGCTAGTGGTCCTGCCCTGCGCTTTTTCTTTACGAAATGTTTCGTACTCAGACAAACTGTCGGAAGGAGCGCAGCAGAAGGGGATTTTAATCACGTGGTTAAGAAGCTAGAGACGCAGAAATGAAAGATTCGGAAGGAACGCAGGAGAATCTTTTCTTCAGTGGCCTTTCCGATTCCTGAGGACTAGTTTGGAAGGAACGCACCAGAATGAACTTGTGTAGAGAATGGTCTGAAAGAACCGCAAAAGCCAGTTTGAAGAAGTCTACTTCCGCAGATCACCTGTCGGTTCTTTCGGTTTTCTGCTGCGATCGTTCCGAAAATTTATCTAGTATTCCCGAGGTTTTACATCTAATACGGAAGTACTAGTATGTATATTCTTACTCGCAATCTAGTGCAGGATATTTTTTCAGAAAAGAGATTGGACATTAAGGCGCAATACTACTTATTTGTTCCTGTCATGTTATCGCAATTTTTCACGCAAATTCCCATGTGGAATGCCTTACCACGTTTGTGGCGCAAAATGGGATGTTTCCATGTAATTGGTTGCACTATCATTTTGGACCAGGTCACGGAGTTTGCTGAGCAGTGTTTCTACAAAACAACTTATATTCTGTTCACATCCGAAGCATCGCTCGGGTGGGAGGGGCAGTTGCTTCCTGAATTAATCGATGGTTATTTCACAGTTCCGGAAATTTTCGAGTGGGTAGTTAGTTCCGCTACTCACGGATAACATTTGTCGGCGTAGCCACTGAGGAATCTATCGATAGGATCGCGTACAACAGCGAATTTTACACGCCTTGCACTTCTTTCAGTTTCATAAGAGCACCTGGATCGATCAGTTCCGGTAGAACAGAACCTAAAAATATGTACCGTTTCTATGACGGCCGTCTTTCTGGAACCAATGAGAACTAGTGTATCTAACGTATATCACACAGTGCTAGTATAAATACCAATCAACAAGAGCTCGTTTACTAATTCCTCGCTTCCAGGGTCATGAGCGTTACCAGGTGTCACTACGCCATGCTTTTACCTGTTAACATAATTCTCCGTGCTGATTCTACGATTATGAGAGACAAACTCCACGGGGTCCTTCAGATAGCAAAATATCCCGTCGCGTATGGTTGACATCACCTTCTCAATAAAACATGTGCACAACCGATACTTTGGAATATCCTATAAAGAATGCATAGGAGATAATGGGCTCTTAAACAAATTCCTGTGATCTTTTTTTCGAATTCGGAACATTTTTCGAGGGGAAAGGGGTCGCTATGGTTGATGCGGACACGGAATATGGTAGGTGGACGGTTGGGTAACTCACGCACTGCAAAAAATCTCCGCCTCTTGAGAATGAACTCCGCCCACTCAGTTTTATCCGGGTCATCAGGGGTTAACCTGAGCCAACCTCGAGCTGTCTTGAAAGCAGTCATACATTTCATATCAGGGGATACATCTCGAACCATATTGCTGCTGTTCCATCACAAAAAAGGAAAGATAGGGTTGGTGACGAAAAAAATAGTTTTGGCTCACTGCCATTCCCATTTCCGACATGTTAAGTTTAGATAAAATTGGACTATTCACAGAAAAAATGGAGGACATATTTGGTGGCGAAAAAAGCTCTGGATTACTAAACGCTACGGAAATTGGAGGAAACACGATAAAAGTAAGAACGGTGGGAATTTATTGGACAACCTAACACACAGAAGGCCTTGACCAAACGAATTTATTAAGTGGAATGTTTTCGACGAAGATATGCTCTCGAAGACCAAAATATTTGTATTTCCTCGATATGTAAAACAGTAAAAGCTAAGATTACACACCTGAAAATACTCACGGTAGCGGTGAAACGGCGGAAATATGCTAGTTTTGTTGAAGAGGAATGGGTCCAATGCTTGCTCATTCAAAATCCACTTATACGGTCCGATGCTAATGCCTGAAGAATCTGAACAAATGGGACAGCTTCTGTTCCTGTATCCATATCACACACTATATGTGATCATGTGTTGGTGCAAGAACTGCTCAAACTCACTTGAATTTCCGTTGAAAATCGGCTCGAGTGGAGCACTACTATTATCGGCTAGGTACCAAACATACAAAAAAATATAGAATAAAAATTGAAAAAACACAATCCAAAGAAGGATTCTCTTCAATCGCCGTTTTCGTATAAGAAATGAGGTCTAAAATATTCATTTGGTACAGGTTTTTCATAAACAAGGATTGATGCGTAGTACACCAGCCGGTGAAGCATTGCATAAGTACTTTTTGCTATTTTCTTAGTTTTACAGCAGTACATTATTAATGTTTTTGGTCCCAAATATGGAGAAGAGAAACCATTTCCAATTCGAAGCGACCTTATTTGTCACCCTGACGGAAGTTGCTGCGTCCTACTACGAAGATGGCTGCAGGTTTAATGAATTTCGACCGAATGGGAAGGCCAATGGATTGGATAGATGAGGAACAGTGGGCTATCCGAATAAATTGGTCGGGCTAAGTTCTCATACGTTCAGCTTAGAAGAACTTAGTTTATGTATAACTGGTGTGCTTTAATGAAAAGGAAAGGAAGCAGATGTTGCTGATGCGAAGTCCGATGGGGAAAGCTGAGAACATGAAAAGTGGTTGGCCGGGAGCATCTACAGTCGGGCCGGCAGCCACTGCAAATGGGCGCCGGCGGGCGCCGGCCGCCGCCACCCTCCGGCACCCTGGGATTAATGAGCTATAAATCACTCGAGCTTGGGAGAAAGCGAAGAAAAATACAATTTTAGTCCATAGTAGACAGGGTAGACAAGCCTAACCCTATGCTTAAGAATGGGTTTAAGGCTTATGCTTAGGCTTCACAGGAGTGGCCCCACCCAACTCCCTTTCACATAAATTTCGAAGATAAACTACGATAAGTGTAAGTGTAAGCAATAGTATACATCATTTGTATGTTGCATCGCGTGCGCGCATAGCTCAGTGGGTTGAGCGAATGATCGACGTTGTGGTGGTCAGGGGATCGAATCCTGCCCCGTGCCCCCGTTTTGCAAATACATATAGTATGCTGCCTACTGCTGCTGCAGTTATCTAACAAACTCCAACATAAAAAGTAGCCCGGATGGCTCAGTGGTTAGAGCGGCAGATTGCAATCTGTCCCTATCGCTGGTTCCACTCCGTTAGAGATCCAGAGTTAAGTATCGCAGTGTTTGGGGTTCACTGCTTGGAACGTCCCCCGTGATCTCTTTCGGGTAGTCCAGGAAGGCATCCGGCAACGTTTTGCATAAATTTCGAAGATAAACTACGATAAGTGTAAGTGTAATTAATAGTGGAAAACTCTTTCGAAGATAAACTACGATAAGTGCAAGTGTAAGTAATAGTAATAGTGTAAGTAATAATGAAAAACCACTTTTTCAAAGTTGAAGGAAACCGGGAGACAGTAACTCCGCCGTAAAGGACTGCTCCACGAAAGATAAATGCTACTAAGCTACTTCGCAATTGATATGGAACGATTTATACGAATTTCAATTATTTCCGAGGATCCCGAATTGGATGAGCTTTATTGTTCAGATGGGATAACTGAAGTACTGTGTCTATATATGAAAGAATAGCGGCCATTTTTGTATTCATGAAGCAGTGTACTATAGTAGAAAATGGAAGAGTTGGCTTCGCTTATTGTGTATTCAGGAATCTTTACCCAGGAAAATCACAAAAATGAAAAAACGTGAAAGTTGTGAAAATGGTCCCCTGCTTTATAGCCTTAACATATCCACTGCCCTCTGTCTACTATGAACTAAAATTGTATTTTTCTTCGCTTTCTCCCAAACTCGAGTGATTTATAGCTCATTAATACCGGGGCGCCGGAGGGTGGCGGCGGCCGGCGCCCGCCGGCGCCCATTTGCAGTGGCTGCCGGACCCGACTATATGCGGCTACGGCGACCAATGTTAAGGAAGCGTTCCTTCCAGGCACATAGTTCACTAGGTGTAACTCTTGACGGGCTCAGGCTACCGGCACTGGTTTCCACATTTTCAAAAGGAACTGCTCACCTCAAGGCTTATTTTGGATTTTCTGTTCACTGCGAAATACTGTTTGCGATCTACATTTTTGAATGTTCGCCATCGAAGCAAGGGTGGAAAATACATGAGACCTGAAATGTGGTGAGGAAGCAATATGGATATAAAAGTCGCTTTTGACAAGGAGAAAATTATAGTAAAAGTTCTGACAAAAATTAAACTAAATTATGTCGAACATTAACCTAAGTTATTGATGTATAGGTTAGAAATTGCCTGAGAGCAAACGAAGTCAGAAAGAGTTAGTAACTTCCTCCCTCTAGGTATTGTTCAACTCTTCCTATTTGTAAGCTAGTGATGAGATAGCAATGGATTGTTAATATTTAGGTCCGATGAAGGCATTAAATGCCGAAAGCTTACGAATAAAGGCATTGAAGAACTTTCAACTAAACAACTATATCAGCAATATCTCATGGAGCTCAGAGACAGAAAAGTACTGAAAGTTCTGACATTCAAACAGCTCCTTACTGTATTAGAAAAATGTTTAATAAATTTGGAAAAGTGAGCATCTTGCTGCTAAGATGGAGGATAACTAGCACTGACGGCACAAGTACTTAGCTTGCGGATTAAGAGTAGCCACAGGATCCGCTAGTGATTCGAATAAATAGCATGTACGATATTTATATACGTATTCACATAATAAATATAGCAGTTTGGACGAAGGCGCACATTATCTGAGGAGAAAATTGTGCGAACAAAATTAACCAAGGCAATTAAATATCGTATTTCTGAAAAGCAATAAAGTCTTTGACAAATTACCCTGAACGTAGCTAGCAGATTCCTTGTCAAATAACATTTCATAAACAATGTTTTCTTTTTAATAACGTTGACGGAAAAGCTGATCACGGTGAGCGAAAAGCACAGCAATATCAACAAAAACAGAATCGGCAAGGAAATATGGTTGAAAACACAAATTTCTCCATTTCAGTGGTGAAAATGCTCAGATATTTATTGAAAGCGTCCAAACAACGATGTCAGTACACTTTCCATTCAAAAACAACATTGGGAATATCTGGCTTTTTAGGCACTAAATACAACAGAAAAAGGTAAAAATGGAGTCCACACTTCTGTGGTGGAAACCGTGAAAGCTTTCGGGAAGGTTGTGGCCTTCCCCGCTTTCATAAACTGAGCGAGTTTTTCAGACAACATTGGGAGTATGCATGGTTCGAACAGCTTATCTCTGCTAGAGATGCCAAATGGTTGTACTAATAGGAAAATATATCATATATTGATGGAGAAACTCGTCCACACTAGATGACCGGAAAACTCAGCACCTTTCCTGGGTCGTTCATGAACCCCAACACTGAACTACAATACTAGTTTTCCGAGTACATATAGGTAGTCATACATAGGTTAATGCTAGGTGTCGATGAACGTCGCGGATGTGTGAGCATTTATAGCAAGTGAAGCTCGGAAATTCGAATGAACTCGACACAAATAAGATTTTAAAAAAACGGGGATTTGAAGCGCAAGGAAAGGCATACCAACTCATATGATAGAGGGAATTAAATTTAACTTGCAAGTCTCATACAAATTAGTCTTAACAGTTGTAAGGTTAAGCAGTAACTGAGCTGCAGTTCAACTTTTTTTGACATGATGACTCTATCAGATTTTTCGAGAACACCCTCCTAATACCATGATATAAACAAATTTTTCTCACAAATTTTAGCTCAGTTCTAGCTTTGCTGTCACCTAAGCGAGCAAAAGTTGAGCTTTTTTCCACCTCTGATGTCAAATTTGTGTCAAAAACATGAAAACACAAACAACAGAAACATGTACGAGTGACTGGCTGGAAAAACTGTAGGTTATTGCACTGGTTGCTACCGGATCATAGATCATCAGGTAAAGAGAATCCAAAGACTTTGTAATCGAAGTAGAACATCTTCATTACAATGTCCAGTAACGTTCGATTGTTGAACAGTTCGCGTTCAGCCGCCAAGCGAGGTCCGCTGCCGCGAGTGGTATGCGGTGTCCGACCGACTGCAAATACCTTACCATAATCCATAGATTTGTGCAAGATGTTCAAGGTTTTTACTACTATTCAGCTATCTCAGAAAAGTGAGAGCAAACCGCATAGTGCTGACGAAACCTACGTGTGGAGCTAGATCTGAAGCAATCAAATAATACAGAGCGGATTTGTTTTGGAAGGAGTTCCACGTAAGCCTGATGGCCATCATAATAAAATTATGGCCACTCTGATTAGCAAGACTCAGCGCCACATTTCCAGGCGAAGAACGTGCAACAACCATTTGATTGGTACATAATTGTTCAGGATTCCCGTGTAGATCACATCAGCATCCACCACACTAGGTCTGGTAGGCGCTCTCACTTCAGTTTAATACGTTGCAGACCCTTCACATTTTTGCATGACAACCGTGGGTGACCAGAGAGCATTTTTCTGATATTTCACCATTTATACCATCTGATCTTATGGCAACGTTTTATGGACACAAAAAGCATTTTTCGCGTGATGCACCATGTGCATCAAGTTATCCGCAACGTGTTAAAAATTGACCTAAATGACGAGGGTCTGTTGAGTCGCTCAAGCCGCATATCATTTAACTTGAAAACGCCCTAGCAATTCTCAATTCTTGAAAAGCCGACGAGCACTTACTGAATTATGTACTTCGCTTAGCCCAATCTCTAGCTCTCTCACTCAAACATTGCTGCTTTCTGTGTAATTTCTAGTCTCCACCAATAAATGTATTATCATAATAGTTCGGTATAATGAGTCCACGCCGAGAACAATGGCTCATTTGCTCGCCCATTTTTCACTGAATCACACTCATCACATCACATTCATCCCACTCTGCCTAATCTGGTGCAATCCCCTCCTGCAGATAATTCACGAAATGTAACATTTTAGGCAAATATGTGTCAAACACCTTCATTGACACGAAGGCCGAAACTCTTGGGAAGCTATCTCTTTCACTAGCCGATTTTTCTTACATATAATATATTTGTGTGGAGGTTGCCTTTGACACGCACATCAACCTTTTCAAAGAAAGCGCCCACCTAGGATTTCGCCTTGGATTTCGCGGCGCAGATCTTGAGGTACTCGAGCCATTCGAAATATTTTATCAAACTCTCTAGCATAAACTGCTATGCCGCTCGTGCACTTCTGATACCGAACAAAAATGTAATCGTCCAGGTGCTCCTTGAAATTACAATACCTGGAAAAGTTGCATTGCTTGGAGAAGTGTGGAAAAGAAATAGCCTGAAGTAGTTGCCCTAAACCAAGTATTGACTAGCATCCATAATAAAATCACTAACCATGTTTGTGGTGCCATATGCGCCACTTCAAAGTGGTAGGTGGTATCATTGGTGGAATACACCTCTTGCAATTTTTTGTAAAATGCCTCGACGAAACATCCCAAGTTACCCAAGCATGCAAAACACCGGGTTCCCACGTCTTTTGGCCTCCTAAATTTCGAGAAGAATCTTGTGTACTTCTTCCACAGTGTGCTATAATGCAATGACAAAAAAAATGGTCACTAAAAACTGAGATTAAAATCCTTGGGAATATTTCAGGAACTAACATGATACATTTGTCCACAAATCCGCTGAGAAACCTATCGATTGGATCTCGTAACACGGCAAACTTTATCCGTCCAAGAGATTTTCCGACGATGGAATAGTTCTTCGCCAGATATTCGTCCTTACAGAAGCTGAACGAGGTTGAATTGTTGCAGATTTTCGTTCCCGCGCTTATCTACGGAAGCTCAAATACGAAGTAATTTTTGTTAGGAAAAATGTGACTTCATCAACTAAAAACCATTTTTGAACCTCTATTACCGAGAGGTAGCTTTAAAATAATTACCAGAAACAGCGAAAGTTGCAGTCTTCGACAATGAAATGGAATCTGTTTATTACACAAAGGCGGGATTCGCGGGTCATTCCTGGAAAGTTTCTTTGGTACCCGCTCTACCGACCTGAACTAGTTTCTCGAACAAAATACGACATGCAATACTGCTCACGGGGTCGTGAAAACCGACGGTCGCGTATTTGTTAATCCCACCATAGAACGTTATATATAATATGCAGAAGTTTCATAGTTCGCTACCGTGACGTCATGAAACTTGGGGAAAATTATTTCGGAAATACCTGTCGACGTTAAGAGGAATTGCCGCGCATTTCTTCAACACATAGCCTCGTAGTTACTAAAATTACCGAGTGAAATACTGTTCAGTGCTGATCCTGCGATTGTTTGCTCGAAATTTCCACGGATTTTTTAGAAAACAAAATATAGCATCTTTCAGAAGAGATGTAGTTTTTTCTATTTGGCAAGTTGTGAGCGAATATTTTGGTGACACCTGAATGGGGGAAAGTGGACGAGATCAGAAAAAACGCGATGAAAACAGCTTGCCTTAAACAACTCCTTATATCGGAAAAATGGCTGGATTAGCGTATCCAGGCGGAATGGTGAGGAATCATAGGTGTGATCTTCCAACTGTTGCCTGAGACTTTTGACGTCGTCATCTACAATGGTTTTTCAACCATCATGAAGATTAACGAAAAAGTGTATTTTCCTCTTTTATATTCCTAGATTTTTGCAACAGAAGCTTTCACTTTAATGAATGGAATGCTTAGAATCTTCCATGGAGCGATTGATCATTGGTAGAAGCAAATGTCTGAGGAACACCGACGAACGGTACGAATGTTTTATCCCCTGTGAGTTCTTTTTCCGCCATTTTCGGGCATTTTGACAATTTTGGTTGTTTTCTGGGACGAAGAACTGCACAACAAGACTACCATCGCAGAACGCGCAATTAAGTCAAGGTAAATTTCAGTGTTTCTGCCAAAGAGACGGTCAACCAATCATCACATTCTCTAGCAATTCTGCCGTATGGCTCTCCTAACTAAAAGGCTGTCAATTGGCAAGAAAAAAAAGTTAGCCAAAATATTAGGACATGGTCTGCGACATATTCGCTTCAAAGTTTTGTTCTGTGCAAGAGATCGGCAGGGACGTGCTCATGAAATAAGGAATGGTGCCAACTAACCAATGGAGCTACGTATAAAGTTTACTAAGGTTACAGTTCGGTAGAGTTATGGAAAAAATAAAGTTCGATGAGGGAATTTTACAAAATTTTTACACCAACACAATATGTACTTGTGTACTTAAGGGTAGACAGCTAACAAAAAAAAAACGAAAGAAAAGCTGGACTACATTTCGTTATTCACTCACTCAGTCGGAATGAAAAAGTAAAGTCCTCTTCGTCCACTGGAGGGTTGAGAAGGACGTCTCTCACATAAAGTATTATTATATAGCACAACACCACCAAGGCCAGTCTCCATATTCCTAAGCGCATGTTTCCTGAGGTGAGTAACCGCTGAAATACATTGGAGAAACTGTCATTCACTCAAAGGTAAAAATTCTCACTAAAGAAGCAAGCCGGAACAGGATCCCATGTTTTTTTTTTGTCAGTTTGCTAAGATGTACTCAGGAAATTTTCTTTAAAAAACTGTCACGCTAAACTTAGTCGCCCAATGAAGAACCTCTGCAAAATTAACAAGATTCACCGGAATTTATTGTAGGTTGTACTCTGGTCAAACGAAATGATACGGGTCGCCGTCCCTTTGTTTGGCAACCTGGAGAAAATTCTGTTTTCAGATGAAACATGGACCATTTGATGAAGAAAATTTTGTGAACAATACACTATTTTCTGACGTTATTTTCACTCACAACTAGTAAATTTGACTTCAATATCTTCCGTACTGCTCTTTCAGCGGGTATTACTGAGAAAAAGAACGTGAGCGTTTAAGTCCAGTCAGTAGCTATGGAAATCTCAACCCAACAGAGGTAAAGGCAGGGGCCCACATCACATTGTTTTAGCTATTAACACATTGCAAACCTTCTCGATGCGCTAATTCCGGCAATGTACTTGAAATGTCCCAAAATGGTTGTAAACCCAATCTCCGGGACGGGGCTTGTAGTTTGCTTGAGCAAATTTACGTGCAAAGACGTGTGTCGCCGTTAATCTTATCGATCGGACAGGTCAAAACGTGTTCGCCCGACGCTGCTGCTGTGGCCGACGCAGCAGCGTCGGGTGAGCACATGTCGATGCGATAGCTCGCCCTCCTCCAAAGAGCGGGTACTTCGACCCTATCAAAAGAAGTTTCTCGTCAATTCTGTGACATCTGCTGTACGTTGTTGGAATCAGCGTGGCGAGGAGGTCACAAGAATCTGTTGATAATACTGACATGAAAAACGAGGTGGGCCTCTGCCTCAGTAGTGCTCAAATTAGCAAAGAATGAGCATTCCCATCCTATACAATCTTTCCGTTTGTTTTGCGAAGAATTAGTCGAGTTGCAAGAACCACTGGTTGTAGACCTACGCAGAAAAATGAGTGACGGTGTTCCGTCGGTTTTGTGAATCAGTTGGTTGTCTACACTGAGTTGTAGCACTTTTTAGTAGAAGAAAGGAGCAAATCATCGTAAAAAAAATGGGATAACTGACCTACAGGTCAATAGAAGAGTAGCTGATCAAGATGAATCGGGAACTCAGAGTCAGACTAAGACTCGGGAACGTGGGAACAGAGCAAACGATTCTGAAGCAATGCAAAAATGGTCATTAAACCAGTGATGTTAGCCTCACCAAAAGATAGCTCGGTATGTGATTAAGTTTCTAGGAACAAATATAAACTGGGAAGAAGGAAGTGTTCTGATAAAAGTGAGAAGTCGAAAGAGAAGAAATACGAGAGAGAGCTTCATCCTAGAGAGAAGAAGAACTGCCGCAAAACAAATCATTTGGCTGTAGCACCATGATCTAGCCAGCCACACCACGTCCAGCCGCACAGAAATGGAGGTCACGTTGATCAAAAGAACTTGCACCCTCTCGACTTATTCTAATGTCATATCGAGCTCAGCCTCAGAACGAACCAAAACATTTTTTGACTGAGCGACTACAACAAACTGCTAGTTATTTCCGGAGAAGGCATAAGATAACTGAAATTACCAGTATAGAACAGGAGTTCTTTCCGAAAAGTGCTCCCAAACCAGAATCTCAGTTAGAAAATACTGCAATATAACTATTTTGACAAATACAGTGGCGGCCACATATTTATTTACCACACCCATGATTTTAAACAAAAGAAATTTCTCCCATATTAGTCCTGTGAAGAGCAATCGAAACCAAGTTAGAGCATGTGTAAAGGCTCTAGCAACCAGCGGCTTAGAACCAGCGGTAGAAAGAAACCGTCGAATTGGTCGAAATTTTCAGTTTTTTTTTTAAGAAAATGCATTCTCTTCGCGATCACCATGAATCTGCTTGTTCTACCCACATCTGCACGTTAGTATTGTAGCAAAATGCGCAAGTATACGATGTGCATAAGCCAGTCTTTCTCTGATTTGACTGATTCAACAAAGTGATATAAGGGAGGAACTGAACTATTGTGCTGCATTTTGAGCTTTGAATGCAGTCGCCGTATTCAGAAGCATGTCGAGGAGGGATAGAGTTGAGGAAAAAAGGAGCGCTTCATACCTCACTCAATTCTCTTGAGGCATTGAAGAATTGATTCACAACATCTAGTAAATGCTTAATCCTACAAATAGTGGCCGAATTGGAGGTATGAATAGAACATGAAGAAAAAATTACAAAATCACTCTAAACGCAAAAAAAAAATCCCTAGGACATGAATCTACTCAGAAACAAAAAAAAACACTTATCTTGCCACTCGTCTTTGACTTCTTCTCTATCGAACTTGCTCATGTGGGGGAAAGAAAAGAAAGTTCCAAAAATTTTGAATACCGTCTAGAACTTTAACTAGTGCACATCCAAGGAGGCCTTCAACGAGCACGAAGATCATCAGAGTTGTTGAAAGTTCGTAAGTAGAACGCTCAGCAAACGGTCCCAGCACGTTTCGTCCACGTTTATTCCAAAATGAGATCATTATCGACTGAAGATGGATGCACTTTATTCAGATATCATCTGAGTCCTTTATTTCCATAGCCCTCCACTTCTTTATAGCGATGACCATTCATTGATTGAACGGTTGTTCTTTTCAAATGAAATTTTTAAAGATTAAAAAAATCGAAGGAAGCAGAAGTCGAGTTCATCTATTCTCAAACATCCGTGTTAATTTCCCACGGTGATAGTACAGAATAGTACTATGACAGCACATTATTAACTAGCAGTTACGGTCACAAATTGATAGAGGGCGAATGGAGGAGGAGGAGGCTTCTTCCAAATGCGAATTCGACATTCGGATTAAGGAAGGAATTCTTAGAAGATCATTCAAAAGTTTGGATAATTAAAGTGAGAGCGAAAGCGATTAAAGAATGCGAACCTTCTACGCACTTCATTGTACAATTTTGAACAATTTTGCACAATTTTTTGATCCCATGGAGAAAGAAGTGCCTGCTACTACAAATTACAGACAAAATCAGCGATTGGGAGTCGGCCCATGCAGTACATGAAAAAAAGTTGTCTTATTGTCTGCACATTCTACTGATATCATCAGTATCACTCGATTCCTCGGCTTCCTGCCCTGCTTGAAGATAGTGTCTCACCTCACGATTGAGATACCGATATTAAAAGAATCTGCAGGCGGTGCTGACCCCAATGACACAATCATTACCTGACAAAAGTGCCCGGAAAACCACTCTTTGAACAGCTTATTTTTGGAGACGTTGGGGGCCACTGCGCTACGACGGCTACCTCGAATTGCAGGGTGCCAGCAATCGACATCACGTCAGCCAGGGCGTACCGCAACTCCTTGTGATAGCTGTCGTAGCGCGGAAACGTCAAACTCTCTAAAAATAAGGGGTTCAATGCAGGGCTTACTAGCATTTTTATAAGCACACTTGTATGCTGTTGTATTTAGCGTCGCTTGCGTCGCTTTTTTTTCTGAAGACGAGATCTCGAAATCGGTCCTGAGCTGAGATATTGCCTTTAAAGAAGTGGAACTTAATGGGACTTATGAATGATGAATATTTATTAGCATATAACTTTAAACACAGTTATGTTCTTCGGAATTTTCTGTTCAGGTTTTAACTGCAGCGGAAACTGTCTTCTCTTGTTTGAAAAAGTCGAATATTCTCGCAAAAAAACCAGATGGAACCGACGACTTATAGCTGTAAACTGGTGCAATTGATGAAAAATTTAGCTATGAAGAAACAGCTGCAAACAGACTTTGCTCTCAGTTCAGCAAACGATGCCCTTGCTAGTGGCTCTGTCTCAAAACATGACAGCATTATAGCGGCATCTTCCGCCGGCATGTCGAGGGGCGGTTTTAGCCGAAGGCCTCCCATCACCTTCTTTCGCACATCACGTAGAGCCTAGAGGAGAATTTTGTGAATGTGGCCTCTTGCATCCTGTACAGCCGCTCACCTGGACTTCTTTGTATGGTATTTCGCCATTCGTGAACACTTCAAACATCAGCACTCCACAGCTCCACACATCTGATTTGTTCGAGTAGGTGCCCTGCCTCAGTGTTTCAGGAGCCAACCACCTAAAATAGTAATTAAGTAGCAGTGTTTTTGGGTCGTTATTCCGCAGTATGAAGAAGGTGCATTTAGCTCTAGGGTATTTGTTGAACTATTTCTACATGATTTTCGATTTTGTAAGGTGTGTGCAAATGTTCTAGGGTTTTCACGCCTAATTCTTGACAATGCCATAACTCGGCCTGAAATATTCGTTGTGCCATCGCGAAATACTTCAACCAGCAAATACAGCGGTATGAACGAAAAGTAGCGTTGCGGAGATTGGCTAGCCTCATTTCAATGCATCATGACTAACTTTCAGCTTGGGTTACTTGTTAACTCACAACTTCCAATAGATTCGTTACAACTGGAGAATCGTTAACAACTGTGCTCTAACCTTATTGGCACCTTAACCATGTGCTTCTCCTTGTGTAGTCGACCTAGCATTGAAAGGCCAAAGTCGCTAATCTTGCACACATCAGACGCATTTATTAAACAATTTCTTGCAGCCAGGTCACGGTGGATCACCTGAAGAACAGAAACGGTAGTGCTTCAGCTCTTCACGAAGAACCAAAATCTCAAGGAAAAACTGAGTAACTTAGGGTGGGAGTCATCAAAAAGACTGAAAGCACAAACCTGACTTTTCTCTCAAAAACTATGAAAACAAACTTGTTGCGTTTCGAGGTATTCCATGCCACTGATTGCTTGGAAACAGTACTTCCTTTTCCTATTTAAATCCACTTTGTTTTTCCTTACTTTCTCGAGCAGTGAGCCACCTAGAAGGAAAACCTCTGAGAGAAAATTATAGGTCCGTTTCCACATTTTTGACACAATCTGGCATCCCCAGACATCAGTAGCGGAGGCAGGGGTAAAAATCTTGAATTTGTTTGTTTTTAATTGTTTATTACTAATATTACTTTTTGTTTTTCTGATTATTCATTATTATAATTAAAATTTCCGTTAATTTTACTTTCCATCTGGGTCCCCATAGCGGCGAAGACCCCACTTTCTTCCCACTCCCCCCCCCCCTCCTCCCGCCCACTTCCTGCGCCCGCCACTGCCACACATCTAACAATATTGATTTGCCGCACAATGCGCATGAAAAATACTGTACCATTGTGAGCTAATATTTCTTCACACCAAGCACAAGCACTACACCAAGCCTAAAACTGAGTCTATGCTTAAGCATGAATTTAGGCCTAAACCGAAGGATTAGGCCTAGGCTTCACAACGGCGCCCCCGTATCGAATTTTTTCGGTCAAATTCCGTTTTTCCCCTCGACCATAGTTCTCCTCCTTGGCTCTCACCTGTAGCTAGCTCCATGACTATCATTATTGGCTCTTTTTGGGTAGCTACTCCATATAACCGTATGACATTTTTATGTTGTAGTTTTAACATCACGTTTGCTTCACGAAGGAATGTAATCCTGAAAAGCATTTGAATTCTAATGTCTCTAGATACTACAGGGTGTGCCATAAGTTCTTGCACACAATATTTAGTACCACGACAACGGCAGAATTCAACGTGATGGAATGACCTCCATGGTCGCACTAAGCCAACTCTATAGCAACTCGAATGACCCAACAAATCGGGAATATGTCGCCACTTGCTTTTGTAAGAGCCAAAAGTAGAGTGGAAGGTGCGCCCGCCGCGGCACGGTGATATTTCATCTCTGGATCCTCCCACAGCTTTCCCTCAACTCAATGGTACAGTCCGGTACTTGGCAGCCACTGCAAATGGGCGCCGGCGACAATTTTAGTCCATAGTAGACAGGGTAGATAAGCCTAACCCTATGCTTAAGAATGGGTTTAAGGCTTAGGCTTAGGCTTCACAGGAGTGTCCCCACCCAACTCCCTTTTTACCCAAATTTCGAAGAGAAACTACGATAAGCGTAAGTGTAAGTAATAGCGGACACCATTTGGATGTTGCATCGCGTGCGAGCATAGCTCAGTGGGTTGAGCGAATGATCGACGTTGTGGTGGTCAGGGGATCAAATCCTGCCCGGTGCCCCGTTTTGCAAATACATACAGTATGCTGCCTACGACTGCTGCAGTTATCTAACAAACTCCAACATAAAAAGTAGCCCGGATGGCTCAGTGGTTTGAGTGGCAGATTGCAATCTGTCCCTATCGCTGGTTCCACTCCGTTGGAGATCCAGAGTTAAGTATCGCAGTGTTTGGGGTTCACTGCTTGGAACGTCCCCCGTGATCTCCTTCGGGTAGTCCAGGAAGGCATCCGGCAACGTTTTGCATAAATTTCGAAGATAAACTACGATAACTGTAAGTGTAAGTAATAGTAATAGTGTAAGTAATAGTGAAAAACCACTTTTTCAAAGTTGAGGGAAACCGGGAGAGAGTAACTCCGCCGTAAAGGACTGCTCCACGAAAGATAAATGACAGCGGTAGAACTACTTCGCAATGGATGTGGAACAATTTATACGGATTTCAATTATTTCTGAGGATCCCGAATTGGATGAGCTTTATTATTCAGATGGGATAACTGAAGTACTGTGTCCACCTATAGAAGAATAACGGCCATTTTTGTATTAGCGAAGCAGTGTACTATAGCAGAAAATGGAAGAGTTGGCTTCGCTTATTGTGTATTCAGAAATCTTTCCCCATGGAAATCACAGAAATGAAAAAACGTGGAAGTTGTGAAAATGGTCCCCTGCTTTATAGCCTTAGCATATCCACTGCACTCTGTCTACAATGAACTAAAATTGTATTTTCTTCGCTTTCTCCCAAGCTCGAGTGATTTATAGCTCATTAATACCGGCAGCCGCCACCCTCCGGCACCAGGGTGGCGGCTGCCGGCGCCCGCCGGCGCCCATTTGCAGTGGCTGTCGGACCCGACTTACAAGTTCAAACCTATGCATATTGTACCCCTCAATTTGCTCTCAAACATGGCAGCACACAACTTTCAATCGGATTCAGATTAGAGTTGAATGAGAGTTATCTCTTAGCACAGGATTTTCTCCGCGCACCACTCCAGGAAATGCACTTGCTCCATGAGCAGATGCTTGGTCTTACTGAAGCGTCACGTTTCGGTTATTCAATATGGATTTGATGCAGCAAGGTCCCTTCTCACTTAAAATGCTGTTCAAATAAGACTGAGCGTGGTTGATGTTGTGAAAAACAAAAATCTAAAAAAAATTGCTCTGACTGGACATCTTCTCAAAAACACATTGAATCTTTTGAAGTAAGAACGGGAACGGGATTCCGTTCCAACCACAGAATTTTTCAGTGCTTTTTACATCTACTCCATTGTTCTGACGAAAATACAATAACTTTGTTCTGAAGTGTGGCTCCAGTTCTAAGATGACAGCGACGCTCCTTGCCGCGATGGTTGCGCCTTCCCCTAGACTTCACCAATTACAACAGCAAATGGCTACATATTTTCGATATTCTTAGGTTATATGAGTTGCTGTTGAGTTGCTAATGAGTTGGTTTGGTGCGGCCATAGAGATCATGCCATTGCGTTCAATTCCGCTACTGTAGTGGCACTACATAAATATGATGTGCAAGAACTTATGGCGGACCTTGCAAAGTCCAGCAAGAAGTGAATTAAAGTTTAAAGAAATTCAAGGTTCAGTAGCTAAAGTTTTGATGTTGCAATCCATTAAACTACCTGTCGTCACTGCTCAGGGAGCCTTCCTTCAGTGTCTTGACTGCGACTTCGATTGGCTTCGTAAAAAGACCAACAGTAAGGGAACCTTTGAAGACTTCCCCAAATTCGCCACGTCCTAGACGGCAGCCCAACACCACCTTAAATTCATGAAGAAGATATAACTCGTAACTTGCAGAGAAAGAAGATCCCTCGGAACAATGAGAAGAAAATGTATCCTCTCCACCTGCTCGTGGTACAACTGCCATTGTTCACGCACAACATGAGACAGCAATAGTACACCATCTTCGTAAACAGGAACTTTTTGAGCTTGATGATAGCGTATGAGATCCGATATAGACTAGGACGTAATCGCAAGCTTTTTGTTTAGGAACTGTTTGATCAATCGAGTGCATCGATAGCGAACTTACCACAAAACAATAGGTCATCAACCAGTATAATTTTTGTGGGTTAATTTCTTGAATTTGCAAGTGCAACACGCGGTCCTTGTCACGTACTGACACAATGTAACCCTAACAAATGTGCTTGTTTAGAGAAACTTAAGTTAATCATTTCGAACAACGCTATAAAGACAGACCTCAACGTTCCTTATTAGAGACTTGCGCACTAGAAACTCGCCATTTTTCGTGAGACAGCGTTCTGTTTCCATCCTTTCCATGTAGCCGTGATAAAACGGTTCATCTTCCAGTGGAGTACCACTTGAGCCATACCACTCCGTTACCTGCATTCGCTTGTAAAAATATCATCGAAATGCTTCAGCCACAACCATCATGTGGTTCTTGTGCTGTTCACTAAACGTGATGCAAAGTAGGTCTGTGTTGCAGATGTCTCGCATTCCCAAAAACCCCACCGTACTTCTCACCAAAACAACGGTATCCAGGGCTGCTTCTTTTTCTGGTGTTTGTGCAGAAGGATCATATAGACCACTGTGATCAGCATCTCGTAATAATACATTTACTTGTTTGATTACATGGATTTATCCATGTGAGGTTACAGTATATAATGCATAGTAAAACAACACAACAAAATGAAATAATACACCGTCCATACAACGTTCGATAAGAAAAAAAAGAGACCTCCAATTACGCTTCCTAGGTGAGCTAAATTCCTATTCTATTTTTTTGAATGCAATGTTGCCACGCTCGCTTTCAGATAGCATGACAGGCTGGCAGCAGCTACTTGCTACTCGCGCATGATAGGGTGGCGGGCAACTCGTACAGGTCTTCGTGCCATCTCCACGCGTTGCCGCGTCGACCGCAACGCAGCAACCGCTCCGCAGCATCCGGCTGGAAACAGTCGACCAATCGCGGCGCCCTCCCAGCCAGCCCCTGACCCCGCTCTAATTGCTAGGGTCCAAAAGGTCCGTTTCCCACTTCAAGCAGCTATGTTGACAAAAAATTATTGTTTCATGGAAGTCTTAGCCGCTCGCTGGAAATGTAACCTTTAGTGAAGGCCCTCAGATGATCGAGTTTGGTAACGTGAAGAAGTCAGTACTGCTAGGCTAGTGCAGCCATGTACTACGTTATAAACCAGTATGAGATCACTTTTGTGTGGTCTCCTACAAATCTTTGGGTTTGAAAGCTTCCCTTGTTAATATCTGCAGATGGGACACTGTTATCATCGAAACCTTTTGTCCTAAGCAAAAGCTTTCTCGAGAAACTATTCTGAACTTCCTCTGATTAATTTTTCTAGTCATATGTGACTGCTACCAAAGGTCTTGGACCGATCCTCACAGAATCCTATACTGTACAACGGAACAGTCTGTCCCTTTACATGCTCGGACTACCACCCCACCGTTTCCGTGGAATTGTCGAATTTTAGCCAAAGTTGTTACTCTTTCCTGAACCTAACTGCCCACCCTACATTTCTGATTACTGGATACTGTCTTGTTCAGTGGGAGTTTCTGTTTTCTTTTTTATCTGTTCTTATTGTTGTTTTTTTTTCGTTTTTTTTTAATCCTCTACGGTTTTATCTCGCAGACCAAGATTCCTGAGGTTGTGGCGCGCCTACGGGCGTATTAAATAAATAAATAAATAAATATAAAAATCCAAAAAAGGGATGTGGGGATATAGCGATTATGCTACCTTTGGACATTTCTGCATGCAATAAGGTTGCGTTAACACTACTGGTGGAGCAACAGCCACGTCGATAGGATTATGTCGCTAAAACTACAAGCAGCGCCTTAGGACCTATCTATAGGTTGGAGCAATCTTACCGGCTTGATATTCAACTAATGTAAAACCAACCTTTTTTAGCTCACCCACATACCCGGATGGCGCTTTTCGCACTTCCTAAAATAGCACACTGATATAATATTGAACAAGCTGTTTTTTTTCTTCCTCTTCTATTCCTTTTCAACTTTTCAATAATGTTGATTTTTTTGCATGAACATTTCGTCTACTTTCTCAGCATGAGAACAGTTATTACTCACCGGAGCTGATGATGTTGACTTACCACCTCCTCCATCTGACAATCCGGTGTGGTTGAAGAAATTGCTCTAAAAATATTTTCCAGTCAAATGACAATCTAAACAGCATCGACCGGTCGTGGACGCGGTCGCGAACATGCTAACTAATCGGGTCTTGTCCCAGCCTTATTTTTGGATTAGTTACTTCTCATGTTCTTATGAATATTGAGCACGCGTACCTTCTCATCGTTTTCTGTTACTAATGTGTCAAACTTGACGTTTTGCCCTTTTGATTGAGAACTGGATTTTCTTCTCTGAACATTGATTTTGAAGATAGTGCAGAAGTAATCAAGCAACGTTAGAAATTTCAACCAACCCGTAGTTCAGCCATGGATGCAAATTCCGCACACGACTGTGCAAAACACACAACAGACTGAAACACTTGCGCCACGGTTGATAATCAGGACTTTCTGCGCGATGTGTGTATGTTAATTTTCATTTTCGCCTCCGTTTCCGGATGAGCGAAGAGGGGAGTAGGCAAAGGTCGAAACGAGCGTCTGGGCTGGGATTCATGATACGATAACCAAGCAAACGACGGATGGCTAGCCTGATGAGTTATCATATTGAATACATTGAGCTAAGAGACACAGACGACGAAAGTTGGTTTGCTAGCCTAGGTTTGCTTGGTTATCGATTCATGAATCCCAGCCCTGGATGTTTTCGCCCAAGAAGTAGCCGCAGGCCGCTGTAGAGCCCCTGAAAACGGGGATTGCATTACCATCCACCGCGTTCAGGTTGCCGTGCATCCGCAAACCATTGTGCTTCGAGTCATATCCGTCACTGTGGATCCATAGTGATCTACAGGAGAATAAAGGCAACATAAATACGCAAATTCCCGCCAGAAATGTGGTAAGATTGTTTTTTCCAAGTTCCATTCATGGGAAAGACGTCACTGACGGTTTTCACTTTGGGAAGGGAGCTCCGGAGCCGGAACGTGGGAAGATGGCGGAAACGGGTCTATTGATGGGTGGAGAATTCCTGGAGCGCAGTGTGAAAGATGTGTCACGAAAGCTACGCGAGCGAAGCGAGCATTTAAAAAAAGCCTGACAGTCCGGTGTCAGCTCCTACATTAAATTATTATGCAAATAGCCGCAGAGATACATAGAGGTAGTCTCAAAATGTACTCGAGCCTCCACATTTGAAACATTGCTGCTTAAACAGAGTTCGATTTTCGGTGCCAAAGCTAGATTAACCCTTTGTGGTTTAGATGGGGATGCTGTGCAAAATGTAACAAGGTCCAAAGCAACGAGCTGCGTTTCATTGAGCTCAGAACATAGAAAACATACCAAACGATGGATGTCTACAAGTCCGCCGTCTAGTGCGGAAGCTGCTCATACAATGAACCATCACGTCTCTTAGATGATCAGCTGTTTCCTACCACCTTATCAAACGTATAAAATGATATCGGTTGCTGTGGCCATTTTCATCGGACCACATAAAAATTGCCAAACTAAGTTTTAGGGCAGCAAACAGAAGCAAAAAAATGCAACAATTACAATTTTTTGCTGGCATTAATCAGTTCAAACCTCCACACTGCTTAAAGCCAGGGTCCCGCCTCAAAATCGTTCCTGAGATTTCCAACGTGAAAAGAATTTTCAGGAGCTGGTGATCACAACGGTATACGTGATTCTGCTGAAAAAAGACTGCTGAAAAACCCCATTTCCGAGCCCTAATTTTTAAGGAGCCTTTAGGCGGAGTCGGGGCGGAGCAAGTTACTTTCCGAATAATTCACTCCAGGAGGCGCACCTCCTGAGGAAATTCGTATTCCTCGTGAGAGTTCCTCATCAACTCCCTAATGGAGTAGAAACTGCGCTTCGTTTACGGCGAGCAAGAAATTTTTGCGCGCAAACCCTGCAATCTCCAGAGCCAGGGCGGAACTGCAGGGTTTCTGGACCGTGAGCTTCTTTGCTAGTCCGACATGGAAGACAGTTTCTATTCTGTTAGAAAGTTGGTGAAGAACTATCATGAGGAATGCGAATCTCCTCAGAAGGTGTGCCTCCTCGAGTGGATTATTCAGGAAATTAATTAGCTCCGCCCAAAGGCTCCTAAAAAATTGGAGCTCGGAAATGAGGTTTCTCAGCATGGAATCAAATATACTGTTTTGATCACGAGCTCCTGGAGATTCTTTTCACGTTGGAATCTCAGAAACGATTCTGAGGGGGACGCCGCCTTTAAACAGATTTGCGGGCTATAATATTTACTATTTCCTGACCAATTGTTAGTAAGCCACAATAACCGGGGTAAATCGCATGTTGCAACCAAATCCTAGCAATTTTAACCTCTTCAGCAGTCTCGAATGAACGCCACACGTCAGACCTGGATCTGATTCATCCAGAATTTTGGTGATGATCGCATTCAGTAACTGCTACTGTAGAAATTGCCCAAAATCTTCAAAGCTGCGCTGAGACTTCGCCAAAGGGTTGCAATGCGAGCTCGATACACAGCAAACGAGCAAGAAGCAAGCTCTTAGCACCATCATACAACCTTACTGAGAACGTGATTAGCAAATTATTAGTCTTTGTACAGGTGTAGACTAAAGCAAACCAAAAGGCAAAGAATTTCAGACACAAGAGTTGTGACCTGAAAAACGGAATGGTGGCGAGCAGCAGTACAACAGAAGAAAGTAAGAGGGGGGGGGGGAGGGGTTGCCCATTCAGCGCCAAGCGTTTCAACACGCGGAACAAAGTAAGTGCTAGTCTGTCAGCTACATGAAATTTCGACTATAATTGAGGCTAGGCACTAGTATATCCATATCGAGAAATAACTGACCTACGAACCCAAGGAATTTCAACAACTTATAGCACTTATACAAAAGTTATGTTATTTTTGGATAACTTTCGGTACAACGACATGTAAAAGGGTTGAGAGACCCGAAATATCTCAAGAAAAGCAGAAAAAACTTAGGTTGTGAAAACGAGCAGCATAAGAGGACGTTATGAGGGGGATATTCAGGCATTAAAAAAAACTGATGACTGATGTTTGAACCCTTAAATTGTCTCAATCAAATTGTCATAACGCAAACATTTTATAATCAGAATGAAAGTGTTTTATAAACTGAGTAAGCATACAAAGAAATTAGTGTGCCTTGAGTACTCAAGTTCAGCACCCAGATAAGTCATATAATAACTTGCCGTGAAATTATATATGTACAATAACCGAGTAAAAATCGAAATGAGGCAATAATTTGAGATGAGGCATCGCATGCATACTTATATTATAATGCTTTTTTTTATCACATAATGTTCGTGAAAATGCGTGAAAACAACCAATAAGATGATCAGAGTTCTTTAAAGTCTTCTCTCTTTTTCAAAAACCTTGCGATGATTTAGACGATAGCTCATTTTCCTTCTCTTCAGGCACATCCTCCAGCGTAGTCCTATTAAAATCCTTCGTAGAGTCCAAAACGGAATGCCTTTTGTTAGCGAAGTTCACCTAGAAACCCCGTCAATGTGCCATAAACATTACTATTATTCCAATAATGATACCTCGGGCTCGGCATCGTTTATTGGGACAGTTGATAAGGCTAATGGGACTTGATCAGTTTCTTTGTCCAGAACCATGGAGTTACAACCACTAACGTCACCTGCAAATTCAGCAAATCTTACACCACGGCTTGACTTGTTGAGCACATAAGCACTACTTCAACCAATACCTTTCGTGAGTGAAGATGTGCGCTTCCGTGCCGCATGCCTGTTGTCTAAAGCAGAAGTGCTGCAATCCATCAAAGAACTGTCCAGCTTAGACTGTGATTCCTTCGCTTGTGAAGAACATGATGTTATCGACTCCAATGCATCCTTTTCCAGACTACCGTCCTTTGTGGGCATTGCGCATGGATTACTTATCTTGGTCGTCACTTTAACTAAAAAGAAAAAGTAGAATGAGCCCGTAGAAACGAAAGGTTAAGGAAGACGTAGGGTCGCGTCTACTGTGAAGTCTAGTGTATCTAATGTAATCCTAACAACTTGGATGTTTCTTGAGAAAGTCTATACTCACTTAATGGTTCAGCTATTGGCAGCACTTTCGATCGAGCTCGTCGAGCCTGCTTACGAGCGATTCTTCGAAGCTCGCTGGCGCTTATGGACTCTCTCCTTTGATTGTCATCATCGTCATTTTGATTAGTGTCAGCAAACTGTGTAAACATGGATATCTAATCTGCTACACCAATCACGAAACACATACCCTGAGCTTCTTCAGCCGGACTTCGGTTGGAATTTTTTCGCTCTCACCCAAGGTGCTGTCAAACGAACTGAAACCTCACATTGTTAACAAAAAATTTGGGGGTTATCACACCGTGATAGGGAAAGCATGCGTTGTACGGACAGTCACGCTCGAAGTGTTGTTACGGAAAATGGGGGCGGAACTTGAGTTATGCGACTTGTTCACTTAAAACCTCTTACCACCTTTTAACCAATCCATCTCTTGTTTGCGTGCAATTACACTATGCGTTTTACAGTGATTACTAATTTGGACTCGATGAGAGGACGAGTTGGCAGTAAATGGCGGGAATTTGCTCTATCGAAGTGGTGAATTGGGAATTCCAGCCGATTTCCTGGTTACAATCAAAAGTCATTGAACGGGGTTCTTTTTTTTTCGCAATTTACCTAAACCAGAGGTAACGTGGCACACGGATCCGAGACAGACTGGCTCCGTATCATATAAAAGAGGGGTAGTCAAGTGTGGTCAGGTTCAAAGAATGACCTAAAGCTCTAATAGATGGGGAAGAGCAGAGCGACAGGTCCATCACAGCGTGCAGGGTGCGCCGGTGCCCAGAAGTGGGAGAACGGGTTCACCGCTGTGATAAGGGTGCACCGGCACCCAAAGTGAGGGGAGACGGGTCCACTGCGATGTGACGACTGATGGAGAAGGTGTTCGCTGCTGATAAAATGCGTAGCGGTGCGTAGTATGCGACAAGTGTGATTCCCTCCACTTCACACCCCCTCCACGTTCTCTCCTCTCATTTGTTTGTGGACACACCGCACCCTCTTCTTTTATACGTTCAAACTGGCTCTTATCATTCAACCATTTATAACAAACCAAGAATGGCAAACCATTTCCTGTAGTCATCCCAGATTGAATCGGTCATATATAGTTACGAATAGCTATTTAGGTTGAGCAAAAGATAAGATTGTCCTGAGAAACGCGGTCAATCCTTATTGATAAGTCCAGTTTTGCATGAGGGAAGGCAATGGAAAGGATGTGGAACGCATTATAACAAAGATGTGGCATAACTATGACTTCATTAGGATGAAAAATGGATAAAGCCATGCGAGTGAAGCGAGCATAAGGAAAAGTCTGGAAGTAGGCGTCAGCCTCACGGCCAGACTAGTTTTATATTAACTGGAGCAGCAATTCGATGTGCAATGAATGGCTAACGCTAATAATGCTCCTCGAGGAGTATAGCGGTTTAAGGTGCTGCGCCGCGACGACCGCGTAAAACCTAATACTTACCAGTGTAGGGCGTTAGGAATCACGGGTGTATTTGGAGCGATTCGCGCGCTTTGTACTTCACGTACACATGGAACTATCATTGGTGTCTGCACCTGAAATAAGAAAATTCCAGTCGATAAAACGGTGGTCGCAGATACATGAAGTTTGGAATGAGTGCCACCGACCGCTGATTTACTAGAAGATGTGGGAGTGGACTGGACAGCGCGCAGTATAGTTGACAAATGATTTTCCTCTGCGTGACCATTGCCATTAATCAGTTCCGATACTAAACCACTTCAATTACCATAAATTAACATATTTTCACAGATATCCAAAGTACCCCTTGCAGCATCCTTCTTCTGTTCTCTTTCCTTCATCATTGCCAATTGTAATTTCAGACTCTCGACATCGTCATTCGCGTAATCGACTAATTTCTCAGCATTTGCAAGCCGCGCCTAAAATTCATGCATTTGAGGTACAATTTTATGAAACTAAATGAAGTTTGATTAGCTGATTCTAAAAGCTCACCGAAAGATCGGCTCTCTCATCTACAAGCTTATCTCGTTCCTCTCTAAACTTGTCACGCTCTTCACGAAGAGACTCCATTTCTAACCTTAAAGATGTCATTACGCGATAGAAATTTAAATGATCAGATAAGAGGAAACTCACTTCAATGACCTATAGAAGCTTTTCAATCGTGGGTCGATACCCTTTGTTACTCTTGCTATGTCAATTAGCTCATTTCTCGCCTGCGATAAGCGATCTTCTAGTGTTTGTACTCTTCCTCTAAGTTGAACCAATTCGGGTGATAATTCTTGGCATCGACATCTCCCAGTTCCCTGCAGTCACATGCTCAAAACTAACGAGCGTTAGAGGCATTGTCTCATACTAGAATCATTTTTTCCACAGGAAACGAATCTTCAGGAGATGACGATTACACTGGTATATATCAGGGCTGTGAGTTACCTAAATTTCATATTTCGATAACCCATTAATCCATACGTATCAACGCGTTAATCCATTAAATCGCTAAATAAACAAACAGAATAAGTCTCACAAACTCCATTGAAGTTACGAGCCTCAAGAAATTATTTATATGAAGAGAAACAGATAGATTGTGGACATGAAGAAAGTCATGAACCAACAGTAACAAACCAATAAAAAACAGAAGGATATGAGCGAAAACTAGAACTTCTTGTGAGTTTGTCAAAAGCATTAAAGATATTATAGCAGGCAAGTAACCATCAAGTGTTCCCAGTCTAACTCTTCACAGTCATATTCCTATCCCTTGCCATGTCGGGTAGTCAACTCTCCTCAATATTTCACAGCGTTTTAGCAAGATGTTGAGCATTCTTCAAGAATTCTTTACCTTATGAACGCCAATGCAAAACATTGCGCAGACATCTTTATGTTTGACTATCATTCCCAGTATGCACACCATTTCACCAATAGGATGTTCATACTTATTTTCTTCTCTGCAGTTTTTTTACACGGTTGTGGCATAAAAGGCAGGGAACGCTTGATTTTGAGAAAGATCTATACACATTCTGCTGGTTAAGTAGGTTGTCTAAATTTGGACCTCGCAAGTGGGACCTGCCTGGAGTAGTCCTCTACCAATACTCGTCGAGTTCTGATTTTCGCATTAAGGTGCTGTCTACGTTTCAAACAAATAACTTAGCAAAGGGCAAAACGAGCAATTATGCCTTTGTTCGATCGATTCTCAAAGAATTCTTGACTTTCTGAAGAGAAGAGCTTGACCGGACTTTGCGAGTTTTTCGTTAAGTCGTTGATCCGTTACATTACTGAAAAAGGCAGTAACGCTTGAGTGCTTTAATTTTTACGCTCATCCAGTCACAGTCCAGGTACAGTCTGCCCGAAACGACGAGTCCGCCCACGTACGCGGGGATCCAGAGGCTGTCACGCTTGCCAGCAGTCCACGTCATCATCTCTAATCTGCGTATCACGTTTCACCGTTACCTCTATAGTATCAACCAGTGATTTGGCTGTGAGGTGGTCGACGTGGCAGCTAACAGCATACGTGCCAGCAGCGCCGCCTCGTCGTTTCGGACAGACTGTATACACGATTCCGTACAGAAAATCGTCTTCGGATCCGTTCTTCTGTGTAAAACATAATGTACCGATTGAGACATTCACCATGAGATGGCGCAGCTTGCATTGTCGATCACTGGCATAGGCGGTTTAGAAACGACTCACTACTGGTGTGTTTTCACGTGGAGAGCGCAGAGGTGCTGTTGACAAGTCGCGCATGTTCTAGCTTTTTGGTCGCAATGGGTTTTAACTGACGTGTTAAAACGGCCTAGGAAATGATGTGGAAGTACGTGAACGCATGCTTTCAATCGGCGCGATACAGAGTCCCCGGTGAATGGCTGTATCTAGCAGCTCATTGTGACAGACGTCTGAATGTGCATCGCGAATTCTCCGCAAAAAGATTTCAAAAAAAAAATTCTGCGCCTTTGCAAAGAATCACGTACATTGTTGCGACCAGCGTCTGAAGATTCGTGTGAGAATCCCGTAAATTATTCTGAGGCAGGATACATTTACGGAATTATATATTAGTATACGGAATTATATATTTGTACTCTGCCTGAAGAGTCCAGCGGAGAAGAGAACATTACAAAAAATCGCCCTAGCCTTACAAAACAATCAACTTTTTGAAGTGACTATCCAATTCATCAAAATGAGGAAACACCTTCAAAGAAAATGATCCACTCACTTCCCTCCTAGTCCTTCGCAAAGCCAACAGCCGAGCTTCGTCGAGTTCATTCGAAAGCTGGTAGTTTTGCTTTCGAACGGCTTCATACTTTGAGAATAACGCCTTCATGTCCGCTTCCAGCCTAACTCTTTCTTCAGCAAACTTAAGTATGAAGAGTAATTTACGAACAAACGTCATCATATGTATGTATTACTTTCTAGAACACACCTCAGCAAACATGGAATTACCACGGTTAGCGATGTTCACATTACTACGAGATGCAGCAAGCTCTGCTTCCATTTCATGTAATTGCTCACGATGCTCCTAGAAGCAGGTAGGAAAAATGTTGTGACTTAAATAAGAATTAACTGACTTTAAGATGTCTGGCCATCTCCCGTGCTTCAGCATTGGCAGCTTCTGCGCGCTCAATCAGATCGTCTCGCTCAGACTCCAACGCATTTATGCGATTATTTGCTCGCTGCAGCTCGAATATGACATCATCTCGTTCCTCTTGCAGACGAATCTACAATCAACCGAAAGTTAGTTTATCAATCACCCTCTCAGTGCCTGAATAGGTATTCCTTTTCTTAGCACTATCACACTTTGGCGGATTTCAAAAAGAGGCTACGATTCATAAACGATAAGTGCAATATCCGACAGAGTCTACTGGAGCTTCGCACAGAGAAGATACATCATGTGATGACAACGACTCCTGTTTAAACAGTAGCCCTCGACTTGTGTGGATATATTACAGAAAGATTACTGGAGGGTGAAGTGGCAAGTTTACCCTCCAATCAGGGTCAAGCTTACAATGATAATTTACCAAAGGGGGTCGCCACGAGGGAAGCAGGGGAGGGACCGCCTGAAGAGGTTAGTATGATAGCAGCAAGATAAGGAAGTTCGTTTTGCGAGCTCCAAGTTCGATTCCTCGCGAGGGTGCTAGTTTTCCAAACCCTTCGACATGTTATTTTTTCTTTTAATATTATGAATTATCCTCGGTAAACACTTTCTTCTCAAGCTTTGGCGTTTTATTCGGCTGTAAATCGACTCCTGGGGTCGTCCAGTAAATATGCACCTCAAAATGCAGTTCCGTGGATGGTGTCCTAGGATCTCTGGAGATCTCATGGTGCTCCGAAGCTAGGGAGACGGTTTCGCAAAACCCAACCTTATGAGGGTGCAAAATCCCACGGCTTCTCATTCACTGGAAATTTTTATAGCGATAAGACCACATACAGAGGACTCCAAACGGACGCAGTCGAGGGTCAGGACCGCGGCGCGGCTCTCTTGGGCAGAGTCGCGGGAGCTTAGCATAGTGAGCGCCTGCATCTCTGCCCGAGAGAGCCGCGCCGCGTTCTCGGCTCTTCTCTATGACGTTTGGAGTTTCGTATAAGACATAACCGCAAAATTTGTAAAACTTGAGGTATGTTGATATTCAATGACTGACAAAATCAAAAAACCCTGTAAAAAAAGACCCTTTGCATAAAAAAGAGCAAATCTTCTTCTATTGTAATGCATTAAAGCTGTTCCTTCATATAAAGTATGAAGATATTCGCCTCCGATTAACACCACATTCTTGAACTTGCCAAGAATCAGGTTTTTTTCATGACTTTTTTCAGCGCATATTTGAAAGGTGACAAAACCTTAAATATGATTCTAGAAGAGGAAGTCAAGCTCTATACCTATGCAAAATTTCAGCTTTCAATATTATCCGGGACAAGTCGATGGTAAATCGTTGGTAAAAATGGCACTTTTCCCATCTTTTCACCAACGAATTTCCACCCGAATTTAACAACAATAGAATAACTTTTTCAGAATAAAAAGATGTATGGCAAAAAGCGGGAATTTTCCTGGTAGCAGGACGACTTAAGCCATTTTCCCAGACCACATGCCAACCCTTTTCAAAATCGTGAAAAAACAACCATACATCTGCAAAAAAAGGTCCTGACAATTTGTTTTTGTTCATGCACATACAGTGAACGGCAATGGCGGTGGCCCATCTGCGGCCTTGAGAAGGACGCAGCGCGACCGCGCGGCGCGCGCCAGGGTCGGCGTCGTCTGCCGCCGGAGTGCTATTCCTAGGCTCTTTTCTTCCCGATTTGGTCGAAAATCCTTGGAGTCGAGTAGAAAAACTGGTAGAAACATCATAACAGCAGCAGAAACATCGGTTACGGCGCGCGCGGCGCGGTTGCGCGACGTCCTTCTTAAGGCCGCGAATGGGCCAACGCCATTGACGTCCACTGTAGATACTTGATGTCCGACTTGTGCATATGCATTTTTCCGTTTCGCAAAAATTAGTCTCCGGCCGGGATCGAACCCGATCGGCCCGATACATTTTCATGTCTTTCAAATAAAAAGAGTTGCCGAACTGGATGAGAGCCGCCCGAGACGGAAAAACATGGCGTGGATGTGGTTCACACTGAGAAGACCAACCCTACAGTGAAGGTGGACCATCGAAGTATCAATTAAGCATTGGAGGGTAGCATATGCCTGTTGCGGCACGAAAACACCAGTGAGATGCAAGATTATTTCATAACCATGAACACCTGCAAAAACCTCTCTATGCCTATGTTTGAGTTCACGTTAAGTTAGGTTTAAGCCTAAGTTTAAATTTAATAAGATGCTATGACCTCCATACTCTCAATTGTAGAGGATTCTGTGAAGTATCATATCACACACGTACACCTGCCGTAACCTCAAAAACATGAGGCCGTATTCCGGCGTGGCCGTGGCCAGCCACTTTTGACCGGCCAAGTATGGCCACAGATATGTACATTGTAGATACGGTATCTCACAGAATTCCCTCAAATTTCGCAAAAAGGGGTTATTCGATGTGTTGAACACAAATATCGCACTCATTCTGTATCATATCCTCGTTTTAGGGAAATTACGGCGGGTGGTAGAAAACGTACATAATTCCGACCCATGTAGCCAGCCTTTAATGACCACGAAAGCGGCCACATTTGGCCGCATTTCAAAAGGAGGTCAAACGTAGCCAAAACCTTCAGGAAAAAAAGAACTCGAGTAAAACTTTGTCTAGAGGGGTTATTTTAGGCGCTGTACACTAAAATCGCATCCATTTCGCATAATAACCCCATTTTAGTGGCATTACGGTAGATGTGCGGTAGGTACAATATTTCACTGAACTTTCTGGAACTATGCATAGGAGGTTACTTGAGGTGCCAACACGATTATCAATGTCATTTTGCAAGATGTTGCCGTTTTCATGTTGAAAACAGCATTTTCTTGCGACTTCTGGCCGGCCATAGGTGGCTGGCTGCGGCCACGCCGGAATTCAGCTTATGGATTCACGGTACAAAATGGATACGATGGTTGTGTTCAGCACAACAAGTAACCCCTCTACGGAAAGCATGAGATGAAAAGAATCTTCACTATATAAAATACTTCACTTTAAGAATCATTAGCCTTGAGAGTGAGTAAGTCGTCACGGAAAAAAAAATCGGACAGTAGCGGGAAAAAAACTCAAAAAGCACCATGCTAGTGCGCAGCGGTTCATACAAACGTTGAAGCTAATGCATTTTTAAGACTATCGTACCATTTCAGTGCGGTTGGATGGCTCGGAAACGACACTTTGCTCCGGGGATATGGGCGTACAAGACCTCCGAAGCTCATCAATCTCGGCTTGTGCAGAGCTTAGCGAACCAGTCAGGTCTTCTATCTCTCCGGCCATTTTACAAATTTCTCGATTTTTCTCTTCCAGCTAAACATCAGAAAACCATCATTATACGGAAATATCCCACGATAAAAGAATATGAAAACTATGAAAGAGACTAGAAAAGAAAGAAACGAAAAACATACTGTTACTTTCAAACTGGTGATAGTTTGTTCCAGATAAGTGCATTTCGAATTTTCGGACCTGCCCTTCTGTTTCATTTCGCGTAGCTGAACATTCTCCTCTTCCAATTCGTTTAAAATCTCATCCTTGTTGGCTACCGTGGCACGAAGCTTTAATACTTCCTGAACAAAAACGAATACAGTCAAATGATAATGTGCACCGCATCACACTGGACACCGACCGATCTCAGTTGGTTGTTTTCATCATCCAGTTCTATTAGTTTCTCCTTGACTACATCAGGCAGCTCCATCGGAATCAGAGATGATGGTTGACTGGGGGACAATCAATGTCGTCTGAAACAGCTTGTTCAAACACCGGCTGCAAAAAAGGAAGAAAACAGAGTAGACATATGCAGATGAGAACATCAATAAAAACACTGTTAAAGTGGGACCAAGTGACTAAAAAGGAAATTCATTACACGTACAACTGTATGTAGAATCTTACCTTTCAATTATCATAGATCATTACGGGAGGACAGGGAAGAGAACAACAGTGAAGAAATGAAAAGAAAGCCGACAAAAAAAGAACAATACACGCCATTTTCCCATGATTATAAAAAAAAGGTCCACAAAACATGCTGACATTTGAAATTGGCGCCGCGGCCGCGTAGGCGCGAATTCGCTTTGTAAGGGCCGGCTCAAAATTCTTGATACTTCTGAGCGTCCAAGAGTTGTTAATGTTTCAGTATTCCTATCAAGTTTTTTTTTTTTTCGACTAAAATCCTTGTATGGTAAGGTTGCAAGGACGCAAACGTCTCTGTCCTCCTCGTTCTATTTGCTCTTCCTGCGTTTGAGATCCCCGAGATAACCTATGCTTCAAACAGTGGATTAGCCACCTTCTTTACATACTTAATAGATTTACCTGTTTCACCTGTGTATCAAGCAGTGTTCACCACAGAACCCTGTGTGGTAGAATTTATATTCATAGGGATGGCAGATGAGCAAAGCAGGCAGTTTTAAGCCAAGACAACTCCGAATATATGTACATACAGCTTTTACGTACGGTACCGGCCAAAATTATATAGCCTTTCCGTGATTTGCACTACTGTTCCCACAGCGACCAGTTGTAACATTTGACCCTTCAAAAGGGCTCACGGTTCCATCATTGCCAGGCACTCCTAGCATAATGTAAGGAATCAGCGGAAGACTACTGACCTCGTACATGCAGCAAAAAGTGATTTAAGATCATTGAAATGCTCCTGAAGTGTTATTCTGCTTTGATCTAAAGGAGGTCTCGTATATGCAGACCATTATCCCTTAAGAGCGCGAATTCTACAGGGTATGAGTCTATTTCGCTAAGATACGTGGATTTCGTTCTGAGATTTTACCTATAAAAGTCATTCGGTGCCTATTTCTGGATACTATTATGTCACAGATTTTGAGCTTCATTAATTTAAAAAAATTGTACTAGGAAAATTCATCCACAAAATGGAAAGTTTTCATAGTTTCCCATCATTCTTGAGCATCTAGAACTCAAAATTTGAGCACCCAAAACTGGCCTTACCAGAAGTTACGACTGAAAGTGAATGGAAGTTTAAGAGGCTATATATAATGATTTTGACCGGTACTGTATATGCCGACCTGGAGCTTGGCTCCTCTTGGCTCCTCAACCCTCCAGGTTCTACCCTCCAAGCACATGTCTACTTCTTGTTACTCACCACCTGTATTTTCGATCTGCGTATGTCTTACCTTCTAGCAGGACCTACGACCAACATGTGACAGCCTGGTAATACAACTGGACAGCCTAGGAGATTACGTTGTCCTTTCCACATATGCATCTCGCTCCCGGATTTAAAATAGTTTGCACCTCCGAACTTCTTTACATGCTTCTGGTATTACATTACAAAATATGTGCTTAACCATCTAGTCATATCTTCTAGTGCAAACCAACTTCTAAAGATGAACAAATATGTTATGTTAATAGTGAGCCAGCACTAAAGCATTCTATCGAAATAGCGACATGAATGCCGTTAGCATGTGGTCACTTTACGACTTAGGAGGAACACATTTTTTTCTCCTATGAATGAATATCTCCAAAACATAGCTTGCACAGTTTCACATTTTCAATCTCGACTTCTTTGAACCATCATTAAACAACACATTCATTCCAAGAAGCTATTGAATACATTTTCACCAAGTCAGAACGATTAGTCTCTAAAGATCACATTCAAAGCATGGTAACGCCATATGTCGAAAAAAAAAAGAACATGAAGTAATGAGTATAGTTCTAGCTTTGTGCACATTGCACCTGAGGCCCGTGATGACCGTGTCCACCCATCTCCTCATCTGATCCATCTTCTTCATAAGCTTGTCCTCCTCTTCCACCACGATACCGCTTCTCGTCATACTCCATCAGAGAAACCTGGAACAGCATCATTTTCTGCAAGTAGTTCGAGCGTAAGAACTCAGAATAGGACTATTTGAACGGAAATGTATTCAGGATATAGATAAATCATCCCTTGTTTCAAGTGCTAACCACCACTTCCACTTACAGAAAAGAAACTGCACTAACAGTCCAGTTTTCAATCTCCGAAATCCTCTGTAAAAAAAAAACAAGGCATTCTTCATGAGATGCTCATATTTATATTCCTTCTTTTACATTCAACACGACGCGGGAGAAAACCTCATACTTCCATAGCGAACAGGAAAAAAAAAAACGCCGCGAGGAAATATGAAAATGAAGAGAAACATAACACGAACAAAATATAAAAGGTGGGACGCAACCATACCTCTTCACAGTTGGGAGGATGTGTGATTTTTCGAACAGGCGGAAACGAGGATTCAATAATCTGTAAAAACCAATTTTTCGGAAACTCGAGTTTGGAGCAGTGGAGAGTCTACCTTATATTTTGCTTCATCCTCTAGGAAGTGATCATTAGGGAAGGCCACATCAAATTTCACATAAAGGTTTCCGCGAATGTCGTGATGACGCCTTTGGGGCATGCCTTCACCCACAATACCGCGAATACAATCTGAAAAATTAGGGTGATGATCATAAGCAAGAAAATTAAGCTGAACGGAGCTACTTGACCTACCAACTAAAAATAAGAATTGAAATTGCAAAAGAAATGAATATTTCCGTAACACACCTGGTGTTATTATATCTCCAGGTTTGTTCTTAAGAATAAGCGTACGACCATCAAGGTGTTTCAAGGGGATCTCATACCCGCATAACGCCTCGTTCAATGAAATTGTTCTAAAAAAGCGAATTACCATAAAAAAACAATGAAGCGGAAAAATATAGCGATAGAGAGATAAATCATGGTATACAAAGGCCCTGTAACAAATGCAAGGTAAATTGAAGTAGATGAATGCAGCTTACTTTTTTGCAATGAGATCATCACCTTCCCTCTCGAATACATCATGTGGCTTCACTTGAATAACAATAACAACATCGCCTGGTTCAATCTCTGGCTGAAAAAAAAAACTTGCGGCTGAACTCAAATTTCGGCGTATGTTCATTTTCAAAAAAAAAAAACAAAGCAGAAAGAAAAAAGAAAGTGCTGGAAGCAAGTGTACCAGCGATTACAAGGTGGAGGTTACTGAAAAATCTCAGCGGTGAGCAAAGGAGGAAAAAAGAAATCCTATGCGGCAACATCCCTAACAGAAGTTTGTCACAGCAATAATTATCGCTTAGAGTCACAATTCTGAGTAGCACTTTATGTTCAAAAAAACTACAGGATTCTTCCTGTTGTTTTTTCTTCTCACCAGTTTTCTTCTACTAGTTATTAACCTTTGATGTTTTCATGACCAATTCCGCAGAATCGAATGGTCGCATTCTCCCTCCCTCCATTTTTTTTTTCTTTTGCAAACTAACAGAGTAATGCAATAGCATTCACTCAACGGTCATTTCTGAGTCCACAATTGATGAAAAATCCTATAGGAAGTGACGTAAAATTTTTACTGTCAGATTACCAGTCAATGATAAGAGAGATCAAAAAAGGTAATGCAGTTAATGTCAGAACGAAAGTTCTCTGAAAAATCACCCTAACTTGAAAGCAGCCAACTTCCCTCTCCGTTGAGAAACACCAGCAGTAACGGTTGGATCACAACAGAAAATAGTCTTCCGCCTCCTGTTTTTCACTTTTTTTTTTGGAATGAAAGCTGAGCCTCCCTCCCAATTCAAGAGGAGAAAAAGCAAAAGAGCACCGACCGATAACAAAGTGCTATTGAAATAGCTACATCAAGAGAAGAGCATTAAAAAAGAATATTACTGAATTGACATACGTCGGACTGATCTCCTTCACGCGGGAATGTCACTTTATCGTTATGCCTCATACCTGGTTCCACGTGAACCTGAAATAACATCATTCAAGAGTAGCAGAAGAGTAGCTATTCATCGTGATGCAGCATCTGCTATTGGAAAGAAAAAAGACTAAGGAAGGAAAGACTGCATATTTCCAGTCCACCGATGTTCAACTGAAAGAACGTTGCTCGGGATGTATCACTTTAGAATTAAACCATAGCAGAAAGGGTCCTCCTTATACACGAGAAATTAGCAATACCCTCCTATTTCGTGAACTTGTGATGTTAATAGTGTTACGTTGGAGTAAAAGTTTGCTGCTTCCTTCGTAAACATATGATTTACTTCAGATATAGTGTGACATTTACGTATCGTAAGGTACATGTAGCGCAAACTTCTACTCCATATCATCCCTACCCCATTCCACTACAGCACATCTACTCTAAGCCTTTTATATAATCTCACAATCACCGTCACTCACTAATCGTAGAATTTTGTAACTGTCTGACATACATACAGCATTCTATATTTCCCACCAGCCTCACCCGCCCCAGCGTTTCGGATGAATTGTACATATTTACAGACACACATGTAAACAGGCTAAGCTAAGTTATTATATAGCATGACAATTTCTTCGTTAAGCTGCCTGTCTAGCTCCATCCTGTGGTCATTACAGGACATATGATCGGAACCGAATTTCGCCAAAAAAAAAAAAATAATTTGAAAAAAGGATTTCTCTGTCACATGATGTAGCGGAAAAGTTGAAACTGTGTACATATTATAACATTCTGGCTAACCTCGAGAATTTTTTTCACCTCCTCACTTTTTTCTCCTTTGCAATTGGGACATTTATCAGCTTCCGGAATTCTTGAACCTGAAATAGGAGAGCTTACAAAACAAAGGCGGTCCAGCGTTAGCAAAGAGTATATCTGCAGGCACAGCAAAACTGCAAGCTGAGACAAAATAATGAAAGAACTATATTTTCAACCCAGCATTCTTGGCTTGAAATTTTAACCAAAACTATCTACACTTGAATGAGGACCAACACCAAAATCCTTGGTAGTTAAAGCGAAAACCAAACCATCTCCCATTTCTCTCGTTAAGAAAGTGATAAAATGGATGACACTAATCTGATTGCTATTGAAAAACTAAGATAAATAACTAGTACTGCGCCCGTATCACCGAAGGCAAAGAAAATACAAAGAAAACAACACTGTACCTTCGCCACGACAATCCGGACATCTAACTTGCATCTGCTGGATCATCCCCGGTCCAATTTGCTGGACCACATTCTTAACTCCTCGGCCACGACATGAGTGACATTCATAAGATTGACCAGTTTTGCCACCGCTCCTACAACACTTATATAATTAGTATTAGGTTGTAACATAGGTCTCCGCTGTTTTCGCATAGGCATTTTCAAAGGTTTCTAATAAATGAACACCGATAAGATTTCATGCATTTTTAGATACTGTTTTAAAGCGCACGATCCCGCGAACATTCTGGAATGTGGCACCTACTTTTGCGTCTTATTTTGAAAATGTAATTACTTTCGGGGTGAACCCTCCAAGAATTCAATTTCAGTAACTGCACTCGCACGAATAATAATTTTGCCATGACGTTGCATGAGAGTAACCAAATCTAGGTAGAGTAATCTCGAGGTCATTCTTATTTCCCTGGTACTTTCTCTCCCCATTGTATTCTCGAGCAGTCTCAGGCAGAGGCACCAAACTTGGTAACCAAAATTTTGATTATGCCGTCTTTCTCGCTAGAGTTGAAGCGAATTGATCTGGGATTTCTTCCACTGTGGCTACAAACATCAAGCTTTTTGCGTACATTAACCGGAAGAATTTTGGCACAAGTTCCAAGCGCTCTGTGGAAATCACACCATTTGCCATACCGCGGGGGGGGGGCTTAATTTTGTTGGTCGAACTCTCCGGAAAGGAGAAAAGCTCGCAGAGGAACTTTTAATTGCGCACTATGTAGCATAAATCTAGCTCTAACCCTGCGCCGATAATCAGATCACAATAATGTCTACTGATCGAGAACCGATTTGACAAAGTCAGTGATCTCCAGCACTGCCCGACTCAGTTCATTGCCTCGCAGTCCGAAATTTTGCAGCAGGGGTTCCGAGCTCCTCTTGAAAAAAAAAAAAACGGCAAAAGACCAGCGACTGTTTTAGTCCATACCTTGACTGGTACTTGTTGTTATTTCATTTTCTATAAAAATTTTCCATCGAAAATTTCAAAACAGCGGAAACTTATATTACAACCTAATATATTTAGGAGTCAATGTGATGACTCTGAGAAAACAATAAATACGAAGACGTAATCTGACTGCAATGCCAGGATGAAATGTGAGACGAGCCATCAACAGAGGTTCGTACGGGCGGCGGTGAAGCGATTGTGGAGGGGTTGGGGTAGGTACGCTGAATACAGGGATCGCGTTCCTGCAAGTTGGGAAAAGGGAAAGTCGTATGGGGTAGCGGTCCATGTCTGGGCAGGATTTTGCGTGGGAAATGGAAGGAGGCGCATTTTTTCCCGGGGCGTAGAGCGTCATACGCGTGCTTGCATGCAAAATGCCGAGAGGGATGGTATTCTAGCAGTCTGAGACAAAGAAGGGAGGAGGTTGGGAGGGGTGTATGTCAGGAAGAACGATAGCTGGCAATAGTTGGCTGCTATGAACCCATCTGTCAATACTCCATGCAATTGTAGTCCCGCCCCTAGATAGATATTGGGATTCCCAGGCACTAGCAGTTACGTATATTTTAGTTATCTTCCACTGTTGAAGATGATTATGAACGTATATTTTAGTTATCTTCCACTGCTGAAGATGATTATGACCTATCTGAACGAAGTTTAGCAGGGTGAAAACAGATAATCCTAAATTTCCAATGAAATGTGTGATATAATCACTATGGGTTCTTACATTTCTGTCCTCATTACCAAAAATCCACACTTAGTCTAGTACTGAACAAAATAAAGTTTTCAGTCCTTTGTATAGAGTAGGCTAGCATGCGCATCGTGCGAGATGGACGTGGCAACCTCCACATGAGATGCGCGGTGCAGCTGGGAGCTGTGACGAGCTCGTTCTTCCCGACCGCCACCTGGTGGAGAAGGGGGTGGGGGATGGGCTCGACCCTGTGCAATACTTCCATTCTACAGAACCGTTGTAAATGCATGCCCTGAGCTTCCCGAGTTCGGCAACGGAAGAAAAAAAGCATGAGTCATCCAACTAGTTTCAAACTAATCAATGTGAAGTAGATGCAGGCATCTGTCAGCAATCAACGTATTGATGCCAAAGTGGCTACAGACGGAGCGCATGGAATACGTGTGAACATAACCACAACTATGAGCATGAATTCTTTTTCATGTGTCATCAGCTGAGTAGTTAGCACATTAAGCACACCAGAAAAGCTAATTCTAAGTTACGCTAGGACACCTTTCCACATGAGAAAACAACTGTCAACACAGCACAAAAGCAAGCACAGTTAGTGGTCGTTGATAACCAGTGGTAGCTGATAGCCAACCAAGTAGTAGAAAAACAGTTGAAACCCCAGAAGTTTGCATTGAAAACGGTTCTGATTTCCAAACCACACGGCAACATAAAGAGAGCAAGTTGAGCAAGTCGCACTTGCTCGGAGATTCCTAAGCAGCTCATGAAACACACACACAACGCAACGACTTTCGAACAATGTAATGCATACAGATAATACACGTATTGTATTAGAATTTTATTGCATTCGAAATTGTTGTGTGCGGTAGACATGATAGCGCTGCTTCAAAACAGCCTAATTCGTGCCACAGAGAACATTTCCTACCAAATATGCTAAAAAGTACTAGCTCGGGAGTAATAAACATCCAAAAAAGTATGAATCCCAGGACGTGAAAATATGCCTGCACTAAAGACGCGATATGTTCCTTCATGTACATTTCACCTTTATGTTCATCTTCACGAACATCCCTTGTAGTGAAACTACACATAACAGCTAAGGCAACTAATCTCTGCTTTGGCAGAGATTTTCCGACATCTGGGCAAAAGAAAACACTCATCAGATACCATGTGTGGTCCATTTCGTTCATTGTTTAGTGATTTACCCACTCGACATATTTTCTCCCTCAAAATTTGCCGAAGAAAGATTGCTACCTCTATGAAATAACTTACCCCTTGCACTTTGTACAGAGAGCTTTTTTTGACAATCGCAGTTTTGCTGTCTTTCCATTATAGACCTCTTCCAGAGTTACGTTTAGAGGATAAACTGTGTCTTGGAATTTCCGGCGAGCTCGACTAAAAATGCACCTTTCTGGAGAAGAAAAGCAAGAGGAGAGACGCAGTCACTAACCGTCTTCCACCACCGCCCATTCCAAAGAAACTGCTGAATGGCGAATCATCTTCATCGCCAAAAATGTGAGAGAAAAGATCACCACCGAAACCACCTGAAAGAGGCTCGAATTTCTCAATTTTATCCTGCATTCTGCGAACAGATGATCCAATATGGAGAAATGCGACAGTCACTAACTCATAGTAAAATTAACAACCGGAATCTGAACTATACCTCCACTTCCACCACCTTCCTTTATACCATCCAAACCCCGCATGTCGTATAGGCGACGTCGCTCAGGATTTGACAAAATCTCGTAAGCGAAGCTGATCTCTTTGAACTTGAAATAAGATGACATGTTCAAACTGGAAAGGATTCATCAAATAAAAAGAAGCAAACCTGATCGCCATGATCTGGATTCTTATCAGGATGAAATTCCTTGGCGAGTTTTCGATATGACTGAAACAACAAAGAATAACTCTTACTTCAAAAAGAGTTTGCCGACAAAGATAGACACTCCTAATGTTAGCAACCATGTAACGTTCATCTTATATGCAAGAAAACCCAACAACCAACAGCCATTCATTCCTCTACTACTTTTGAATGAAGAACCAACCGTGTAAAGTTTACGATCGAGACACAGTTTTTAGGTTGCCCATAGATTCCGGAATGCGCTTGAGCGCGACTCGCCGTTTGAGGCAAGCTGATGGATACCGATCTTGACTATCGGCGATTGCCACGCGCGCGCTCGTAGCAAAATCGTCGGAGACAGCAGAGCCCAATCCAGCGTCCGCCGCCGGTTGCTGGCTGCCGAGCAATGCTGACCGAAGCGCGACGACCACGTTCTGTAGGTAAAAACGAACACAACTTCCCGGTAGATCAAGACGCGCGCGTTGAAAGTGTCCGCGCGCAATCACCTAGCGGACGCTGCGCGCGACAGCCAGCAGCTACGCCGATGAGCGCGTTTGCTCAAGCACGCCAGAACTCTGCGGGCAACCTTAGCATGAGGTAGGGAAAAACCCACCAAAGTGTGCCAGCTCTCCGTCCCTTCTCTCCCAAAACACGAAAATGAAGTTTGTTTCACTTGTATTTCGAGCTAATAACAGATCCATGGCTACTCAACATACCAAAAACACAAAGTCCAGACAGAAACTTAATGACAGTCCGGGGGGGACACTTGATCCGAAAGTACCCAGGGTCCTGCGCATCAGTCCTCTAAAGTAACTTCTCTCAAACAATCAATTTTGACTTCTGCCTTCAGATAGTATATGAAAATAGTGATAATGTCCAATAAGTGCGAGACAGTATTTTGACCGAAAAAGGAAAAGGATCACTGGGAACTTGTTCAAATGCAACGAAAATTAGTGGAATACTGCAACACTGTATTTCTAAACGAACTAAACGCCCAGGAGTGCTTGACTGATCCTCTTTCTTCCATTTCGAACAGCGCTCTTGTCCATGAATTGGTCCACATTTGTAATTTCACCCAGAGTATTTTGCCATGTCTCGGTTTTTTGTTGAAATTCCAGAACATGTTCTTGCTGACATTTGTTTTGAAGCGCGAGCAGTAGTCGTCCGAGGTAAAGTTTATTAGTGTGCCAGGATATCGATACTCCCATGTTTTGAGTAAAGCCATCTATTTTTCGTCGACGTCGAAAGAAGCATTCTCAGCAGGTCATTATAAAAAAAAGGCAATGCGTTTTTGTTCTGGCTGATTGAGGACTTCGTTCCTTCGAAGCGTGATGAAGAGTTTGATTCGTTACAGTGCTACTGCTAGCCTAAACACTAAATACTAATGAAAAATCTTTGCCCACACCTGCCTGATCGTTCACTTGACCTCACCAGCAATGAAATTTAGCATCCTAACGCAATAAACCAGCCAACTTTACAAAAAACATCGTCTAAATGGGTTCTACTTCCTTTCCAGTAGAGTACTAACAGTCTCAAGCATGTACGCCAGAAAGAAATTGGAAGGACTTCGATGCGCAAGGCTTTGGGTACGGTAGGATCAAGTGTCCCCCCAGGCGTAACATTAAGTTTCAGTCCGCATAAGGGAGAAACGGAACAGATTCGTTCGTTATTTTTTTTTCACTTGATTTGGTTTACCATTCACTAGTTATTGATCAACGCAACTGTTCCCACCGCACTTTTGTTTTGCATAAGCAAAACACCGGAAGACTTTGGTTCTGCGTTGCTCGAGAACGTAAAGCGATATTCGCCGCCTCTTCCCCTTCTTTTACTACTAAAAATGTTAAATGTGTAAATAGTAAGTGTCCCAAACACATTGAATCGACATGACCGGACAAATAAAAGGTCTTTAGCAATCAAACTTCGATGAGATATCCAGCAAAATGTATAAACAGAATAAAGACTTCACATCGTTATTACCCCCATGCCGAGAAAATAGGAACAGAAATGCGGATGATGTACACTTAGCAGTGCTACAGGTATGCAAGCAAAGAAGTGAGCAAACCTTCTTGATATCTTCCTCACTAGCATCTGGCTTTACTTTCAAGATATCATAAAGACGGGTGTCCACAGGGCCGTCCTGACCTCTGCCCATACCACCCATGCCGCCCATGCTGTGAAAGAACATGGTTGCCCCTGGAATGCCAACAATGTAACAAAATAGGTACCACGACCTCAAAGGACAGAGCGAAATGAACGAATGAAGCCTTCAACGCGGAACAGAAAAACGAATCATCGCAAGAACAACGTCACACCAAAGTTATGCAACTCCATCGGGGCAGTTCTCGAATCTTCATGCACGATTTCGGCGCCAATCGAACTTTGCGTCAATCCGGAACACTGGCCCGCTTGCGAAAGAGCGACTGTCGCTTGCTTTTGCCGATTCCTTCTGTGTGGTGAGGACTGTCGTCAGTTACATATGTAGTCAAGTTTGTTTGTATTCTCGCACCACAGCCTACAACATGATACTCTCAAGAAAGGAGGGTAAAATAACAATGGGTAAAACATGGGCGGAGATGAACTCCAACCATTTCCCTTCCAGTTGTGTAAGGGTGCTACGGATTTGGGACGTTATGCCAGGAAATATCGCTGCAGATTTGCTACTGAGCTCTCGCACTGGCGTTTTGCACTCGCAAATATTCTTCGAGTTCTTGGTAACTTCCGAATCTTCGGATTTTTTCGCGCCATCGGATTTTCGAGTGTTCCAACTCTCGAGTATTCGGATCTTTATTCGGATAACATTCCATTCGGTAAGAAAACTTCGTGACCATGCTTGCACGCCGATAATGAGGTACAGTCTTTGTCAGAAAGAGCGACGGATCGCGCATGCAGTTTCGTATCGGGACCTGCTCGACTCCTTTGTTTTTGGTGGTTTTTGGTGGCCATGGCCGGATACATGCAGCGAATGAGGCGTTTGCAACTTTTGATTCTCCGTCCACAATTTCTGCTAAAGCGCAAAACAGAAAATCGACTTGTAAGTACTCATGGTAAATGGGGACAAGTCAGAGTGGCTCTTTTTTTTGCTCATTAGTTTATTGGGAGGAATTTTTGTTCATGAAACTCAAAATCTTGAGTTGCTATTTTTCGCCAAGACTCACGGAATAGCTTTTGGGTTCTCGGCAAAAATTCGAGGCATTGTCGTAGACAGACACATTTATGGAAGACAGCACTTGTTCACGAAGAAGTGATTGACGTCCAACGGAGTAACTCAGATCAGTATTGCAACAGACTTCTAGGGATGATTCTGCAATTCTGGGTCACCCTTCTTGCTTTCGTGCGTTCTGCTGAATCGTCTAAAGCGAGCCAGGTAGATAGTATCTACTAGATACCAGTCATTATTCTATGGAAAGGCAATTTCTTCCAAAAAACGAGTCTCATCAACTCCAAGAATTTCAGTTTTATCCAGAACCCAGAAATGAAAGCTGTGAAGTTTTGTGAAAAATACTACAAATTTACCGTTTTCAAATATGACGAATGAAAATTTCTTCATAACGATTGGCAACTGGAATAGCAAAATTCAGGTTAACTTTTCATCGGCATGGTAATCTAAAAACCTAGAAGTACCGATTTTTAACCTCTACTCCAACAGAAGTTATGAACAAAAAATCAAAATAGTAATCTCTCCGCTAGCCACTGCATTCATCTTCTAAGGTTCTCAATCAGATTCAGCACGTCGTCGCCAACCAAATTCCATCGTTTTGTGAAGATTCCCAGGATATTCCGTAGTCATTTATTTAGTTTGGCCCATTTTGGAGGTGGAGTGTAAAAGGAGAAGTTCCAAAAGCCATAAGCACCACCCGTAAAGGACAGCAAGCATGGTCATCACACAATTGGAGACGTTATTCAATCCTATACCTTCTAACTCTAGAAATTCTGTTGTACTTCTTAGTCTTTTAGATGCATAAAGCCCATAAATTACTGTTCATCGTTTGCTGGCGTGTTTCTGTGCAGTAGTGAGATGCTTTTCCTGCCGAGTTGAACCTGATTTAATTGTGCTGTGTCTGCACTATTTTCGATTACAAATTCGCCCGAGTACCTCGCAGGATAGCGAAAAAAATTCAACACAAACTTACAGCGCAGATTTCCGTTGCCGCCATATGCACTGATTCAGCCGGCAATTTGTGAGTAATACACAAAAAAAGAAGGTTCTTATTAACGGTTCCAGGTGGAACAAAGCGTTGTCTTCTATTGTTGATTAGATTACGAGGCCATCACGCAATATGCACACCAGATCGGGGTTTACAAGAGTAGGGAAAGATGCTCTTTCCATTGTCTGGATGATAAATTCAGGCCCTGCACTTTGGGAATCACAGTTGGCCCATACTCAGGTTTATTTACTGATTTTTTGCAGTTAAGTTTCTAGTTTAGTCTTTTATTCTAGTTCTCAGAGCACATCCGCTCACCTGCTGCTGCCACGTTTTTTTTTTGTGCAGAAGTTCCTCGAAAATATTTGGCAAGAATTGGCTATCACAGCAGCGTGGAGTAGCCGCAGTATTTCTCTGTCATATTTCATACGATCCATTTTCGTGGAAGCCTATAGATAACTCTTTAGGAAGGGCACTCCTCACGCTGCAGGAACCTTCGAAGCAGAAAAACTATGCTTGACAGTTTTGTGGATTTGCAAAGAAAATTATCGTAACCATCTGTATTCCTCGAAAATATGTTACAAAGCCAACGCTCCAAAGCGACGTCCTTCTATAGAGCTCAGTCTTAAATTTAAAAAAAAATATTGTAGACCTTTCTCCATTCAGGAGAGAAAGGATTGCGACAAAGCATGGGTTTTTGACGGAGGAATAATTAAGCAATCGTTGTGCAATGACTTATGTGTGTCCCTGTACATAATCCAACTGTAATGTAAAACTTGAGTATTGACCAAACTGTGGGCGCCATTTAAACTATGGTCACGTTTGACGATGTTTAGTTGATCTACTACTTGCATTCTACCAGTAATCAGAGCGCTGAGGTATGCACATAGGTAGCATCGATGGAATCACGTCCAAGCAGCGCACTTCGTATGTAGTAGAAGCGTTGAATCGATTGCACGCGCCTCGTGACGACGGCATGCGTATTACAATTCGCACCGTTCCCCTCTCCTCATTTTTTCAACTACGGTCACCACCGACGTTCTGAGGAGCATCTATCACTATTTATTCCTTTGCCACATTCGTTGCAGCTGTTCAAATAAGTGTAACTAACTGAACGCCTTGTATTGACTAGGCATAAACTCATTCATTCTCCAGAGAGCATCTCTCTTTCCACTAATATCTGCTGATTCTCCCTACTTTTCTTCTAGCTTACACTAGTAGTGGTCGGAATCCGCTTGTAACAGCGGATCGATTTAGCCGCTTTGGAAGCACAGTACAACCCACTGGGAAATGGTTATCTTTCTCACAGCGACCGGGACATGGTTATCTGTCCTCGCCGTGCGTGATCCACCTAGGTCATTCCCTGATCAACATCATGGCCCAACAGGTTTAGCTGCTATGGTCCTCCACAGTCCTCCTACGAGCTACGGGAAATGCATGTGGCGGGAGGGGACTTTTCGTACGAGTAGTGACTCTTATCATCAACATGTTCACCCTTTGAAGGAAACTTCTTGTCAATGAAGGCCAGATTAGCTACCGGACCACCTTGTTGGATTCTATTTCAGCGGTGGAGGGCAGCAGATGTTCTTTATTGCTGCAAAATCTACATAGAATGAAGGCGAAGATAGCCAGTAGGTCAGTAGTACATATCAAAGTGGTTGAGCTTGACCTGACCTCTACGTCCCACACCTGGAGGAGATAATCCCGCCCATTTCCAGATTCTTTGTCGTTCCCTCGCGTCCTACGATCGTTTTAGCGATTTTGAGCACCTAATTTAGGTTTCTTCAAAATGTGTTCTGTGTCAAGTTCTTTTTCCATGCCTTTATGTGGCTAAATGCAAAATCAACTCGGAACAAAGCCATTCTCAAGCACTTCTTCAACTTTTAAAAAGAGGTTGGTCTAGAGAAATCCACGTTGCTCTGAGGAGAAGATATCCTAACAATCCTAGTAGCACTCAAAATGCTCCGATTCTCTCTTGAGTAAATGTACGAAACAGCACCGTATTAAGATGCATTGGGTCTCAACGATTCTCAAACAATCACCCTTTATTCATTATTCCACTATTTTTATGAGCGAAGCAAATCTGTCCCCACTCCAGCACCAAGAGCAACCGACGAGACAAATTCTACAACCTCTTTGTCACCTATTAGCTTATTGCAGACGTTATTATAGCGAATAATCAATCATTCGCACATCAGATTCACATCATTACTTTTCCCCTCTGTACATTGTTTCCGTATTGCTCCTTACCTTCTTACAAAGACGTACACTAATCCCAGATCCACGGAATCATGATCCGTGTGTTTTTGCCTATGGTTCCGTACTAAGGAAAGGATATTTTGCGTGCCCCTCCTTGTGACCCTACTTCTTCTTTATCCGTTTAGCCATAATTCCTAGCATCTCCGTCAATAATGTTTCATTCGCCTTTGGAACTCGGTATTTTTTCTAGAACTAAGCACATGTGAAGGTGCCGCACCTTGCCGAAATTGCGTGAACTGCGGTTAGTCGACGGATTAGTTTGTTTAGGGTGTTCGTGAATATCCGGAATATCCGCTTCTGTTTCTATTTCCTAGTTTTGGCCCTAGTATCCGTACCACGGGTCAGAGATGAAGGTTTCCATGGTGCTAAATTTGACTCAAAAGTCAATGATGTATTACAAACGGAATATCCATTTCCATTGATTAGGTTTTGCAGCGTTACATCATGGATCACTATCGAAAAATTTCACTTCGCTTACAGCCACTGACATAATACATCATGCCTTAAATTTTTCACGGTACAGTTAGCGAGTATATATGATTTTAGATGCGTAAACCAACAGTAGTATCTCGTCCACTAGCAATTTTCAAATTCAAAGGAGGCTCTTATATTTGAATCTTGAACTGGAAAATCAACATAAATATGATTTGTCACACTGCCTCTTGCTTTCGTTGAAAAAAGTGGAAGCTTAATTGATAATTAAAAAGGGAGTTTTTCAGTGGGGGCAGGGGCAGGCACAAAAAAAGGGGAGTCAAGAGGCGGCTGGCAGACCCGAATGGCCGGAGCTTCAAAAATAAAATGAATGAATGTTCCAATTCCAATACATATAAGTAAAAATAATTATATAAACAAAGTTCCCTATTCTATAATGTCTGTCTGCCACTGTCTATAGGGTATTTCTAGCTACAGTTCCGGCCTTCTAGTTATTCTCGAACTTGCAGTGGTGATGCTTCTTCCCGTTACCTAAGCTGGTAATTATCGCCTAGAGGTGCGGATACCCATTTTCCGCTCATCGATTCAGCAGAAGCTGCAACGAATCTTCGACGTCCCACTATTTCCGCGCCCACCTGTAGTAAACAACTAATTGTAATAGTTATCGTGCTGTGGCAGTGTGATTAAAAATATGGAAGCTCTTCACTTCCACACAATAATCACTCTCCACTAATTTTGTATGAACTCGTCGGAGGATGTGTTCGTTGGGTTAGATGTGTTCTTGAGAAGTACACCGCAAATCTGGAAGGAATTGTAAATTTATACTTTATAATTCCAAATTTAGATCAGAGGTGACAAATTTCACCATCATCAGCGGCGGCTCTGTTTGACCAAACGCATTCATCTTCACCATCTTGAACTGTATTGTATGCTGAAAGCCTCGCAGTCCTTCTCATCCTTTTTGTTTCAGTTGCGGAGCAGTATTAATGACGCCTATAGTTCCAAAGTGATGAGGCTGTTCCTTCGTCACGACCAATCTCCTAACATCTGACCCCAGCAAAAAAAAATTGTGAGGGTGCGTTTCTCTCTTGTCCTGCATTGCTCCCCATCCCCAGCTCGCTCTTCTCCCTCGCAGTTGGAGTTAGTGGAGATGAGCCGTAATGCAGTACTTAGCCAAAAAAAAGCTCGCTCATATCGGATCAATGTACAGTAGGCGTCGATGACTGTTCGTTTTTCGCGGACTCGTAAAGCATGCGGCGCGACCGCGTCGCTAAGGCTGGAATCCTCGCCGCTGCAACAAATTATAGAGTTTTCTTGATAGTTAGTTAGTTTTCTTGATAGGTGACATCAAATATGATTTTTAAAAAACTGCAGAGGAGACCCTCATTTGCCACTGTGGGCGCTCTAACGCGAGCGGCGCAGCCACGTCACGTGCTTCCCACGTCTGCGAGGAACGCAAGGCCATCGACGCTCACTGTATGTATGATCCTCGCTTTCTACTCTAATTAGAAAAAAAAAGGCCCGCAACACTCGGTTTGTTTGCGTAGCAACACTGCTTTTTGGGACACTGCTGTGGCTGCATTCTCTTCACCTAACTCTAAGGTTTAAATGCAGTATCCGCAGAAATTTTGTTTGGGATTTTGCTGAATTACGGGGTTTCCAAGGGCTCATGTCCACTGGAGAGATAATACGAGACAGAGAAGAAATCTACGAAACGGGATGCTGCTATGCATTGGTTTGGACACACCTGAACCTCGCCATGAGGATGACTTGCGAGCTTCTGCAAGTGACCTAGCTTGCGTAAACTGAAGCATCGTTTAGCCTGAATGTCTTATCAACGAATTGAGGCCATGGTTTTCGCTTATGAGAATCATAGCATTGGTTGTCGACGCTATTAAAAAATAAGTACTGCAAAAGCGGTGGTAAAACTGCCCAGTCATTTGAATGTCACTCATGTCGTGCGTGGCCGAGGAGATTCAACTGAATACTCGTGACACAGTAAGTGAACGAATGTAGACGAAGACATGATCAAATGAGGGATCCAAATGAAAATGAGTGATTCTGACTAGCCACGGGAGTGAAAATTTCGTGGGTTCTGCCTTTAATGCGCTGCTACACTTGTATTAGTCGATATAGTACTGGCGTCCGTGTTGTATATCCGCGATCATTATTTTCTAAAAAGGGTTCATAGCTTACGGGCTTGCACTTTTCCATTAACAGGCTTCATTTCCACGTGCGATTCTGGGGAACATTAATAATTGACGCAGGTGTTGTATAAATGAGTGTGCATGAGCTCATACCCGCTCACATGGTCGCATTTGATGTTTCGCAAGTGCTCATACAGCGGTGCTCGCACTTTGCATGCACTTTTTCGGATCACTCTGATGCTTAGAGGCTTAGCTCTGCTACCAAAGCATATCTAATATCTGTTACATTGCTGAAGGGTGAAAAAGGCGACGCGTCAGCGATATTCGTGCGTGCCAGTGGAGGCAGTGCACGTTGCTGATCATTGTTCATCTGGTTCGATGGGCGAACTGCCGCTGACAGCAGCGTTCGTCCCTTCATCGGATTTTCACTATGGGCGACCCATACCAACGTGTTCGCATACTTCAGATGAGTTAACTAAGCGACGTTCGTGCCGTTCCGCTTCAGTATGCACTTAGATGTGTGTTTTTATGGGAAGTGCAGGCAGCTAGCAGCGATTCTTGGTCCCTTGCGCTCTCCCTGCCTCCTCGCCGCCTCGACCCTCAGCAGCACGTCTCTCCCGCCTCCTGTCTTCCTCCGCCAGCGCCTCTCTCTCTCTCTCGGCCCCACTGCGATCTATGTATGTTCTTCTCCTATCCGTTCTTTGTGTTCGAGATACTTTTTTCTGGTAACTTCTACACGGTACCAATGCTTTTGTTTCTTCTTAAATACAGTTCACATGTCTTCTCAAGCGAAACTTCTTATTCCAGCATTCCCAACTCAAATAACAGAAATGCTCATCTTGGCTTCGCAACCCCAGAATCCAGACGCACAATGCTTGATATTTGCATGGTACATAAACTGCTTGACACTGCAACTAACTTTAATGGTCTTGTTTTTTTCAGCATTATACCCTCAAAAACTAGGGGTGGCCCTTTTAAAATTGCATTTGCAAAACCTAGTCGTGTCATAGGGGCAACTAGCTTTACTATCGGGGCAGGAACTGCATACATCAAAATAAGCAGGAGATTCCCCACCAGATGTTCCGGCGCTTTGTTCAAACGAGCTGTTAGGTCCAAGGTTTGTGTAGCATAGATCAATATGACTATTATACATTTTCTTAGTAATGGTAACTGTTCAATCAGTGAGTAGTAATAAGTAGCACAGTCGTTTAACCATGAAAGTTAAATAATTACAGAAAGAAGAATATGCGTTACTGGCCCCACAATTTTCAAAAAAAATTTCTCGCCCAAACTTCGCATGGGAGGGTTGTTTGAGGTGCTGAACACGAATATCGTATCCATTTTATACCGTAACCCCATTTTTGTAGGGTTAGGGTAGGTATACTGTGAAAACAGAATCGTCTCGCACCTAGCAAGTGGTCAATCGTCACCGCTCTCTGAATCGGCTAGATATTGCATGGGGTTAAAATCTTTGAAGCATACCCTTATGTTACATTGGTTGAAGTTGGCTTTCTTCTCCAAAATTAGATTAGTCCCTTTTTAGCCACTTTACTAATCAATTGCAACAATCGTATGGCGACAAATTCATGCGAAATTTGCTTTCCGTTCCAGAGTTTAGCTATTACTTCTAATTCTCTGATTTTCATACGACTTAGTTAGGCTTCCATTATTCTATCCGTGAAGTACAGCACTCTGCATCGCCGTCGCCAGGGATATCGATTCCGATAAGTATTGATTTCGGGTGAAGCATCGCCGTTGTCGCGCTGCATAAGCCACCGACAGTCGATACGTATCGAAATCGATATGACTTAGGCGATGGCGACGCAGGTTGCTATGCGTACTTAACCATACCCTTTTCTGGAGAAATAGACTGTGAGTGTGCATGGAATTGCTCCTATAGTATGGTTCTTACACAAACCATTCTATTTGCATAAATATGAAGTAGTAAGTCATTCCGCCAATCAGAATTCCTGTCTCATTTGAAGTAAATACATCTGTTCAGATGTCAAATAGCTGGGGAGAAATACTGATCAGTGTCTTTCTGAGCGTTCTTTGGAAGTGAATGTGAGGCTCGGAAATATCGAAAACAACTAGTGAACATGTGTTTCGCTGTTGTCTTCTGTTTGTCTTCCCTCCATACCACGATTTACACTTATGTATGTGTATATCAGCTCAATTCTAACAGATGTATGGAATTCGGATCTACGTAGAACTCTGATCATTCACGCATCATGTTTTTTCCACGTCATGTGACTGCGCTATCACTGTGTCATCTATCACATATCGAACGGCATGCGCAACACGTGCACGTAAGACACTGCTTTTCAAGTGATGTTGGACTGATTTTACCTAAGGAATCACTTCAGATATTGTGATGTGACGTGTTAGCGCTGTTTTTTTCAGTTTAACGACATTCATACGATAGAATATCAAAAATGTCTCATGCTGTCCTCACGTGTACAGGCGGTTCAGAAATGAGTCGGTATTGGTGCATTTTTACGTAAAGAAATTAGAGAGGCCTTTGGCAAGTCGTCCATGTTAAAGCTTGTTAGTCGCAGTAATTTTTAACTGCTTTACATGTTAGAAAGGGTCCCGGAAATGATGTGGGAGTACGTGGAGCACTTGTCTCCGATAAGTGGCATACCGACTCACTGATGAATGGCCTGTATAATGGAGTCGTTTTGACAGTGCGTTGTCCGCGGTAGCGGCCCCGCTGGCATTGGAGCACGCAGTGCGGTTAGTCAAACAGTTGACCCACGATGGGTCCTGCTTCTTTGACGGGTTTTATCGTCTGTTCCCTTCTTCATTTGTTCTAAGAGCTGAGAAAGAACAAAGAAGCTACAAAACTCTTCAAAGATACTAGATGAATCATAGGTCAACTTTTTGACCGACCGCTCTGCGTGCTCCAATGTCAGGGAGCCGCTGTCGCGGAAAACGTACTGTCAAAACGACTCCACTGTATATAATATCTTACGAAAGAGATCAGACATTTGATTCAGGGTTCCTGTACACATGAACACTGTTGTATCCGGGTCTGGAGCGTTATAGCCGAAGGGGGCGGAGGCGATTAGCTTTGTGGTTAGTCAATTCGTCCAACAGACCAATCGCTGATCCGTCCGCCCTCTACAGGTATAACAATCCACACCCTTTCTTTATCTGTATCCTTCCTTCCGTTGCTATTTAGCTTTCTAACATTGGTTTGATGTTTTTGCTTATCGCAACCTTCCATCACCCACGCGCGCACATCTCTTCTGGCAGCCAAGTGCACTTTTTATGTCTTGTCTCAAAAATGATGAGTATATCCTCATGAACTTTCAATTTTTGCAATGAACAGGAAGCTTTGTTAGTGATACAGTTACATTTACAGTAGTATGCAGTCTGTCTTTAGCCAAAAGGGATGCATTTATTTATAATAGTAGATGCGTATGTACATAAGTCCTATAGACTTTCCAAAACCGACGATAATTGACCTACAATACAAAGTAGTATTGTAGGTAAATTATCATATTTGTGCCTGCTGTCTGCAGTTCTTACTGACGTTTCCGAATGCTCCACGTTTTGCCGTATTCTTCCTTTTTCTTTGCAGCTTATCCCTTGTCTGGTGAAACGAAGCATCTGCGAAACAAATTTACTTTTGCGAAACAGTTTTCCTGATCTGTGATTCATCGCATGTGCATCCGTTTCGTGTCTATTAATCCAAATTCGATATGACTTGAGCTTACGCAGCCCATATTCCCCGGAAGTGGCTGTTTTCAACTAAAGCGATTCGGAAACAGCATGCAGAAACAACATGATGCTGAGGATTCTAGAGAATGATATGTTGATAGCGTATTGGTTAGCGCTAGTGATGATTATTTTGATCGCTTTAAGTAGTCGTCAGTTTTTCCATATTGTTACTCGTTCTGATATATATTCTTTCTCAAAAAAATTCTTGCCTCACGCTGAACCGCCCGTCAGCTTAGCCACGTCACACCAGGGGTCGTATCCACGAAACTTCCCGTCGCGGGAACTTGACGGGAACTCAGCAGGAACTTGACTTCCCGTCCCGGAAGTTCCCGCAAGTTCCCGGTGTAAAGACACTATCCACGAACGCACGGGAACTTCCGGGAACCTAACAGTGTATTTTGGCTTGCGCATTTCGCGTGCACGGCGCGAACACTAAATTTTCGAACTATAATCAACTATTTTGAAGATCTCCTAACCATTTTTTCCTCTGAATCAACGCACGACGTCATTTTCAACCATACTGAATATTGTTTGTGATCAATTCCGACCATCTACCATGTTTCGAAAATGAGCGATCGTTTGTTGAAGTAGTAAAACGAGAGAAGATACTTTCGTGCGTGTCTGCCAATCGAAGAGGTTCTACTTGAGACAAAGATAAGTGAAATGGTACGCAATAAGTTCTTTCAACCAAACGATTGAAAGAAGTCAGTAGTTCGCAACTGGAATTACAAGGTTGGCGGGAAAGGTTATTCATCTGTTCGGTTAAAGCCGACTGAAATTTACCACTAATTCAATTTAAAAACCACCGGGCTCACCCATATTTTTAGCGAACTCTGCCTTTTTTTGACAGAGACAAGACTTGCACATAAAGTCCAGCTGAATCTAGCGAAAATTTACTGGATATGCTGGAGCTTTACGGAACACGACTTCGACGTACATAATTACGTAATTTCCATTTTAAAAAATGACAGAAAGAAGATTTTGCGTCCGTAAAAGTGGAGTGGTGCCATAACACGTTCCGAATCTTCCGAAAACGGTGGCGGTTAAGCAACTCTGTGGAACGGTGTAAGTCCGGAAAAAAATTCCAGTAAACTGGTGTTTCTTCCCTAATCTTGTTAGCTTCTCGAAAAGTACGATCCTTAGACGAACTAGTCAAAAACGCTCATTGCTCGTGAAAATGCACCCCATTAAGACAAGCATGCAAGACAAGCGAAGTCCCCAGGACGCAGTTCTGACACGCGTGTCGAGACCACAACGATTAAAACATCTAAGGAAGGTGATACTGTTCAGAAATGAGCTTAACGGAAAATATTAGTGCTGAAGCCAATACAGTAGCCCTGAAAAATAACGAATTGTGAACCAGTTTTACTACAGAACTATCAAAACGAGAAATATTAGCTCATTTTCAAAGTCCCATGATGAAAAGTGCACGCAAACGTCGGAAAGGTTACAACAATACCGAAATATTCTCTGTCGGGAACCTAGGTTCCCGCCGATTTCGGCGGGAGTGAAATGGGCGTGGCCAGGAACTGCCGGGAACTAGCGGGAAGTGTCAAAAACGTTCGTGGATACGGTTTCGCCCGGGAACCCCACCGCGACGCGTACGCGACGCAAACTAGAGTTCCCGCTAGCTTCCCGGGAGGCTCCCGGGAAGTTTCGTGGATACGACCCCAGTATGATAATGCATAGGTGATGCGGCGCGGCTTAGCAGATGGGCGGTGAAGCATGAGGCAAGTATTTTGAGAAGGACTGTAGATAAATGTACAATTTCTCCAAATGTCTTCTGAGAAGTCCTGCTTTTGTGCTTCTTTTCTGTGTTGCCATTTTCCCCCGATTTTTGTGGAAGTTAGTGTCGTCATTTTGACTCTTTTCTTGAAATGCTCATCATTAGCATGTGCTTTGCTCGTATGGCGCCATTTATGGTTGATGCGCGTCAAATCTGACGCGTCGGCCCGAATTTTCACGAAGTTTTCGCGATGTCTCGATGCGGCAAAGATCAGAACGCTGTTTGTTCGCGCGGACGTCGCGACGGCAAAACCAAGAACATCCTGCCAAGACTTCTCTTCTCCTCTTCGTTCTGCACTGTGTATCGCCGCGTCAAATTTGACGCGCGTCAACCATAAATACCGCCTATGTATTGCATTGTACGAAAGTTAAGGTGTGGGATCTCATATTTATTCCAACAGATTTTTTCAGACCTCCAGTAAAGCGATTGTGACTCCTATTTCTTCATGGGATATCGTTCGCCTTAGATCATGACGGAAAAACTTCCTCCAGGTTAGCACTAATATGTATTCTACTCTTCTTAAATGTCATATTAGATCTTCTGCTTTCATCCCTTTCTGTCAATGAAGAGGAGCTTCTCAATTCTTGATCCTCACTCTTATTCTTTAAAACCTTATGTACCATCATCATTCCAAAAGAGGTATTCCCAGAGTGGAATCGTTTTTCATCTTCGATGTTCAAAATAAAATAATAGATGTAATAGCTTCGATATTTTACTGGTTTGAATATCCGTTCTCTCTCTTCCGACCCTAAGAGAAGAAAACTAGGTGTTGGTAGAGAACTAGGTGTTGGTATTCCATATTATATTCTTTTGCAAAGAATATGGAATAGCGGCATCTAGTTCTAGATTTTAAAAAAATATCGATCTAAGTTGGCTTAAAGCTTTTTCTGCCTCCCTATCTATCTAGACTAAACATCGGTCATTTTTCACCGTTTTTTTTTTCAAGAAACAACCTGCTTTGTTAAAGGTTCTGTACCATACACACGCTGCAGTGATGTCCGATTACCCTCAATTGATAAAACTTCTAACTCGCTCAAGTTTTCATTGTTTTCCATTGTTTTGAAATACAAATTTTTTGATCGACGGTCCTTCGCTGCGACAAAAACGTTTCAGGAACCCTATGCGTGGTATGTGAGGACATTGCCACAGGTAATCACTACTCCGTCCCATCCTGTAATGGATGTAAAACATTCTTTCGACGTGCTGTTGTGGTTAGTGGATTTTGCATCAATTAAGTCATTCACAAATGCACATGCACAGTGTCAGGTTTGCATTATGAAAGAAAGCACTTAATTGGTGATGTTAGGAGATTGTAAACTTTCTCGATAAGCTGATTACAACGTTACATATAATATGTTACAAAATGTCCTTGAGTTTGTTCTTAGGACTCTTATCAAACTGAGCACAGGCGGGCAAAGTTTGTCAATTGTAGCTCATGTTGATTGCAAAGGCTAGGAGATGTCGCAGAATGACAAGCCTTTGACGGGTATCTTAGACTTGTGTAAAACACACCCATTCCGTTCAGAAAGTTGGACTTCCACCCATCCAAAAACGAAACATCTTTTTCAACATGTTGGGTTATTACCATGGTACACCACCGATTTTCGGCATGTTACGGCGATTAGTGTATCGTAGTAAGAAGCGTCTTTTGAAATTCCAAATAACCTAGACTATGTGATCTCAGCTCTGCTCTTGAACCGCCGTAAACTTATAATCATGAATCAGAAGCCCTTCATATCGAAACTTCTTGAGGCGGGACATTCAAAAAGTGAACATTCACTCCTACAAAATTTAAAATGTCGCTCATTCGTAAATCCTGTTAATCCTGCTGTCCATTCACTTCCTATCTCACTACCAGTGCATAAAAATGAGTTTCATTCAGAACAACCGAATGTTTACTTGCATGGGAAATGGCGACTGCCCTGTTAACAAAGGTGAGTGGTTTTATTGCGTTGTTGCATTCAATATGCATCAACATCGTCACGTCTTCTTTTTTTGCTATGTGGATATAAACCTTCTACATTTTCTTCCCCATTTCGTTCCTTCTTGCCAAAAGGCTCCAATCTCTTTCCCTCTTCAATGTTGTTCCTGACTCTATCCTTTTCTACATTTCTTTTTCGAATATTCAGTCTTTTCATTCGCAGTTGTTTTGATTGCTTTTAATTTCCAGGTGTGCGATGTGCGTGTCGCCACTGTCGTCTCAAAAAATGTCTTCTTGTGGGGATGGACAAAAAATGTAATTCGTTTTATTTTTTGTGGTATGTCAGGTTTACTGAATTCATGGTTTTCAGCCATTCAAAATGATCGTGATCGAATTGGATACACGAAGCGAACCCGTAGATGTGATAAAGTGAATTCGGATGGAGCTTACGATCATAACGAGTATGAATTTTCAATATTTTTCTGTTTATTGGTATACTTCAACTTCTTTCCTCTCATTGGTTGGAGAATGTTGGGCAAATCGATGACTGTTTTTGCGCTTACTTTTTTCGACGTCGGCAGTTTGCTAACGTGCGTGCACTTTTGTAATCAATTCTCATGCAGACATTGCGCACGCAAAGCTTCAAAGACCATTGTCGTCAGTGGATCTCTACTTATTGTTACAAGCAAACGTGATCTAACATCGGGGATTTTCATCAGTGAATATTGTTAGTTGGTAAAGATATCTTTGAACTATTGAATTCATTTTTGAGTTATCATACGTGATTTTTTATAATGGATATTGAATTCCGTTAATCTAGTGGAATTTGATTGGCGTAAAAAGAACACATGAAATGATAGGTTTTTTAAGGGAGATTTGTTTCCCACCGAACATGGTGTAGTGGTTTGATGAGAAGATTTGAATATACAGGGAACGCCAACCATGATTGCACCTCTCCGCGACTTGGAGCGTGCATCACCTCTACGAAGCGGCTGAACACCGTGGATTACGAGTGTTGCGCCTGTGTCGCGCAGATAGTGCAGCGCTCTAGGCCCCGGGAGGTGCAGTCGTGGTTGGCGTTCCCTGTATATCGAACGCCGTAGGGAAATTTCCGTTCATCAGTTGGAAAAAAAGTTTCAGCGAACTCCTCGTCTTTCAGTCTTCTTCGATACCCTTGTATAACTATGGAGCTTACTGTTCATTAATGTGTGCGCAGATGAGTAAAGTAGCAGACGTGTCGAACAGTGGAACTAAACAGGGTTCAACGACTATTTCTTTTCGCATGACACTCTCACCTGTTTTGTTGAGCATATCTACACATTGCTTATTAAGTAGTCGACATGCCTCCCATTCGCCTGACTCGTTCAGCCACGAGGACATTCGTCTTGGTCCTAGTTGCTTAGATTCCAGGGAACACAAGCATGAAAACGTATGCGATTTCATTTCTTCTGATCGTTCGCCGTATTTTAAATAGTTTGTTTCTATTCAGAATGCTGTCGACCCGATGCTTGAGCGTCTAACAACTTTGGAAAACAATTTGACGCTGCTGCTTAGCCGGGCTGAAATCGAGCCGTATGCTTCTTTAGACGATGCTTTGGCAGCGCCCAGTCGTTTCCACCAACCCATTAGTGTCAGGGTAATAACAACTAGTCATATCAAGGCTGTAACTACGAAGGTTGTCGTTGACGTTCTGCCCGTTTTCAGATTACCGACCCGATTGCTGCTCCTAAGCCAGGCATGGATGAAAATAAAATGCCCTTTTGGAGGTCCCGCATCATTGCTTTGTATATCGATTGGGCCAAGTCCTTCGCCTGTTTCAGAAATCTTCCCCATGCAGATAAGGTGCTCCGTTTTATTATTAATAATTTTCCCTTTGTTCACTTGCTTTTCTAATGCTGCCCAAGTTGTATCTCAGACAAAAGCGCCGTGCGAGCTGGCCTTGGTGTAGCGGGTGGCAACCATGTCGAGACCTGCTCGCATGGTTGTCGCAGCCAGCTCCCATGGAAAATCTCGTGCGAGCGGGCCGCGACAACACCTCCAGACTGCAACAACCAAGCGAGCGGGCTACGGCAACCAGGTCATGTGCGCGACATGACTACCATCCGCTCTGCCGGGGCTTGCTCGCACGCCACTTTTGTCTGAGAAGATTGTGTTGTTTTGAAACCCCTCTTGCTGATTCTTTCGTTGTCATTATACGGCGAGAGTTTTTGGGGTAGTTACTACTCTAGTGAGACTAAGCCTTAAGGGATTAAGGACCTTCCTCGAACCCTACCATGTAAATAAATTACAAAAGTTGCATGCAATTCGCTAATTCATTTTTACGTAAGAGAAACTAATCGTTACCAGTCGGAGGCGAACAGCTGGCAGGTTCAGTTGTCCCAAGGCTGGTGAGAGCGCTTTTTTGTTATTAAAAGTGGGCATTACTCCTAAATAATAACAAGGTGGGTGTCACATTTCGTAGATTCAGTTCTCCTTCTCGTTCCATAGCCAGCTTCCACGGAAAATTTCTTATTGGTTTATTTCACATGCAAATGTTAGATTGACATGTATCATAGAGCTCATTTCAAATGTGTGTATCTGAGGAAGATGGGCATTTTTATTTATAGTGGGGTTGTGGCGGTTACCATACCTTCGTCTCTCAAACATTAGAGTGGGTTTATCGGTCTTACTCTGCCCACCCGTGAAGCGCCTTTGGTTAATTTTTGTCATTTTTCAACGATAACTCCATTCTGTTGATCTTTTTTTTTAGCTGTACAGCCACGATATGCAGCTCTATGATCATTAAATAATAAGATTGGTCGTCATTATCTCAGTCGAATGTTTCGATAAAATATCGTTTAGGACATAAATATACATTGTTTTTTCGGGAAATTTTCGAGAACTCATCGTCTGGTAGCATCTTCTTCAATGGTAGAAAACATCTGAAATCGCTTTCGTTAATGAAAATTATGAAATACAAAACCAGAAAGTAACAACATGCATACAATCAACAGACAATAATGAAAATAGAAATGGAGCCACTGCTTAGTTGCTGGTTTTTATTCAACATTTTACCGTTCTATGGTTTATTTACTGATCAGAGAAACGTCAGAGGTGAAGAACGCTGTCCGGCTGGGACGTTTTATTGTATCAGTATACAGTAATAGAAAATGCTGGGATCTCGAGATCTTCTAGGTGGCGCTCATAACGAATCATGCTAGTTCTTACATGATCATGTGCGAAGCATTCCGAACGCCTGAGCATGTCGATGAGAAGAAACTGGAGAGCGCCGTAATTTCGCGGTCAACTACCAATGATCAACTGCAAGGAATGTTGTAAGTGACCGTGCGGGCTTCCTCAACCGCAGTAGTTTCCCTCTCTTCTATCCTCCTGTTTCAAATTTCACGTTTGGACTTGTTTAGAATAAAGACCGAGCCCGCTTCTGATAGTCCCGAGTTGCCAACGATACGACTTCCAACGGAATATGGGAGCCTGCCTGCAGACTACGGGACTCTGATTCCACACGTTAGTGAAATTCATTTTTGTTGTTCTAATTTGTAAAAGTCCTATTTTTAGGACTACGGTCGTCCTGTTCCTGGCATTGAGGGGAGATCAGAGATGCACACATTTTTCGATAGCAAGCTTTTTGAAGATAGCATCGGTTGTCAAAAAACAAATCGTGCATTGGCCATTACGGAAGGTGTTACCGTCGGTTGGTTAGTGAAAAACTTTTTCTTTTTTTATACTTTATCTATGACAACGTTTAATTGTTCGCTGTCAGGCTGCCCGTTGGTTTACAAGAGCGTCGTCGCGATGCTGCAGCAACAGGAAAAGCGCTGTCATTCAGCTTGTCAGGGTTAACACCAGTAATGGCTGCGATGATTGACTACGTGATGAAACCCTTTCGTCAACTGAACATCTCTACTACAGAATTCGCTGCATTGCAAGCAATCATGTTCTTTGATCCAGGTACACAGTTTTTAGGATCGAATCAGAACATGCCTAAATAAAGGTGTAGGAAAAATACTTGCTTCCCTTCAGATACGGAGGGGATTGACTCGGCTAGTCAGCGTAATGTTGCGGCAGAGCAAAAGAAGCTGCTTACAGCACTGCATAGACACATTCAACGAAACTACAAAGGGTCCCTGGCTGACGAGCGATATGCAAACATTCTCTTGAGAATTCCAACAATTCGGGTATGTTGAATCTCTTCCCGCTGTCGCTCTTTCAGAAAAAAAAAATGGATTTTTAGAAGGTCGCTGCGAAGAAAAATGAGTCACTTCAAATGATCGATATGCTGAACTTATTTGCTCTGAACTCACTGGTGAAGGAAACTGCACTGGGTGTTCGTTCATCTTGTTCAAATACACCTGCTTTGGGTGCTACTATAAATGGCGAATATCCATCGGAGTGAGAAGCACTATCTACTCTCGAGGAGGTCTCATACTTTCATTCTCGGGTTTGCGAGTTTGTCTTTGACAAGTTCTCGATTTCACCTTTCCTTTTTGAGCTGTCTTTTCATCATTTTATAATTTTTATCGCGTCAAACGTTCTAGACTGTACATAGGGGGAAATTCTGCTTCTGAACTTATCGCTTCACGAATTCATGAAATTTTTATAACGTTTTCGTCGATTCATCTCTCACAATTCCATTTACTTCATTTCTGCACACCGCTTTCCTCCTCAAGCTTCTTCTGGGAAGTGTCAACATGGGTTTTTTCCAGTCGAAAAAAAAACACTTTTTGACTTCGAGTGTATAAAAAGGGCAAATTTTTATACAAAAAACGTGCCCATGGATTTTTTCAGTATTCACCTGCTATTTAATTCAGTATGATTGCCATGGAGCAGTGATAATTGATACTCCTATGTGAAACTAGCCCAGAGTTGCTTGATCTCAGCCTCTATTGACAAGTAATTAAGATGTTGACGGATGAATCTCTGGGGTGATGACTTTTCTTGCCGTAACGTTCAATAATCTGATCAGGGTCAAGCGTATGATGTTAATTTACCGAGGGGGGTCGCCTCGGGGGAAGGGAGCAGGGAGGGTCGCCTGAGGAGGGTAGCATGATAACAGCAAGGTAGGGAAGTTCGTTTTCCACCAGCGAACTCCAAGTTCGATTCCTCGCGGAAGCGCCAGTTTCGGAAGCACATCAACATACTCGTTTTCTTCTAATACCAAACATAACGAGTGTAAAATCCCCACTGGGCATCGACTGCTAGGGTCCAATAAATATGTAGCTCAAAAATTCGGTGTATGGTGTCCTGGGACCTCTGAACATCACGTGGCTCGAAAGCTGTGGTTTCCAAACCTTATGGGATGCAAATTCCAACTGCTTCCGGTTCGGTGCGAATGTTTTTATGCCGATAAGACCATAAGATATGACCGCAAAATTTGTTAAATTTGAGGTATGTTGGCACTCAATAACTGACAAAGTCAGAAGGTCCTGCGTAAAACCATGCTATGCGTAAGAAGAAACAAATCTTCCTCTGTTGTAATACATTGAAGCTGTTTCCTCATACCGAGTAACTATGAAGCTATTCGCCTCAGATTAACGCCAGATTCTTAAACTTACCAAAAATCAGTTTTTTTCATGCCTTTTTTGTAGTGTATATGTAAAAGCAGACAAAACCTCAAATGTGATTCTGAAAGAGGTAGTCATGCTCTACACTTCTATGTAATTTCAGCTTTCACTATTACCTGGCACCAGATTTACTCTGTTGGTAAACAGATAGTAAATGGTAGGTAAAAATGGCAATTTTCCCATCTCTTTACCAACAAATTTCCACCCAAATTTAACCAAAAAGATCTAAATTTTCGAAATAAGAAGATGGGCATCAGAAAGAGCTAATTTTCCTGATGGCAGAACGACTTAAGCCATTTTCCCAGGTCACATGTCAACCATTTTTGAATTCGTCACAAGCAGCCATGCATATGCTCGTGTACGATTCCAATTCTGTATGAAAGGGCACCATACACACGCGACTTTCACAGTTCAAAAAAGGTCCTGACAATTTGTTTTTGTCCATACACATAGATTCTTGACGTCCGACTGCTCCACATGAATTTTCCATTTTGCAAAAATTATGCTTCGGCGGAGATCGAACCCTGGACCTGTTTGGGCTTCTGCGTCACTCCAATTGCTTGTAATGAGTGAGAAGAGCTACCACAGACGCATTTATGATAACTGACTACATGTTTCATTGATAAAATTTGAAACTCAAAAACAAAAAAACAACAAAAAAATAAAAATTGAAAGGTGAATAATTAATTTTAAAAATTAGTTGAATTCAGAAAGTATCTCCCGTTTATTTCAAAAATCATTGAGTTACAAAAACTGAAAACGTAAGAAAATTACATGTTCTATAGGGGGTCGCATTTTTCCCGTTTACAGGGGGGGGGATCGCATCGGGGTCGAATTTTTACTAACATCGCGCTTGACCCTGAATCTGATAGGCTGTTTTCAGTAAATTTGTCGTGTGTTTATTCGAGTGTTAAAGTCTAGTCATTTCATGCTTCACCGTGGCAATGTTCACATATGAATAATATGGTAGGTTGTTCATGTTGTCCGATACGACTATTTTAGAGCTGACAATGTTAACTTGACTATTGTGGTCCATCTATGAGAGTATATAAGCGTACGGCTGATACTTTGTCGGCTTTTGAGATAGTCCATCACGCTCAGTATTCATTTCCATGTAATGGACAAGGAACAGTCACATGTGTTTATAGAAGTACATTTTTTAACGGAGCTAAAAAAATCCCCATATTCCTTGATCGGGTCTTTTCATTTGCATAAGTATGCACCATTTTTTTGTATTGTGACTCACATAGATTTCTATCCTTCTATCTTCTATGTAACGCATCTCTATGAGGGATAATCATTGTTGAACTGTGAATTGTGATAAAGACTAGATGAAAGTTCGTAAGAGTCGTTGTGTGTGTTTGTGTGCCTTTTTGGGATTGACCATCCGTTTACATTAATCCGATGCGAGTTGTATTTGACCTTGTTCTTTGCGTATTTCTTTCACAATTTCATTGGAGGAGGGGATAACCTTCTGCGTCGATTATTCCATACGGCTACTGAAATCTGCTCTTTTCCATTTGTAGCTGTTACAATCGGTGGGTTAGGAATAGTTGTATCTGTGGAACTTCATAGACCTCACGTTTCAACGTAGTGAGTGCTTTCTCTGAGAAAACGCTTAGAGCAGGTATGTATAACAACTATGTGAACTAGAAGTATGTTGCTTCAATGAAAATATGGATAATTGGGCTAGTTTATTCATGGGGGATGTCATAGCATGAGGTACAGCCGCGCAAAGGGAGATGTGGAGCGCTGCGCCTTCAAAGGGCGGATGAGGTTTGGCATTGGCTAGTTCGATGAATCACAAGGTTTGGATAAAACGCTCCATTATCCCTGTTTTGTCTCTTATCCCCCGGACAGCTTTCTATTCGAGGATAAGCTTTGTCACGCTACCCTTTGGAGGTGCAGCGCTATAAACCCTACGCGCAGCAGTGGTTCGATCCCGGCCCGAAATCACCAAACGTCTTTCACTCTGGTCTTGATAGACTGGTGCCAGGCTTGTCGAGAGATTCAATTGTATACATATAGGGTGTCCTTCTCTTCATAAATTAATTGCAGTGGCCTCTACACAGGGATGAGCGGATTATCCGTATCCGGTTATCCGTTTGGCCGTTATCCGTACGTTTTCACCTATCCGTTATCCGCACCGTTATCCGGGCTTTTGGCGCCGGATAACGGTGCGGATAAGGCCGGAAGTATATAGTGGCTTCACATCGCACGTTCTCAGCAGAGGAGGGCCATCATTTCAAGAAAAGCCATTATATCAGTTGTTCTAGCGCGTTTTCCTTCATATATAATCAGCGGTTTAGAATCTTGGAGAGAGGTGAGAAGAGGTAATACGTACCAGTCCTTGTTCGGGAAGAAAAACTCCTGCTCATGTTTTCTCGATTCTGGATTGTCCGACATTGTGAGACAATAATCTCGAGTTCTTTTTTTTTTTCGTAAGACAATAGCGTTGACTAATGTTGTGAGCATTAACTAACAAAGTTGAAATTGATGACCCCGCAGCTCATCTAAGAGCAGAACATCTCCTTCGCGTGCTTCGTTCCGAACAGACATTGAACCTTGGTGTTCTTACCAAATTTTTTGAATCTATTGCTCAGTATCGTTTAGGATATTCAATACGATCATAAAAGTCGGTACTAGTGAGTTCACCAGAATTCCGCAAAAGATGTATGAAGCAAAGCATATCTGAATGCCTTCAAAAATAACGTCGTCAAAATGTTTGGGAACGGAACCATTTAACGACCAGCCTTCGTTTTGGAAACACTTTATACCGAAAAAGTGGCAGACATCTATCATCTCAAGTAATTTATATACCAATCAACGTGTCGAACATCCTAATATCAGTGGGGGTTCGTTTTCATGGCAAACGGTGCTGTCTTGTAGCATATGGAATTATTCCTTATTTAACATTTTCTCTTGAAAGTCAATGTTATCTAACTGATAAGTGTCTGCTAACTTGTAAGTTATTGAATACTTATCCGTTATCCGTTATCCGGTCATTTTGGGCCTATCCGTTATCCGCACCGTTATCCGGGTCACGGAAATTCTCGTATCCGCTCATCTCTGCTCTACACATTCAAATCTCAGCAGTCTTGATTTGAAATCGTATGACACATTCCAAAAAGCAGTCGATGCTGTTGAATACCTTTCGATGAGTTTAGTAGTTTGTTATCATCTACCACTTTTCCAGTTGGATTAATTATTTAGGAGTTTCGCTAACTGCGGATAGATTTATGGTTGTTTTCCGAATTGATGGAGAAACTCTTTCAAAAACTATATTTATTGAGGTAATGTAGTGGTTTTCGAAGTCGGTTGCAGTTGTTTTCATGGATCGCTGGTCACAGGATAGTGTAGATCTTGACAATATAAAACAGCTGGTTTGCGAGGAATGACGACGTCGTTACTGCGTCTAGAGTGGTTCTCCAAATCTCTTGCAATGTTGTTCTCTCCGAAATCGGTAGCTGTGGCGCCTTGCCACTCGAGCGTAAATGAGTCATCATCACTGTGGGCATTCCAGTCTGCCACTAAGCGGTCTGCTTCTCGTCGTCCACTGAGGTAGGCGCCAATTGCTGTTTGGAAAAGTCTGAAAATTGCTTTGGAGACATTTTTTTGTTAACGAGACTGTATGCAAGGTGATTACCTGTGATGTGTTGCCTCTCCGGCAAACATTACTTTTGGCCTGTGCTTGTGTTTTATCGGGATTGCGAGACGTGAGTGTGAAATTCGAGCTTTTGCTTGTGCAAGGCTCATGTAGGAGTAGGACCCTAACAAAAGCTCGTTTTTCGTCAGTTTTGTCCTGAAGGAAGTATGTACTTGAAGATGTCGATTACTTAGGTTATGTCAAAGCAGCCGTTTAGTAAAGAATTCCTCTATCTCGGCTAACCTGATGATTTCACTGGGAGGCGGTACGCTTTGGTCATTTTTCATGTCTCGGATAAGTGTTGTGATTCGTTCTTTCATTTCATCGTCGCTCATATTATCCATGACCCTCTGCCCAGCTCCTGCTACCCAGGCCGTTAGCGTGTTTGGCTCCCAATCCAAGACCTGTAACTTGCATGAAATACTCTTTTTTGCAACGACACCATAAGAATTACGCCTCTCCTGTTAAGTAGTTCCAACCCAGGCAAGTCCTGGTGCCTGCTGCTCACTGATGGGCTTCTGTTTTCGTAGAAAGAGCCAGTAATTTTGCAATCAATTATACTCAAAGGCACTCAAAGTCAAGCCAAGCACGTATCCTAATTAGGATAGCACGAGCGCTTGGCACGACTTTGAATGTCTTCGAGAATGTGTTTTGAGCAAGAGAAGATTCCTACGAAGCTTTTTGGATCTGCACAATAGGAACTCATTTCTTCACTGCAGCTTTCATTCGATTCTGTATAGACATTGCCCTCAAACAACACTTGAGTGGAATCTTACCTGCAAAGTAGTGAGTTCTCTTTCGAAGGAGTCCAGTGCATATCGTGCCATTCCTTCAACTGGTAAGGGTATGATCGAGTAGCTGTGATTATTCCACCATGGCTGTTCCCAACGGAAGAAAATTTTGCAGGAACCTCCGAAACCTGTTAAGAACATCGAAATTAGGTAAAAGCTTGTGAATTGCTGTAAAAAAAAACACAGCATGTACCCTGGTCCAACTAACCAATTTTTTCGATTGCTTCGATTTTCTGGCGAGGAAGCGAAGGTGTGAAGAGTTGGCGGTGGTATTTTTTGAGGTGGCCGAGTGATGAGGTGACGATGACATAGTCATATCTCTTGGCAATTTTGCCAGATGAAGTCGTCAGGAAGACTCCTTCTGGAGAATGCTCTATGTTCGTAACAGTTGTGTTGAAGTGAAACATAGTGTCCAAAATGGGTAGTCGTAGATGATCTAGTATTGCTTTATAGCCTAGTTTGTTTGTTAGGAAAGATTCGCCTTCGGTGCCGCGGTCGTTGAACTCCGTCAGGACACGTGGACTCAGCTGAAATGCACTGCATTACATCGATAGCACAGTCTCAATCTGGCGTCTGTAATAGACATGCGCAAGGACTCACATCAGCCCAGTCAGCGGCCCATTCGAACTCCCAGTAAGACCTATATGAGCGGGTAAGTGCATCGAATATCTTTTTTCGGGCAGCTGTGATGTTGTTCTGCTGAAATTGGGTTCGCTGCGCTTCTGATACTCGCAGATGCATTTTAAATTGCGAAAGTAGGTCTTAACACACCCAATTTCTCCTGCCGTTTGGCATTGGTGAAATTCTAGAGTACCTTGAGAAATCTGGAGTAATCCTCCATGAAGATGCTTTTTATTGTGTACACTCGGGAGAGAAGATCATGTTCCTTTGCGAGTTTACGATATTTCGGGTCCAGCGGCTCAACAAAATTCGCGAAAAGCTCGATGTCCTCCCTGAAACTTAGTCAGATTTATCTGAGCATTTTCAGCCACCGGAACAACTGTCTCTTACGCGATTTCGTCGAACTTTTAACAAGTAGTTTTGTTTCGAACGCTGAAAGCTACCTAGCTATAGGCTGTGTGCCAATGAGGTATTCTGGGTTTTCCAGGTGTGCTGTATCGGAAACAATTTCTGAGACCACCCCAAGTTTCGTAGCGATCTTGTAGATTGGATTATTCGCTCCATTAATGTACTGTGCACCCATCTGTAGGTATCCTCCATCTGAAAATGCACTCATTTCCAATTGCATCTCCGGCTATGTCAGAGAGTGATGCGAGTGAACATACAATAAGGCACCGGATGTACACGTCCTCCAATGCGGTCCAATCCCTCGTAGATGTCTATGTCGTTCCTTCCAATTTCAATCAATCGACGAGCTGCCGACAAACCACTCATGCCAGCGCCGATGACGGCTATAGATGGCTCGCCTTTGTTCGATTCTCTCTAAAATGAAAAAAAAAATGTGTTGGTTGAGCAAAGTATTCTATTTCCTCTGGAACAGGCTAGAAACGCTGCGCTGTTCACATGCTATTGCACTGGTTGGAGCGTGTGGAATATGGGAATATACACAGGGCAAGGACAGGTTCTTTTCAAAATAGCCATGCAAATTCCTATGAATTACCACTGGATGTTTTTCTTTTTGGACGGAAGCTGCGAATTATTTTTCGGAAAAAAGCCCAAGAAAGCGAATATGAAGTAGGTGTGACTATCGTTTTCGCCGCCAAACTGGTAAAAAGTGGTACCGGGACAGAAACTTGCGATTTGGGAGCTCTTACACGAAATGCTCCATTTAGAACTTGAGCTGGTACTAATTTTGCATTATTTTCATATATATTGATACAGCTTACATAAATGCTGATCATATCTTCTTTATGCATAGCCTAGCTTGTTAAGTATTCTTTTGATCCTTGATCAGGTAAATCAACTCGAAAGATGCCTAAGGGATAATCTAGTCTAAAATCGCTTCGATCCTCTATTCTTGGCTGGCTTGTTAGAATACTCAAATTTGAACAAATGTCGTAATCAATTTTTCAGATTGCATTTGAGAATGCATGCCAATCGCTCGTAAAAGCACTTCTGACTTTATAGCTCCCCTTTATTAGCTTGCTATTAATCACTGTAGTTTTGCTCCTAACCTGCACGGATATTCCACATGCGATGACGACGATTAAGAGCGTTAGAGATCTCATTGTTGGCTGCTGCTCGAGTAGTCTGTCGCCGGACACCTGCCACTTTCCCTGACTATGACGAGCCGAAGTTGCTCGGCTCCAAGGTGCTATCAGTCGAATGAAAAGATGGAATAGCTTCTCCACGGGCTGATACTAACCTAAATAGCATGCTGATAAGGTGCTATCGTAAAATGACGGAAAACAAGTGGGAGGTCTCATGTGATTTTGGGCTTAAATATAAGACTAGAGAAACGTTTGCGCCATGAGATGGGAGGATTCGTTCATGAAAGTGAGGGAGAAGGGAGGGTAGAGGTTGGTAAGGAAAAAATTCTTCCGCAACTTTAACGAAAGTTGTGTATTTGGTTGTGTGCATAGTTATTGGAACTTTGCGGAAATACAAGGGTACTCTAGGAATGGATTCACAGTTTAATACTGTTACTGAGCTGAGCAATAAATATGTGCTCCCTAGTCAAACAGAATTTCCCATTGATGTTTACTTTTCAGTGCTTATCATCTGTAACGGTTGTTTGGGAGGGCTATACATGTATGTGTTGTTTGTACGGTGCAGAGACAGCACCTGTGTTTATGGTGCATTAGTAGCACACGAGAAGTTTGCGACAAATCGCTGAAAATAAGGTTAAAATGGGGAGATCTTGTGTCCTTCCCGTGGGAGATAAGATAGAACTATCACTGAACAACCTTTCACCTTCCATCTCCAATGCGGCTTGCTAGGCCAAGAACTATCAGGTTTTTCCAGCGGTTACTCGTACAGAAGCTTAGCTGTCCCGCTTCAGTGCGAATGAGGTTGAGGAAACTTTGCTATAAAACGTCTTTCAGTTTTACTTCCGAGTAATTTTGATGTTGAAGTAACCATACGTCGGCGATTCCTTAGTGTCTGGATGAAATCCCTTGAGAGATCATTTTTGAGGTGATTACTCTTCAGAATATGAGCGCTGCATCAGGTGACTCAGATCTCTACCAGCGGCTGGTTATTGACAGATCTCTTGCTCTAAGCGACTACTTGGAATTGAAGAAGTGAGTTAGCGCGATAATGAAATTAATAAATGGAGCAATCGTATGCTTTCTTTGCAGGCCTCAACTTTTATCACAATCGGATGACGTCAGAGAGGCCACTTTATCAGAAATTGTAGACATTATTTGTGCCTTACCGAAAGACTTTCTCAGTAAAGAACAGGGTGGGTGGCAACACTTGTAATACTTGTTATATGGCAATGGTATAGCAATATGACCATCTTCATCAATTTTAATTTAGTCGCCCTTCTCTTGGATTTCCTTCTTGGTCGTCTGGAATCGTCACCAATCGCCGCATCGCATGCAGTTCGAGGGATCCATCACTTGGTATTGGCTGTGGTTTCTTGAAGAAAATGTGTGCTTAACGTATTTCTTTTAGTTACTTTTTCGTTTTTTTAGGTCATCAACTGCCAGAACCATCCAGAGGGCTTTGAAAAACCGCTCCTTCAAATAATGTTCACGTAGGAATCCCTTTGTTGCTGCTTTCTATGGTGTGCAGTGGATTTTTTGCTCTTTAGTGATGGAAATGTACAAGGATGGGATGTGGAAAAACGAGTGCTCCAGTATAATGTGCTGGAGTGGTTACTACTACACCGCTTGCATGGTAATTTTTCCTGCAAAATTGTTTAATGTTTTTAATCAGCGGTGTACTGAAAAAAGCGAGAATTTCCTTAACAAAAGTTATTTAGTTACCATATTATCTCCTCATTTCAGCTAGCTTTATGATCTCGTAGTCACGAGTGTTCATCACCAGGAATTGCGAGCGTCTGATTTTTCAGGAGGAATGATAAAAGCTCCCTATTCGATGTAGTATATGAAGTCATAAAATATTCCAGAACTGAAGCCATTGGGATCAAATTTCGTCCTGACATTTATCAAAACTATGGGAGGAGAACGACATCCACGATGCCTTCCAATGGTTTTTCGGATGTTCGTCATTGTCGCAAGATCCTTCCCATTAGGTAGAGTGGTTTTTTCCATTAGGTTTGACAAGGACCCCAGGGTGGAGTTCTTCCCAAAAAGTGGTCGAGGGAAAAATCCATGATTTTAAGAATGAGCTGATGCCGGCACTTAAATGATTTCTAACTTTTCTACCGCACTGTGAGTGGGATCTGGGTGGGGAGCATGTTATTCTATGGAATTTCGTTAATCTTTTCTGTTTTTTTTCGACGGCTCAATATTTTAGTTGTCAACACCCTGAATTTTCCGTTCTCAATACGGATGTATGCATTGAAAAGGCCAAATTTATAGTCTACTGACTTTTCGTAGGAAGAGCTGAGATTTGTTTTCATAGCCGTAGTGCTGTAGAGTTCTGAAATGTAATGGTAGCAGAGTCGCTGTAGTAGCTGCCACTCTTCATTCCCTGCTAATCTGTAATCCGAGGATTTTTCTCACTACGTACTCCACCCATCTGCTGTTGTACCACCTTATAGGACAGCTGACTAAGTTTCTGTCCTAAACACGTCCCTGATTAGACACAGAAGGTGTACTCATGCGTGATATCATTATCATGAGATAAACATATTTTCCAAGCTGAGTGCACTTGATGCGGTAAGAGGTAATTAGGAGAAGAGGGGTATTCCTGTATGTCGTCAATGTCTCTGAGATAAATCGTTTTATCCAAGCTCAACCCGCTTCATACGTTGGCGGGCTACTTAATAAATACCGGTTATTTGCGTTGCAGTGATAAATCGCGAATATGTAGCAGGATTGCTGGAGAGAAGGCGATCGAGGGATGTCTCTGTTCCGGAAGCAAATATGGCTGATAATTTGTAACTCGTTCACTTTGTATTCTTTCCACTGACAAGGAGTAACGTAAAAGGATAGAATCAAATAGATTTAGCACGATGGGATTAATAGGTTAGAGAAAAAGATGCCCGGATTAGGAATTGAGCAACAACAAGTCAACTCTTTAAATGTACAAAATGCTGTCTTATCAGTTACATATCTATGTATGGTGTAGTGCAGAGAGTTAATTGTTGAATTTCAGGACCACTCGTAGAGGATTTGTTTGAAGTTGTCGCGTGCTATTTCCCTATTGAATTCAAACAGGTGAATTCAATACTCGATCCACGATTTCATAGTATAAAATGAGCAATATAATGAATTTCCAGACATCTAATGATTCGCCTATTACTAAGCAGCTGCTAGCTGAAGGATGTTTGAAATGCCTTGTAGCGCAACCTGATTTTGCCCCGTTTTGCTATATGTTGATTGAGGAAAAGTTCACTGATGATGAATGCACTCCAGAACAGAAAGAGGACACTTGCGAATTGCTCGTATGTCTTTTTCGATTGTTGTAACGAGAACCATGCCAAAATTGACTCCTCTAAGGCGGAAGCGGCGTTGGTGTTCCCGCCAGAGGAAATTGTCGATCATCTGGAATCAATACTAGGAGGAATTCGCATTGTTGGACTGAATCCGAAAGGTAGGATGAGCATAGCTCCAGTCAGATATAGAAGGACTGATTATGTATCAATTACGCCTTGCAGGCAGTCTGCCCCACTGTGTTCTTCGAGCTCTTGATGCGGTTACCCATTCGCTTAACTCAGCTGGCAGCGAAGCGATCATGAAGCTTGGGTCACAACTCATTGAAAGCGAGTATTCCTACTCCTATATGGTTTCTCTGTCCTATATGTGACCCATTTAGATCTGGAACCTTTCGTCCTCCAAGCAGAAATGGGGCTCACAGAACGGGCTCTGGCCCTTCTTCGGTGTGTAGCTCAAGCTGGCCCAGCTATTCGGGGCCAGATTTATGACCATGTCATCCCATGGATTTTTATGCTTGTACAAGGTACGTGATTGCAGTGTGGATGCTGGAAACTAAGTTTTTTTTTTCAAATTTAGGGGACGTTGTGAATGTGAAGGCCAATCGGCTGGAAATCGTTCAAGAAGGACTGAGAGCATTAGTGGATTGGACGAGATCCATCCAGGAACATCACTGTGGTGGGTAAGGAGTGGAGAATTTTGCGTCCACTTACTCCTAGTGACCCATAGGTTTGGAAGCATTGAAAACAGAATGGAAAAGGAAAGAGTTCAGCTTCCTTCCGTGTACAGAGGGGGACGAAAGGTGTTTTATTGATATCCATTACTAAGGAGTTAGTTTACTAAAGAACTATTCACTACTGAGGAAATCCCAACTATAAGTTCAGGCGAAAACTATTTGAAAAGAGAACGTGGCAATGTTGTTGTAGCCTCAAATTTGAGTGATTGAATCTTGCACCTTCTAGCTTTTTTTTAAATTTCGTCTCTAGAATGCTGCTATTATGTGGTACATCAATTCCATCATACAATAGTTGCTGTAGAGCCATGAGAGACAAGAGTTCAAGAATATCTAATGGTGTATTCACAGCTCTATCAGGATATCTTTATCATACTTTGTTGGTCACTGCCGCCTTTGTCATATCCTCTTGTCTTTTTAATGCGTTACATTCTTTGAACGCTCTCCAACAGCGTTGTGCTTTTTTTCATTGCTCATGTCTTAAGTATGCGCAAGGATTCCTTCTTTGTAATGTGACCAACTCCAGTAGAGTTTATTCCGGTAATTCCGAGTTCTCGCATTGAAGCGTTTTCTGCAGATGACGTGCTGCGGCAGTTCCAGTCTTCACTGTTTGCGTCACTCGACGTTGCAAGGGAGACGGCACCGAATGAAGCACTAACGGCTTTGCACAGTTGCGCTGTGGTCGTTTTCTTTTTGAATTTGTTCTGTGAAGTTCTTATATGATCCATGAATATTTTAGGTTTATTTGAAATTGGAGCCTCTTTCTGATGATATATTGGAAAGAAGTCTTGATATGGTCATTGGGTCTTGGAATGCACTGATGGTGGAGTCTGTAAGGTCAGGAATTGCTCACTTTTTATATCTACGTCCTCTCGCATCTCATATCTCCGGTAAACATTAAAATTCAATTGTTCCGGTAAAAGAGATGTAGATTCTGGTGAAAGTCTTAAACTAAATTGTTATTAGTGAATTTCTAAGAGCACTTTAACTACTACGATCCACTGGTGGATGCAGAAAGCGGGCGGGAGAGAGGAGGGATGGGGGGGGGGCGTGGGAAAACTGGGTTCTCCGCCGCTTTGGGACCCAGATGCAAAATAAAAATATTAATTATGATGGTAAATAATTAGGAAAAATTATTTCAAAAATGATAATAAACAAACAGAGGTATACTAGTAGGAGATTTTTTTTGTATTGCTAAGTAATTTCAACCCTCCCCCCACCCCCTGCATCTGCTACTGCTATGATCTGTTACGTTGAATATCATTCCTCTAATTGTAAGGACCGATTGAGCTAAACATGTTTCCCGATTGACAATTCAAGCCACGTAGCCCTTCCACATTTGTCGCTTGAATGAAGAAAAATGAAACAAATTGAAGCAGTAATCAAATATTTTAACTGGAAGCTGACATTGGCAGGATCTGCTGTGAAATCTACTCCCAATTTCAAAAACTTCGAGAGATAGCAAAATAGTTTTCATATGAAAGAAAGATTTCCTTGGCGTTAGTTGGAATGTCTTTTTCGAAAGGGTGATTGAACTCGAAAATATGCGTAGGTCGTATAGAGAACTTTATTAAAAGGACAATGAGAAAAGTTTCCAGAGGCCTTTTTTCCAACATATGTTTTTACAACAGTTTTAGAAAAATTGGGGAGTTTTTAGGGCAAGCTATCTTTCCCTGGTCACAACGTTAGCTGAGACGAAGTGGGAGTCGCTTCAGGACATTATCTCTGAGAAAACAATCAACCGTAAGTTTCCTGGAATTTTAAATTTTGTTCTTGGTGCAATCATCTCGTGTGAAAATCTTGCTTTGATCTATTCCATAAAGATCTTCAGCGTATGAGGTGCTGTTTGTTCTAGAATTTTTATCATCAGAGACTACTAGAAGTTTTCTTCATTCAGAAAGAAGTCTTTTGTTTTATACAACTGTTTCTAGAGAAGCCACAAGATTTCCCTATGCTCTGTGCTGCTATCCATGACGAATTGTCTTACAAGGAGTTGTCAGAGAGGTTGTTGCCGATCTTGACTGATCGTGAGTGAAATCTTGTTATTTGTGGAACAATGTAGGGAATCGCCGGATTTCCTCAATTATTTGGCCTTGATCAGTTCAAGGAGCAGGAGTTTTTTTTTTCGCAGTATGATAGTTTTTGATGACCTACTTTTTTGTACTTCACATATATGGTACTTTTGAAGCGCTCTCAAATTTATATATTTATGCATTCTTTGTACTGGATCCTGACGCTATCCATTACTTATACCTTTTCACACGTTCATAGAAAACCTAGTCATTACGACTAGAAAGAGAACAGAACTTTTTCGCGGTAGCCAACACTAGCCAGAACTCAGAATTCCAGATCCGAGCCGTGAATTGTTTGACTGTTTTCTGGAAATGACTTCCAGATTAACCAAGAAAGACGAAAAAATACTTCCAAGTATTTTAGAGCAGTATATTCTAGTGGCACTGAGGGTACGTCCATCGACTTAAATGTTGCTCACCTTCTCAAGGAAGTCGTTTTGTAACAAGTTATAGGTGAAATTGTCGAGTGCCGACGTCATCGAGGCATATGCTGAAGTTTTGCAATCGCTAGGACTCCTTCTAGATGGAGATACTCGGCTCAAATTTGTGAACAAGCTTATGGACCTCACAACATCGTCACAGTTGCTAGATATGTTCTGCTTGTTTCTGATTCAGTCACAGGTGCTTAATGCTTTTTTTTAAATGTGGTAGCTAATACACTAGGAAGATTCTTTTAAGGACGCGTCCATTATGGAGCGATGTTTGGAATTTACGTTTTGTAGCGAGCGTAGTGCTTATTTATTATGTGTTGGTATCGCGAATCACGCAGAAGATTTGGAAACACTTCAAACTGTTAGGAAAGAGATCAAATATGAGTACGTTCCGTGAAAATTTCGGCAATTGTCTAGAGATCACTTGTGCGTGCTTGAATTTTTGTTTTAGCGTAGAATGTGGTATGGCAAAAGGACTACTCTTACGTGGGAGGGAAGAGGGCATCGAGATGATAAAAGAGGTAAACTTCCTTACTTTGTAAATTTTCTTGAATATCCATGCGTTCTGGGCTTTGTAGCTTTTCGGTCGTTTGTGTCGTGCAGAAGAGGTTGGACGAGACAAATTGTGCGCACAACTTTGTGATTTGTTCGACTTCGATATTGCTGCGAATGACCCGCGGAGATGCCTGTTCAGGACTACTTTTCTTTGGAAACAAAGGTAAATGTCAAACATTGGTTAATAAATACCTGAAGCTTTAGGTTACCTTTACCCGAGGTTAACATGCAATTTTTTAACCAAGTTATTCATACATGTGTCTGGGTCTTTTTCTTTTCGAACTGATACTTATTCTTTGTCTTGTTCAGGATTTTCATCCAACTCAGCGCCAGCTATGTGGCCGCTGTGAGCTCAGAAAATGAAGGTATTTAGGTTTGCATTCTTTTAAATTCAATTTTTCCTATTTAAAACATAAACGTAAGCTCTGCCGCTGAATATGTTGGAGATGTTTTTTTCTTATTTCTCCAAATAAAGGCTTAATGTTGATATTTGGAATATATTTTTACACTTCTTTCACTTCTTGTTTTAGCTGGAAGGAATGTTCTGATGCAGTTGCTGCCGGCGTTATTGAAGTCGTCCGAAAATAATCATGCAGTTCATCAGCAATTCGACGAGGTGTGCCCTTTTTTCGCGAGTGTTCATAGGTGTATAGTCGGTTTGATCTTTCATTCGATCTCTGTTTCCCATTCTTCTGTTATGCCACTAATTGTTGCAGTTCCTTCCTGTCTTCCGTGTGGCACTTTCTAATGGCAGCGACATCCAACCGGCTGTGTTATCCGCCTTGCCCCGATTTATCTCTGGATTTTCTTCGGGTGGAGTTTCGCCTGGTGATAGACTGCTTATCATTAAAGCTGTAACAGGGACTCTGGATGGGATAAATACACCTATGGTGCGTTAACTGCACGTCTTCCCTGGTTTCCCTTGTCCTTCCTGGTATCTTATTTCTACCTGCTCCTTCTTCTTCATAGTCAATTGTTAGTTGATCGTTTTTAAAGATAGAATTGCAGAACATTGTCTTAGCGTGTCTCGAGTCGCTAAGATTGCTGGCACAACGCGTGAATAACGTCTCTGAATCGGAAATCGCAACAGTTGTTGGAGCTACCACTAAAGCGCTTGGGCATCCCAAACGAATAGTGCGGCAGAAAGCGGCTGCTATCAGGAATCTCTGGTGGGTCTTCATGAGATGAGCTTTGTCCTTGGGTATGCATTGCTTTTTTTACTGTTTTCGTGAATATTTTTGAGTTATCCTCACTTTGTCGGACTTTCTTTTCAGGGAATCAAAACGCCAATGAGGTGCGCACAGTTTGCCTGAGGTTGTTTGTTGTTGTTATTGTTGTTAAAATTGTTGTTGCTGAATTATATATGCTTCTAGGCTTGACATTTTATTGTATAAAAATATAACAAAAAATACACCCTGAGACATGGATAGTAGTACGTATATTACATATTACATTGAAAAAAAAAACCAATTCTGAAGCAGCAGGGAAAATTTACAATTAATTTGCATGAATTTGAAAAGCTGTGGAGTAGAACTGCATTCAGTGACATTCTGAAAATCTCTAATCTTGATCGATTTATCGATCTATTACTGGGTTTGCATTGTAGTTAGAGCAGTTTCAGCTGTGCCCAGTTGTCCTCGACAGAAATCGAGTTCGTCCTCCTGAATTTTAAAAACTCAGTGGTCTGCGAAAATTTACGGAAAGAATCTGTAGAAACCCACCACTCGGTCGAGGTGATGGATTTTCTGGTACAGAAGTACGGCTAGTACAATAGTAATACAAAGTAGAAGTGTACTGACCGCGAGTGCAACCATTAGATAGACTCGGTAAGCTCTGAAATCCATCCTTTGCGGGAAAAACTGTTCTCCGGAATCAAAAATGCTCAAAACTGACCTCCTGAGCAAATGCAGATCCGTCATTTCCGGTCGATTCAGTTTTGCGCCATTATAGGATGAGTCCTGAGAGAAATTTTCAATCCGCATGGTGGACGGGTTGGAACGTGAGTGAAATGATTCTGTTCGACAAAACAGAACTCATAAAGAGTGCAATTACCATAATCGCCTTTGGCACGTGAAAATGTCGTGTCGTACGGAATTCCGGTCACTGATCTGACATCACCTCGCGCATGAGTAATAAAAATTGAACTCGATTTCTTAAATATTACTGGCAACGTAAAGGGCCGGGTGGGATGTTGATTTCGGGAGGCAAGCTGCTAAAATTCCATTATCAAGTGGGAGGGGGGGGGGGGTAGTGGATGTGATGCGCTGATCACGGGCGAGTTCGAAGTGCTATGAATTGAAAACTGCGTGGCTATCGTCGGAAGGTAGAGAATGGTAAGCAAAAACAGGTGTCTGGAAGTAGTATTTCAAAAATCCGCATGTATGATGTGTGTTTTTATTTTTCTGCACATTAATCCGCACTTACGAACTTGTCCGCAATAGCGCAAGAATCTATGATCATTGAATACCAAGTGGTGGAACTCTGTCAAAAAGAAGGAGGAAGACGGGAGAGGAGATAGCTGTTTCTGAGTCTTACTTCAAGGGAAGATGAACTGAGAGTTGAGACTCGTTAAATATAATCTGGTGCACTAGTCCTTTTCAAATAAAATGTGGGAAAAGTCGAAAATAACGGCAGCCATAGCTTATTTTGTATACTATATTATACTTCTGCACCAACCAGATTGGTATGTGGACCCCATTATGAAGTAAGCTAAGTAATTTAAAGTAAAATAATAACCTTATAAGGTGAGCTTCATCAACTATGCCCAGGTTTGAACACCTAAGTAAATGGAGGTAACCAAAGCTTTCATTGGCTAGTTCAAAAGCGATTCAGACTGAAAATAAAGCGAAACCGAATCTTGCGTCCCGATCTAGTAAATATGAAGAGAAATGCGTTTCAAACAGCTAAGCTGTACGTACTCTCTCTCAATAACTCCATATTTTCAACAGATGTGAAACTCCATGAAGAATCAATCCTTTCTTGACAGCTGTTGTCAGAAGAATTCTCAACTCATCCTCACATAGTTCGTTTTCCTAGTTCTTGCAAATACCTCTGCTCCAAAACCAGACATATCCGTCAGTGCACTTCGCCGAAAACAGCTCATTAAATTTAGCGCTATTGAAATAACAATCCAATAGGCATTTGTCCCGTAGCGATTAGCGTAATATTGCTGTTTTTTTTTTCGCGAAGAATCTGGACAGCTCTTTTTCACCAAAATTCAATTGCGATGTTGTAGTCACTGCCGAGTTTTTATGAACTTCCGTCGCTGGCCAGTGCCGAGAGACCAGTTTGAAGAAGACGCGCGAAAATCGCGTCGTCTTCAGTAATACACGACCCGGGCGATTATCGTACCGACGTTCGGGTGCAATTGAAATTTTCCCCACCATTTGTACTCTCCTCGCCCGCACGGCGATAGGATTTCACATTTCAACGAGGATTCCCTTGAGCACTAGTATAGTTACGGCTCTCGTATGAATCGGCTCATTCTTTTATGCATTCTTCAAGTTGTCACAGGATTCTTCTTTATACCTCAAGGTATGTTCTTTGGATAAATAAGTTGGTATTCAAATGTGTACATCTAGTACTAAACCAATCTGCTTCCAAACCCTGAACAATAAGGTACTCTCACTTTTAGGCGTATTATTGGTGTTTTGAATCCTATTAGGCTGGTAAATATGAAACCCGCGTTTTTTTCTACCGAAAATTAAATTTATTCCAAAACAGCGTCACGACCTCTCAATCCATGCTGCATGCATGGTTGGTATGAGTGACCCTTTTGCATCTTCCAAGTAAGAATAAGGAAAGAGTGTTCTCCCAGAAGATATCACTGCTCAGTGAGCTGAGATACAGTCGGGTCCGGCAGCCACTGCAAATGGGCGCCGGCGAGCGCCGGCCGCCTATAAATCACTCGAGCTTGGGAGAAAGCGAAGAAAAATACAATTTCAGTCCATAGTAGACAGAGTGCAGTGGATATGTTAAGGCTATGAAGCAGGGGACCATTTACACAACTTTCGAGCTTTCACGTTTTTTCGTTTTTGTGATTTTCATGGGGAAAGATTTCTGAATACACAATAAGCGAAGCGAACTCTTCCATTTTCTGCTATAGTACACTGGTTCGCAAATACAAAAATGGCCGTTATTCTTCTATAGATGGACACAGTACTTCAGTTATCCCATCTGAATAATAAAGCTCATCCAATTCGGGGTCCTCAGAAATAACTGAAATCCGTATAAATTGTTCCATATCCATTGCGAAGTAGCTCTACGCTCTCCCGGTTTCCCTCAACTTTGAAAAAGTGGTTTTTCACTATTACTTACACTATTACTATTACTTACACTTACACTTATGGTAGTTTATCTTCGAAATTTATGCAAAACGTTGCCGGATGCCTTCCTGGACTACCCGAAGGAGATCACGGGGGACGTTCCAAGCAGTGAACCCCAAACACTGCGATACTTAACTCTGGATCTCCAACGGAGTGGAACCAGCGATAGGGACAGATTGCAATCTGCCGCTCTAACCACTGAGCCATCCGGGCTACTTTTTATGTTGGAGTTTGTTAGATAACTGCAGCAGTCGTGGGCAGCATACTATATGTATTTGCAAAACGGGTGCACAGGGCAGGATTCGATCCCCTGACCACCACAACGTCGATCATTCGCTCAACCCACAGAGCTATGCGCGCACGCGATGCAACGTACAAATGGTGTCCACTATTACTTACACTTACACTTATCGTAGTTTATCTTCGAAATGGCCGGCCTGTGTAGCCTGAATTTTGTGCGCAGAAATTTATTTCGTGGTAGGAAATCCATCTTCCCATTCAGGCTGTTGTTATCATATTTTTCCATGAAGGCAACTTCTGTGCATGGGTATCCAGGTTTGGATTCGAGCTACGCTGCTCTCATTTGCTGGGGCACTGCTATTTCGCGCGTGTGTTTTCAGAGCTTCGTTTCTCCTAGTCGGAACTAAATTCTCTTCCCATAAGTTGCTTATCTTGACACAAAATAAAATGTGCTGAATAACGATGACTTTTTCACAATTCCAGAAGTTGACTCATTGCCCTTCCCAAATTTATTAAAAAATTGAATGTAGATTGCAAAACCAGATGTCAAATGCTCTAACATAGCAAGGTAAAGCGCAGGCGAATAGATCTTGCAGCTAAATTTAGTACTTATGGAAGAGTTCATGCATGAGCCTTTTTGATGAGTCGTTTCGAGGAAAGTCACTTGTTTCAGTACTCAGCTTAGTTTTAGGGAATCTACTGATGTTCAAGCTGGCCGTGCGCTTTTTTTAACGCGTAGCTCTCATTTTGAAAACTAGACGTTTTTTATTCTCTCGTTTCGAAAAAGAAAAAAAACAGAAAAGAAATTCCTATCTTTCGAAGTTCGATTTAATAATTTGAATTCGAATGGGTAATAGTCATTAATTAAGTAAATATTTAAGCACAAACACCAGACGGTAGCAACTGCCTCTGTGGTCTCACGTGTTCGATTGCCGTTGAACGGTGTCGCCCCTGTTTTGGTGCAACCTGTAGGCCGTATTTGTTATCCTTCTTCACTATCGTTCTCTAACTACAATGCTTTAGGTTTCATGTAACTACAATGCTTTAGGTTTCATGCCTTTGGAGGCAAGCTACGCAGTTACCAGTTTCCCACCATATCATCAGCCCCAGCTACCGCGTCTGTCGCTTTCTTACGATCTGGTGACACCTCTGCCTCCAATGCCTCTTCCTCCAATGGCGGTACCGTTAGATGGGCAGTATTCTACGCCTATGCGAAGTGTTGCCCTTCCGTCGTTCACGAATAGTTGGTTAGTTCTACACAGATATTTCCAATTTTCAGTCAAGTGTTCATGCTTTCAGGCCTGCACCTCGCCCTTTGTATATTCAAGTGCCAGCTTCTCCCATAAAGGTGTTGACATCTCTTTTGTAAAAACATTAATACTATACTCATAGAAAACAGCCTATAATATTAAGAGCGAAGGTAACGGTCATTCTGCTACGGAGGAACTGCTGCCAACAACAGACATGGAGGAGAAGCTACATTCTGCTGAAGCCCCGCCAGGACCAACATCAACCCCTTTGCCTGACCATTCGCTATCACCTTTTACATTGAACTCACTTACAACAGAGGAGGAGAGGCCAACCACAACTATCCCTCCAGAAGAAGGAGACAATGACCCTGCACCCATCCCCATTCCTTCACTCAGCAAGCCCATCAACAATGAGCCAGAGCTAGGATTTTCCTTCACCCCGTCATTGGAGGATGTGGAAACAACGAGGTATCTGAGATTTACAGGGATTTCAGTCGTGCTACTTTCTTCTTCCCCTTTTTTTTCGGCCTGAGCTAGCTAAGGCTTTAGCGCCTTTTGGTAGGCTTATATACTCAAAGCCTTCCAAGTTTAACATTTCCTTCATCTATTCATTCGGTCATCCATCCACCCATGCTTTTATTCGTGAATCATTTGTTCTCTATTTAGTTCAACAACGACTACAGATTCTTTGGATTATTCTAGTATAACAAAGACTGCGGATAATAATGTTTTGGTGAGTGATTTCCGGAACAAATGTACTCTTTGTGAAGTATTGTGCGCCTTCACATCCTATAGCCTATTTCAAATGACAGTTCAGTATTTGTGCAAGCCGCCTCCTGGTCTCACCTTTCAGAACTGCTGCACATTTTCCTGCGTTCTTTTTTGCGTCTATACAACCATCTTCCTCTGTGAAATAAACTACAAATAATCGAAATTAGCATAAACTACAATCAAAGTTGCCTATCAGTGGCCATATAAGTAGTGCTTGTGTTTATGGTCGCTTAACTTGATATCGTCTTTTTTTCTAGTTGTGGTATTAGAAGGCTGTCAAGATAATCAACCTATTTTTTAGAGCGTGGCGTCCGACAATGCAAAAACGAGTGATCATGGACGAAATTATGAAAGTCTTCCCGAATACTTAAGCAACTCCTTGGATCCGCTTGATTCCACTACAACATCTACAGTCTCAGAAACTACAACGACGTTCTCAGTCGCTGAACGGCGGCCTCACCCACTTCTGGTAGAAACAACTCATATTGAGGTGGGAACAGAGTTTTGGTCCCTTGTAATGTCAAAACTACAGATACATGTCCCGTCAATTGTCATGGGTTTTTCATAGTACGATTGCTTGTAGGGACCGTACATACATAGTCAAGGATTGTTGCATAGATTCAAGCAGCTACAAGGAACTCCAAACGGCCGTGTGCAAGGGACGGAACAGCGGCGCGGAGTGGCACTCGGGTTGCGTGGTGCTGGCAGAGGCAGACAACCAGAACCACATGCAAAACCTCTGTGTCTCCGCCCAAGAGAGCCGCGCTGCTGTCCCGCCCCTTGCATACGGAGTTCCCTGTAATAAACTGTGCAAATGGAGTATTGTCCCACGCGAAGGGGTGTCCCAGCAACTGCGGTGTCAATTGAGGTGATGCCGCACCAAAGTGGCTGTATATTTTCGTAGACTTTTTCAACAACAGTTTCTGTCTTTGCATATTGAACTTCCACGTTGCTATCAACCGCACGTTTTGTGTATTTTCTTCTCAAGGATTTTTCGTCTTTCTTGGATCGCGAAACATCATCTGTGGATTTTTTTTTGCGAGGAGTGTTGAGCCGCAAGCATTTTTTCACAGAAAAATTTGCTACATTTGGGCTCACATTTAAGTTCCTTTTTCTACTCTTATTTTTTGCCTTTATTTGGCTCGATTTTACGCCTTTCTTTGCTGCTCTACATATTTATCAAATCTACATCAATAAAATATTCAATATATTCTCTTTATTTCTTTGATTACTCTAGGTCTACCATCCTCAAGGCGAATCCTTCACGGAATCAGCTGAGAGCACTACTGCGACCAGAGCTTCAGTGAATGTGCCAAACGAAATAGAGATCACGGTAGTTTTTTTTATGTGACTAGAGAAAATACTTCGTGATTCACCCATCTTCAGGCATCTCAAGGAGATCCTCCTGGATACGATGGGAAATCTTCTACAGAAGACATTCCATCACATCCGTTGCCACCGGCGGTGAATGCCATCCACCATCGATCTTCGTATCAGATCCAAGCGCCGTACTCTCCACCTCGTAAGCTTGTTGTAGTGCAGCAGAGGGGTCTCTGGTTTTTACTCGGTTATTCCAGGGACGAAACCGATGAAGAATGAAATATTCAAAGTGCGCTTCTCGGGCTACGAAACAAAAAGCGAGGAACCATACGCTGCTGTCCCGTCCAGAAGTGGCAGTAGTGATCTGCTGGAAAGATCTACTGTTTCATGTATGGTTATTTCACAAAAATACTGTTTACAAACCTCACACCTATTACTGATATTTGCTGCTGATGATTCGGAAGTGAAAAGATGTGCAAATTTTAATATCGGGAAAAGAGTGAGAAGACTGCGAGTAAACTTGGAGCTTTAAAAATTTTCAAATTGAGCGCGAAAGCATCAGAACACCGGAAATAAGGGAAATGTGACCCAAATTGAACCACGAAAATCACGAGCTGTACAAAGCGTAAAGGGTAGACACGAAACAGGGAACTATGTAGGCAGTTTCATAGATCTGTGAAATTGTTCCGTCTTTTTCTTCCTCCTCCTCTTCTTCTTCTTCTTATCCTCCACCTCCTCATTAGCCCTTCTACGCCAGAGATCACGATCTGGCTGTGTCTTTCGTAACTCCCTCATGTCTTTCCATACCGCATCTGTCCACCACTTCTTCACTATAAATTTGAACAGTACTGGTGAGGAAACCTTCATCGAACAGAGCAGTCACTGATGCTCACTGTACTTTTTTACTAGCAAAGCCCTTCGAAGGAGGGACATCCAAAATATGTACCATGGCGAATTAGAGATTTTTATAGCCAAAATTTTGATCCAGCCCATCCTCAGTTCTCATGTCTCGGAACCTGAAGTCGTCGTAATCACTCCTCGAAAATATTCGGGAGCCTAAGACATACAGTGGACGGCAAAGGCGGTGGCCCATTCACGGCCTCGCAAAGGACGCCGCGCGCGCCGAAAACGGTGCCGTCTGCCGCCGTTGTGCTGGTTAAAGCAGCTTTTCTACCCAATTCCAGGAACTGCCGTGGAACTTCGATCCGTAGGTGTAGGCAGGGAGCAGCAGGATCTAAAACAGCACACATCTACAACGAGTACACATTTCACTGTTTCTATAAAGTGAGCGAGGCTGAAGGACTCTCCTTTTTCAGAAATTTAAAGGTTTCTGAGCCTTTGCTTACTGTACCGCATCGATAATATAAAAAATGAACACTTCACTAGGGAGAAAGGAAAAATATGGTGTCAGCTGAAGGTCTACTCTCCAAAAAAGTCCATTGGAGAGCAAAAAAATCTATTCTGCAGGTCTACTGACAAAAACGACGCCTCAAGTTCCAAAAGAAAAAACGAAGAAACCCAAAGCACAAACTACAGCACAGTACTCACAATCTTATTTTTCCTCCGTCTTCAGATGTAGATGGGGAGCAGCGACATCTAAAAAGAGGTGATTTAGAGGAAGCACACCCGCAAACAACTGAAGACGAACGAGAAATGCGACGAAACATGAAAAAAAAACGGGAAAAGACCACCAAATCGTGTAGAAATCAGCTAGAAATAGCATAAAACCGGCAGAAGATATCGATCTCGGCGCGCGCGGCGCGGTCGCGCGGCGTTCTTCGCGAGGCCGTGAATGGGCCACCGCCCTTGCCGTCCACTGTAGATGTCCAGTCCACCTTTAATTCACCTACTTTTCAGATCAAACATGGAACAATAAGTACACCAGCAAACACCGAGACAGCGGCGTCATCGGAAAGCACGTGAGTTCCAGCTGTTGGAATGACATGGAATAACTAAATTTGAAAAAAAAAAATGCTTGGAATATTCGAAAGGACCCCACGAGCGTTAAATTTGTTACATGTCCCATTGGCACAAGGCGGTGTCGATCCTGCACAGAGGATAATCTGGAAAAAAGTACCTCAAGTACATATTGCATTGTTCAATGATATGTAAATATGCACAAGCTCGATGCATTCTGACAGGCAAAGACGTGCTGAAATGGTCGTGGCACCAGCCACAAAGATGTTGCTCTCAAAGGCTGGTTTAGGATGTGTACATTGATGCAAAGTCAAGTGCGACTTTTCAGGTATTTCCATAAGGAACAAACTGAATCCTGAAGAAGGAATTCTGTTGTTCCGAGCAAAAGAAAGAATAGAAACACATAGGATTATGTTGGTGGATTTGTAATAAAGGAAGAGAAGTAGTATGAACAAGATAAGTGCGATAAATGTGCGGATAATGCGATTTGGGAACGCAATGGAAGAAATAATGTTTCAGATACAGTTATTCTGACGTGTTATATATAGTGAGCGTCTATAGCGGTGGCTCTTTTGCGGCCTCGAGAGGGACTAAGCGCAGCCGTGCCGCGCGCGCCGCAATAGATGCTGTTTTCTGCCATTGTGCCATTTTTAGCAGCTTTCCCACCCATAACTGGAAGAGATTATCAAATCGGAAAGAAAAGCGCCCAGAAATAGCATTCCGGCGACAGACGGCAACGACACCGGCACGCGCGGCACGGTTGCGTGGCGTCCTCCCCGAGGCTGCGGATGGGCCACCGCCATCGACGTCCACTGTAATACATATACCTGGTGTCTTAAATCTTTTCGACTCTATGTACATCTTCTCTCTTCAATTCAAACACGTACATACCACGTCAATGCCTTCCAGCATCGACTGGGAAGTAGCACTTTCAAGATGGATCCTATGGTGGAAAAGTTCAGAAAAACTAGGAAGATGAAGGTGAATCAGCAAATATGCGGGAGAGTTTGGTTTTTTGTGGATCTTACTCGCTCTGCATGTGTTTTGGCAGCCAAATTTTAACTTTAAGCATGCGGTGGGAGCTACGAGATCACAGCTGAAGACGGAGCCCAGCGCCAAGTGCAACAGCGTTAAGCTGAAGAAGATTATGCACCAGGTAACACAGACACCCTTAAATTTCACTCGTTACAGAAGTGGTGAGGTATTGAGGTGGTCAAAGCTTTGGATCAGCACAAACACAGAAGTGTAGATCAAGAGTGCAAAGTAGCCAGGCTCCACTAATTGTAACGCATAGTATAGTGGGGTAACTTGAGGAGTGCGTATGTGACTTTCTCTGCAATTACGGCTGCGGCACCACCATGTCGGCTGGGTGATCAATCGTTCGATCGATGAGGGGATGCCGTAGAACGAATCTGATACAGTGCCATAGATCCGCCTCGTCCTCAAGGCGCACCGCCTGAGATCACACGTGGCGTCCTGCTGGCGATCGATACTCAGCCGGTTGGCTGCGGGAAGGCTGCCAGCAGGACGCCACCTGTGATCTCAGGCGGTGCGTCTTGAGGACGAGGCGGATCTACAGCACTGTAGAAGCTTTTATTAACTGACATTACGAGAACATCAAACTGGAGGGAGTCACACTATATATATACACATCAGAACTTACAAAGAAAAGTATAGGAATTAGTTTGAACCAGCTGATCATCCGTTTGATACCACGCCACAGGCATAATTGCAGAGTATAAAGTCGCAGGCGCACTCTTGGCTAAGCTACCGACTGTATGATCTATTAGCCTACAGAGGGCGCCTGATCCGACTTTGTCCGCAATTACGACTTTGCCCGCAGAATGGGTCTGGAAAGGTACAGTCCTTGTCGAAAAGATAGACGGATTGCGCGTGCGGTTTCATATCGTCGCGGCCGCAGAACCGCGTTGGGACCTACTGGACCCTCTCACTTGGAGCATGCTCTCTCCGCATCCATCGTTCAGGTCCCGCCGCGTTTCCGCAGTCACGGAATCCGTCTATCTTTTCGACAAGGACTGTATTTTAGCGGACGTCAGTGGGGAACCGTAAGAATGGAAGGAACGACACCATATGCATATTAAAAAAGTGCAAAAAATGGATCTGTTAACCGAAAAATGATGAGGTCGTAGTTGCGGACAAAGTCGGATCGGTCGTCCTCTGTGAGCTAATACATAGACTGTATAGTCTATCCGAAACGACGAGTCCGCCCACGCACGCGGGGATCGAGAGGCGGCGCCGCTGTGGCGGATGCTGTTGGCTGCCACGTCGTCCACGTCACAGCCAAATCATTGGCCAATACCATGAAGATAAGGATGAGACGTGATACGCAGATCAGGGATGATGACGTGGAGCGCTGCAAACGTGGCAGCTTCTCGATCCCGCGTGCGTGGGCGGACTTGTCGTTTCGGACAGACTATACCTCCAACTTTGTGAAATTGCAGAAAATGTCCTTCTCTGCGACCATATCCAAACAGATGATCTACTCAGCTGCTGTGATGACGTACCCACGTCGAATCGTGAACGTGATCTGCTCCCGCCATTCATTTTCGTATATTGTAGTGACGTCACCGATTTACTGTGAACATAGGAAAGCTCGGCTGACATGTTTTACCTTTTTGCAGCCATAATCCTACTATTTTGCTTAGAAGGCCTTCGGAAGAGGGTACTCTTTCAGGAAGGGTTTGTTGCTTCCTTTGTTCTTCAACTGAACTGCGGGGCATTCAAAGTCATAAGGAAATTACATAAAGCACGTGTTTCATCCAGCTCAATATATAGTTCCAGTGTGCACATTTCGATGAAGTGATCAGTTTTGTCGAAAATTGCTAAGAATCTCTTCTGTTTGTGGGACAATTTCATAAAATACATTCTTTCCTTTTCATGCAACTTTATTTCAGGAAAGAATTAGGCGTTACTTTGGAAGTGTGCGATACTTCCATTAAAGTTCCTTTTTTTTAGTATTTTCCTAAAACTATGAATAGATAGATATGAGTGCTGCGAAGGTACAATATGGATCGATAACGACGCAACCACGCGCCGAGTGCTCTTTTTGAAAAAAAATAAGCGAGGTCATTGTGTATTTGTACTAGTTGTTCCACTTGCACCAGTTAGTGTTCTCTGTCTTGTAATCGGAGACCCACCTGCATCTCTACATTATTTTCTTATTTTGTTCTATGTTTCGAGACATGCTCCTAAAAATTTTATTACAGTGGTCATGTATGTACAAACCCTGAGCACTAATTTATGTGCAATAAAAATTCAAATATTTCCTCATGTCTAACGTGAATATAAAGTGACGAGAAGAGACTATGAACAGATCGAACAGATCTGTCTTGGAATGTACCTGTGAAAACCTCAAAAGGCAATATGTAAGGCGATACAGAATGGACTGATATCATACTGTAGAGACCAGAGAAGCATCTGAGTGAAACGACCGCGACAGAGGCATCGAGCAAGTGCAGCTGTCAGTGCTCATGCTGTTGTTCAGCATCGTATACGCTGGTGTCCCACCGTCTTCTGAGTACTGAAATTCACTTGTTTTTCACTCGAACTGAAAGGCTAAAAATCTGACTGCGTCGACGGCGGTGGCCTCCTCGAGAAAGACGCCGCGCAACCGCTCTGCGCGTGCGGGGACCAATATCCGGGATGCTATTTCTTTGCGCCTTTCTTTTCGATTTGATCGAAAATCCTTAAAATCGGTTAGAAAAGCTGCTAGAAATAACATAGGGGCAACAGATGCCATCGATTCTGGCGCGCACCGCGCTCTTCTGGAGGCCGCGGAAAGGCCAACGTCATCGACGATCACTGTAACCGATAGTTTAGTGGATGTTATGGATGGCATGCGTTTTTTTTTGTAATGCAGCTTGCTTTCACACTTCATCTCCTTTCATCTCATAACTATATCTTTTACAATCTTCAAGGGACCAGGAAGGAACTGATCGGAACAGACGATACTCCGGAAATAACTTTTTTCTAAGGCTATTCTCAAATAGCATCGTTATAACCAGGAGAGGATTCGGACCTAAATTTTTGGGTGCGATGCGTGTTTTATGAATTATTTTAATCAAAACGTAAGCGTTGCAGTGCTGCGAGGTTCTGTCTCTTAATCATTTTTGACAATGGTCAACTCATTTGAATGCATGGATTAACGCAATCAAGCTTGTTAGTTAGCTATCGACTGGAGCAAAAGTCTCAGAAAGAAACTAAAGAAGAGATTGAAGATACTTCATAGATACTATGAAATACTATGAACTAGAGCTGACCCTTCGCTCGATGAACTTCGACGCATTCAGAATTGGAGCACAATTGGTTCGAATCCTTGCTGTCTGCTTTTTGAATGGAGAAAGCTGAAATGTTGCATTCACCATTCATAGAATTCTTAAATTCTAACTGGCCAGTTCCAAAAAAGTACTCACACTTGTCACGTCAATGCAGCAAAGGCAAACGCAGATGAAGAGGACGATGATGGTGAAGACGAGCACAGCGATGAGTAATACTGGGTAATGGCAATTACAAGCCATACGGCCCTCAAGTTCCTGCTCGGTAGACATTGGTTGCAGGCTAGAACAATGTTTTTATTTATTGTGATGCAGTGAGAATGTGGTTGATAGGCGCATTTCCTACTGGAACGGATTGTCGGTGAAGAAACTGGAGTTTGTGTCACGTTGAAGGGATATAAGAATAACGATCCTCTGGTCAACAGTATGAGCGAAAACCGAACAGTAGCAATTGAGTGCATGAGAATGAGTACAGTCGGGTCCGGCAGCCACTGCAAATGGGCGCCGGCGGGCGCCGGCCGCCGCCACCCTCCGGCGCCCCGGTATTAATGAGCTATAAATCACTCGAGCTTGGGAGAAAGCGAAGAAAAATACAATTTTAGTCCACAGTAGACAGAGTGCAGTGGATATCTTAAGGCTATAAAGCAGGGGACCATCTTCACAACTTTCACGTTTTTTCATTTCTGTGATTTTCATGGGGAAAGATTTCTGAATACACAATAAGCGAAGCCAACTCTTCCATTTTCTGCTATAGTACACTGCTTCGCGAATACAAAAATGGCCGTTATTCTTCTATAGATGGACACAGTACTTCAGTTATCCCATCTGAATAATAAAGCTCATCCAATTCGGGATCCTCAGAAATAATTGAAATCCGTACAAACTGTTCCATATCCATTGCGAAGTAGTTCTACCGCTGTCATTTATCTTTCGTGGAGCAGTCCTTTACGGCGGAGTTACTCTCTCCCGGTTTCCCTCAACTTTGAAAAAGTGGTTTTTCACTATTACTTACACTATTACTATTACTTACACTTACACTTATCGTAGTTTATCTTTGAAATTTATGCAAAACGTTGCCGGATGCCTTCCTGGACTACCCGAAGGAGATCACGGGGGACGTTCTAAGCAGTGAACCCCAAACACTGCGATACTTAACTCTGGATCTCCAACGGAGTGGAACCAGCGATAGGGACAGATTGCAATCTGCCGCTCAAACCACTGAGCCATCCGGGCTACTTTTTATGTTGGAGTTTGTTACATAACTGCAGCAGCAGTAGGCAGCATATTATATGTATTTGCAAAAAGGGGGCACAGGACAGGATTCGATCCCCTGACCACCACAACGTCGGTCATTCGCTCAACCCACTGAGCTATGCGCGCACGCGATGCAACATATAAATGGTGTCCACTATTACTTACACTTACATTTATCGTAGTTTATCATAGAAATTTAGGTGAAAAGGGAGTTAGGTGGGGCCAATCCTGTGAAGCCTAAGCCTAAGCCTTAAACCCATTCTTAAGCATAAGGTTAAGCTTAATAAATACAATTCTTCACTCTTCAGTTTTATCATCCTTATTGCGCCAGAATAAATCTGTTTTTAACAACTTTGATTTCAAGAATAACTCAGGAAAAAAGAACTTTATTTCTTTGAGAGGTACATGGCATGAGGCTGACGTACTATGCACAAGCATGTTTTTTGTCGTAATGGTGAATGGAATGCGAATAATCTGAGCTTATCACAGACGCATTTTCCAGCTCCTGTTTGATTTATGTACGTACAGGTTGGGAGAGGTTGAGTTGAGGTGCCACATTAATTCTTCTAAGTTGAATTGATCACATAGTTTATTCTTCAACTCTACCTACACTGTATAAGAACACAATAGGAAAGAGAGATTAACTATTTAAGAGGAATGTCTTACTTATTTTTGCTCACAGTTCATAGTCATAGTTCATAGTAGAATAAATCATCATAAAATAATGGTCAAAATATCCACTGTAATACTGCGAGGCCGAGACATGATGGACTACCTGCCATTTTTGTGTTTATTTGCAATTTCTTTGTGTCCTATCTAGTGCTTCCGAAGTGAGTTTCGAGTTTCAAGTTGCCGATAAGCTTACATCAAATGCTGTGATGATAAATAAATAAGCAAATAAATAAATAAATAAATAATGATTGTACACATGGTTAGATTTGACTAAAGACAAAAGTAAGACAAAAATTGGACGGGAACCCATCTAACTCTAACTTTCAACAACTTGCTTAATGTGAGTTGATTCTCAGGTATATTAGTTACTGAAAAGTACCTACAATCTAGTTTCATTTCACTATTACTTCCAAACTCTCATCATATGTATGTTAGAAGACTACCAATGCAGGATAAACCTAGCTTTGTTGTGTATCCTATGCTTATACTAGGCATGGACAAGCACCCATGGCGATTAACTCTTACTTTTTAGGGTTTAAAAATTCCAGTTGTGCATTGAAGCCAGCAGGTCTACGAAATCGCGGACGTCCGCTCACGAGAATGTTTACAGTAACGAAAGTGACGTAGTGATTAAACATTTCTTCGCTTATCATGTCCGCGGTTTGTATAAACATGATCACAAGGGGGATTAATCAGATATTTGAGGGAGCGGTCAAGAAGTATGTGCGCCTCGACGCGCCTTTGTGTGCCTATCAGCGACGTTGGATCAATGGCGCATAGATGTACTGACCAATCAGAGCGGAGCAACATGTCATCAAACCAGGTTTGTCACAAATTAATTCCGTTGATTACGATATACAGATAAAAACAGACGTGTTTTTGAAGTGTCCTCTGAGAACCAATCCACATCACCTCCCAGCCGAAGTGGGCGCATTAACATCGCTTCCATATTTGTATAGAAAATTATATGAAACACTTGAAATAAACAAATTAATATATGTACTTAGTTCTACGATTCCGCAGCCAACTTTGCAAAGGAACTGCGGTGCCGGTCAACCACTCTTGCATCGCAGAATACCGCCCATCTAATCTGCCGAGCCGCGCCACCTACGCGATGCGGTAGACCAGCTGGGTGCAGAGATTGCCTGGCTATGCAGGTATCGATGTTTTAGTTATTTTTTTCACTCAAGCATCTAGGGAAGAAGATAAAAGCACAAGGAAAACGGCGGAGAACATTGTACGACGATAGCAGCATCCAGTTGGTCTACCGCGCCGCGTAGCTGGTGTGGCACTGAAATCCAGACACCCTATATTGGACAAGTTCTCACTCCATATCGCTACAGAAACATTCGATATTTTAACTGATTAACGACGGAATAAATAGAAGAATGAGCATATGGAATGAAGGAGTAGAAGATAAGTTTTCGGAGAATTGTATGCAATAGAAATATGGATGAGCAGGAAATTTGATTAACAAATATTATGAGATGGGAGCGAGACGAGCCGGCGCTCGAATTTTCGTGAATGCTGGTTCAACCTAAGTTCAAAGCACATTATCGGAGTAGATAGAGACTTATGAAAGCTAAATACAGGATAAAATCCATGGCTGGGTCAAAAAGATACAATGGGAAAGCAACTAGCACCAGTTTACATTGCTAAGTGGGCGGGATCGTGCAGTGATACGATGAGGCCTGCGCAAACAGAGAAAAAGTGATCGACCTCGCAGCCGGCTCCTTCAGCTCTGGCTCACATGTAATCTAAAGCACTCCAGTACTTGAGCACATAACTTACGAGTACAATTCTTTTGGTTAGGCTTGGTAAAATTCGGCAGTTACACCGGTTGGGGCAGGGCTTAGACGACGACCGCAGTGGCGCATTCGGGCGGGCGATTTTTGCATGGAAGAATGTTGGGATCGGTTATTTCAGCGAACATATGCATGGCTCTTTCTTAAATATTCTCATCTCTACTTGCATTCAAAACTTCACGGCAATGCATGTGAAAAATGGAAATGCGGAGAAAGAGTACCGAATTGCACACCATTAAGGCATTAGTTTAGTAACCAATGCGGCTTTCTCGCGTCTTTTTTGTCGTTGAAAATTGACGTTCTTCAAAACGTTCATTCTTACTGAAATAATCCCCATTAAACATAAACTGAACACGCTATAAAAATCCTATCCACGGCGGAAGTAACGAACTTTTGAGAGAAGGAACGCAAACCCAAGCCAAAAATGTCCAGGTAGTTAAAATCAGGTAGTTACCTGGAACTTACCAGCCTGGTACGTATCTTGAAGAGAAAAAGCAAGCTCAGGAACCGTCTTGATCACGGACCGAGTATACATGGCCCGTTTGTTCAGAGAGGGACGATTTAGTGATTTCGTCTGCATCTACGACCACACTGGTTCCACCCAGGCCCCGGCACAGGGCCAAAATCAAAACGAAGCTCCCTTTGAAAAACCAAAATTTTACGAAGCTCTCCTTGAACTTGCAAACGAAAGAGAACTTTAAGCCACTTTGGAAGTCGGAGTCCCAGGGAACAGCTTGTGTGGAAGTCGGAGTCCCAGGGAACAGCTTGTGCTAGGGCACGAGTTCATTGCTCAGACTATAATCTCAGGAACGTAAAGGCACAACATTCTGAAGCAACTGGTACTTCCACCAATGGGGGAGGGGACGGCAGGCCGCTTCTGGAAGGAAATTTTACAAAGTGGTAGTGAGCAAACATCAAAATGGAGGGAATCACACCACACACATACAAGCTTATGCACGAAACGGAGTAAATATAATAAAGAGAAAACTTCAAAAATCCGTAAATACTACAGTAATGCGAAAAATTTTTTTCTATTACACAAAATGTGTAAGAAATAGATAAGTTGGCCGACACCGTGCTGAGGTCGTAATTGCAGACAAAGTCACTCCATCGGCCCTCTCTGAGCTAGCAGACTATACCTACTATCTACGTTCATCATTTTATCTTGTATTGCAACTATTGCTTCTTTTTCGTTTTTTTTTATTTTTTAATTTTTACATCATAATCCGTATCTCTTCCTTGAGTATGATTGGCATTTCTCAATATATTGCTATCGCAGGTTCTTCCTTATTACAATTTGTTGCTGTGGTGATGGGATGTGCTTGCCTCCTTTCTTTTTTCTTCATAGGACTCTCCTCGGCTAGCTTTTCCCCGTGAGCTGTCTGAGCACACCTAAACTAGGGTAGGGGGGGGGGGTCACTATATGTATTGTGCCACGTCGTCCAGGTTTAGAATCAACAAATACTCGCAAACTATGTTTATGCACTACGAACAAGCTTTCAATGAGTGAATTTTTATTGCCATTGCATTTACTGGACAATACAAAGGCCTTCTACAACGCTACATTTGCAGTTACAGTTACAGTCTGCATCTTTCGTGCATGGATTTCCAGTTTCGTAGATGTACGATTTCAGCATATTTCCTCTGAAGATGGTTCAACTCAGGAAATGAACACATGAATAAATTGGTGAAACATCAGGAGATGAACAAACTTTGGATTGTATTGGCAGACAGCCAATGTCTGCGTTGGACACCATTCGACGTAACATCCCAGCTTGTAGCTGTCCTGCCAGACCATCTCAAGAAAGAGGAATAATTGCTTATCTCACCCGGTATTACGTATATTCTAAGAGCTCCACCTGTGTATAGTGGCCAATTTGAGTCTTTGGTCGGTTAACGAGCGCAAGGTCGAAGTAATTCTTCTGTCCAACCCCGTACATTTCCAGCTCACCAAACCACTTCTTGCTAGCCTGAATTCACTTATCCTGATCAGAATCAAACTGACGATTAGCTGATACTTAATCCATTACCATTTCGGCTACATTGGTCTTGTTCATGTTAAGTGCTGTGATTGTGTAGACATTTTCGCCAAGTTCAGCTCGCTCTTCCTTTGGAGAATGCCCGAATTTGCACCTCTTCGCATGTTTCATAGCTGTAGCTTCGATGCTACAGTCATAGATCTGCAAGACACTTGCTACATTTCGGAATGACTTGTACTGGGTGTACCAGGTAGCCTATCATTACCCCCGTTCTTGACTTTTCTAGGAACAACATATCCCTCGTCACCGTTTCCTGGTAGCGCCTCGTCAACGAGCAAACCCCCAGATCCTACCCCTTTTTTGTGGCTTTCTTCTTGTTATCGCGTTTCTCTTTTCGGCTCCCCCTTTTTTCCATAAAGTCCATAATTTGAGGCATCAAAGCTTTTTTTAGCTGTTATAATTAAGGAACAGTGTGGATGCCATGTAGAAACCTTGTCAAAAATAAGAATTTCAAGAGCTGAATGCAAGGATGGATATCTGTCAAAACAAGGATCAGAACGTTACCCGAGCATCTATTCTCGGTTTCGATACCATGTACTGTACCGATGGGCGCCAGGGACAAGACTCTCTGTATTTCTGAAATGTCGTAACCCCATAGATCTATGTGACTTATCTAGAACGGGCTACGCGTCGAAGCCTAGCGTCGCATGCAAGACACTACTCCTAGACTCCGTGAGGGAATTAAGAAGGGGGGAGGGGGCGATGGGTCAGAAAACCACAAGCAGTTTGCACTTCCTATGCAACTATGTATGTAACTTCGCCAACTTGCACTATTCGGATACCCACTGCAAAGCTGAGGATCGACTACTTGGCTATAACTGGTACTGTTTTGTCCCGCAAATCATGGGCATTACCCAAATCTTGTTGTCGCTGTGTTGGAGCATCGCTGCAGCATCTTCGCCTACAAGCTAGAAGTACCCGGTTCCGAGGCAGCAAACACATGTCATTGCTCGGAAAAGTCATACTCTAGCGGCTATTTTCATGGAACGTCTTAGTTTACGTATGAAACTTCAGTATTCTTGTGCACCATGAGTCATCACCGCTGCGGACATCGCTACTTGTGCAAAACAAGTTTTGGGCGGAGCATCGCTGTGGTCACTGGTGCACGAGCTACCCGATAATCGATACGCAAAAAAATCGATATCGCCTGACTGGCGGCGACGCTAGGGCTATAATCCTTACAGTATGGTACCAGCTTAATGCAGTGAACTTACCATCTTCTTCATCCTTGCTGCCTTTGGTGCATTGCCACCTAGCTTGTCCTTAGCTTGACCCTTAGCGACAAGAGACCTAAAAAACATACCTCGTCAAGGAAGCATATGGCAATGCATCATCCTGAACGCACCTGAACTGGTTGTGCATGTCGAGGAATTTCTGTCTTGCGGCGTCACTCATTCCATTATCGTTTTTACAAGATGCTGAATTGATGATTCACACGGATGTTCAGTCCAAGGAAATTGTTAACACAGAATGTAAAGAGACAAGCACGAACCTTTGCTTGGAGAGACAAGTGGCTTGCTGCTGTTATTGCCTTTGTCACTGTCGCTATCGCTGCCGTTGTCTTTGTCACTGCCAGTGCTATTGGTGGAGAAACCGCCGATTTTGCAAAGACCATTAGAGCACGTCGAGCCAAAGTAGGTATTACAATCATCATCTTTCTTGCAGGCTTCTCCTCGCTCCCACATGATGGTATCCGGTAAGGTGCCACTAAAATGTTCTTCTGGTGATCTGTGTGCGACATTCAGGAGGAACTTTGGGAAATTTCCATTTGTTCCAGACTACTTAGCAGATCTTACTCTACATAGGATTGTTCTCAAAATTAGAAACTCCAAAATTGCTGCCGAAAAAATTCCCATCCTGACTGAGAAACTAGAAACTCACACTTTATCATAAAGGCAGGTGACGAGGAAGCTTTCTCCGCATTTTTTGTAAGCACATCCTAACTTTGTGGCCTTCGAGTGTGCCATCTGTATAGCAATTTTTGCAGTTGAGTACCTGCACCTAGAGCAACGGCTTGCTCAACTCACGTTTGCGAATTGACACAACATTCCATCATATTTGTTAGAGGGACTATTCATGCCGAAGAACTTCACTGTATTCACCCAGTTACTCATAGCAATGGATGCAAAGATCTCATCTGGAAGGCTTCCACCAGACATCCTAAAACGAAAATTCAAACACTCACTGCAGACGTGCACATGGCTGACTGCTTTTCAAACTTACGCGATGTTATTCTGACCAAAACTACCAGGCACTGCTTCTGAAACACAGTTGGAGATGGCTTGCTGAGCTTTACGTTCCATCTCGCAGTCCCATGTCTGAAAAAGGAATAAAATACCATGAGAAATCTCGCTTGAACTCACGGCGTCATTTGAGTTTCAGTTCTGTTCTTGAGAGTAATGTTGTTGAAAGTGTCTATTGGTTCAGTTCAGCCCTGAAATATCGGCTAGAAACGAGGGTTTTCCATGGATTAATTGTTTCCAAACAATTTCTCTTTCGGGTATGCTTAAGAATGAACTTTTCCTTCTACCTTTTACCTATGAACCGAATATTTATAGAGCACTTTCGAGAAGCTTGAAAAATAGAGGTCATCTTTTTTCGCTCCTGAATATTTTGGTGCATTCAAAGCTCTGGGAGGTCTAATGAAAAAAATCAAATTTGATGCGTTCCTGTGGTAAAACAAATAAGCCAAGGGTGAACTGAACCAGAAGAAAGCCGATTCGTATGTAGGAAAACAAATGCACAGATACCATGTCATGGTCAGTCAGACATTGTTATTAAAAGAAAAGATTTCCCAAAAATTTTGAAAATCTAGCAGTATCTTCAAGTTAGAGCACGTCTCACCAGTTCGTACATATTCCTCGCAGGTCCCAGGAATCCGATTTTGTTCTCCTGTTTGCCAAACGCTATATTTCTGCGAAGATCGTTGTGGGTGTCAAGGAAAACTGCTCTCATTGCGTCTGTCGAGGCAAGATCTTTGGAGCAGTTGTAACCTGAAGTGGCGATTCTTTGGGTCTTGTTTCCGGAGCCATGCTATAGTCGTATCAAAAACAGATTTTCATTAGTAACTTACCCGCTTCCACTTTTTGTCCCAGAATGACCTAAATTGCCTCACGTATTGGTTTTACATTGTAGGCTTCCCTTACAAAGGCGTAAAGGACTTACCACGACGCCAACTATAGATAGGAACATCTTACTCCGTTGATAATATGGGACAAAAAGAGCTCACGCCATTTTATATATAGTCACAACTAAATTGTACACGTGTGCGAACGTTGCGTGTGAAGCTGAGTACACAGAAATATTTGACCGCACTTCGGATTAGAAATGTTTGTAGCAAAATATAGTGAAAGTCCATTTTAAGGACTAATCACCTTTTCAGAGACAAATGTTATATTCATATAGTTTTCGAGGATTCACAGGGTTGGTAGTTATTTAACGCTTAGTATCAATCAAGATCATTAAGTAGTATGGAGAGCCCTTGGGCCCATTGCCTTAGCCCACACTGGCTTGGTATTTATGAAAAAGATCCGGACGAACACATGTTAGCAAATCAAAATTGCAGCTCAGCGCTTACCATTGCTTTGTAGTTTATAAGGTAGCCAATGAAGGTGACCGTCGTTGGTCTGCTTACACTAGTTAGGACCAAATGAATCCCATCCCTGACTAGCTTATACAATTAGTGTATATTCCAATTTCGCCCAATTCCGTTTTCGCAAATGATCTGCTGAAAATTTCAAGATGCGTTCTCGGAGGCTTTGTTTACCTTGCAGATGAATTCTTGACCATTTAGATGGCGGGTTTTGCTCTATACCACCCATGCCTTGTATGAAAGAAAAAATTCAAGAGCCTTCCGGTGTCGGGCCAACCAATGACGTTCGACCAAAATCCATTTTGGTCAGTTTTGGTTCTCGCTGTTTCCATAGTTGTTCCAGCATTGCCTCTAGTACCGCCTGTATCAACCGCTCGTGCAGCTGCACTTAGTGAAGGCCTTTCTAAACGATAAACTTTGATATCCGGTCCATTTCTCTACCGATACGCACTATAAAATTCATGTTCTCAGCTGTGCAAGCAAGTCTTCAGAACAGCCATGGTGAACTTTACCAGCAGTGTACTTTCAACAGATTTAGGTCTGCGTAAGATACACGTGATATCTTTCGTTTCGTTTCTTGCAACGACCTAAAGTGGTGTTCGTCTCGTACTTTGGCGATTGAATGTGACGTTGGAAATTTGTTTAATCACGACATCAAGGTCACTTCTTCACATAGGACTACAGGCAAAACTTGTTACCTTGGAATCCAAAAGTAACGTAAGAATAGAAAATTAATAAAATCTGCTGCTCGTTTTTGACCTATGGCATGTTATATAGCTTCAACTTTACCAGAAAGACAAGTAGGAAATTCTGAAGTAGGATCAGTGTTCCAGCTCATACGTATTTGATTTCGGATGTCACATCACGTGTAGTGGTAGGAATTCGGCCATTTCTGTCATATTACCATTGTTTCAGTGTGCTACTCGTAATCCATAAGAAGGATCTTTTTTTGTGTTACCAGTTTTCTTTTTTTTTGCTTCGCCTTGTCATTCAGGCTAAATATATTCTGTAGAAGAAGTTGCGCAGTTGGACAGTCTTTGGTCTGCTCATACTATTCTGTAGAAGAAGTTGAACGGAAACAGTGAGCAGTTTCTCCACCAGACTGTATTTTTACAATTTGTATGGAAACAATATTGTGGTAAATTTTTAATATTTTATTTTTCTAGTATAGTTCGTGAGAATATTTTTCAAATCTGTGGATTACTGTCCTTTCACTTTACTGTAGAACTTGTATGATCCGTCCTTGGCTTCGCAGCTGAAACATGAGGAAATTCATCTGAAAACATATCTATGATGGAGAAATGTTACCAAATAACGTACTGGTAGTCCAAATTTCCGGCTGAGACTTTTCCATTAATAGGAATCAGATCGTCCACGGCCTCTACCTGAAAAGATGCACAAATTTAATAACAAATTTAGAAATTTTGCACAAAAATGCACATAAAAAGATGGTGAATCAAAGACGATTTCTCCCTGATATCTATTATGAATTATATTGTATATTATAAATTCACATACACGGCATCCAGCAATTTCCACTCTTCCGCGTTCTTTGCATGTCTTCTCGAAGTATTGGTTCTCAACCCATTTTTCACCTGTAATTGATGGACATAGGCGCAGTTTCAGTGGTAGACACCTGTTGTTTGTGAGGAAGCATTCTAAAGTCCAACCTTGTTTCCGCTCTTTGCCTTCAGCATCTTTGCAGTTGGCGTCAATAGCTCGGTCGAGCACTCCCAGCGTCACCGTTCCATTGGCATGTTTCTTGCACTCCATTTCGAAACCATCCACCTTACAAGGACGAAAAATCAAGTCAGCAATTCATCTGTTCCCTCACTCTCGAAATCGTTGACCCCGGATGTGCGCATTTTTATGGGATGGTTTCAGGAAAATTATGGAAGAAGAAACTTGAGAGCAGTAAAATGTCTCCACCTACCGATTTTTTCTCTCCATCCTTAATGAGGGTACCTGATTTGGTGATGCACCCGACGAACTTAGTAACTCCGTTCTCCTCACATTTGAATTGGAAGGACTTATCTTGCCATTCGGATCCTGAACTGTGTATTCTTGTCTAGTCATTGCTGTAGGATGGGAAACGAGTCTGGGCGAAGAGAAATTTAATTTTTACTTGTACAAACCAAACCGGTAGAGGTCAGTACGTGTTTCTGAATAGAGTCTCGAACATAGATAATGGAATTCCCAAACAAATCGATCCAAAGAGGATCAGAGTTTCTGAAAATCGATCCAAAGAGGATCAGAGTTTCTGAATAATTTACTTAATTAACGTGATCAGGTATTTTAGCTAAAGGGCTATTCGAGTACGGATCGTATGACGCTGATGTTATTTCATTTTCATTTTCATTTCCATACGTCTAAAACGTGCTAACAACAAAGGAAAAAAGAGAGACCATAAAGTGCAACTAGGATTACAACAAAGCAAATTGATGTACGAATTGGACACAGTGATTTTATTGATCCCGCCACGATTTTAAATTATTTACCGTGACTGGATGGATAACCATACAACGGCGATGAGCATCAGCTCAGTGAATTTAACTTGCGGTGAGATTTATGGTGCTCATAAAACCAAATCAATGAACCATTGTGAGCAGTAACAATCCGAGAATTGCGACCTTTTTGAAGGAAACCTTTTCCAGCAAGGCTTTCCATGAAATCAAGGAGTTTTAAAGGCAGAGTACAGTCGGGTCCGGCAGCCACTGCAAATGGGCGCCGGCGGGCGCCGGCCGCCGCCACGCCCCAGTATTAATGAGCTATAAATCACTCGAGCTCGGGAGAAAGCGAAGAACGATACAATTTTAGTCCATACTAGACAGAGTGCAGTGGATATGTTAAGGCTATAAAGCAGGGGACCATTTTCACAACTTTCATGTTTTTTTATTTTTGTGATTTTCATGGGGAAAGATTTCTGAATACACAATAAGCGAAGCCAACTCTTCCATTTTCTGCTATAGTACACTGTTTCGCGAATACAAAAATGGCCGTTATTCTTCTATGGATGGACACAGTACTTCAATTATCCCATCTGAATAATAAAGCTCATCCAATTCGGGATCCTCAGAAATAATTGAAAAATTGTTCCATATCCATTGCAAAGTAGTTCTACCGCTGTCATTTATCTTTCGTGGAGCAGTCCTTTACGGCGGAGCTACTCTCTCCCGGTTTCCCTCAACTTTGAAAAAGTGGTTTTTCACTATTACTTACACTATTACTATAACTTACACTTACACTTATCGTAGTTTATCTTCGAAATTTATGCAAAACGTTGCCGGATGCCTTCCTGGACTACCCGAAGGAGATCACGGGGGACGTTCCAAGCAGTGAACCCCAAACACTGCGATACTTAACTCTGGATCTCCACGGAGTGGAACCAGCGATAGGGACAGATTGCAATCTGCCGCTCAAACCACTGAGCCATCCGGGCTACTTTTTATGTTGGAGTTTGTTAGATAACTGCAGCAGTCGTAGGCAGCATACTATATGTATTTGCAAAACGGGGTCACAGGGCAGGATTCGATCCCCTGACCACCACAACGTCGATCATTCGCTCAACCCACTGAGCTATGCGCGCACGCGATGCAACGCACAGATGGTGTCCGCTATTACTTACACTTACACTTATCGTATTTAGTTTATCTTAGAAATTTAGGTGAAAAGGGAGTTGGGTGGGGCCAGTCCTGTGAAGCCTAAGCCTAAGCCTTAAACCCATTCTTAAGCATAGGGTTAGGCTTATCTACCCTGTCTACTATGGACTAAAATTGTATTTTTCTTCGCTTTCTCCCAAGCTCGAGTGATTTATAGCTCATTAATACCGGGGCGCCGGAGGGTGGCGGCGCGCCCGCCGGCGCCCATTTGCAGTGGCTGCCGGACCGGATTGTACCACCTCAGAATCGTTTTTAAAATTTTCGTAGGAAAAAATCTTCGGTAGCTGATGATCAGAATGGTATACATGAATCCCCGCAGAACTGCCAAAAAGCCCCTTTCCGAGCACCAACATTTGGGGATATTGTGCGCGCAGCCAAGGCGGGATTGCAGGATTTTCGCGCCGTATTCTTCCTTGTTCGTCAAGCCTGGAGCGCAATTTCTATTCAGTTGAGGAGTGGATGAGAAACTCTCTCGAGGAGTACGAATTCCGCTAAAAGGAGTTCTCAAGGTAGTAAATTATACAGACAGCACCTCGGCACCGCCTCCCGGCTCCGCCCTCAGGCTCTACAGGGGTTTTGGGCCGACAAGGGATTTCAGCAGTTTTGCACGGAATCACATATACCATTATGATCGCTGCCCGTGGAGATTCTTTTTACTTGAAAATATCAGAATTTGACGCCTTGAATCCTGGTTTGGGGCCTTTAACTTGCTTCTAATATGCTTGAGCAACTATGACTCTCGTAAGAATTGAATTTCGAAGCTGTACTCTACTTAAATAGAGTAACCTATGGTGGGAAAAACCAAAAGTAGCAACATTTTTGCTCGCTCTGTGTGTGCGTGTCGCCTACTTCATGTGCGATCTCTGATCCCTACCAGCCGCCACTCCCTTTTCCTTCAAAGGTCAAGAACTGTGAACCAAGGCCATAAAAAAGTCCGATTTAAAGGGCAGATTTCTCAACTTTCCAACAAAAAAAGCGACAAGCAGAGTGGAACCTTCCAATTCACAAATAGGAGAAAACTTTTCAAGGATTCTGAGCAGAGAAATTCTTCTAAAGGCTCAAGAGTGTTTTACCGAATGGATGACCGCTGCAGGAGGCGTGCTTGTTCATCTTCTGCTGTAGGGTGATCTGGCCTGCAGGGCTCATTTTGCATTCCCAAACGTGGTCGCCAATGTCCACTTCGCCGTTGACTGGCACCTAAAGGTGACATTTTGATGTCCACATCCAAATTTCTGTGCTAGAATTCATGACGATGCCGCACTCAGTCTCGGAAAATAGTCGTCAATTTTCGCAAATATGACTCTAGTAAGTTATTCCTATACTCTATCTATTTATGTAAAAAAGGGCCGCAGTGCTTACCACTGTCTTATCGGGAGTGACACATCCAGAAACTTCTGTTCGCCACGATCCATTCGGCTCAATTTTGCACTTCATCTTGAACGCCTCATTTTCGGTCTGGAAAAATCGTTCATATTTTTGTGCAACTCGGCTGGTAGTGATGTTTCTTCTAATGGATCTTAGCATCCCTATCCCCCAAATACCTACGATTTTGATCCAATGCGTATTAATTTTGAAATGAAAATGAATAACAGAGAATGTGAGGTGACACTTCATTTACATTTTGCATTTTTCGAAGACATTTTGTTGACATAGAAACTCTCAAAAATATAAATCAAAGCAATATTACATTAGGATCTCACATTAACAGTAGATTTGTTTTTATATCAAGAATATATAAATATTAAATTTTTGGGTCAATGTCGAAGTACAGGAAACTCCAAACGTCCGTGTTAAAGGGGCGGGACCGCGGAGCGGGGTGGCACCCGAGTTTCCTGCTGCTGGCAGAACCAGACAACCAGAGCCAGCATGCGGAGCCCCTGCGTCTCTGCCCAAGAGAGCCGCGCCACAGCCTCGCCACTTGTACACGTCATTCGGAGTTCATTGTATATCATGTCTTTTTCATAATATTATGTGTTAGCCTTTTTACCCTATATGAGAATATTAACATAATGGTAATATTTGTATCTATATCAGTGGCATCCCAACTAAACTGCTTGGAAGTGCTGAAATTCTAATTGCTCAGACAAATCCCGCCCACTTTTGCGTGCCAGACGGTAAAAATGGCAGACGGTTCACACTACTCAACTCGAACCTCCGCAAAAAAGCTGGTCGCACCTATGAAATCTTTCATCGCTGATATTTCAGACGTTTTCTTGCAAAAATACATTAAACCTTTCACGACTCACCCATTCCTCATCGTTCTTATACGTTTTTCCTTTAAATTGGCAAGCCAACACGCCACCCAAGCACAGGTAGATATAGCAGAACCTCATGCTGTAATACGACAAGCAATTGTTACAACAGTGTTCGCGTACGGAAGCAAAAATCCAACTCGTCAGCGACAATTTAAGAAGAAGAAACGGAACCACGAAATTTTTGCATGGGGAAAGAAAAGACAGTGACACAACGGTTGAGCTTTCAATTTTTTCCGAGATTGGCATATTTTGCTCCCCTTCATTTGGTTTATTTAGGCGAATTACAGCTCCTACAAGTTATATAGAGTGAAAGGGCAACAATTCATTGATCTGGAGCTTTTTTCACAAATTCCGTTGTCTAGGCTTATCTGGTACTGCTCTCATCTCGTTTCATACATACGATCGACTAGAAGGACGATCACAAGTATGGCGGTGATGACTGGCGGTTCATTAGGTGCTGTCACAGTTGGAGACAAAAGTTCCGCATCACTCAGTTAATCGAGTGAGCAAAAAGTGATTTGAGTGTCAGAGATTGCTTTCAGAACAAAATTAAAGAAAAAAAAGTAGCAGGAAATTAACGCAAGATGCACCGCTAGGAAACAAGAAGCGATGCGTTTTGGGCGGAGACAGCTTGAAAAAAGCAAACTGAGCCGTGATTCACAAGAATTAGCTTAATTTCAGAAGCACTGCAACAGAATATCAGGTGTCAACGTGTTTAGGCTATGACCGTCTGCAGAGCTGCTTTGGTTACTGGAGTGTGACACTCCTCTTCTATGCACATACACTCCTTTCTGCCTTTGGTCTTCTTTTTAACAAATACCTGAGAGGAGGAACAAGAACTCACACAATTACACATTTGTCTTTCAAGTCGCATAGAAGTATAGTAAATTTTCGCTTCTGTGCTTCGGCGTGGATGGGAAGGGTTCGAAGAAAAAAAACCGAGTTCTCCGCCATTTTCTGGACCCGGACGGCCGGATTTCACAAGTAAAATTATCCAAGCTAATAATACTGATATGAAATAGTTGAGAGAAAAATTTTCTAACGACGGCATTAAAATGAGCTAACACTGGTTTCCAACTATTCCAGGAAGAGTTTCAAACTTTGGCGACATATTCTCAGGGAAGCGGAAAGGCACCGCTCCTTCATATCCACCCCTGAATCTCCCAGTTCTTCATAATGTCAGATGGTAGGACGACAATACGAACAGGCTCAGCTTTCGAATAATTTTGTTTCTTAGAAAACCACTCTATGGACAAATACATTCATGGTCAGGCTGTTTATATACCTCGTCGTTATGTTCGGCACAGCTGTAATGTTTCCTCCACTCCTTGTGTTTCTGCATTCCACAGATGATTGCAAGATCAATCACTTCAAAATCTCCTCGCTATGTCCTGTATCTGCAGTTTTTCTTCCTGCTGTACTTTATTTCCCACCTGCTCGATATTTGTTCGACTGGTTTCTGATCGGCCTGAGCTCTTTCCGGGGAAATTTGTCTTTCAATGACGAATGGACGTGTTTTCAAGAGGCAAGTGTGGAAAGCGAATGATTACTGACATTAGTTTGTCTGAGCATAGTTAATGAGAAGACAACTGACACCGGTTCTGGATAATCTTCGTAAGATCTGGGGTGTGGAGCGTTATAGCTGGAAAGGGGATGCAGCTGAGTTTTATGACTGGTCGGTTCACCCAATCGGCCAACCGCAGGGCCTGTCAGCACCTCCTACTCCAGTTATAATGAGAAGGAACTTCATCTGAAATTGTGAGTTAATTGAAATTAAATAAAAACGTGACATGCTGTAGTTTGTCTTCTGATAAGTTAACTAGAAATGTGACAAATTTTACCAGTAAATCAGTTCTGCAATGATATTTGAGAGTGATCAAAACCTTAACTCTGGACGTCAACTAGAATTGCGAATAAAATTGAACAACATAACCAAGATAATCAGTGTGAGCGACAGGAAGTATTCAAATACAAGTACTTCCTCTCGAGTATTTAAGCGTGACTTAATGGTCTTCCAACAGGTGTAATCTTTTCGTTCGCATGATACTAATGATTTCTTTGGTTTTTCATATTATAAGTAAAAATTCAGTTTCATTCAATTCTCAGTAAAAACGTGGCGCCAGCATCTGAGTGCAGTAGCTATCGCGTGTACGACGTGGAGCAAAGTCAAAAACGTTCTGAAATGGTGTAAATCGCGAGACTGGAGTGGCGCAATGATCTGTGGTGCTGCTCGCTAGCCGTGCTCAATCAGCAGAACAAGCAGACTCCTCTAGAAAATGGTACAGATCCTAAAAAAAAGCTGAAGCCAACACGCTGAAAGCTAACATTGAAGATGATCGGACTGTATGTGGTTACGATAGCAAAATAGCCCAAAACCCATTTGAAATAAATATTTTTGTTAGGGAATGAATATCAAAAGCCTATCTCTATCTCGCTATTTGAAGGCAACACTCGCGGAAATCTTCTTGTCGGAGTTTTCAACACATTTCGGGGTTCTAAAGGACGTAAAGCTCATATCTGCGGATGAAATAAAGCCATCCCTGTGAAAAATCCACAAAAATAAGGTACTGTTTCCGATGTACCCTATTGCGGTGCACTGACACTCGCGAGTCCCGCAACGCGGAATTTAGACACGTTTGTGCATGTGATCCAGCACGCGTAAGCTGGCTTGGATGGACCCCAAAAACCCACATTTACATCAGTGTCCACGTGCAGTTAGGTGTCATTTCATTGCGTTCCGCTTACTGGTATGATTTCCTGTTAATCGATTGCACGAATAATGGTTATTTTCGAAAGTGAAAGCTTCCGTGAGTTCTGCATTCAAACCTAGTTGGACAACAAAACGCTCTCTGCGTAGAAGAATTCCTTTTTTTTGTTAGATATGAGAAGTTTTCGATTAACAATCTACCTTTGGCTATAAATTAACGAGTCCCATCAATGTAGATTAATTCTGTAAAGAAAGAGCCTAACAACGAGAAGTTGTTCCTTACATGCATTACTTCTAGAGCAGAGTAGTTGCAGTGACTTAGAACAAGTAATAAGATAATATATGCAAGTACCACCGCGCTGCACTGCTCACTTGTATGGAAAGTCAAGAATTCTTCAAATATTTCTGGAACAAGAGCGAAATCGCTGAGAACCAGTTGACCGCAGTGCACAAACGAATCAGCGCCCGAGTCGCCGAGTTGGAGGTCATTCTAGCGAGGCGTAACCAGCTATCACTTTACAAATTACGTTGGCAAAACTTTATGGAATCGAAAATTTCAGCAGCAACCGGTTGTTGGCGGTGTCGTGCGTGGGCAATTTCGTAGACAAGTAGTAGTTACAAGGACGTATTTTAACTACGTAGACAGTGAAATGGTAACAAGACAAAGACGGAAGGAGTGACGTTTCTTGGTGCAAAGGTGATGGTCAACTGCTGGTGAAACGGCGGAAGCGCGCCGATTTATTCGCACTCCCACTCGTTGCAGATCGTTCTTCTTAAAGCGAATAAATTGTCAATGTCTTTCGTTTCTTTGCAAAAGCATCATTTCAACTCTAGTAGAAGTTTCTGGAAACGGAACTGATGAATTTGAAGTAAAACAACTGAAGCGGGCCGGTATGGCTGAGACCGCAGAAACAAGGCTGGAGAGGCAGACGATCGTGACCAACTGACGCCGCTGGAGGAGCTCATGACGGCAATTTATTTCATACATATGGCACCACAAGCACATGCGCTCAACAGCAGATGCACACAAGCACACACAGACAAACACCGAGCACAACGATCTTCGATCGAAAGCCTATTAGCAACAATATCTTGGAGATGGGCTGGTCTCCGGGGGGAGCCTCGATGGAATAAGACATACAAAGACCAGACCAGCACTGTAGTCCTCAAACTGAAGATTGGCCTTAATATAGGGAAAAAGATGAATATACGCATATTGACACACTGACCCAATCTCGGAAATCTTTCAATCAATTGAAAATGTATTTAAGAGAGCGAGGATGAACGGAAAAGTAATAGACACAAAAAGTAAACCCTCACTCAGGAGGAGGAGTCCTTTGGCCTGGATTTCAAAAATTATATGTTGTCGTCTTATTGGAAAATTAATTCTAAGCAAGCAGAAATAAGTGAACGAAACATAGTAGCAGATAAAGTTCAGAATAAGGCAGTGCAAAATTATCACATATTCATTCCCAATTCATTAAGAGTTCGCGATGAATTCTAAGCGCAGGGCAACGTCACTGAAGTTACAGATTTATGCAGATGCAGACGGATGCAGGTGCCCCATTTTAAGCCTTTCTTTTCGACTAGCGTTTGTGTTTCGGAGATCGGCTTTCCAGCTTTGTGACGATTTTGCAGGATGGATGGATAAGAATAAGAGGCTCGTACTAGGTGTAGAAATCAACAATGTGTAGTGAATCGGGCGACCTCTAAGGAGAGGTTCTTAAAGGAACCCGTTTATTTTTTCTGTGTTCACTGTTTCTTTTGTTTGCTGTTCCACTTTTTTCGTACGGAGCGCCTAAAACGCATCCGGTAAATAAATAAATTTAATTCAAGTAATTCAAGCCTCGCATGCGTATATATGTACACCGTGCAGTATGTGTTGCTAACACAGCATCTTTTAAAAGAGATCACTTCGCCGAGGTTGCTGAGTTGAAATATATGAGCTTTCTAGTTCTTCATAACGACAGAATGGAGCCACTCCAAGCCTTCAACGAGACCCTCTCCAGTGACCGCGTTAGATGGCTGCACGTACCACTAAACTATTAGTAATTGTTTGTTACAACACAAGGATACTAAAAGGCTCCTGATCTGAACTTCTAACCTCGCGGTTTCGGAGTCCATGTAGTTCCAAGGCTTTAATCACTTCAGCAGTGGTCATTGCGTTTGGCAGGTCCTGCTTGTTGGCGAACACCAGAAATTTTGCCTCTTAAATAGGGAAAAGTTTGAGAAAAATTACTAACTCTGGTAATGCACGATGATACCATAACCATATCGGAGAGAAAGAACAACCTCGCAACTCTGGGTCATCGAAAAGGGTATTCAACTCGGTTCGAACTTCATCCATACGCTCTCTATCTGCGCTATCAACAACAAATATTACTGCCTAAAGTATATGATAACATAAGTTAACATGGGAAGCATAGGAGAGCCTGTAGCATCTAGAAACGCGACTCCATGAGTAAAAATTTGTGGTGACAGACGCGTGATGTAATTAAAGTAATTACTAAGCCGGGGGAGGGGAGGGGGTGGGTCAAGATGAGGCGAAACGGGGCGGAGGATATCATAATTCTATGAATGAATCGATCGCGGAAAAATTACCCGTCCTTCCTCATCATAACCCACACCCGCCTTTCATCCATCCCAGCGAAGCACGTCTGGTGTTATCAGATTAATCCGAGAATATTAAGATGACAGGTAGCAAATTTAGTGACACCCGCATGTGGTGTATTACATTGTGAATTGAGATGGATTGTGCAGTGCAAATAATTGGAACACCTCCATATTCCAAACCAAGACAGTGTCTTAATATGTCTAAATAAGTGAAAAAAAAACATCGACAACAATCAAAAATGAAATAAAAACATAAAGAAATTTAGCGCAAAGCACTCAAACACACCTCAGTATTGTTGAAGTAGTATTTCCACAAAACACGAATCCTCTCTTGTCCGCCAACGTCCCACACTGTGAACGACAAATTGCGGTAGTTCACTGTCTCCACGTTGAATCCTGACAGCAATTAATTAGTGTGCAGAACGATATGTAGTAGTCAAGTTTAGAAATACTGGCGGCAGTACCAATAGTAGGAATTGTGGTGACGACTTCCCCAAGCTTCAACTTGTATAATATGGTAGTTTTTCCAGCGTTGTCAAGTCCCACCTAAACAAATCGCGGTTTGCCTGAGAAAACGCCTTCGGGCGCATCAAATATGTAAATAAATAAAGAAATAAAAATACTTGAACATGAAGCTTGTGTGAAAAAATTACAGGTACTATAAACGTACAATATGTACTACATGATGAACTCGATTTCTGACTCACCATAAGAATTCGACACGGCTTAGTGCCAAAGAATAGAAGGCGAAGGCGAGAGAAAGTTGAGCCCATGTTGCGTAAAAAGGCTCCTTAACAATCTTATGCAGCTCCCAGTGGCGATATCCAATTTTGCAGCACTCAATTTAGCACGGAATTTATAAACTTCGGGCATATAACATTATAATAATCAAATTTAGGAGCATCTTTAAAAACGAAAAACGATAGAAACAACAGTCACAAGTGAGTGTAGCCAAGATTATAAGTTTCAACCGAAGTGAAACTGACTGAAAGTGAGAGACTAGCGCATGAGAATGACTACAGGATGCATCTATACGAACGATGCCTCCACGTGTGCGAGGATGACTCTCACCTAGAAACAGGGTAGACATTGCGAAATGCGTTTAGTCACGAATGTGGACGCGTGTGTTGCTTTGATAAGAACATTTTGTCACAGCAAAGATTGAATCAAAGCTTGCCAACTCCAAAGTGATGTTCTTTTTCGTTGATAGAGCTTTTGATCGTAGCAAAATCAACTGAAATCGTGGCAGGAACACTAGAAAAATTGTAAACCCAGATGATCCACATTTTTTTTTAGTTTTCGCGAAGACTCGAACAGAAAGCTATAGCTGCATTTATGTGCATCGGGGTTCGATCCGGTCGGATCAGAAAAGATACATCGAACAACGAAAGATACAGGAAGCCCCAAATGTCCGCAGTCAAGAGGGGCGTGGCCACAACGCGGCTTTAGGCAGAGACACAGGCGCTCTGCATGCTGCCACTGGTTGCCTGCAGAGTCAGGGAAGCCAGAGGCAGCATAGACAGCGCATGTGTCTGATCAAGGACCCCCGCCGTGGCCACGCCCCTCTTGACTGCGGACATTTGGAGCTTCTTGTACGTATTGATCCTCGTTATCCGACGATCAATACGTATCTTTCGTTATCCAACCGGATCGGACTCCGATGAAGTATACTCTGATAACTTTGCAGCACGAACGCAGCCCGAATGGCGTAATGGTTCGAGTAGAAACCCTGGCAGCAACGGCTGCCAGTTACTGCCATCCTCCCCTCGAATCAAGGGGAGGATGGTAGCAACTGGAAATCGTTGCTGCTAGGGTTTCTACTCGTACCAACCTCGTGCTGCACAGCTATCAGAATAGCTACAGCTTATGACGCAATGTATAGTGAAGTTTTGACAGTGCATTTTCCGCGACAGCGGCTTCCCTGGCATTGGAGTACGCAGCGCGGTCGATCAAACAATTGACCCACAATCGATCTGGCTTCTTTGACGGGTATTATTGCCTGCTTTCTTCTTCAGTTGTTCTCAGAAGTAAGAAAGAACTATACAAGAGGAAACAAGCGATAAAGCTCTTCAAAGACGCCAGATTAAGCATAGGGCAACCGTTTGACTGACCGCGCTACGTGCTCCAATGCCAGGAGGGCCGCTGTTGCGGAAAATGCACTGTCAAAAGGACTTCACTATACCTCTTCCAGCTCAGTTAAAAGCAGCACTCACGCAAATTTCCGTAACGGAGATCTCGAGGTATGTATATCGGGGCTTTTGAATAAGGTGAACTGATCGACAAGATACAGGAGACGTCAATCACGATCAGTATTCCCCCGGAATAGCGCGCTGCACCACGCGGCGGGCTGGATGGGTGCTACGGCTGGTGGATGTTGCGGGGATTTTCAGCTTTTCTCTAGTTTCTGCGGCAATTTCCTTCATTTATGGGCCTTCTTGGTACCTGTTTGAGATAGAGTGGCACTGTGGGCAATCCCACTCTTCTTCGGATGTTCCTGGGCTGAGTTGAGCTTTCACAGGTGCTTTAGCAAGAACTACCTGACGTCAATAACTTCGATAAAGAACGCACGATGCAATGTCTTCACAGATTGACCTAAAAGTATCGTGAAAAGGAGAAAGCTAGTCATCAACCACGGTGAGGACCACAAATTACGCGAAATAACAGCTCTCTAATAAGCAATGAGAAAAAGCCTCTTCGTAGGAAACGAGCTGCAAGACAGACTCGATCCTGCGTGCGTGGACGAACTCGTCGTTTCGGACAGACTATACATATAGTGGACGTCAATGGCGTTGGCCCATCTGCGGGGTCGAGAAGGACGTCGCGCAACCGCGCCGCGCGTGCCGTACTCAATATTTTCTGCTGCTGTTATGCTATTTCTAGCAGTTTTTCTACCCAATTTCGAGGATTTTTGACCAAATCGGGAAGAAAAAAAGCTTAGAAATAGCATTCCGGCTGCAGACGACACGATCCCAGCGCGCGCGGTGCGGTTGCGCGGCGTCCTTCTCGAAGCCGCAGATGGGCCACCGCCATTGCCGTCCACGTACACGAAACTCCAAACGTACGCAGGCAAGGGTCGGGGCCGCGGCGCGGCTCTCTTGGGCAGAGACGCAGGCGCTCAGCATGCAAAGCGCCCATGTCTCTGCCCAATAGAGCCGCGCCGCGGTCCCGACCCTTGTGTGCGTACATTTGGAGTTCCCTATATATACAAACTTTCACTTTTATATATACAGATAACTTGAGCGGTCGTGCAGTGTGTTCTGACTTGTTCGTTGACATGTCGCGAACGTTCTGACTCGTTAGTCGACAAGTATCACATTTAACTTGCAGTAGTTACCTAAAACGACTGTTTTCGTTAGAACTTTTTTAAAAACTTTTTCGCGTTTAACTTTTTTCGTGAGCAACTTCCGTTCATACATTGATCAGGTCTTGAAAAGAAAGTTGTAAGCCTAAACAGGGTAATCCTAGGCTTATGTGACCCCCTCTCCCACCCCCCCCCCTTTCATCTGTCAATTCGCGTTCACCAGCGTTGCGGCGGCCGAGGCACCACAGTGCGGACGAGATCGCCACTTTCCAACGAGGCAACAGATGACGGCGTCGCGCTTTCCGTGCAGGCTTTGCGAGAACGCCCCGCCCTCCATTGTTGGTTGCCCGCTCGATTTGCTCGCGTCACCCCTTCGTGTTGTTCGCTGTTCCGTATGGCGCTATTCTGCCATCTTTTGATTCTCTCTCTTCATGTTCATACTCGCTGAAAATGCCTAGTTGAAGGATGATATAGTACTCGTGACAAATCTGCGTAGACAGTGCAGATCTTCTCTGTACGATATTGGGAATATTGGAGGGACGATTACCTAATGTCTTTTCATCATATGTATTCGTTACAGTTTTCATATTTTTGCTCGATGGATTGCTCAAGCGAATACTTAGTTTTTATTATTTCAGTCCCTGTTAGCGAAGCATGAATATGACAAATGTTGACACTATTCCACTTGTTCTGCCCCAAAAACCCAAAATCAAAAATTTCTCCGAAACTCCATGAAGAGGGGGTTATTTAACATGCTGGTCACAAATATCATACTAATTTTGCGTGGTAACCCCATTTGGGTAGGGTTACGGCACGGTTAGAGAACTGAATTCTTGTCTCTGTGTGCCAAGGAACATACGTGAGCAAATCTGAAAATTCGGACACAGATTCTTCAATGGTAGCCACCCGGATCTTGTCCTGGAATACCATGTCCAGTGAGTCAATATTTTTTGGAAGGTTGTCATCTCAAAATAGAAATTCTGTCAGACCTTGTCAATTATTTGCCATGGAAAATCAACACCGCATAAGCCATAAGCATTTCTTAGTGTAAAACCATACAACTTGTCAATTCATTCGTCGTTTCATTAAGATATGACATCCTGCAAGTGTGCTTAACACATTGGCGATCATGCTTTTTTCGCATGCATCACGATATTATGCTGCGCGTCCGGCCGGTTCAGCACAAACAGATGCTTCAGCGAGCGTGCGTGTACTACGAAATAGTCCTCGCGTGCTTTACCGGTTAACCACCCTTGACAATGTAGTAAATGGAATGGAATAGAATAGCTTATTTTAGTTTTCCAGAATCGCAGTACTGGTTTCGTGGAAGTTCACTGAAGATAAATTGCGTAATCACAAATTTTGCGGCACTGTGCTCAACGAGTTGACACATGTGGTGCGAGCATGGGATCACATGTATATACAACAAATCGGGCATAAACGCATGAGTCAGCCTTCCATCGTCCATCGAGCGTTCCATGTGGGGTGCATGCCAAAAGCGTGACATCGCGAATGTGTTAACTGAATTTTTCAAAATTCATTTCTGCCACCTTTAGAGATTTCTTAGGATATATACTGAGCCCCTTGAAAGATTTATGCTGATGACTTCCAGAATATGTTATACCTCAATAACTCTTAATTACCCTCAGCCGCTACCCTTATGTACTTGTCTGTTAGCGCCTTTCCGCGTCTGAACTTGGAGTGAGTGTCAGTAGGCCTGACCCAAATCCGCATGTTCGGTAGCCGCACTGACGCTCACTGTATTGTGCAGAGTTTTTGTCACATGGATTCATGGTGAAGTTGTTTGAACAGAATTAGAGTACGTGGAAATGCTTTTAGTTGATATTCAACTTCTACAGAAACGAGCAGTAGAAGTATTGGGTTGGGGAATAAGTTCGTTCGTTCGGTTTTTTTTTCAACTTGTTTTTCCACAGTGATTTGGACCTTGCTTGACTAGCCGTAATAGTCCATTTTATAGCCCTTGATTTGCTCTTTGCAACAATTGCAACCTTATTCGTCAATTCTCGCTTTACCTTGTTTTCTACCGCATGGATTGTGACCACCCAAGTTGAAAAAAGTGAACCTCCCTGCAACCGCCTACCGTTCGACTTCAATCGTGAATCAGATGTGGTTTAATTGGCTAGGAATATCAGCAGCGGTAGTGGTAAACTTCAGACAGTGTAAATTTGGCTTTGAATTTGCTTCTTGTTCTGGATGCCTGGTTTGTGGGAAATAAAGCCGATTATCCGCTAAGGTTGCTTTAAATGTAAGAAAAAGTCACCAGTTATACTAACTCTTAATAATATGTAAGTTTATTTAACACATTCCGTGCAAAACCCAAAATGCTGGATAAGTGATGATCGTTCGTGTTAGGTATGCTCGACTTCTCTGTCGAAATTTCAAGAAAATGACCAAGAAGAAATTCGAATGCGTAGGGTTTCCACTACTACCAAATCTACAGGTCTAGTGCAGTCATACACAGCTTATTTTGTTCAGTTTCCTATTGATTTAATAAATTTTATCCAAGAGTTGCGGTTGCGGGCTACAAATTGAGTCATCTCAAACAAAGCAATTTTTCGTGGACTTGGAGCTGACAGCAGCCCTATCTCTGGCAGCATCAATAGAAGAAGGAAGGAGCTATGCAACCTATTTAGTGTGGTTTACAACGTTCGGGGAAAGTGGTGGTTTCTATACCCATGAGGAACCGCACGAACTTATTCCCCAATCCAATACAATTTTATCGAGGCTGTTTACTGTTTCTCTCAGCTATCTTACCCATAATTCTCTATCTTGGAGATCATCATTTAATTTATCGTAGCGCATATCTCGAACTCATCACTGGTTCAGACTGAACTTGAACTTTACGTTTTCAGTTGTTATGGCCGACGCTGCAACAGAGTCCGCTCCAGCTCCTGTAAGTTTTCTATCGATTTTCAATGAGTTATCACATCTTTCACAATCACTGAAACACCACAAGGCGTGGACATAAACAGTATTTTATTGTTTTTTGATCGCTCGATGCGCAAGATCGCAAATACATACTTCGGGAGCGGATACTCTATAAAACACATATTTTTGTTAGGCTACGTCGGAACGACTTTACAGATAAGTTATGCCGTTCTACAGTAATCCATAAACACAGGGATCTCTCCTGTGCCATCACTTAGACACCTTCCATTTATAAGGCGATAACACTCCGTGAAGGTTCCTCGAACAGATCGAGCTCTGTGACTTTTTTTGTATTTTTTATACTGATCAACTTCAAACGGAAATGCAGCATCTGTCATTATGTAATGCTTAATTTTTTTTTGGCCTGCTGGTGATGCCATTGCACCCACATGAAAATCATCGCATATCTTGTGGAGATATCTATATTTTCCAGACGGAGACCGCGGCTGCCCCCGCTGAAGCTGCTCAGGCTCCAGTTGAATCTATGGAGACAGGCGAGGCTCCACCGGCTGCTGGCCCTACCACAACCGAGGTGCGTTATCTATCTCTCACACATAAGCGCTTGCTCTAATAAGCTCTTGTAATTCGTGATTATGCTTGTTCTTCTCTGTGAAGAAACGCTTGATTCCATATCTTCTCTCATAATCATAACCCTAGTGTAATCCATCTAATTAATGTCCATTCTACAGTGTATTCGGTCAGTTATGACTGTTCAGGAGCCTGCTCCAGCTGCTCCGGCTCCTGCAGCTGCAGCTCCAGCACAGCCGGCACCGTCTGCGCCTCCTACGGCAAGCGCTACTGCTCCAGCGGCTCCAGCTGCCACTGCTGCCCCTGCTGCTCCAGCCCAACCTCGAAGTGCTCCGGCTGTCCCCACTAGACAGTATCTGGACCAGACCGTAGTACCGATTCTTCTACAGGTGTGCTTTCATTCATTTCCTACAAATCAAGTTGTCTTTGTAGTAAGAATATACATGTGGACAAAAATCTTCGATTCCCATTTGAAAGAGTAGGGTGTTCTCCCGTCCGCCCGCTTCGAACTCTGCGAACAGGCTAAGGTTAAGCCAGCGTATCATATCCGGAAAGAACCGAAGGAATGATTACCGGGTGAATTATCTGCGCAGATGGACTGTGAAATGGGTTGCTCACCAAAATTTTCATGTCTCTGTCCTTTTGATAACACTTGTCTTGGTGAAAAGGGAGTTGGGGGGGGGGCAATCCTCTGAAGCCTAAGCCTAAGCCCAAGGCCCAGGCTTAAACGCATGCTTAAGCATAGGATTAGGCTTAGGCTAGTGCTTTTACTTAGGCTTATAAGGTGAAGCCTATGACCTTTTATAGGGTGGCCCCCCTCCAACTCCCTTTTCGCCCTTGTCTTTATCCCCTCTTCTTTCTATTTCCACCTCGCGCAAGCCTCCCATCTTTTCGAAAATGCCGCAACCGGAAGCAGCGAAAACCATCTCCTTCTTGTGAAAAAAAAGAAACTAATCACCGCATTAGTTCTCTTCAAAGTGTTAGACCTAGGATTACAGAAAAATTTGAGGAAGCAAAATTTTAGTGTGAGCCTTCATTTTTGTGAGTCTTTAGCGATTTTCCTCATTTCTTATGCAGTCGCGTCGCTACGTCTAGACATTGCGACTCGACTGAATCGCTGAAATTCTTGGTTCTGTTCAGGTAATTTATACTAGCTGCGTCGTCAGTCGCACGCATCCATTTGAGAGGGATTTTCTATGAAGACCGCTCAACGTGGCATGCACATCCTCAATGAAGAGAACGCGCGGCAGCCGTGAAGCCATAAACGAGTGCGTCTGAGCTGCGACTGCTATGCGACTGGGCCCTATTCTTTGTCATATAGACGCACGCGCGTCAGTCGCACGCATCCAGTATAAAGTGCCCTTTCCCTAGAAATTTCGTTCATTTCAATCCACTTGTGTGGGCTTCTCAGTCTAACTGGCTCTCCGCTTGAGATTTCATGGGAATGTAAGTTAATCTTTTCTTTTTTAAGCAGCATCCTCTCAATTTGTCCTCAAACTGCAGTATTTAAGAGTAATTTCCAATTCTTACACCGTAACCGAATTCGCATATCTCGGAACTGTGAATGTTTTAATAAAGCTGGGAAAAATGACACAATAAGAATGCTTATCAGGTCAAATAGAGGATTAAAATTCCTTTGAAGCGCTAAAATAATTAAATAATTATGATTCCAACGTAGAAAGCTTTTTGTCACGGTTTACAACTGCTAGGTACGTGAATCAGGTGTGATTGACGCTTAAATATCCAGAATTTAGTGGGATAATCCCAATGAATGATTCAGTGCCTTCGGCAATCATTGAGTGAATTATGCCCTAGCACGCAATTCAGTCGCCGCGACTGTATTGCTCATGCAAAACCTAGTCGCGGCGACCAAATCGCGTCGCTTGAAGTATGCCCAAGGCTATACATACAGAGGCAAAGATTCATGTTTGTTCCCCCTGTACAACAAAATTCAGTACAAATGTTTGAAGGTCGTGTCTTGAAAGTCACCTTCATTTTATGAACTATCATTATTCTGCTAGTCCAACGAATAAAACTTGAATTTTTATTTTACAGGCCTTGGGAGCCCTGGCTAAGGAACGACCAGAGAACCCAATAGACTTCTTGATTAACTTCCTGATCAAGGAAAAGGAACGTTATCAGCCATCGACAGAAAATGTGTCGTAGCTCCTCGTTGCTGCCTAAACACTTCCACTTTGTCACGGAATATTCTCCAATTGCGGCTTTTTGTTAATTCTAACTCTATGTTGATTTTCCGTTTTTAGCCCACAATGATGGATTGGCTTTGTTGAATAAAAAGTCAGGTGTTGATTTTTCTAAAGTGCTTGTCATTAGTATACGTTGATTTATCGCGGGCAATATACGAAGTTACATATTTTCTCGACTGAGCCGATCCTCCATTTTTTTTATTTGTTCGCTATATCTGTTTTGTGTAATGAAGCTTCATTAGTGGTTTCGGTGTTTTGAAAGTGTTGCCTCCGTGAATCGTGCAATATCGTTCTTATTATGATGCTTTGTCACTGATTCCGTTAACGAATCTTGTGTTGGGCTCACATGATTTTTTCGTCTCTTGGAGGTGCACATTTGCTTTCGCCACTCACAGCATAGCATAATCCTTTTTCTTGACGGCAGCATCCCGCAGAAGTTCAAATGTGCAAAGTGTTGAGGCTATCACCGATGTTACCGTGCAGTCACTGTGTTCACTGTCAGTTTTGTGTTTGTTACGCCTTCGATTTACACCGACGATAGCTGTTCGCCCAGCAGTGTGCTTCGAGGAATGGCAGTGAGGGTATTTTGTTGCCGGCCGCTAATCCTTGACGCATACTTGGAGGTGAAGCCGCTGGGGTCCGCTGTTGCAAGAAAGTAAGCAAGCTGTCGTTGCTGTTGCGGCGACTTTGCTGGTCTGTGCTTAACGATGAGCGACCGTTGCCGCGGCAAAAGTCTGAATGCCCAAGTACGCGGCTCTCCTCAGGCTTCACACTTCCGTGGTTGCTGCCTTCGAATAACAACGTCGGGTGAATCTTAGTGTTTGTAGAGTGAAAAGGTCACTAGTTTCTGAATGGTTCCATATACATCCCTTCTTTTCTCGAATTTCACCTCTACAGATTCTCGAAAAATCTTTTTTGATGCTGTATGACATATTTGGCAACACTTACTTTAGTTACTAGTTTCTGAAGAAGCAATGGTCAAGTTGTTCGTGGGAAATCTTGCTGATACTGTTGATTCAACAAAGCTCAAGCAAGTGTTCCAACAGTTCACGAAAGTCACAGAGTGTGATGTTGTTAAGAATTATGCATTTGTGGTAGGTTTTGTTTTCTGCTTTATTTATGCACCCCTAGCCCTTGTGCAAGTTAAATATCGTTTTATATATATATATATATATATATATATATATATATATATATATATATATATATATATATATATATATATATTTAGCACATTGACGACGATGATGTTCAGTCGATCATATCGCGTCTCAACGGCTACAACTTGGAAGGAAAAGCTATTCATATACAGTTGTGAGTTAATGTTTGTAGAATTTCTCCCATCTAGTACTATACTAGTTATAAATGGTCTTGACCGTTAGTTTTGAATAAATCAGGTCAACATCGAAGTTGCGGTCGCAACCCGGAATGTCGAATCAATGCTTCCGTTGTGCGTCTACTGATCACAAAACCCCGCAATGTCCTCAAGATCCTAATAACCAGTGAGCATTTTAGTGATAACCTGTAGTTTTTTCCTCTCATATATTATTCTTTAGAGTCACTCAGACAATCAAGATTGATTTGACGGGAGCTGTAAAACGTCCAGGAGGCGCGATGTAAGTGAATGCTGAGTAGCACATCCACATAAGCATAGGGCAGTCCAACAGTCCAGTTTAGTTCGCCGCAACGCGGGGTTAAATCTTTCTTCTGGAACCCATAAGAAATGCTTGAATCTCGTTTCCTGCCGCGCTGCGGCCAATTGTACTGGACCGTAGAAGCTTTTACAGTTGGAATTTTCTGTATAAAAGGTAGTTTTCATGAGCCTTTCCAGAGACGGACCTGATGCAAAACGACCAGTGCAAATTGTCAGCGTGGTCGATGAGGAAATACCTCGCCCACCAGAACCGTAAGTAGTGCATTCTTATTCTCTGAAGTAAGACTAATTTCAGGGGAGTAGGTGGATGTCCCTGCGCTGATTAAGTTGAGGTATTCACACAGTTCCATTAGTTCCTCTCCTTGTAGTATGTGACGTTACGTTCTCGTTATGTGATTCTTAATCGATTCCTCATGTTTCTTGCCATTTTTTCTCCCATTCGCGTTTTTACCTTTATTTGGTCGTTATTTTCGTTTATTTTTTCTTTTTCAGCGAGCTGCAGCAGTTGTATGAGGAATACAATTTATCTCGCCAGCGGTACACCTATTATCGTGAACGTCTGCAAAAGGAGATCCAAGCGAAACGCAACGGCATTCCAGGAGCCAGCTACATAGCGCCATTTGCATCAACAATGAGCACGGCAACCACACAGTACTACCTATTGCAGTTTACCTGAATTTTTTTTTTCAGAGACCAATCTTCAGAGATTAGCGGAGATGTTTAGGTTCTAAATTGCTTCGGTATTCGAAACTACACAGTGCAGGGTATATCATGCGCTGCATGCTCACTATCAATTAGGCATAGCAGTTGGGCCCATCGACTATTTTTCGTGCGTCAACTCGTGTCGTTCAACTCGCTATTTGAAAGCATCTTGCAATCAAATATCGTATTCAGGTTATCAGTAGTACATAGTTCCTTCTTAATTTTCCTTTTCTCAGTTTCTCTTATATTCGTCAGTTTTTCGACGGTTTGTCATCGCGTCGCACCGTTTTCTATGCGATTTTTATCGCCCGACACATTTTATCATGCTAGCGATCTATTCGCAATGCCGTATCGCGTGTTCTCGTTTGCCCACGTTTCTTTACGTCGCTGATTGAAACTTCGACCGCTACAAAATGTTTTTACATCAACATCACATTCTGCAGGCGAAGGGCGACGTCCTGTGGAAATGGATGAGATTTTCCTGCTGTATTCTTTTCCCAGTTAATTATGCGCTCGGTAGTTCGTTTCTATGTTTTTTTTTTCTCATCGTGCTTGTCATCTCTATTTTTACATCACTCAAAAATAGTCGATGGGCTCACACGCTCTGTTAGGCTTCCGTAATGAGCCTGACTCCATTGGCCCACTTTACGAGTAGAAGGAAGTGAATACGGAGACCGATACACCAACGTCGTAATAATCATCTTAAATCATGCAGTGGGCCATCGTGGCTCATAATTCTCGTTGAGTGCTGCTATAGGAGTAGTACTCGTCTCGAAAAATTCGCACCGACTCCAAGTAGGTGTCTTTGCCTGCATTTAGGTGAAAATCGGTGATCCTCACTATATTGGTGTGATTTTCGGGTTACTCGTTCTCTCACTTCCTAGATGACTTGGCTCATTCGTCACCGCACAAAAAAAATTTTTGAAGTCCTTCCAGCGCTTCCCAGTCGATTTCAGTTGTATTACTTGTCGTCTTTGCTGGCAGTCTTGCTAATCCCAATTCTTTCCCGTGTATATGGTCGAGGTGTTGGTAACGGTCTCATTACTTCGCGTCGGATATTCATTATTTTCGTCGCAATCGATGCACGATCGCTGCAGTAGATGTCTGCTCGAACGGTTTATGCTAATACATAACGATCGTATTATCGCGACGATGTGAATTCTGGAGCTCTCGCATCGCAATTTCACTCGGGGACTTTAGCATTGTGTCGTGTTTTCAATCTAGACAAGAATTTTTAATAATTCGAGTGGAATTCAGGCTCTCATCGGCTGCTGTTCCTTACATCGCTCCACAGCAAGCTTACACACAACCCACAGTTGTTGGTGGAAATCATCCTTACTCGCTGAAGGTCAGCGAAATAGTGGTTTGCTGTTGTTGTAGATGCGGAATTTCTAAAGCTCTTACTATTTTATCTCCCTCATTAATTACGTGCTGTTTAGGCCCCTTATGCTGCTGCCACCCCACCACAAGTCCAGCAAGTTGCGGCTGTGCCACAGATAGCGGCTGTTCCACAGCAAACTGCTTATGTAGCTACTCAAACTACTGCGATGTATGGTGCTGTACAAACAGCGATGCCTCAACAGATGGTGGGAATTCCACAGCAGCAACCCGCTCCCGTTGGAGTGCCATATGCTACGGTAGGTAACAATCTAAGTTTTCATTTCCAACAGATTTTTAATGTAGTGGAAGTTCAGACCGTCCAACAACAGCAACCTTCGACGATTGGCGTGCAGTCTTCTGCCCCTATGACTACACAGCAGTATCTGTTAGTATTTCACTGTATTATTTTATTTGCAGTCTTTACGAAATTCTTCATACTTTTCACATTATAATCTTCACTTATCATTCTCAGTGCGCATAATTTTTCAGGCAAACTGTCGGGCTGCAGCAAGCTCAACAGCAGCAGCAACAGGGGACAACACTGGGAATGGCGCAACCGCAACAGACTACCCTCAGTGAGTGAACTGTTTTTTGTGTTGGGATTCCTGGAAGTCCTTCCTACGTAAAGAAAGCAGGATAGAACTATCATAGCTCACATCTTCTTAGGTGTGTCTCATTAAGCGATCAGGGGAAACATCTAAAATGAAGCCCCAAAAAGCTTCCATAGTAAAATACTACGCGAAAGGCTAATTTTTTTAAATGTTAACTGAATGCCTTAGACTTAGGTTCTTGGTACTTCTTTTCTCTAGCGGGCGTAGACACATTCTCCTCAAATTTTTAGCCATTCTTTGACAAAGCTTCTTTTGTGAAGGAACCTTTTTACACGATATTTCTTATCTGCTGATAGCGCATAAAAATTAGTAGCTGTAAAACATGCTTATCATGTCGCCATCGCAGATGCCCCTTACGCGGGAATGGGCACTACCACGCAATGGATGCAACAACAGCAGCAACAACCTGCGCAGCAGCAGATGATGAGTCTGCAGCGTCCGCAGTCTGTTGTTTCTCAACAACAGGCTTATCAGAGCAGCGGACTTGTGAAGCTGAATTTGGTGTAATAAATCCCGTTTAATTTATTCTCTCGAATATCACAAATGTTTTATCTCGCCATTTATTAGAGCATTTGCTAGTTTGTTTCAACCGAGTTGAAGTTAATATCTCAATTTTGTACAAAGCTAATGCACGTTTTGTTCTTGTTTTTGTAATTTGTGTCGTGCACCCTATATGTGTAAAACTGCACTATATTGTGATTCTCTTTCAACCATGTTAGTAACTTGCAATGTTTCCAAAGAATTTTTTTCAACAAGTAAATGTTATTGTGTTTCTTGTGCTAGTCGTGATAAGACATTGGTTGTCCAGTGTTTATTTAATGAATTTATGATACAATCGAAGCGAAGAAAATACTCGTAGTAGAGTTACGAGACATTGAAATGCAAATAACTCAGTGGGAGTGCGTTTTTCGATTTCGCTGAGTAACAGATCGGATCGATTCAGGAAGGCGGCGATGCTGGCAAGAATACGAGGCGTTCAACGAGGTCTACGATGTTGTGGTGAGTCAGAAGTGCAGCTTTGGCGCGGTTACGGGGTTTTTCTACTTTCTATTCGGTGACGGGTTCTGTTGACAGGATAGAACCTGAGAATTTTCTCTGTAAAAGTGGATGATTGGAATCCTCAGTGATTAATTATCGTATTATATCATGTTTTTTTGTGTGAACCGGTTTTCCCTTCCTTGGCCAGAAGATTCAACACATGACGGAAACGAAGCTAGATTCAGCTTTCGAGGATAATTATGATAACAATGGCCGTGTTTTGGACGATAAACTCGACGAGGGAAATGCACTGGTTCTTGCTAATCGATCAAAACAAAACATTGATGATTAGAAAGCATGTTTATCATTGTGCTACAGATTATAATCTGCCAAGGTGTTCTCCAGAAGCCGACAATACCAAATCGATAATCGGTTTACCCACAGCATAGCAGATGAAAGACCGTACGAACTTATTCTTACCCACTTAGTTACTTTTTTTTGCATTTGCCGAGTTCGTAATGAAAAATGGGTTATTCTTACATCCGACTAAACATTCTAAGTTATCAGTTTAGCTGGAAAACAAGCTACCTCTTCTGCTATGAACATGAACAGACAAATAGGACCAGAGCATGAGCGTATAGTGTTGGTCTACATGATTTGGCATACAATCATCGAGTCAAAATTGAGTAGTTCTTTCCTGCCGTTCATTTCTTTTTCCTTCATTTTTGAATCATGTTGCTATCTGTTTGAAATTTCGAATCCATTGCGTGAGAAGCAACAATACGTCTGCGAACAAATACTGTAGACAAAACAACCGTGAATGTGTTCCGAACGTGGCGACAAGCTACGTTAAGCGTCGATGGAGGTGCGTTCTTCGCTGACTCGTTAAAGGCAGTGTCCGGGCAAAACCCTTAGGGCTGACTGCCCATTATATTGTGATAGCGGGTCGGCTCCATTGCCAAAGTTTCAGCGGAAAGTCGCAGAAATAAGGGAGATTTCCGCCTTAGACCCAGTACCCAAGCCCATCTCCGGTGTCCAGCCCACCCACCCGGCGTCTGCCATTTTGCGCGTGGAATTGCTGTAACGTGGAGCTTCGTTGGAAAATATCAAACTGATTGTGGCAGTGTCTCTCTACTGTGACTGATTCGTCTACGTGTATGCGTCTCAAGCTTGCGTATTTGTTCTAAACATTCAAATACTGTTGCTCAACACTCCAGTTTTTCATTTTAGGCGATCTTGGATCTACAGCTTACAGGTCTATACATGATGGAGTGTCGACGATCACATTATGTCGGAGGATGTCTATTCATACCGAAACTTACCTCTTCTCGTTGAAACTTGTTAAAAAGTAGTACTTTAGCAGAGACGGACCCCTGAAGGGAAAGGAAGTGACTGGCTGAAACTGAAATTGAGGCAGCGAACTGGCGCTATCGATCGATAAAAGTTTCTCTGCGCCCTCTGAGTGTTGTCGGACATCTCGTCCCCATCAGTCAGAAAGGGGCTCAGAAAATGGTTTTCCCGAGCGTTTTGTAATCTTTCAAGTTCATATCTGGTATGAGTGAGCCAAGCTGGCCTAGAAGCCACAAAAACCCAGTGCTCGAAAATTTTGCCTGGACACTGCCTTTAAGCACGCGGTGCGACCGCGCCGCTCGCATTGTAATCCTCGCGGCGACAACAAACTACAGATAGGGATTTTTTTTCTTTGATAGCTAGTTAGTTTTCTTGATAGGTAACATCAGTCAAAATAAAAAACTATGAGGAAAGGTCTGATTTGCCAGATACCGTGGCGATTCCAGCGTGAGAGGTGTGGCCGCGCCGCGTGCTTCAAGTGTTCGAAAAAAAAACGCACCGCCATCGACTCTTACTGTGTATATGTAGCTAGATAGATTAAGTTAGGCAATTAGCTTTCACAAGGAGAGACGACATTTCGTTGCGTGCGATGAAATAAAATCCACAATAATTTCACACTGAAATGCTCTTCAATCAAAAAAATGGGAATTCAACACAACCAGGTTCCTTCCATAACTGCGTATTGTTGACCGGGTGCGGTTTACGTGGGCAGTGTCGAGATAACAAAGGGAGTCATGTAAAATATGGTGTTATGTGCACATACACATACATGGTAAATGTGTCGACGTGCATGCAAAATGAATCGAGTATTGCATTCGTAATGAGGTGTGCTGATCGCAGAGTTGGGCGCAAAAGCCGACCCATGCGGACTTCCCTTTCGGGGGTTCAGTTGCGCCTACTCCTTGGATCCTATGATGTTGTTCTCGCGTTGCTTTAGAGAATGAAGGCGAACATCACGATTGCTATGGCGATTAGTGCGACAGCTAGGACGGAGGTGCTAAAATCACATATTTAATAAGTCTTGTTCTATGGAACTCGAGCTGCTAGATGAAAATTGCTTTGCAAAAACTCGAAATGTTGGAAACAGTCTAAATTGCAGTTGCGAATTCGTCATTCGACGATGACTGAGCATAGAACACTGCCCCTTAAAAGCGCTGTTGACAGTGCCATAAAATTAAACGAGGGATGAGTCATCTGTTTGTTTTGAAAGGCTGTCAATAAGCTAGGATGAGTATTAGCATTTATTGCATAGATCAACTAATGGAATAAAAGATATTCGACTGAAATGGCATCTTCATGGAACTTGCTGTTTCCGATTTTCCATGATTTGTGGCATGAGATCTGTGAGTACATATCGTTAGGTGGAGTTGCGGGCGAGTTTGTTGAGATACCCCACAAAATACGTGTGTAGTTTAACGACAGAAAATGTTTAGGCTGGCGCTTATGGATAAACTGGTCTACTTTTTATAGCAAATCTTTTCCCCTAAGTACTAGGTTGGTGCAAAAATAATGCGCGTTTTCATGCCTGTGATTCCTAGCCCTATAACTCGCCTTTCGAAGGCTAAAAAGATACCAAAATCAAACTTTTCAGGAACGCTTAAAACTCTTGTAATCCGCAAATCTTTTGCAATAAGAAAGATGTTTTCCCATTGTCGTATAATTCGAATAGGGCCTTCTAGGGTCGACGAATTCCTGGAAGGCAATTTTGGTATTTCTTCAGTCTTCGAAAAAATTCTCCTGGAAGAAGTCGTCTAAATTCACTGGGAAGTGGTACTCGATAGGCGAGAGGTTCTCTGATCATGATATGTGAGGCAGAGCTCCCTATCCTAATTGCTCCATCCTGTAGGGGCTCTGGGGTGTGAGATACGGCTGGACGGTGCTGTGTAGAAGTCTAGAATCCATTATATTGAGCAGCGCTGGGCTCACACAGTAAAGTTTCTACTTTATTTCATTTACATATTGGAAGTATTTCTCAGGTGAGAAGAATCAAATGAGCTGTAATGAGCGATTTTTGCAGTATGTCACCGCAAAGTCGTCGTGACCTTAATTTGGCGTTACTTCGGTTTCTGTCAGTGTTTCTTGCTCTTTCCTCGTCCAACTAATGAGCAAGATACTTCATTTTTTCGTAGAGGGTCTATAATTCACAGCATATCACCAAAAGTACTTGGTCTCCATTCTTTCAATACAAAGGCGCGAAGCAGACCTCTTAACCAGGACCAATCTCGTACTCGTGCAATATGCGCGACATCTACTCGTCGAGCTTTTTCATCCTCCTGTTCTTACTGAAGGAAAGGATGGTCTGACGACAATCACCGGCGAGGTTCTGCGAAACCAAATATGTTGTTTCGAATGGATGCTCTTCTATGATTGTCATCAGTTGGTGGTCGCATACCCCAAGAAGACCTATGCGACATTCCTTACTTTCGAAGCAAGACATACGACGTCTAAAAATCCATAAGCAGAATCGCGGTATGCGTTTGCACACATTTCCTTAGCCGAAACTATGGTGGAATTCCGAGCGGTTCCTGCTGCGATGCCGCTGCCTTAGCCCACTGAAGTGAATTTGGCTGGAAAAATTTGTTTTTGCATCTTTCGTTCCAGAACTAAAAACTCACCAAAAACGTTGATTTCCTTCAGAATGAATGAGATATTTGAAAAGGCCATAAAATTTGCTATAAAACCATATGGAACTTCTCATAACGGTTACAAGAAATACCGGAAGTTTTCTGCATCGAGAATGAAGCAACGAAAAACGTGCATTATTTTTGCAGCAACCTAATATTTATAGTAGCACTAGCATGTGCAACTCCTCCTTTCAATGTGAGGAGGGAAGAATGAAAAGTATAATAGGTTGTAGAGCTCGAAAAAAAACTGTGATGTTTATTCACTGTAACGCGAAAGTCATAATTTTAGCATCACCTTTCTGTTAATGGAAAGCCCCCATTCCAGGCACAAAAAATAGGTCATCAGTCCAAGAGGAAATGAGGCAACAGATGAAAGGCGTAAAAGAGACGCACTCCTTCTGAGACGGATTCAGTGTGCCTTCAGCTCTTTTCAGTGTGTGTAACATGCATTTCACTTCTAAAAGGGTAACTCGGCATAGAACTTACATCGTCCTTAGAGTCACCTTTTAGTTCGTCTTTTAGAATTTTGAATGAAAATGTGTAAAAAAAAAAGAAAACAAAATTGATTAGGGAATTATGGATGACCTGAAGTTCACGTTTATGGCTCCAATGTAATTTTTTTTGTTCATTTTTTACGTGGATTCTAGGTTCCATAACTGAGCCTTTCATAAGTGCACACACTTGTGGATGGTGACAAGCATATACATACTGTACTAGAGTGTATACAACAATAATATACGTGAAAGCATACATCATTGATTGGCAGATATGTATGAACTTTGTTTTGTGCCATTTAAATCCTGAAAAGTATGATTGTTAGAAGGAAAACTCACAAAATGATTGCTGCTATATAGGAGCGGTCCTTTTCGCTGAGTGGCTGCGGCATTCTCCTGGAAGAAGTGGGCAAAATTTTGTTTTGTCAGACGCTTTCTCTCTTTCTACCGTTGTTTGGCCCTGTTCTAAAGCTAGATCGATAGGCACTGTCTTGTGAGCGGCTTGTGCGATGCCGCGCCACCGTTACCTTGGCTTGTTTTCGAGCCCTCTGTGCAAATATTGAGCCCTATGAGTTTTTGCGGTTGTTGCAAAGAAAAAGGGCGTTCTAGGACAGTTTCCTCAAGAAAAAAATGTCTGGGGACCCATCATGGTGATGTAAGTATGTATGTTACTATAGGAAGGAAGGTTTACTGATGTGGATGGTGGAGAGTCGTTGAGGTAACCGCTGTAGTATTGACAGCACTAACCTGTTATTCTTGAACTGAATAGGTTGTCGACGCGGTGGACGCTCGGAGCACATTTCTTCCATTTCCACATTCATAATCAGCTGATTAGAATCTGCTTCGAATTCGGTGACCTCTCCGGAGGGCGATGCTGTGAGAGAATGCCACCATCCCCAAAGCGCGGCACCTCCGACTCCCACGCGAATGGCAAACATAGCCGACCAACTTAGCCTGAGTTTTTCATTTCGGGGAATACATGATATGGAAGTGGATTCTCTTAGCGTTTTTTTACATTTTCCTCACTTTCAAGTATTGGCGGAGCGTAGTGATGGTAAAACCTTTAAATTTTAAAAATTATTGATTGCGCTGGTGACAGATAAACAATTGACCACACAGAAATCATTTCTTCTGATTTTTTCTTGCTATTTTCCTCATTTTTCTCCGTTCTTGAATGCTCCATCTTTTTCTTCGGGAGTTTTAGAGTTTATTCTAAATTATTTATTGATTTATTCAAAAGTTCCTGACCGGGGAACCATCTCTACTCATACATATTCGTGCTCTCTACTATTGAGCGCGAAGCTCTTTCCATTTTACATTTACTTGGAATGGATCGCTTATTTGAGCGAAAAATCAGGTTAGAACAGATGTCATAGCGGCTGAGGCGTTGCTTTTCAACTAGCTCGTGGGGATCCACTTCTGCACCTCCCTTGCTGCGCTGATTAAAATCAAATGTTTTGATTTTGAAAAGAGCAGCTGCTATCAACGCTTGGTCGTGAAGCGACAGCCTGCAACCACGACCGCCCTGATTGCTGGGGTCCAAAAGGCCCGTTTCCAGGACCGGCTGGTTGTCTTCGACTTAAAAATCGCAGGAAAAAGAACTTTGCGACCAGTTAGCTCATAGTCCACTTGGAATGGGATTCCGATCCAAAACATACGCAGTGCTATCGGATACCTCCGGTACCGAGTGATCGAGTTTGAAGCCATGGAGCATGATGACCCGGAAATCGCGTCGGCTCAATTTTTCCGCGGCCCTATGAAAAGGCACAGGAATAAGCTAGCCAGAAAATTTAAGCAGCATTTAAAAGAAGAGAGCAAGCATTACAAGAAGATCTACAGTTTGGCTTGAAATAAATGAAACCGCGCAAAACAGAAAAACACAGGTAGACTAAGAAAGCCAGAAGGCATAGAAGTCAAGAGAGCCGTTCCTGATACTACCTCATTACACTGACATAACTAACATTTAATAAATTAAAAACCAATGGTTTTACAAGAAATTCCTCAATTCGAATTTCTTTGTTGCACCCGATAGAGAAAAAACCAATAGTTGAAATCAAGGTAATCACAAAGGTGTATATGCTAGCGAAGATATTTCAGGATGGAATGGGTCGTTGGAGCGTAGTTATGAATGTGAGCTTGCGCTCTTGAACTCCTCATGCACAGAGCTCAATTTTTGGTCAGTTGAACGGAGAACGGCGCAAAATGTAGTGCGTAGGCAGTGATGAGGTTATGAGAGCCGCGTGCAGTAGCCGCCTGACCGTTAGGTGGTTATGTGAGTATGTAAATAGTGGTTGACTAAGGAGGCCGAGAATGGCAAATAGTGGAAGCGAATGGATTTTTGGTGTAGGTGGAGGATTTGTTCTCCTCAGCTGAAAAGCTCCAACATTATTTCTGAAAGCTAGATCCACTAAAGGATTTTTTTTTTGGTTTTCAGTAACCTCTTATCGAGCCTATCGCGCCGGCGCCATGGAATTCGGCCACCTACCGGATCCACCGAAGACGGCGTTTTTATCAGAAGGTCCGTGCACGAATATTTTGTTTGATGGAAATTTTTAAGCACGCTGGATGCAAAAAAAACAATGGCCGTTTTGCTCCATATTAATGTGATTTTTTTATTAAGTTCTGATGATGAAACTTTCAGGAGGTATGCGACCAGAAGACAGTCAAAGAGTGCATTTGATTAACGCTTTTCGACGATATGGGTACTTACAAGCTCAATTAGATCCACTTGGCTTACAGGCTGAGAAAGAGTTGGTTTTTGTTTTTATGCAGGAATGATTTAGCACGTTTAATATGCAATGTTTTTGTAGTGTTCCTGAATTGAATCCTGAGGTCTACGGTCTCTCACCTCACGATGCTCTACCTGGCAAAGATCTGAGTCTAAATGATCTTGCTGAACAGTTGCGGTTGATTTACTGTGGACCGATGGCCATAGAGTTTATGCATATTAACGTAGGGGCCTCGGTTTCAACGTTTTAAATTATTAACATCTTATTACTTCTTGGATCTAAACTGTTTTCTATTGAAAGCTCCGCCTTAGAATTGGGAAGAGCGGCAGTGGCTAGCTCATCACTTTGAAAACGCTGTTGCCGACGAACTTTGTAATGAGGAACGAGTAAAGCTGGCGAAGCTGATGCTCAAGTGTGAGGTATCTATTCGTGTGCCTAAATCGATGAGTCATTGGAAGATTTGATCGGATCTATTTCTTCTTCCAGAACTTCGATCATTTCCTGGCCCTGAAATTTCCGACGGTTAAGAGATACGGCAGCGAAGGCGCAGAGGCGATGTACGGATTTTTCTCGGAAGTGTTTGACTCTGCTCCCGAGAGAGATATTCAGCAGGTAGAACGCTTTTTGCTTCACTGTTGTGAGATCGATAATCGGGAAAAATGAAGGTTCCAATTTTTTTTCGAAGACGTAAGCCAATTTCATGCGTGTCTTGTTCCAGATTTTTGTTGGAATCGCTCATCGTGGTCGTCTCAACCTTTTATCAGAGATGATGCAGTTCCCAGTTGTGCAGATGTTCCGGAAGGTTTGTTTCTCTCATCCTAACACAAATTTGTTGGACTATTGTTTGTATATATATTTGTTTGCTGTATTTATGGCTTTGTAGATGAAGGGGAAACCTGAATTTCCGGACGGTGTTCAAGGATCTGGTGACGTGCTATCACATTTGAGTAAGTTTTTTTAAAATATAGTGATAGTGTCAGAAAGTGGACCGAAGGAATACAGTTTTTGTACTGCGGTAGAATTATTACCAGTTCATAGAACGATAGAAAAAGAAAGTTACCGGATCTGCCTATTAATAGTCGAATCGGTCATTTGACTTTATTGCATTTGCTTGATTTTTGAGTGGTGCATTTTTTCTTTTTTTGGTGTTTCTCTGTTGCATATAGTTTACTACTGATTTAAGCGTATTTTCTACTTTTCAGCATCTTCTTTCGATCACAAATCTCCTGAGGGTACTGTTCATATTTCAATGCTCCCAAATCCTTCTCATCTAGAGGCAGTGAACCCAGTAGCTATGGGTAAAGCTCGTGCACGTGCTCGGTAGCTCAACAGTTTTCCATCGTATGTGCTTAGTATGTGGAATGTGAGGCAATCTATCTCGCTTTTTAGATCACTGGGAGTTGGTGACTATTCTAAAGAACGCTCAGCTCGAACCGGAGATGGAGTGCTTGCAGTGCTTGTTCACGGAGATGGTGCGTTTACCGGGCAGGTTAGTTGGTAGAGACAGAGTAGTTTCTGAATTTGTTTGCTATGGAATGAAATTTCCCTGTTTTTCTGCAGGGCATCGTTTGGGAGTCTATAGCCCTCAGTCAAGTTCCACATTTTCGACTTGGCGGCACGCTTCATTTAGTAACGAATAATCAGGTGGCATTCACTGCTGAGGCACATATTGGAAGATCTTCGACACACTGTACAGGTGAATAATGAAATGTATGTCACAAAATCCGACGTGTTGATGTTGATTGCATCCCACTAGCCATAGCTATGGACGTGTGACCAAGAATCGGGCCGGAGTTCATCCGCTAAGAAAACTATCAATTTTTGAGCAGAAACGAGAACGAAATTACTAAAATGAATAAGCAGAGGTGCTCACGAGAAAATTGCTCAGAAGTCTCTTTTTTTGAGACAGGTGAGTTCCATTGCAACACACATGTGAGCATAAGCACCTCACCTTCACCTTATTCGGAAGTGTTCATTGAACAGGAGATCAACAGGCAGATTCATTTTCTGCTGCCACAAGATGTGAACTATTTGTTGTGGATTCCGAGCGTGTTTTAGGCTTTAATGCTTAAATGTTAGAACCCTATCTTCTTTACATTATTATATTAAGGCGCATAATGAGAGTAAAATCTCGTTCATCCAAAAAGTCGTGAGTTTGGTTGAGAATGGTTCCTTAGGCATAACTAATGGCGGGATGGCGAACATATGTGTTTTGATCTTTGCGCGCCAATTTCAAATGTCTGAGTGGATCATCCTTCAATTTATCCATCAGACAGCACGCATCCCTTTTTTGCACCATTCTTCAACGTGTTATTTTTTTCTTCTGTATTCTTCTTTTGACATCGTGCTCCTGTGAAACGCCTTATACCTGGTGACACCCGTTTTTTTTCAATGGATTCTGTATTGCTAAATTTTTTGCGTATAAAGATCCTACACGTTTTGCTTAAAATTAATTAAGAAACTTCTTAGACATTGCGAAGGCCTTTGAATACCCCGTTATCCACGTCAATGGTGACCATCCTGAAGTAAGCTTTTTTCGTAATCGAAGTTTCTTTTTTTACGAGGCTCACTATGTCTTCTTCCACTTTTCTCCAGGAAGTGGTCAAAGCAACCCGGCTGGCGATGGCTTATCGTGACAAGTTCCGTAAGGATGTGTTCATCAATATGCAGTGTTATCGCCGCTGGGGTCATAATGAACTGGATGACCCATCATTTACCCAGCCAATTATGTACAGGGTAAGTCTTACCTTGTGCTTTCTTAATTGCTTCGAATATATGCTTTGTAGCTGGGTAGAGCTGTTGTTCGCAAGCATTCTTGTCTATTCTAAATATTGTTTGTACAGAGAACAATTCTTTGTACTCCAGCTGGTTAGAGGGTTATGACGTCAAGTTCAGATAATCGAAAATCGGGAATCTGTGCCTCGTCAATACGCTGATGAACTGATCCATGAAGGTTTGATGACGGAAGACGATGTCAAAGCCGAAAAAGAGGCTCACTCTGCGAAAATGATGGAATCTTTTAGGGCTATTGATACTACGCCGCCAGTGTAGGCTGATTCTTCATTTTTTTTACACTTCACATGAAAATAAGTAGTCTTATTCTCAACAGATCCATTTATTTTCAACATTTCCCTCTACATAATTAGTGGATAAATGCGAACTTGTTCTGAGCTAGGTGAATCTGGCTGACTTTACGACAGAGAAATGGAGGTGTTATGACAGAGTGTTTCATGGAATTTAATCGATAGTTCCCGTGTTGAGCGTTGAGTGTGAATGTGACAGCGTTCAGTGAAAGTGTCTCAAAGGAAACTTAGCCAGTCTTCACCATTAGAGATTTCTATAGTCTGTTTCACCGGGAAACGCTGGGAAGATTTTAGAGAAAGAGAGAACGCGAAAATAGTGCTGTGTTTGAAGAGGCAGCCGAGAAATGCAGATCACAGGCACAAATACTCAACTATCGTCGTTTTTGAAACGGACTAGCAACGTGGATTGCATGGAATAATTTATTCCTCCATGGTTTTAACTAAGCTTTTGTGAGAGAATCATAGATGACGCAGGATTTGCTTGAGATGTGATACATTTCCGAACACATTTGTAGCTTTTCATGAGAAATTTGATGTTTTCGTCTGAAAATTAAGGTTTATGGGACATGTTACTCGTCCATCATCTGACTCCTCCCATGCATGGTTCAATTTATACAAACTTCACTCAATCTACCACAGTTAGCATTTTAAAAAGAAGTACATTATTAAATCAATCTCATGTACATTTCATGTCCACGTGATGTTACCGTCAATTCAGGTTGAACGACATTTGAATAAGAATTATAGAGAAATTCCTGGTGGGATCTTATTGCACGTGTTCTTTCAAAAAAAAACCCCTTTGTAGCTGAATTGCATTTATGTGTATCAAAAGTTGTCAGAAATATCAAAATAACAGCACATTGTAGAGATAAAGAAAATATAGGAAAGCGAATGCTATGCGAGACTACATATGTACATATGTAGACTGCAGTACTCGCATTCCTTCGAGATCCTGGTTTTCATTCGGTGTAGAGGGTGAATACGTGGCGCTAAGGAGCGCAGATGCTCCGTGTGTATCCTACTATTTATTGTTTCATTTTCAGTGCGAAACACCTAGAAGGCAACTGGAAAGGTTTCATACAAGCGCCAGCGGAAGTTCAGGAATGGGACACTGGTTGTGACATAAATCTGCTGAAGTACGTTGGAGCTGCTTCGGTCAAGGTCCCCGAAGGATTTGTAAGTTGCGAAATTATCTTACTTGATTTGCTCTGATTTGCTCGCTTTCATTAGACCTAATCAGCGTAAATTTCGATTGGTTACTTTCTGGATAGGTTCCTGGAAGATTGATTGAATCAGTCAAATATCCGGCCTTGATTCGGTCCTTACCATACCAATTTACATGGCAGCCTGTTCCATTACGTGTTTAGAGTGTTCATCCCCATCTGCAAAAAACGCACTGCGACGCTAGAATTCAGAAGATGGTGGCTGGAGAGAACCTTGACTGGGGACCTGCAGAGGTTGTCAAGTTTTTTTTTTTCAAATTTCTAGAGCAAAAAAGGCAAGACCTTATCACTTGTTCAGGCACTCGCTTTCGGATCTTTGCTAATGGAAGGCAATGATGTGAGAATCAGCGGGCAAGATGTTGGACGGGCTACGTTCAGTTTCCGGTAGGCATTTTGCATTCGCATTGTTTGAACGAGAAAAATAGACTGCCACAGCACTTTCCAGGCATGCTATGCTTGTGGACAACAACACAGACCTCACCCATATTCCGCTGAATTTCATTGCAGAGAACCAGACAGGATTTTTGGAGGTTTGAGTGATTTCGATAGTTCTGTTTCTATTTTGAGAGCTTGTTCCCAAGTGCGTTATTGTTGAAATCCTCAACAACTTACTCCTCTGGAACAAGTTGTTGCATGTTTTTCGTCGATGGAGAAGTTCAGTCGGAATCCTCTTCAGATTGCTAACAACCTTTTATCCGAAGAAGCTATTCTTGGGTTCGAGTTTGGCTATTCTATGGAAAATCCGAGACGGCTTTGTGTATGGGAAGCTCAGTTCGGAGATTTTTTCAATGGAGCTCAAATTATCATTGACACATTCCTTGCCAGTGCGGAAAGTAAGTTGCTTTTCATAGGATACATTGTTCTAGGAGGGTCTGAGAAATAACGAATCTCGAGAAGATCTTGTTTCTGGACAACTTTCAAACTACAATAGAAATCTTGGAAATCTGTTTGGTTCTGGGCTTTCCTTTTTAGCGAAATAATCTGTGATCAATTTAAATGTTTCCGTTGAACAGCGTCTGTTAATATGCAGTAAACCCACTTTTCTCAGGCAAATGGCTGACGCAGTCTGGCTTGACCTTGCTGTTGCCCCACGGAATTGATGGTATGGGTCCGGAACACAGTACCTGTAGGATGGAGAGGTGGGCTCCTGTAGTTCTAATTGTTTTGCAATTTTTGAATTATCTGATTGACTCCGCTACTTTCTAATTTTATCTAAATGACAGTCTATGCTAATTTCGGGATAATCATATCCAAAGCCTTCATGAAGCTAGGTATATTTGACACCCTGAATACAGACTTTTGTCCTCTTAGAGCTTCTATGGAATAGTTAACTTTTTTTGCGCTTAAATTGAACATGCGGCTAGAACTTTGTGCATAGATACCAAAAAACCACTCATTTCATCATGTTACTAGGCATCAGCTTTGTTGCTGATTTATAGGACAAGTTAGAATAACACGGATCAGATAGCATTTCTATGCGACCAATTTCTAAATAATTTCCTGCACTCCCACTCCTAACTAGGGTAGGATACTTAGGGGGTCCGGCATTTCGTAAAGAGATGTATACTGTCAAGTACGGTTTTTGACGCTGATCTCAAACCCTTCTAGCTTATCTGCTGCGGAACACTCTATGAAAAGTTACATGACATAATTAGAGTTTGCGCAAGACTGCCTAAATTTGGCTTCTAAGATATATTTCGCTAAAAGATCGCTGGAAATCACCCGAATTCAAACACGCTCCGAAAACATGAATCATTTCCAATTCAACTAAATGTATGAGGTCTTATTAGAGCATATTCTGAGGAGAATATAACTCGGAAGTCAAATTTAGCCGGTTTGGACAGGCCGCATATATGACACCTTAACTCTTCACTGAAGACTCCGCAGCAGATAAGATAAAGATTTGAGATCAGCGTCACAAACTGCATATGACAGTCTACATTTTGTTAAGAGTCGTCGGACTCCCCTAGTATCCTTCCCTGGTAAGGTAACGCCAGTTTTAGGCTGCAGCCTATGCTTTTCACTTGGTTTTTCTAGATTCCTGCAGCTGTGCGACTCTCGTGAAGACCAGGTGCCAGTGGACGGTGAGAATATCAACCTTCGAATAGCCAACCCTACAACATCTGCGCAGTATTTTCATCTTCTAAGGAGACAGGTGCTTTTTAAGAAATATTCACATCTCCTTCTTCTTTCCTAATGAATAGGCAGTGATAATTCTGTGCCATCTAAAACCTGCTGTGGAAAAAATAAACTTATATTTTACTTTTACTTTACTTTTTTTACTTTACTTTTATTTTATTTATTAACACGTAATTAGTAGGGTGAACATTTGTTTCCTCTTCGAGTATGTAAGTAAATAAAAAGTTGGTGAGATGATTGTCAGCCTTCAATTTTTTGAGACTCCACCTCCTCACTGCATTAACGAGCTGTGCATTAATCACCCATTTCTATCATTTATTTATTTATTTAATATGGCCGCAGGCTCGTCACAACCTCAAGAAACTGAGAAATTTAGGCCATGTTTTTCTCCTAATTTTAGACTACATTTTTTCTAACATTAGGTCTTGTAACAATAATTAAAATTCTAACTGAACTGGACGAGGTAAAGTTCGAGTGAGGTTTCCCTTGATTTCTATCGCAGGCCTTTGACTTGCCTAGGTTCATCGCCTAGGCTCATCGGCTTCAGTCCCTTACCACCGTTTGTTTGCTCAGCATTTGTATGTTTTCGTCAGGAAACCATGTCATAGTTGATGTTATGTGGTTAGCCGACGCAGCTATGCAAATGTGATTGGAATATTACTTATTGTCGTGTTGCGAATATCTGTTTATACAGATGGGATGATACTGTACGAAATCTATTTTGACAGTAGTTGCAGAAATATGCTTTGTTAGAAAAATAAGGGAAAATTCAGGATCATGCTCTTTTGCCATTACTCCATGACGTTTTTGGGACATCCTTTGAGTAGTTTTGGAAGCTAATATATTATTATGTAAAAAAACTGAATGAATAAGTGAAAAAGTAAAGTGAACCACTGGAATATTTGGCTTAAAACTGTTGATTTGCGTTTTATTCTATTGCCTTTGCGGGCTAGCTGCTGAACACTTATTCTGAAGTACTTCACTTTACCTAAAAGTGTAATTCATGGCACATCTGTAGATATATGAACTGCTGAGCACTCTCCAATTTTCGATTCTGAAAGAAATTTAGAATGTGACCGACCAGTTTTATGGATTTTCCTTATTCTTTCTTGATACGACTTTAAACAGAGGAAGACGGCAGCAGAATTGCACAGAAATCCCGGCTTGCCGGTTCCACGAGGTTGGCCGGTATACCCGTGTGTCGAAGTTCCGGCAAGCTCCCATGACCCCTTTGGTGGCACTAAGGGCATCATAGCCGGCTGATGTGGGTACTGCTTCTGGCTCTCGTACTGATCTCCCCATCAGGTTTAGTGGGCTCATTCAAAGTGCTATATCTTGCTCGGCACCAACAGGGGATCGAATCATAAGACATTCGGGCTTGAAAAGCGCACTTATTAGAGCATTCGTTGAACAGGCTAGCTAGAAGAGTCCGGCACTCAGTGTCCAATTCATACATCAATTTGCTTTGTTGTCATCCTAGTTGCATTTTATGGTCTCTCTTTTTTTCCTTTGTTGTTAGCACGTTTTTAGACGTACGAAAATGAAAATGAAAATGAAAATTACATGATAGGCATTGCGAGAGTACTCATATACTTTGCGACTGGGGCATATTCATGCAAAAGTCGACTGATTGATAATTTTCCGAACTTGGGTAACTAAACCGGAGTTTCGGATGTCGATCGAACTTTTGAAACAGTCATCTCCTAACGTAGCCTGCGGAGTCGTCCTATGTGTGCTGTGTGGCCCAGACTTGACAATATCAGGCTAGCTGTTGTCAAAGAAGCTTTCTTAGGCACAATAAAAGTTTAGGAACCACGCCACGATCAAAATTTGGGCGAGTCACTATTTTGCCTTGATTTTCTCAAAATTTTTCGTTCACCCCACTTCAGGGCTGTTCCCCATCCCATCTTCTGGAATTTCAATCCTTTCGCAATGCGATTTGTCTCTCGACCAGCGTGGGTGTGATCATTTCGGAACGGCAGACGTGTAGCGTCAGTTGAACGTGATTCAAATGATCGTCGTTTGAATGGTGGTGATTTCAGTCGACGAGTGATAATGTGAGATTGTGAGGATCTGCGAAGGGCACCGCTAACAGCCAGTTTCGCATCGCATAAAACATCAATCTCGATTAGGCTAATGCGCAGTGAGTGACATCGATGAGTTTAAGGATGCGTACGTTTCAACGGATGCGATCAGAAATCCGTATAGTGCAGAGCTGGAGTCAGTGAAGTGGCTAACTGCACAAATTGTGGATATTTTTGTTACCCTTAATTTTAAAGTATAATATGAATAATATAATTATAATACAGAAATGCAAGCTGACCTCATATCTTGTTCTAAGTGAAAAGTATTGCATTTGTAAGAAAGAACTTGAGGAATTTTTTGATAAAAGTAGTACCAATCACTTCAGCGCCTTTCGCCATTGAGCATAGAGGCTGCTATGGCAGTAGAGGCTCGTAAATAAATATGAATTAAATAAGGAAATCATATTAATCAGGAAATGCTCTTAAAATTTATGCTGGTGCTTATTTTCGCCGGGATATGGAAGGGAATTCACTCGAACAAATCCATCATAAATTATTTTCTGTCAGAAGCGGACCTAGTTAGTAGGGAAATGGGCTTAGCCAGAGAATGAATTCCACAAACTTTCTTTAGAAAATAGTTAGGAATTTACATTAGGATATTTATTATATTTTGAATGCTCATTTCCAACAAATTTTATTTAAAAAAAGCAAAAATTGTTTTGTAAGCTTACTGTGATATTTCGAACGTTCGATCGAATCCGTTGCTTTCACCACATCTTCTCATTCTCAGTTTCGTACCTGATTTTTTTCTGTAATTTTCATTATCTACTTTTTATCCCAACATAAATTTGTTACAGTAGTGATCCCTCTTTCAGGAATCACCTTAAAGACAGCACCCACGATAATCTTCGTGTCCAAAATTGCAGTCTAGATTGTGATGATCTAATTCCCCCATTTACGCTCTTTCAATGTTGTTAGACCGTACGATCGCTTCTTTTTCTCAAAAATTTCAAATTTTCAATTATGATATAAATTTCTGTTTGTTAGCTCTTTACACTTAATCATAAGTTTTGTTTCTTTTCTTGAGGTATGTCTCTGTGGTGAACATTATTTATTTCTTTTTGTGCCTTTTCTCCTCCAGGAAAGCTGAAAAACTAGTTGCGCCAAGAAATTCGTTGTTAATAAAGGTAGCATCATCCGAAAACCATTTTAACGTGAGTTCTGACAAAATTGACCGCATTATTCATACAACTCATAGTCAGAAATCCAAGATCGCGCTAAAATCTGAGCGACAAAGTTTTTTGTGGGTGCTGCCTTTAAGCATCTGTTTACATTATTCCAACCATACATGTGTTCTGTTGTTTCCCTGTAATTGTTCTGTGAAAGTCTAATCTGTTTTAGAGATTAGATTCGACTATTCAGGTCTAACTAAACTGAGCCGCTATTCAGGTTATTCCAAACTACCGCAAGCCGCTCGTAGTTGTTGCTCCGAAGATGCTTCTTAGACATCCGAAGGTAGTTTTTCTAAAAAGTTTTATTCTAGTGTGTTTATTGCCACTGCAAGTTATGACGAAAGCGATTGAAGTCCTTCTCTTTTTAAGATCACTTCAAAAATCTCTTTGAGAACTGCCACCACCCGCCAGATGTTTGACTAGATCCTTGCTCGGATTACGTTAGTTAGCCGTAGCCCTGATGTGATGACATCTTTGTTTGGCTCTGTGAGGCGTCAGCTGATCGCATCTCATTGGAACCGAACCGATGCCCTCGTCTTTCCTGTTATTGCGGAAGCCGATAGGCGTCGGTTGGTTACCACTGCTGGGCTGAGCTGCGTCGGATCAAAGTCGACACCGCCGTCGTTTCTTTTTCATTGACGCCTTTGTTCGGCTATATGTAGAAGGCAGCGCGGCTGTCGAAATGGGTAATGTTCAACGGAGACAAGGAATTGACGAGGAAAACGTCTGGAGGCGGTGTTTGAAAAGACATTTGTTGACTGAAGTTCCGAGTTTAAACTGAACTCTGGTGAGATTTTGCTCGTCGCTAAGGAGTCGGATCAAATTTCTTCACGATTTATGGAGTATTGATTAAGGTTATTAGTTGTATTTATATTAGATGGCTTCTTTTGCAGGCTTTATTCACAGAATTTCTTTTCCAAATGAAAGCTTCAGTAAGTAACCAAGCAAAAAACAACTGTTGCGAAGTTTTTCTGGACAGCTTCAGTATCACTGCCTAAATAAATGCATGGACCGGATTCTTTTTTTTTCTGTCCACATTAGAGCACCTTATCACCGACATTACATTTGCTAGACATCTGGGAAGTAGCATAAATTTCAGAGAAAAAAAAACTGGGAACGAAGGAGTTCAGCGGAACACTTAATGCTTAATTACATAGTATGATCTTTTACTGCTACATCTCCTCGAAAATTTATAGTTTTCTGGGTGTATAGGAGTGGCGGCTTTTAAGAGCTTGCTATTACCCAGTTGTTTCGGAAAACTGTAATATATAACATAGCTAAAGGTCTGTACTGTCGCATGGGTGCTTCTGCGATTTGTGCCGTTCGCTAAGAGCAAAGCAGACCTAGAGAGACAGAAAAAACCTCCGTCTCTTCACTCAAATACCTTCCTGTTTTCGTGCAAGTATTCCAAAAAGGCTTCTGCGAATCAGAAACTTACCATTCTGGGAGATGCTAGGAATCCATGGTCCCGAAAGAACTAAAAAATGAGTAGGTTCAAAGAGTAGAGTCAATTACCAACCGTGCCTCAGGGTTCTGTCCAGCAACATGTGTGCAATCTCGTTGTTTTGTGTTCACTGAATCAGCGAATTGATTAACGACTGTTCAGGCCGCTTCCTCTTTGTCCGAATTCGCACCAGGAACGCACTTTAGGAATGTGATCGACGATAACACATGTAAAGCAGAAAAAGTTACCAAGGTAGGTGATGCCGGGGGTGATTTGTGACGGGGGCGATGACCTTCGTGGGTGGTCGTGGAATGGATGGAATGTAAGGACTTGTGAATGATTTACACAGGAGCGATTTTCAGGTTATCTTGACTTCCGGCAAGCACTGGATCGCCGTAGAGAAGGCACGCGATGAGCGCGGTCTCAAGGATACGGTAGCGATTATTCGTCTCGAGAGCCTATGTCCGTTCCCTGTGCAGGATTTGAGGGATGTCCTGAAGCGATATCCAAAAGCGAAAAGTGAGTGGTATCATTTAGTTCCTTGGGCCCTTCAGAGTTATTGAGAAGAGCACTTGTTCTGTAGTTTTTCTCCTTTTTAAAAATTTACTGTCGAAAATAATGTAAAATACATATGCTGGGGTTCAAAAAAATCTTTTGAAAATATCTATCATTGGAGATGCGATGTTTAAATTTGGGTAGGCAGGTATTAAAGAAGTTTATACGAAATCGAAGTATTTTCGGAAGTCCAGGCCAATCCTATTAGTGGTACTATTCAGTTCCAGTTTCAAAGGAGTTTGAGAATGAGAATCATTTTGAGTATTAAACAGAAAAATAGGTACTCCACTCAACAGCAGGGGGTTTCCAGTTCCGCATTCCAACTACTGAGCACTTGTTAATTTCTAGTCTTTTTCCAAAACTTCACAATCTCTCAAGGAATTAAAATGCTAAAGCTAGACAACCCTTTGCCCACATTTGTTTTGACAGCATCTGCTTTTCCTGCTCATTGACCTTTTTATTGACCCGCTTAGGTGTAGAGATGATATCAGTAAACAACACCAAATCATCCAGGCCGAGCCAGCTGTGTTTTGACTGCTTGAGATCACTTGAGTGTAGCCGTCGAGTCGTCTTGCATGATCCCCTCTGCGCTGACGTCTCCCGTAATCCCGCAGTGTTTCGCCGGTTAAACACCTGCACCTCTAATCCATCGCCAGCGTTACGGTCGCGAATTTCTTTTTTATGCGCAGGTGCTTGGGGTGTTTACGAGGTAATGAAGTTGGGATAACTGCGACGGTGGAGGATCATAAAAAATACGTTGGAACCCCTTGAAAAGGTAGAAAATGCGGTTTCTGAGATGACAGTTACTTTTTCTTCGACGAGTGGATTGCGGAAAACTCAGAACTGTTCATCAAGTCGTAAACTGGACGATAAACGACCGTCGGCGCTTTTGTCGACACCGGCTATCTGGTTTTGTTGGAGATGAGTGCTCAGCTGATTGCTGACTTTCTTTTTATGGGTGTTTGATGGTGCAGATATGTAGTGTTAGTGTTCAGGATTTGGGATGACTAATAGTGCAGAAAAAGAGATTTTGCTTGTAGACATGCCTGGGATGTTAACAGACTGAAATTTGGCGAAGACGAGAAGCAGAAGAAACTGCAGATGGTTTGGGGGAAAAGATACCCTTCTACGGAACCCTTCTTGGGGATTGTAGAACCTCTTTGCACACAGAGACATATTAGTTCGGCCAAGCTACTAACAAGAGGAGTTCTTTCAATTGAGGTCCTACTGGTCATCCACCAACGATGCCTTCATAGACCGCTAATTATGAGCGCTGTAACTGGGAATTACCTGGAGTTATCCATGGCATGGGAAGCCAATTTTTCGCTTTGATAAAAAGCGCGGATGCGCCATCTCACTCTATTTTCTGAGTGGAAGATGTCTATGCTTATTCTTGTCCATGTTCCTGTAGTTCATCATTCTCCCGACAAGCCACTTCCTTTTTTCCACAATTCCGCTTCATCCTTCTTGCAGTGTTTAGTTCTGAGCGAATGTCTGCCGTTTCCCTTTTATTTTTTTTTCATGAAAATAGATTTCTAATATTTTGCTCCCTACTCCCGAACACTTACACCTAAACAGCAGATTGACTTTCGCGAGCGGCACGAGCCTGCATTCCATACGTGTGTACAGCCGCTTTTGTGCCAATTATGCAAATGATATTGGTGTTTAGATGATGCATAATAAGGTTGTGGTGTGGAGTGTTGGTTTAGGTCACTGTAATCCAGAGTATTTCATGGTTAATTGGATTTCAACGGTTTGTTCGATCCCCACCCCCTTCTCCACACATGAGACCGCTTGTATGGACACTGTTTGTTTGGAAAAATGACATCAAATAGGCTTCAAAGCAACCGCATGGCGATTAACCTACAAGAGGTTACGCACACATGCACACATGTTGCGCGTGCCTCCATACCAGCGCTATCACTTAGGTGCTGCCGACTGATACGCAAGTTTGCGTGTTGTGTAATGCAGTTGATAAACGAGTGTGGGAAAGAAGCGATTAATGGTGTTTTAGAAGAAATTGAAGATGTTTTTTTTTTTCGTTCCAGAGTTCGTTTGGTCGCAGGAAGAAGGTCGTAACGCCGGCGCCTGGTCGTTTGTCAGGCCACGATTTGAAAATGCGCTTGGAATTTCGGTCAGTAGAATTTTTTCTTGGTATCTGTAATTGCTACGTTTTATCTGGGCGGTTGTGAAAGATTGCAGTGGGAATACCGAGGAAGTCAAAAACTTGCGTATTTTTGGCTTTGCTGAATCTTTGCTTTCCAATTTTAGTGGCATGTTATCGCTAGGCGATGAGTGGGAACGTTTGGAAAGTATTTTAAAATTTACTGAAGAGCGATGGGGACCCATTTACCAGCCCAGCTTTCTTGGGAAGGATGAATGTGCATTCTGTGGAAACTCCGAGGTAGTGTATGAGCAGCAAAATGTCTCGACATCATAATGCTATGGATTTTTGGTTCTATGGTAATAGTCCACGAGATTTCAAGGGAATCCATTCTAGATTGATTCCCCTTCCTACTAAGTAGGAGTTTCCCATAGGTTTCTCATCCGGTAAGCTGAGTGGAAGTGAACCAGGTTATTCATAAATTTCTTCTTTCGCTCTGCAATTTGCGGCACTCGAGCAATTATCGCAAGAGAAACCCGAACCACGATACTTTGCAGTAACTAGCCCTAATGAGGCCGTACGGTTCTGGTTCTTGTCGTTTTTCTCACAACAAAACTCGGTTCCGGCCGCACTCGCTGCCACCCGGTCTATTTCGGCGCTGGGTTTTTACAGTAGTTGCCGCTTTCGCTTCGTTTTTTTCTGTCCGGATTTTCGAATGCGACATATTATGGAAAACGAGCGCTCCATTCGGCACTGGTTTTGTGCAGTTTGCTGGAATTCATCGGGTTTGTTTGGTGCACGTGTTCACTGGTTCTAACAGTTTCCATATGCACAAGAGTGAGGATTGAAGTCGAGAGTGTTGAAGAAAAAGAATACTTGTTGCCTTCTATATTTCGTATCCTGGTTTTTTTTCAGCCAGTCTTCGCTGGACGACCCGAAATGGCATGGACAGCCACAGCCATAGGAGAGCACCATGCGAAAGAAGCTGAGGAAGTCATCAGAAAGACTTTCGAAGTGTAGTTGAATTAGTGCATTCTGCGGTAGGTGTGGCAGGATTTTCTTAGAAAACCCCTTCTCATGTTGTACGTTTTAGAAGACTTTACAGTATTTTACATCAACTTGTTAAGTTTTAAGAGATTTATTGTTAACACGGATGTTTTAAATGGTGATCTTAACTCATGACTGATGACTCATTGCTCTACTCCGGTGGACTAACCCGTGGTTGTTGCCTTAACCTCACTAGCGCATTTGATCAGATGTGATACGTAAGACGTACCTCAGTATAAGACGTACCTCAATAAATGGGTGATTTGTTCATTGTTTTTTCTTAAATTTTCATTCTCATTTCCCCGTGAAAAGTGTGGTACCGTCATGCTTGGAGCTAATCAAAAGAGGGTGCTGAAGGGATACTGAAGCAAGTTGGAATGAAGTAATAGTGATTTGGAAAGCGGAGGTAGCAAGGATGGCTCTGGAACTCTACTGGGGACTTACAGAATTTCAGAGTCTAGATTGGAGCCGTGCTCATTCCTGGCCCTTTGTGACGGTGCTTGGAACGATTCCCTATAGTATTATGCTCATTACGCCAATTAGGAGCTAGCCTTAGTGCATCATCATCATTATCGACGTAGACCAATGTTATCTAGTGAACACAATCGACTCGTCTGCTGGCCTGGAGGGCCGCAGAAGCATTGTAATGAGATTATCCGACGACGTCGGGTCGCTTTCTAATCGAATTCACGATGGTGGTTCATCGAGCGCCGGTATTTGTGTGTGGTGGTTGGTTGAGGCTCACGTCTGGATCTGATGGCGGTTCCGCTCTGTGACTCCTCCCACTTTTTTTGGACATGTGAATGCTGTACCGCAGGCTGTTCAAATTCATTCATTCATTCAGCACATTCATTCATTCATTCATTCATTCATTCATTCATTCATTCATTCATTCATTCATTCATTCATTCATTCTCTCCGTTATTTCATTCACTCACTACTATTAGTTCATTCATTCATTCACCGTTCATTTATCTTCGTGCCTCATGCTTTCGACTACACCTACACTGGCTTTCTTCCACTGCTCAGTATATCTGTCAATCTCTCTATATCACCTGCTTGCCCGTCTGTCTGTATGTCTGATATTTCATTTGTTTGTCTCTTTGAATGAGTTTTCTGTTTATCGCTATGACATATCGATGTGAAGCGATTGGCAAAATTTATGTGAGCAAGAATATTTTCTTAGTAATCCAAACACCTGCGGATACCTAATCGGAGATAGGCCAATTTAATTCAACCTTGTGTGATGATGCGCGTTGAATTTGCAGCCTTTCAAAAACTTGTGGAAATAAGGACTTACAAATCAGCAGAGCAGTTGTTTTTATGATAATTCTTTATGCTTACCGTTGTCTCTATGGTAGTTTTTCATCATTAAACTTAGATCATATCTGTAAGGTCATAACTCAGAATTATACTACTGTTAATGATTTTGAGGAAACATTTGCGGTTTCGTGCACGTAACATTATGCGACTGTAGGCAAATGATTATTTCTGGCGGTATAAGAGAAGTGAGAGGAAGAAATTGGTGAATATCGTACTAATAGTGTACTGTCCTGAGCATGAGTCGTTTTGCCTGATGGAAACTTGTTCGAGAAGGCATTTGTATTTATCCCACTGAGTACAGTACGCTTTTCACTCTTCGCTCTTCTTTCTCTTTATGTCTGTTTCAATCTGTATGACTGATTTTTTTTTTGTTCGCTCAGTTCCACGCCTGTCTTTTGCCTACTATCCCTTTATGTAACCACAGACATCTGTGTCTGCCTCTTTCAAGTCAGTTGCCTAATCCAGCTAGGCATGCCTATCACTAGCTAGATTCCCGGATGTACCCGGAGAAGTTATGAGCTTCTCGTTGTCCTAGAAGGAATGAGTTTCCTGGATAAATGCTGTACTTCGCTAGTCACTACCTCCATTTCCTTCTATTGTATTACTATGACGATTCTCTTGCATAAAATACTGTGATTTTTACTAGAAAAACTCGTCCCCTTTGATTGTGCGGCTGGGTTGACGTCGTGTTCATCCTTCTCCCTTCTTCTCCATTAATCAGCCTTTCTTCTTCTTGTCCTCCTCCACCATCACTGTTGTTGTGCTCTTGACCGTATACCATTATTTCTTCGTAATTCATCTCTCCTGCTTTATTTCTCTCCGTTAATCTAAGAATCCAGGCTCTGGCGAAGCTACAGTACGTTTCACCACCAAGGTGTTGGTCCACCAGAGTAGTAGCTCGTTTTCTGCTCTTTTCCACTCCTGCTTCTAGTTTCCTGGCATTTTCGCGATAGTGAGCAAAATACGAATACGATGGCGGCACAGCAGGTGCTGGACAATTACGTCAACGAAACAGTTCATCCTCTGTTTTTTCCGCTGAACACGCTTCAAAACCAGTTCGGCCCAGTCGTTCAGTTGTCCATTCTTCGGCTGAGTCGTAGTTTCTCAAGTGGCATTTGTCCGTTCTTTAGGCGTTTCGTTGCCGTTTTTGCTCAAAACCGACGCTCTACAGGCGCGAGATCCCATTAGAATGATTGAGTGTTATGGCACATAAGCATAGTCGTTCATTAATACGTAATTACGGACATTTGCGTGCGTTACGGATCCACATGTGCGACGACCTCGGCAAGACGATAGCATATGTTCGCGTGAGCAAGTCAGCCGGTAGAGAGCAACGGCTGGCATTGATTTGTTTCTGAATTTGTCAAAGATTTCAAGAGAATCCCGCACCATTGGTGGTCCATAGTGCTTTCGGCAGGTATTGATTGGTTCGTGATCACTTTTCGGATGTTTTCTGCTCCGTGCACTGACCGCTGGACAGGAATATGTAGATGTGCGAGTGATTCACACGATTTTATACCCGATGTGTCGGCATGTGATGATGTTGCTGCTGACTGTTTGAACTTTGATTTTTAGGCATCTACAGTACCTCTCATTTTTATCTCACCGTATCGTTATTCTCCTTTCATACTGGTCTTTATTCGAGAACTCCATCCTCTTTGCTGAAGAGAAGCGGAGATAGCATGTTTTACATACATGTTATACATATATGTACATAGCTTTTGAGGATTATCGTGGCTCATGGGAGAGTACGGCAAATTGTTAAAAAAAAGTCCTTAGTCCCTCGTCACCTGACTGAAAACGTACTTTATTAATTAAATCCAACATAGAAACTATGGGAGCTGATTCGTCCTTCTATTTTTTTCATTCGTTTCGAGTAACTCTTACTTAAAATTCACTAATTGTGCTCCCAAGCATCCTAGATGGTGACTAAAGGGAGAATGTATGTATTAAATGTATTTGCTTTAAAACTCCTTTTCTGCTATCGTGAGCCTAAATAATTTGACCAAAACAAATTCTGTAGAATTGCGTGATAATTTCAAATACATCAAGAAACGAAAGAGTTTTTCAAACCTCATTTTGCAAATGATTGATAGTGAAAACACACTGTTGCTCTCCAGTATGTGTGAGAGTAACAAGGATCTGATAGATCAAACTTTTAACAAGTTCTCGCTGTGTTTTAAGGGATTCCGAGAATTATTGTGGATTTTTTTGGATTGTTAACTTGGTAAACTAGTTCCCTACTTCTAGATTCACTTTCATTAAATTCATGCTCTCATTCTTGGATTCATTTCCATAGCTTCTCCTTCTTCATTTCACACCTTCTTCAGCGCGTTCATATCTGGGAAGGCAAGAATGATCGTAAAAGAGATACCCTTATATCTATTAGACTTTACAGTTTGCTAGTTTTCATAGAATTACTTATCTGTCAGTATCTGCGGTTACGTAAAATCATTGATTTTACCTACACGTGTTTTTCTTTACTTTACCCCCCCCCCCTCTCTTCAGTTGTGTAAAAGTCCACGCAAACTACCAAGTACTACAAATTCTTCCACCATAGCTCGTATCCACCGCTGCCACTGTTCCATCTGACTAATCCCGTCTCATCCGTGCGCTTCTCGTGCACTTCACCACCTCATTCGCGGCTCTTCATCTCTGCCGGCTACCTTCTAATTTCCGCGGCTCATTTCCGTTTGCGCAATGTATCCAACGGCCTGCGACCCCTCCTTTGTCTAAGGCGATTTGTGTCGACTGGCATGGAGTCTTTGTACGGGCCATCGCCGTCTTACAGTAGTTGTTTTTCACCAAGTGGTCTTCCGAAATAGAGGTTTTCACAGAGGAGAATCGTTCTGTAAGACCAGTTGAAACACCAATTATTCCGCAATGTTTGGAAAAGCAATGAAATTTCACTTGGGATTGGAAAGTTTGTGGAATTTTCCATTTTTTCCCATTCAATTTTCATTGAAAGAAGTATTCGCTATTGTTGACGTGACCAAAAACCCTCGATGGAATGATTATAAATTTGATAGAGCCAAAATTTCTGACTAAGTCATGTCTTCCCAGTTTTTCTTCATTCTTACAAAGTTTCTGTAGAGATTTCTCCATTTTCCCTTTCTTATCAGAAGTATTTGACATTCTCTCACAAGTAGCGCTACGTAAAGTTCGTGGAAAAATTCATGAAAAATCTGCTCGAAATTGAAGAATAGTCTGGTACTTATTCGGATTCCGCGGAATCTGGAAAAGTGCTCATGTTTCTGGGAAAACCACTGCTAAGCAAAAGCGGCAGTAGCTGCAAAATCAGTAGATTGGCAGTGTGATGCTTACCGATACAGCAACCCATATTCAAGAAGAAATTCGAAGAGAATAATGGTTGAATTCTTCTGTGATCTGTAATCTTTAATATTTTTATGGTAAAAGCAAGAACAGGACCTAGCTCCATGATTTGGATTTTCTCGCGATTTTCCTACATTTCCCCGGAATTCCTTGTTTATATCCGGGTCGAAATTCCTCAGATCCGTGCTGATCTGCGTGCAACCGGTGCTCAATCATCTCCAGACCCGCCGCACGACGTCTCACTGTTGTAATTGCCGTGTCGTAACAGACACACGCACATTCGTTCACTCACTCACTTATTCCACTAATCTTCGACATAATGAGGTCGCACAACGTCTACTTCATCCTTGTTCATCTTGGGTTAAGGCCTCGGTCACCTTATTGTGCCCATAACTTTTTCTGACAAGCCTTATCAGCCGTCGTAAACTGTGGCATTCAGAGAATTTTTTTCTTGTGTAAGATGGATGAGGTTCGTTGATAAGAAGGTGGGAGGTGTGGTGAATTTCTAAAACATACATAACTGCACTAGTTCGAATGTATCTTTACTATTTCTAGATCAAATCATCTTTAAAAATCTGATTTAAAACTCTGGCCTAATCTACTATTTCTTCATTGCACTATCCAAACAATCTACAGATTTCCCTGAATTTACAGTACCGCATTCCCTCCAGGTTCTTTTTTTCTGCTTCCGCCACATTTTCGAATGCATGCGCCATCACCGAACCACTCTGTACAGTCTCAGTACCTCTCTACATCTATGAGGTCTTCTTTCTACTTCAACTGGAAAATTCTGTGCTTGCGATGTGCTTTCTTCTTGCGAAGTGGCCGAAAAGCCTTATTCCTAGTTTCCTGGTTCAGTTCCTTTGTTTTCCAGCAGTTTTAGTTCTAGCGACAACAGTTAACGACATCATCATTACGTCCGGTCACTCTCAAGGTGAACTAGTCATAATTCTTTTATTTCTTTTTTCGGCGCCCATTGTGAAAGAATTCGATGTCATTGCCAGGTAAGAACAGCTTGAGCAATCTCATTGCTTAAAGTACATTCATTTTTCCAGAAATTTTAGTAGAGTATCACAAACTCGTGTCTTTTTTCTTACTTATATGCGAAGGTATTGGTGATTTGGCTCACACAGCGACAACTGCAGGGCTTGGACGCATCATAAAGACTGCATGCGGCCTAAGGCCTCGAAGCATTATGGATACCTCTAAAACAACTGAGATTTTTGATTGTGATATTGATGGTATATAGGCCCTCGCCTACTACATATTCCTACCCAAATTTCTAATTTTTCATCTGCCTAAAGTCTGCTATTCCCACTAGGCTACTGTACTTCACGTCGTAATGGCCCAGCAGTCCGTTCTTCCCACCTGCCATTCGCGCATTATCCGTTAATTGATCACCCGGCGTTGATCCGGGGCGGATTTTGAGGGCTGACTGAGGGCTGACCAGTGAATCTATAATTTACATCCGAAACTCCTTTTTACTTTTCTCAACTAATCTCTCAAGGGCGATTTCTCGGGTATTTCGGCGTTTCCTCCACCTTCGCACCTCGCTATCGACAATGTTACATGCGTTGATTTATGTGCTATTCGGCTCGAGATTGAATTCTGGATAATTGCTGGAAAAAATAGTCATAGATCATGGGACCTTTTGATCTATGGTTTGTGTGATTCATAGATCTATTTATTACTGGTTTATGCAAATATAGAGTGGTCTGTGGGTCACCCCTTCATGAGCACCAAATACGGAAATCCATGGACTTTCCAAATCAAGTTGGTGACTTTGAAACAGGAAATTTGATACTGAAACGAACAGAAAGATCCCTGTTGATCTTTTTTTTTGTTTGGCGTTCTTTATCCTGTAGTTTTCACCAGCATTCTGCCGAGCTTGAAAATAGCTGGAATAATGCGTTATACTGATGAGTGGTGGAGCAGAAAAGTGCTACGATTGGTCCAATACGTGGCTCCTTTACTACTCTCTCAGACAACTTTTGCTGATTCTGGACAACTTTTCCATCATTTTTGGTCGTAACCAGCGTTTCGGGCCATTTCTTAAGAGCATAATGCACGAAACAGAAGGGTAATTTTATTTTCCATGGTCCTTAGAATCCGTGTCATATCACATTGAATTCTTTGAATTTGCGGTCCCTCTGTTCATAAAGCCTACCCCAAAATTTGTGTTTTTATCTCCAAAGTATTCAAATTTTCTTGCATACTAATTAAATGATAAAAAAACATGGAGATGGTTTTGATTTCTGTACAAAGTTATTCAAAGCAGCTTCTCAGAAATAGTACACATTTTGTCCTTTTATCGAGAATTCCATGGAACAGGTCATGGAAATCACATAACAATTGCTTTGCAAAGGAAGTTCTTTGTTTATTCTGCGAATTCACAACCTGAAAGAGACTGGGAATAAGTTCAGAAACTAAGGATCAATCAAAAATAGTATAGTTTCACTTCTTCCTCTCGTTTTCCCGAAAATCTTTTTTTTTCTTCGACAAGCTTGGTCGTTCCAAGCATTAGAGTATCTATGCCTCCACAGCTCAGAACAAATGAACGACCTTGGTGTGGAAATTGTTAAGAGGATAATATGATCCACGGAGTGCGCAATTTAGTGACAGATGTTCGCTCGTTGTTGCCTTGAGAATGCGCGATTATTCCTGGAAAACAGCTCAAATGTCACTGGATGATCTGTGGGTTATGAACGTGACAGCGCACTTCTTACACTCGGTCCGCTACCTTCTCAATGAGCGTGTTAGAGCTGTTGTTTACATAGTTTATGCTAGTAGTTGACAATGATTTTTAGCTGGTATACAACTTTGATTTACGTTGTAATCTAGTGTAGTAGAGGTTTTCCCTGGAATTGAAGCCGCGATGATCCTTGGCTTCTATCAACTGTTTTTCATTGAATGCCAGATGACGTACTGAGGGATTGACCCGGTTAACTCCGAGTTTACTGTAGATTTCATAGTATTACTGTACTTCCCTGCGGGGTGATCAAGTTCTCTCTGTAGCCAAGCCATCTCTGAGGCTACCAGATCGCTTCACTTTATACTTCAGCTAACGGTGTCCTGAGAGTATGAAACCTTGGATTTTGCGTCATAACTATCAGTTCACTGTTGGATCAGTAAATTCAAACAATGTAACCAAATACTTCACTAGAACACCAAGAATTTAGGCCATTTTTCTGGAACCGAAATCATGGTAGTAACAATACCCTTTATCAATATATAAACTGCACTATGTGAACTAAATCTTTGTATGATCTCTTTGTTTAATCCCAGTTTTCTGGCCTAATTTGCTTCCTCCCTGTTACTTACTGCCCTGACCTGCTGATTATATCCCGGTCTATGCATTGTTTAGATATACAATGATGATAATCGGAGCGGTATACTTGTATAGTTCTGACGTTCCGCGCCATGGTGGTAAACTACGCCGATATAAACGTACCGGATTACGGGCGAACGGTTGGCTGACCGCGACAGATTTAATGGAACGAAGTAATGTATGGGCGTGGCTTATTTCTTTCGCTGCTTTGAAGCTGTTTGTAGAGCTGAAAATCTGTTCAAATTTATCAAAAATATTGCGGAAGCGTCGACCAAGTAAGTTTGAAAAATGTAAGTGGCTAGAGGATCAAAGGAAAACTCATGAAATACTAGTAAAATAGCCAGCTATTTATAATACCGTGCAACTTTTAGTGCAAATTTTCCTCAAATTCACAGGAAAAGAGGAGCTATATATGAATCGTGCGTAATGCGGCGAATGATGACTCTTTCTCTACTGCGCGATTTTTCCGGCAGTAGCCAGAAATGAAAAAGAAAAATTAGGGTGTTGAATGTTTATTCACTTCATTCATTCATTCATTCATTCATTCATTCATTCATTCATTCATTCATTTATTCATTCATTCATTCATTCATTCATTCATTCATTCATTCATTCATTCATTCATTCATTCATTCATTCATTCGTTCATTTTCTCTGAGAAGAGTACTTCTGTGGAACCATTGGGGCAGAAATCGCTCATATCAACTCTGAAAGTTTTTCCCCTAAGACCCACCCTCTTCCACAGTTTGGTGAGAAGGTTCACACCTTTCTCACACTGAAAATCTCGCGCCTCTCGACAAGTTTTCCGGGGTATCGGCCTTCGCTGCGAGAAATACGAACTGACAGTTTCACCATCGGCCTTCTTTTGGACGAGTTTCGCTTATCCTAGATGTTTTTCTGGACAACTTTGTCGCTACAGACCTCCATGTCCATCTGGAGAAGTTATCTCAGTTACACAAATACACTGGAATTTCGATGGAATGGCTTCCATTGATCTTAAAATCAAAGTCCGTTGATAATTTTTCACCGCATATCAAAATGCTGAAGATCTGTCGCCCAGCTTGAGTTGCTAGAGAGGTCGTCACTCCACCTTTCAAAGATTTTTCGTGCCATCAGATTCAGCAAAGCTGTAGAACTCCAAATAAGCACTGCTCTATGCAATTAAGCGGTTCAGATAAACGTTTTCGCATGCTTTTCAGGAAATGAGCTCCAAATCAAGTTTTGTGTTCTTATTTCCACGAGAATTCGTACCAATCGCGGTCCACTTCTTTAGCTTCTTTAGCCTCTGAACGGAGCCATATAAGGAGAACTTGAAAGCCTCTTATCTATTAGCAGATGTCGGTTCCTTTGAAGTCTTCTCGAAGGCCACGCCCACATCCGTAACCATTTCCCGGCATCGGCTCCACCCCCCACAGATCGGTCGCGTTTTCGGTTGTCATCATCTGCCTGTCGGGTCGTGCATATTCATATACATACACACAACACTGCAACGATGCACAGAGCCATAACGAGCTTCGACGTTGCACAATTGATCGATATCGATCGCAGTGATCGATGTTTCGATGTTTATTTGTGTTTACCGGTTGTTGTTTTGCGATGATAAGTTATCGCGAGCCGGATGGCAGCAAGTTGTTTGCGCTCTATCAGTGAAATCGGCTGTTCGTCCGCAATTCATCCATCATTCGGCGAGTGGACATAGTCAGTCGACGCCTGCAACCGCCTTGAGAGATTCATTCGTGGATCTGACGACCGGACATTTGTTACTTTTATCGCCCGTCCGCTATTTAGTGCTGTTCACTCAGTGTTAGATGTTCGCGTTCTCGCCATTAGTCCAGTACTTATAGCCTTTTGGTGCTTTTAAACTATCCAAAGGATCACTGTAATCCGAGTGATTTTTTTTGTACAAAGTGCAGCTCTTTCCTTTCTTCTTTAAATATTTTTACTCGGATTTTTGGACGTTGTTCCCTTCGAAATTCCCGATGAGGCACTGTCAATGTTCATAATTTTCTCAAAGTTTTTAGGTTTCTATTCCCGATTTGTCACATATTTTAAAGTGCAAAAAAGTTAGGTATTCTGTTGTTCAGTGTCAAAGGCTTAAATTTCAGAAAATCCAAAAATTAGAAATTATACTAAGTTTAGAGAAATTCTACGTTGAAAGTTGTTGCCCTGAAGGCTGCAACTCGAAAAATGACGAACTTTGCATATTTCTGGAGGGTTCAGCTCCTTTTTGCTTACATTTCGTTTCCATTGAAATCCCTTGATTCTTTTTCATTAAGTTACTTGAGGTCCAGAAGATCACATCTCACTGTAAACAAGCAGTTTTATTGAGTTAAGCGAAGTCTCCAAAAAATCGTGGAATTCCTAGCGAATCATGTGAATCCACAGCTGAAAATTCGACTTCGTTTCTAAAGAATGGTCAATTATTCTCCGGAAGTTCCGTTGACCCCCGCCACATAATCCAGAAGATCTATTCTAACAATAGCGTTGAATGCTGCCTGACTCAGCATAATCTATCAAACAGCCACAGATTCATCAACTCTGTGGAAGGAAAATGTTTTTAGGAAGGCCCACGAGGCTATTTCCGGGCCACGCCGCTCGCCGCGCATAATGAATGGCCTATTCCAGCTCTTATGTTATACACACGGCTATTTTTTATTTGCCTTGGTGCTAAGGACGTCTCCTGGCGACCTTTGCTCGTGCAAAGCCTGCAGCTGAAGGTGCTTTTGGCTGGCTGCCAATCGGATAGGCCGACAGTGCGGTCGAGTTTTATGGAGGCGGCGCTGCTCTTTGGATCCTTGGTGGTAATGGCTACATATCACAATGTTTATGGCGCTATTTTTTGCTGCTGACGCGTCTGCTCACCTTCGAGGATTCTACTGGTTTTTTTCTCGGCCGTTTGCTAGTAGTGCTCTTCCAGAAGTTCCCCTTTCCATTTTCCTCCTTCTCAATTTAATGACATGTATTTCATGCTGCCTGGAAGCGATGTGCTCTTCCTATATTATTCTATGAGAGTAGAGATTCGATACATGAGAAAGCCTCATTCAGTCTATGATACAAATTAGGTATAAACTTGCCCTGAATTTCCAAAACCCTCCTTAACATTTGTCACATTCTTTGTTACCCCCATTCTCAGGGGTTGCATTGTGCCCCTGGCACAGTGTAGTGAAAATAAATAAATAAATAAATAAATAAATAAATAAATAAATAAATAAATAAATAAATAAATAAATAAATATTGAAGTTATTATAGCGGTGTCTACATGATCTTTTATTAATCTGGCACTTTCTTATAAGTAAATATCGTTCAAGTCAAGTTCGTGCCATTTTTATTCCAGTGCTTCGTAGGATTGCACAAAGTTCCCAGGGAAATCTTCCATTGCCTGCCCGTATCCTTCCATTTATTCCCATTTGAACAAAACCACTGCTACAACGAATTTCTAACGTAAATTTTTTCGCAGCTCACCATCATATTTTTAGAGACCCTTCCCTCACAACCGGGAGCTATGGGTATAAGAACTAAAAAGGAAATCAAGTGACTTCGCAATCAAATTTTTAGTAAAGAATGCTTGGAACTGGAATTTCCTTACTATCAGCTTAAATCTTAAAACCATTCATTTCCTAGTAAATTTGTGGTTATTGATTCATGATATTTACATGTGACGATCTTCTTCTACCAATCTACTAGCTCAACTTCCAAACCAGTTTGTATTTCTTGTCGTTGTTACCGAATTTTGCACCAGTTGTTAAAGATGCCATACTGCGGCTACCATATCTGAATGTTCGCCATCTTTCTAATCTCCAAACTCCTCTGATGTGTGCAGAAGTCAACAAAAGTGCAAAAATTCCCTCTAAATCTTCTTCTCATTTTCTTTTTTTTGACTCTACTGTCATCTTTACTGTTTTCAGATTTTCTTCTTAAGTAACAATGTTTTCGCGTGTAATTTCCGAATCCCAGCAATTGCTATCTCAGCTCTGACCACTTCCAGAACCAATCCAACGGTTCCAACTAGGGTTTTGGTTACCTTCTGTGAAAGCATGAACTGTCAATGTAGTAAATATTTTGGTTCTACCCCAGTCCTAGCTAATTTTTTCCTATGCTGGCTCATTGTCTTTCTCAATTTCTTTAGCAGGAAAAAGAATTTTCCAGCAGTTCTCTTGGACGGCCTCCTAGAATCCATCGCAAGCGGCTAGGGTACCATAACTTGATGTTCTTGCCGCATTTCCCGCAATTTCACACCTCGTCTGGGTCACCATCTCAGCTAGCGTAATTTTCAGCTATTCTTCAGTCACTCCAATGATGAACAAACGTATCATCTTTTCGCCACTCTGCGCTCTCTGCTAGTTGCCTGCTATTTCGCGTTCTTTGTCGATCATCCTGTAGTCGGGTTCGAATGTGTGTGTGTAACTCTTCACCCGACACTCATTCATTATCTTGTCACCTAAACAAAACGCTTCCCCAGCACATTCACCGAATTCCAGCAACAAATCGCTGTCTTGTCGACTTTTAGACGCGGTTCAGTTACCCATTTCTGCGAATGATTCAAGAACTTCTGTGCAATTTCTGCTCCTTTGTGCAGGCACACTGTACAGCTGCTCTCTGACAGCTCAAATATCGTTGCTGAGAAATGGCGACAACTGTTACATACCAAAAAAAATCTTGGAAAGTGGGCGGGCATTCCCATTTCTTGAGACAGTCTTCCCTCGACGGGTGAAAATCTAGGAGGGGGTTGCGCCTGGTGTTTTGTGAGCAAATAGGATTACTCTGATTCATCTTTACTCGGCGTCTTCGCTCTGTTTTTGAGTGATAAGTTCTGGGTGATTAAGAGGTAATTTGGCTGATTTTTGAACGGGTCTCCCAGGTCGACAACGATAGAATGGATTCTGCAAGTAGCTTCAAAGGTCAACTGAATGCTGAGGTCTCTATTTAAGGTAATTTACTAACGAAGCCCTCATTTTCGAAGAGGTTGGGTTTGAAAATCAAAAGGTGTATATTTCAATTCTTGCTTTTCCTGTAAGAAATCAATTCTTCAACCTTTTTCTAGTAAAATCGGTGTTACACTGGTGTTACCAACGTAAAACGTCTGAAATGTGAGAAAGTTCATTTCATCATGACTGCGTTTGATTTCAAAATAAAAACAAAATCTTACTGGTCAGAGGCTCAGAATTCTAACGGAAAAATCTTATTCTACCCATCACTTTCGCCGCGCCTGGGCCCGGATACACCATGGATATTATCGTGGCAAGCTCGTTGTCGTACCCAACTTTGCGCTTTACCTGAAACAAAGCAACATGTCTACGCCTACACGACGTTTTCTGTACGCAGATGCTATCCATATGCTATGAATAATCATTTCTAAAGTTATGAGGTTACCCATGCTCCCAGTCCCCATGCGGACCGTGTCCCTAACAAATACCTTTTTATGACCTCAGATGATAACGTTTAAAACACTGCGCCTGATTGCCACTGATTTCTGGATGTGAAGAGTCGAGAAACTGCTCAACGGATAAGTTGAGGTCCAAGGTACGTAGCTATGTATGATCTGAGTCCTACTGAAGAAAGAAAATATAGCTTCTTGAGCACAACTACACAGATCTTCTAGATGGAGCCACGAATTCTGCAGGTTCATCTGTTTGTTTATTTATTTGAAGCAATAATTTATCAAAACTCGTTTTAATTTTTTAATTGTCCTGGGGTTTATATTTTAATGTTATCTGCTTTTGATATTGTAAGACAATCTACTTTACATTTAATAGACAAAAGAAAAGTATTTGGTTCATTCGGTATATTAATGCTATTTTAAATATTGGTTTATGAATGAAGCATATTTCTTGAACGAGAGATCCAAATTCAAATGTTTTGTGTAGAATCTGTTAAGTTTTTATACTCACACCCAGATGTAAAATGAAGTATACTCAGGACCGAATAATGCATTTGAAAATTCGTTATCGAGCAAGTGAAGTTTTCAGATTTCCAAAAAAAAAAACGATCACGTTAATCAAGTTATTCGATTTTTATTCGGTCCTAAATATAGAATTGAGCTCTCGCCTCCTCATCTGAAAAGCTACCGTCTTATTATATCCTGGGCATCTTAACCAACAGCTGACGGCGTCAAGAAATCTGGAAAATTTTAAAACAAACTTTTAACCAACAGCTGACGACGTCAAGAAATTTGAAAAATTTTAAAACAAACTTTCCACAGCTGTCATGCTGAATCTGGTGATTTTCCATGGTCGAACAACACGGGTTTTTTGGCGTCGACGGCCGAGTCGAGCACGGCGATTTATCACTTGTCGCACGTTCGGCCTGCAAGAAAGTTTTCGTTCGGGCGAGGTTCGGCCCTTCAGATGATTTACGGCGACAATTTCTCGTGGTCGTAGGTAAATCACCTTTTTGGTAGCGCTATTATTCATGGGGAAGGTTGTTGGTTGTAGAAGAAGAGAGATGACTAGAAACTATGTAGGTAAAGATGTCGAAACATGTAACTTCTTCGTTTCAAAACTGCTCACTCAATCATTTTTTTCTGCTGCAGAGAACTGCTGTCCGGGAAAACCTAGGTACTTCCACGTTACAGCCAGTTTTGCCTGGATATTCTTTTTATTATTTATAGTTCCATTCTCAGTATCATTCAAGCGTCATTTCAATTTTTAGTTTATTAATGGGTTTCAATTTCAATATGTTTTCTACAAATTTTCAGCCTGCCACCCCCCACCCCGAAAAAAAATGCCACAATAATATTTAATGATGTTTTCAATGATTTTGAATCTGTCACGCTGTCGGATCCGTATTCCACTTTGATCCGTACTAATTTTTGAGGAGGTTTTGGAGACCAGGTTCGCTGGAAATGATGGCGATATGGTTTGCCCTTCCTTAAGGTAGTTGGATGCGGAGATTACGGCAGCATTCTAAAGGGAAAGAAACTTAAAATGTCATTATCCAAGCAGCCTCTAACCATACTTCTCTAGTTTTTTTTTTTTGAAATTCATCTTATTGTAGCCCTTCACTGGACACATTTTTTTACAAATATTTTCTTGTTCTGGTAGAACAAGATCAAAGTACTTCCTCTATTGAAGAATTCTTCCAGAAATTGCCTTTTTTCTGTGTGAAAGTCTGTGTGAAAGCCGTCCTAATTGTTATGAAGCCTTCTTGTTTCTTTAATTCATAACATACATAAATATTTGTTGATTTTGAAAGCTTTCCTAGCATTTAGGACAACTTTCTATAATCAAAAAATCATGCTTTTCGGCGAAAATAATAAATAATGATGCTTTAATTTTGAAATTACATCGAATTTCCATTCACTTTTACGGACGAGACAACTGTTCTCCCATTTTCCCCTTTTTTCTTTTTTTTTTCGGAAAGGTTTCGAATTTCCAATAGTTCTTCAAAAAGGCTAGAGAGCGAAATGAATAAAGGTAATGGAAAAAAGAGGGAAATTGTCGAGTTTTTATTTTGAAGGAGGAACGCTCCCTCTCTCTGAAGGGTGAGGATCGCCTAAGAACACCGCAATTCTAACAATTTTTTCAACCTGCAAGAGTCCTCCCCAGAAAATGGTTGAAGTGATGGACGGTACAGTATTTAAAACTAAAAAAATTTGCTTAGAGCATGGGTTAAGTCCTGCCTTAGAGCTTGGGTCAAGTCCTTACCTTTCAGGAGCTGCGTTTCTATGTATACTTTACCCAGGGCCGACGAAACCTGGACCAAAACATGGTCTGTGGGTTCCAAAATGTAGCTTACATGCTGAGTAACATATCTGAATCTCACCGTGAGCTCTACAGTAACCCTGTTATAGGTGTGCTAAAGTTAGTACAGCTCTAACTAATGTACAAGCCCCGTCCTCAATGAGGCGACAATGACCGATTCGCGAACGCACAACAACCCTGAATATCGATCGCGGCATTTTGTTCGAGTGATTGATGGTACTGTACTATGAGGCCGAAAGAACAAAGTCGGCTGCACGTGCGGTACTTTTTTTTGTCCGGGCGCAATTTGCGGGTCCTGGCACGAAACCGGTGGCGTTTATTTACGGTAAGTATAATTGCTAATGACAGTATCTCCATGCCAGATCTGCTGAAGCGTTTCAATGGTTTTTACTTGTAGCTGGCGATAAGCATCAGCCAGCCATGTGCCATCGGTCGACCAGTTGGCGCTCACATTCACGGGGGCGGAGTCGCGGAGAAACTCGCCCCATTACCCGAGTAATGAATACTGCTATGTATGAGCGTATCTTTATTCGGATCTGTTCTCAACTCACCCCCTCCCCCCGTGGGTCCGTTCAACCCCGCCGGACAATTACCGCAATTTATGTGTTTTATTAGTGCTCCATCTGCTACGGTTATCATATGACATTGGCTGCGATTCAGTGGCGCGGCTATTTAGCGGCCGAACGGCTGGCGACTGGCGCGATTTTCGCGCCTTTCCATCTACATTTCCTCCGGTTACTCGCAAGGTCTTTGCGGAACCCTCTGATTCTTGGGATCGGCTGGATCTCACATGTTGCGCGGTGGACTTCTAAGGGTTGCGATAAATGTAAAAGTGGATGAGGCTTACGAAGGTGAGAAACCCAATATTTCCTTGAGTTTAATAACATGGACGTGAGCGTTGTCATGTTTACGGTATTTGGATTGATATAGTCTGTTTCAAACGCGACAATAGTTGACTAACCGTGCAGCGAAGCTGCTTTTCTCTCATTCCTCTCCAACTGCTGCACCCTTTCTCATGTTCTTTTCCTCTCTGCTGTATTCCTAACTATCCCTCACGGTGAACGCACTATACCATAAATGTTCGATACGAAATTCTTTGATAAATCGAATATTTAGCCGATATTTTAGTCGAATAAATTTCCTGCTATACCTTTACCCTCTTTTAACAAGTCTAAAAAATATTTGCCTCCTTCGTTAGTTTTTTTTTCTGGAAATCTGTTTGTTACATCAATTTTCTACATTAGAGCATTTTCTCACTCGAACTGGAAAGAAACCTTTTTTTCAGCCATCTCATGGGGATCCTTCCTGAAGAAAGCCAGGCTACGACTACACATTTGTACTTTTTTGATGGCTTCTGGCCTGACATCCCCTGGGATGCCCAAATTTTGCAGGAATTCCGGGATTTTACAGTGTTCATGCTGATCTTTTCTTGTTGACTCCTGTAATAGTGTGATCCTTATGAGAGCAGTCCCCATTATCCCATTTGTGCCATTTTCGGTGAGTTCACCTAAACCGCTTTTCTGGGACCCCCCTTGTATGGTAAGTTATTAATCACCTAACTGGTCAGTTAGGTATCAGTTCAAATGGGGTGAATTGAGTCCGACTATATGATTATATATTATCTAAACTCCTCCTTTTCCCAAAGAGATCGAGCTTTTTTCCTTTTTCCCCTTATTTTCCTCGGTCGTCAAACTTTAAGTGCGCAGTTATCCAGCATGCTAACCCCGACTTTTAGAACATTCAGATTGTACTCATTCTCTGCTCTTGGCCGGATAAACACCAAATCGCACGTCGTGACCTTCTGATTCTAAAAAGTACAGCTTTAAACTAACCGCATTACTGGAAAGCCTGAATCACGTGGTGGTGGACCGAGTGTTTGTATGAAATAACTAACTAGATTCCTCCAGAATGTTTGCCTTCAATAGATAGATCTCGTTCAGAGTGTTCTGATGCACATGCAGTTCTTCTCTCGGACTATATCGTCTTACATTGCCTCCAACAGCTCTCTGCCACTCACGCTCCTCTAGGGATAAGCTACTTGAGTGTATGCAACTTATGCAAATTTTCTATGTTGTTTTCTTTTCTCTTATGGACAAGTGGATAAATCCCCACCCCTTGGGGACGGCCTAAGGCAGCTAAGACTTCAAAAATTGCTATTCTGTCATGGTAGACTTGTTTTGATAGAGAATGTCTAGGTGTAAAGACATTAAATCTAGTTGAATTACCTACTGAAGTACTAAGGTACAGCCTGGTAGCTCAGAAAAGGTCGGTGGTATGGCTTTGCCCGCAATTACGACCTCATCACGCTGTCGGCCAACTGATCTAATTCTTACACTTTTTGTGTAAGTTTTTATGTATGTGGTGTGATTCCTCTACTGCCATTGAGTAAAATCTCCTACCAGACGTACTGATCCTCAGGCGTCCTCCTATCGATGGAACTAGTGCGGTCGTAACTGCAGACCAAGCAACTTTACCGGCTCTCTCCGAGCTATGCCATACCTTGCAGCTCAGTGACTAGTGCACCGAAGTGCAAAAATTGTAGAGTCCGTTCCAAGCGCAACAGTAGTTCAGTAACCTTATTTTCCCTCATTTCTCTCCAATTGCTGCACACTTTCTCCTGTTCCCTTTCTCTCTGCTGTCTTCCCAGTGATCGTCCGTGGTGGAACGCACTATAACTGCTGAAACTTCTCCTGCTGGGGCGGTGCAGCGAGTGTTTCGCGTTACGGAGTGAGGTTGATTGGGGTCGAGACTATTGCATTAGGGCTCATCGTCCTCTGGATGCCGGCCACGCCCACTGCGTCGTCGTCGACGTGCTCGGCTGGTGCCTCCTTCCTGGCTGAGTTGAACTCTCCGCCCACTTTGTGTACGCCGAGAGGAATTGTTATTCTCTGTGATATGTTTGCATGCACTTCTAGCGAATTTCATGGAATATTCAAACAGCTAGTGTGCTTAGCGTTGTATTAGGTCTGTACTTCCGTTATTTACCGTTTTTACCGCAAATATGGACAGGATCAATCTCCATTGTGGATCTGAATCATATGACCCATAACATACTTCGATGACGTCATCTATCTAGGTTTCACTGGTGTTTCTCGAAAGTGCTTCTATAATTTTTATGCTTCATCTATTACGATGACATGTTCTTTTTTCTGTTATTTACTTTTCATTATTAGATTATTTATTTATCATTATTTTTTGTTAGATGATCCTTGATATAATCGTATTTAATACTGGTATTGGTATACTTTACCTAAAACTGCTGCTAGTATCGAAGAAAAGCTATTTCCTCCAGCGAAGCGCCAGATTTTGCCAGCAAGGTGATTTTGTGTCCCAGAAATTCAGCAGGAAGATAGCAGCACAAGCACCGTACAATCTTCTGAAGCTTTCAGGTCCTTATACTTTCGCTACTTTTGCTAATTTTTTAGAGACATGGTTCGCGACAAAAACCATTCTTTTAGAGTCTTTTTCGTCTAGTATTCTATTGGTAGGACTTATTTGCATGCCTAAAGCCATGTAGTAAAAAGCTTTTTTCTGTTCTTTTTTTTTTGTTCTCTCAGTTGATTCCTATTTTCCAAGACGTATGAACCAAGACAGACCAGGAAAATCCTAAATTTTCTTTATTTTAAGAAAAAGGAGGATCTTCCAAAGCTGCCTCTCCGACGTTTATGCACTAACAAGGAACTGCCTTAATTTTCTTCCTGGCCTTTTTAGAATTCGTTTTAATTTGATTTAGGTTTTTTTTTCAAATTTTGGGATTCGTGCAGGTGTTTCTACCAGTAATACATTTGCCTAAAAATTATTTTGGGATCCCAAGCACATTTATAGCAAATTCTTATCTTAGACTATCAAGAGTTTCAAGAGTTTGTGATGAGCTTCTTACATCTCAAAACTATCCTAAAGGTGATTTTTAAGTAGATTTCCAATTGAATTCACCAAATACCACCACTAGTCTCCATCATGTGTCGTTTAATGAAATAGCTGTGATGGACGAGCCGCAAAGCCGCCGTAGTGCTCGATTCGGCAGCGCGACTCGCTAGTGATTTTCTGTCATCTCGAAGACATTCCGCCATTTCTTATGGATTTTCTCATCGAAAACACCCTTCCTATCAACATTTTCTGAAGTTTCTCGATTAATCGAAGTGTTTTTCCTTTATTTTTGTTTGTAATTCTACTCTCATGAAGGGAACTTTTCAGATCTTCACACCGCGGCATGGAGCGGGTGCTCACCGCACCAGCCGCAACGGCCGCGGCTGCCGCGGCCCTTAAACCACCGCCACCGTCGCCGATTCGAACGAACAGCAAGGTGAGCAGTTCAGAAGGTTGTTTAATCCGTTTCTTCTCGAAAGTCGTGATCCATGCTGACCTCTGCTCCCATCCTGGAATTTATTGCGTTGCTGTTCAGCAGTTTGTACTACAATGTTACACTTGTGTGGCGCATGTTGGTGAGACCTCAAGTCTGAGGTCATACAACGCTATGCCAGAGTACACGTCAATCTTCGTGAAGGGTGTGACATATTGTTGGGAACGAGGTTTTTTCCGCTTGAAAACGTCACTTCCATGGAGAGAAATTGATACTCGGGAGAAATTCCGGAGGAAGTGGCAAAGAAAGCAGTGAAAAAGCACTGTAGAGGGGGTGTTCTAGAGTAATCTCTGAAAAAGACTGAAACTGATCCGAGATGAGAGTACTACGTTTTTCCGAGAAGCTAGCGATGATCTCCTTGTTTGCTCAAGAGGTTTGTGTCCATTCTAACATAGACCGATTCGTACGGAAGTCTTTTTCAATTCGAATGGTCATGCAAAAATAGGACTTTCCTTCGCTATGGAGAGGAAAATTCTAAATATTAACATTATCGCTTTATTTTCTCTTTCCTTTTCAAAACACAATTCTTTTTCGAGCATTCGAACGTGCTCCTTATGTGTGTGCCACACTGTTTTCTTTAGTTTTGATCAGTGTTTCTTCCTGAGTTTTTTATTCTTCCTGGCGATTTTTCTCCTCATTCTACGGCTAATTTTACTACTTCTCATCTCTTTCCTCTCTGTCGACTTTCTGATTGCATTTCTTTTATTGTATGAATATCACGAATATCATGTTTTTAGAATTGTAGATTTCCCACGTGAAGATATTTATTCAATTAAGCACAAAGAAATTGTACAAATCGGTAACCAATAATATCAAAAATAAAGTAATCAACTATCTTCTCCGTCTTGCCAACAATAAAAGAATAAATTGAAATTTTTGAGTGAAATTGTTAGAAACAGGATTCAACGTTGTGAAATGATGATTTGCTGTTGTATGTTTGAAAAACATCAATTTATTTAATCCATGCCCCTAGTTTCTAAACTATTATATCATTCACTGGTGGTTTTATTTTTTATTTACTCAATTTATTTATTTTATCATTATCACATTGAGTTCTTCCGCGAGCCATAACATGCCCTACACGAAAGGAAGCCAAGGGATAAAAAAAGGAAAAGTAATTTCCTCGTATTTTGGGGTTTTATTTCGAAGAATGTTCGGTCTTACTTCTTATTATGAAGCTACCAATCGATCTTACATGATCTACCTAATTCGATTACGAAGCGTCTGTCTGTTTATGCCAATTATGAGCAACCGAGTGGAATCCGAGCAGGTATCCCGCTGCGGGTGACCCCAGCGGGTACAATCGCCACTGTTGTGATTGACGTTCAAAAGCGAAGCCCCACGCGAGTCCATAGAACCCTGTGGATATAGTCACCATAAAAAAATAGATGATTGAGTGATGTGAGGCTATGGAAGTAGCCTGACTTGTGCCATCGCTTGCTGGCTAAGGAACTGTTTGAAGAAAATTTCCAAAGAAATTGGACAACTTTTGGGGTCCATGGGAATCGAGGCCGTGAAGAAACGGGGTTCATAGCAATCGCTAAGATCCCGACACGCATAAATATCTTGGGATATTCTGTACAATGAGGAAGGATTTAATTGCAAAAATTAACATAGTCGTTCTCTTGAGAGTCTAACAAAAAGGACAACTTTCTTGGGTTTTTTTAATGCTTGAGATTCAAAGTCTTCTTGACTGTTGGTGAATTTTCACCGTTAATATTGCTAGCTTCTTTTTGAGGGGTATCTGAAATTATTTTATTAATTTGTTGGAGGTTTGGAGGTTCTCCTCAGTGGAGCATGCAAAATTTTCATATCCGAAACTCTTCCTGAGAAGAGATTTAATCCGAATCTTCGCCAACAAGAAAATATTTACTCCACTCCGAAGCAAACTTTAGAAAATTATGCAGCTGCAAATGCATTCTCGTGCTTTTCGTTCTTCTTTTTATTCCATTTGGTTGAAAAGTTATTTTCCGAATCAGTTGCTTGAATTTGATTTGTTCCTTAGCAAATTTGTTCTGAATTATCGCTGTAATTCTTTTGTTCATGTTTTCCATCTATCTACTCGGTATCCTTCTTATTTACTTCATTTTATTCATTTTCGTCGTAATACTGCATTGGAGAAGCTCCAGCTTTGAGTATTTCCATATTTAACAACAGGCCTGCGAAAAAGATCATAGCTTTGTAGTAAAAATCATCCCTTCCGTAGAACTTCCGACAGCATTCTTTTTTGATTCTATGCTCTGAATTTTTCTCCTTTACTTCTTTTTCCTTCACATCTTGCGGATTTTGACGAACTTCTTCGTATAATGGCGCTAATGTGCTCAAAAAATCTTTATCTTTCTATCTATTTTTTTCTTTGTCTTCCATGTCTACAGGCAAAAAAAAAAACCCCAGGATGTCCTAGTTTGGTACGCTCTGATATCTTGCTTAATTCCTTACCAAGACGAATTTACGAAGACAATTCTCTCACTTAGATATAAATGAACAGTGAAGAGCTGTCCTACTTTACTCTCCTCCCTATCCCTCTTCTCCTCTTCAATATACCATTTCTGCAAAGTCAGTGCAAAGCCTGCGGTAATACCGCGCCGGAAGCAGTGACGTTTAGATTTATGATAGCGTCGTAAAGCACCTTCACGCCAAATCCAGGCATGTCTGCCAGGCATACTGTGGGCAGATGGAGCAGCTGAATATCCGTAGGGCAGATCATAATCAGCATCACTAGACGTGTGAGTATCCTCAATGAGTCTAGTTCGATCAATCATCCTACCGTGCCTCAGGATGAATGGAATTCATCCTGAGGCACGGTAGGATGATTGATCGAAAGTCAAGGTCAAGAACAGTCTCAAAGAGAAGGTTTGGAATCCTTATTTCACTGAGCAGCTGATAGGCGAGTTTTCCTGATAATTATGGAATTATGGAATAGTGAAAAAATGAAAATTAAAAAATTCCACTTGCCAGTCAAGACCATCTCAGTTACTCCATGTTTTAGAGTTTCAAAACCCACCGCAGAAGTTGTGCGACTTTTTATTGATTTTGTCGCCTGCAGCTATCACTTCAGAATCTTGTTCTTATAAAAATGGCGCGTGTGTAAACTACAATAATCGAGTTTCCCCTCGTCGTACCGTTGAGGGTTACTATTTTAAATGATTATCTAGCCCAAATTTGACGGAACTCCCTACTTCCTTAACCCACTGTAATGCTAGGCTAGTAATCCGTGCTTTAATTCGCTTGCAAGGCTAGCATATTTATCGATTTTTGTCGCCACGTGTCGCGCTCCCTCAACTGCAGCACTAGACTCATATTTTTGCCAAGAGTCCGCAGCAATTCAGTGAATCCTTGAATGTCCAGGGCCAGGGGGCAGCATTAGATTACCCATGGTAAAATTATTGATGCCGGTGTCACCAATAGGTCAATTTGTATGGTGTCAACACGTTTACCCTGGGTAATTAGTAGTGATGCATGCGGCAGCACTATAGTCGGTGTTCTTGAATTTATTGATTGAACAAGCTAGTCGTTGATTCAACGGTTTAGACATGGGCTTAATAACATCGCATTTCTTTCAAAAAAATTTTACCAATTTGACTACTTCTAATTTGTGTTGAGAGACCTCCGACAACTCAGAAAAGATCAATTTATTGATTTTTTCGCCAATACTTACTCGCGCTTTCAGCTACGATTATGTGCCATTGTCTCTCGTGATGACGTCACTTCCGGCGGAATTACCGTACCGGTGGCCAACCAGGTTCACATTGCCGGTGCCGCGAAGTCGCATTCGAAGAACGCCTTTGAGAACGTTTTTGGACCTGACGCGGCACAAGTGAGTTTGGGGGTGGAGCTTAGAGTTGTTTTTATAAAAATTGACTTCACTGACTGTATTGCAGGATAGAATTTGCTCGAATGTGCTGCCAGAGCTGGTACAGGGTGTTTTCAGCGGTCAGGACTGTACATTCATCGCTCTGGGTGGAAAATCCAGAGGTAAGACTATCGGTATTCATGTGATCAGTGTGATTTTTGACCCGCGGTCGGAGTGACATTCCGCGGGTCTTAGACGAGGGGTCAGCGCGGCGTTCATCACGCGTTGCGTAATAGTGTTCGCAGACGTTGAAGTGGCGATGATTGGGTTGCATCGTGGCGCACTCGAAGCGAGACTCCTTTGAAATTGAAACCCGTCTGGTCCTCGAAACAGCCGCGGACCAACTATATGACATTTTCTTAGGGGTAACGCGCTAAATGTACATGTTTGTGTGCGGAAGTCGCTGTAGAGACTGTATCATAGATCAAAGAAGTACAGACACTGGGAGGAGTGGTGTAACTCATGGAAGAGGTGACCAAGTCATCTCAGAAAACGGCTTTTCCGGTTTTTTTATTCTTTTGCAAGCGCTATTTTCTATTCCTCCTGAACCAACTAGCTTCCTCTCCTCATTTGAATTTAAGTTGGAAGTATGAACGGGGAAGCGTAGTAGTCAAATAGTATGTGTTTTACTTGGGTATCGACTGGTACGGCGACAGGCTTGATGCTCACCTTTCATAGTACTGCGATTAGATAGACACCATAAATAGTGACGATCAATAATTTTTACATCACAGAATACCATCCATTCGGTCTGCCGCGCTGTTGAACCCATGCGGCGCGGGAGACCAGCTGCGTGGTTGTCGGAAGTTGTCGATAGTAATCTAATCTAAACCTTTCGGAGTGAGGAAAAAGAAATAAAGTGAAACGGTGAAGAACACATGCAATGCATCAATGTCGGCAAAAAAACCTCGAAAACCACATAGCGCTGCCATTACGCCGCGCCGCGTAGGTGGTGCGACGCGGCAGGCCAGATGTGTGGCATTCTTTGATGCAAAAACGATTGACCCTCACAGTAGTTCCGTACTCCCCGGACGGATTCGCTTCAATTTGATAATTATTGATCTTTTACGAGTCATCATCTTAACGATCAGGTAGTCGAGGTTCAACGCAGCAATTAAAGAAAACTCTTGTGCGGCGTCCAGTGACTTATAGAGGGGGGAAAGCATTTATCAAATTATTAGTGACCTAGTATTGGCTTATTTCTAATTGTTTTTTATTATTATCCTTTCAGTTATTCATTTTTAATTGCTTTGTACCGGAATTAATGTTCTAGTGCCTTTATTTCCCCACTCGGATCCCCGAGGTGGCAGAGACCTCAGTATTTTCTTTACGCTCCCTCCCCATTTCTCCGCCTCCATCTCTTATTTGGAGTCTGCATCTTTTGCGTTGTTTCTATTTGGAACGCGCGGAATTTGAACGCGAATTTCCGCTAACAAGGCTAGAGGCGTACGGTAACTCGATACGATGATGAGTTCCTTATTGTTTGTTTGCGGATTGACGAACTCTGCGGCGATTCGGAGGCGCCTGCCGAGCGCTACGCGCACAAGTCGCTCGCTCTTCGGACGCTTTACAGCCGATGGCCTGGATCAGATGACAATTCAAAGCCCACAAGCACGCAGAGATTAGCAACGCTAATTCACAGAAAATTTTTTCGGGGTCTGTTGAATATGTGGAATTCTTGGAATTTTTCTGGCTCAACTCCAGGGTTTTTCCACAACATGGTGCGTTCCTTGCATGCACGATAGAGGGTCTGCCCGCTGTATGCGTACCAGTTCAACTATATTTGACAGCAAAATTCCCCTCTTACTCCCTAGTGGTGAAGGATAGGAGTGCTTTTCGAATTTTTTTAACATTACACTTTTGCCTACGGGTTCTAGGAATATTAGCGTTGTAAGAGTGTCTACGGGAAGAACCTAGCGGAAGTATGGCCTCATATATAGTGAAACTATAAAATGCCGCTTCAACGAATGAAGTGTGAAGTATCGGAGCCGCTAACACTGAAATCACTATTCAATTTCAGGGAAGGAATGCCTACTGTATGGGGCCCCACCTTCAAGTGCTGGAATATTCCAGGCAGCGATCACGTCGATTTTCAAGATCACCGATGAATACAGGTAGAACAATCGATCATTGATTCGATCCTTGACCTTCCTTTAAATTTCCGTCAGTTCCTCATAGAAGGCAGGAAATAGATGAAACTTCTGCGCAAAATTGGAAGAAATTGCTCCACTGCACTGAGAAGTAGAAATATCGATTTTATTGATCTTTCCAGAATAAGCAAACCGGACACTCGCTATCAAATTCGCATGTCAGCTGTACAGTACTCACAACGTGAGAATCAACTGACGGATTTATTGTCACCATTCAACAGCGGTAAGCTTTGTGGATTCAGATGGATCAATAATTGATTAGTTGAAGTGAGGCTCGTTTAGATCCTCGTCGACGAGCCGTCCGGGTTGTTGATGATCCCAGAGCCGGCGCGCTGCTGGAGAATGAGTCGGAGATCCGCGTGGATTCGCCGGATCTTGCCCTTTTTTATCTGAATACGGTAGCTGATCATCGGGTTGTAGGTGGGCGTTACAATTGATCCGAGTTTGATCTGTATCGATTGGATGCGGCGTTCTTTCAGAAGACGAAGAAACGTATCGAACGAGTCATGTGTTTGTGTTTTTATCCGTGTACGCCTATAGGACTGGAACCAATGAGCTTGAAGGTAATTACTACTACTTGTTACTTATTACGTAATTACTTATTGGTTTGGTCACATACTAGTAATTTTCCCATCATTATTAAACCGGTTTTACGCTGTCGAAGCCTTTCTTTCTTTTTTTTCCAAAAAAAGCTATATGAAGTCTTAATAGCCCTGTATTTCGTTGATTTTTAGTGTTCAAGAATTGATTTTTGGACTCTTGAGTTTTTTTGAGGGCGAATTTGGGGAATTTAACCTGCCTTTACTTGTCATTCGATGTTGATGGTAATTTTGCCTGCTACCAATTTTTTTTATTCCATTTTCCACAGAGGGTTCGGAGGCTTTTACACGTATTTGGTAAACCCCTTTGTTCTCCAGTAATCTTTCCGTTCTGAATCATTTTTAAGCAGTATTATGACTTCTGATTAGTGATTTGAAATTTTTCTCTTTCCAAATTGCTCTCATCTCAAATTTCTTCTACTTTTTGTCACCCTATTTTTGTTTTTGATATCACTTGTATTAATACTATGTATCTTCATCTTCGTTCAAACAAACCTGCCGTGATCGGATTTAACTTTGTGCGAAATTCGGCTTATTTTCGGTTTCTTAATGAAAGAAAATGTGTTTGCCCCTTTAAGTAACACCAATTCATGCTCCTGGACCTGTATAACAAGGATTATTCAAGTGTTGAATTCCTTTGCTCTTTTTTTTCTGGAGCTGAGACCAATAAGTGTAGTTCTGACTTAAAAGTTGTTCAACATTTCCAAAGTTTTTCCTTCCAGGAGGTCGTCGGCGATTAGCGATTGTCGACCTCGGCCTCGGTGAACGAAATTCACACCGTGGCGAGTTAACAATGCCTGCCATAGGAAGTATTTTGTTGGCACTGGTCCAAGGCCAGAAGCATCTACCTGCCAGGTAATTTTTTTCTCTTTGTCCTCCTGATATTTTTTTCATCGAGAACAGCTATTCGCGTGTCTTTTGTCGTCGTTGACTGGCTATTTCGCAAAATTTCGCTCGATCGGTCGGCCGCTCTTCGTGTCAACTTCCGAGAATCCTCAACTCATTCCACGTAATCCTTAAACGCTTTTTTGTTGCCGCCAGCTATCGCTGCGCGACGGCCACCCGCATTTCGGGTGTTTAGATGAACGCGGAAAAACATGACGCGTAGAAAGGAGGTCAAAACAGGGGGTGATGCAAGGAATCACTTTCAGAACGGTTATTTTCATTTTGTGAGTAATTGCCATCGAATCAAAAAATGGAACTTTTCTTTCACAACGTCTCCACCCTTTTTTTCTGGTCCTTTCCAATTATCAGCACGGTACTCACTACAACTCTCGAGGGATTACTTTCCAGAAAATTTCTTGTTGTTGACCTACAGGATTTTCCTTTGTTGACCAACAGGATCTTATCTCATTTGAATAGTAGCGATTTGTAGCACATTCGCGTGAAAATGGGTTTCTTTATTGAACGGTGTGAGAAGTAGGAAAAAATTGTGTTCTCAGTCAATTTTCTCTATGGTCGTGAAGGATATATCTTTCCACGACATTACGACGAATCCTGATCATTTCCAATCTTTCTACAATTCGCGGTCACTTAGGATCTGTTACGTCATTTTCTTTGTTGGCTCCTCGCTTGTAGGACTTTTTTTTTCTAAATTTCCTCTCCTTTTTATCTCCGGCTTCATATATGCACATCATCTAGTCCTCAAGTCTTGCACAACTGGCGTTACAGTTTTCACAGTATGGCGGAAAAATTCTGAAATAAGGAATGTTTCGTTTAAGCCTCGTCATCGCATCGCCTCGAGTAACACATATGTCTTATGCTACCAAGTACGCGGCATTACGTTGTTTCGAGCCATGTCGGCGGCTATAACTCATTGCGATTTCGAGCCATATCCCCGCGGGAGTCACCCGGGGACATCGGCATCCGGAGCGCCAATAGAATAGTTTTGAGAAAACACACCCAAGGGATAAGGGTGCCGAAGAAATAGGCGAGTGTCGCTTTTCGCCGCACGCCGTCACACCAGATGAATTACCTAGCGGCGTCCTGTTTGATCGAAGCCGCTGAGTCAGGCAGTGGACGGGATTCCTAAAAAGATTTCAGTAAAGTAGCGGGGGACAAAAAGGGTCCCTGTCACCGGGAAATCGCAAAGGAGACAAGAGAAGGTGTGTGAGTATGGGTGTGACATTGAATCTCCTTTTCCTGTTCCCTATAAATGTACAATAACTTCAATGAAAGAGATAACTGTGTTCCTGGAATTGCTAGAGATGTCTCCAGCACCTCCAGGAAGAGTTGTTCGTATGGTTCATATAATCATCGTCAGCTTCTTGGTCCTCCACTGATTCCGAAAGAAGCCGGCGTTGATGTAATTTCCGAAGATTACTGAGGACATAGGATTCCAAATTCTGGTACTATTCTGCCTTGGTCGTCCATGACCTAGGTTCTGTACTGTGCTCTTGCTAAGCTTCTAAAAGTGCTGAAATTGTTGCGAAGCTCCTAAAAAAGTGCTAACATCAATATGTGACATGCATCCAAGCGAGGCGAATTCCAAACTTGCCATCTTTCCAGGGATTCTTTTTGATCTCTATGCCTTTGTGGTTCAAATCTTTGGATAGCCACCTTCCGTGTCTCTTTCTCGAAAAAGGAAATCAAACCCTCTATCAGTTTGGTTTCCTCTTTGGCAAAAATTTCCTACATTTTTTTTAAACTGTGGCTTTTCGAGCTTTATTTTTGTTTTCCAAACATTTCCTTTGCACATTTCCGAGCCTGAAGACTATTCTTTTGTGGAAGGAACTTTCTTATCTGTCAGTTTCCTACGATGCTCCCCAGCTTCTACCGTGTATAAAAACCATTATGGCTTTTTCACCTATTTTTCAGCGTTTCTTTGCATCTGCCAAACCGTCTATACTAAATACTTATCCTTTAGGGAAAACTGCCTTTCTCAATTGCTCAAATGTGCCATGTGTTCGTCACGCCTCACCACATTCATGTGCTCATTTGCTGAGAAGACCGACGACAACGAAAATGTCGTGCAACTTGCCAGCAAGTTGGCACGAGCGAAAAGGAGTACAAGGAAGAACAAGGCAAGATTTTCCAGTTTTCTCAGATTTTCGGCCTTTTAGAGCATTTCCTCGCCGAAAATCCACTTGATTCTGCGCCGCCGCTCTTTGGCATCCCAAAGAATACTCTTTTATGACACTTAAGCAGCACTTGGTTAGAAGCGCGTTGGCCGCATGCCAATGGCATGCTATTCAGCAGGAAAAACTGTGAATACTCTCGTTTGTTCGCCTTGAGCAAGCGGAATGTTTGGCCTAATTGGGAGAGCGGCCGGCGCTGAGTAAGTGCACGAATTGATGAGGGACTTGAGGAGGTCTTTTGTGCTGTTCGGACTCGCTCGGCTCCAGTATCAAAGTCGCTCACACAAATTGCCCACGATTCGAGTGTATAGCGAGGATACTAGCGGCAAATTTCGCTCAATTATGAGCGGATTATTGTTGGCTAGATCGGGGATTGTTGTTGTGGCCAGTGAAGGGTTGGATACTATAGACGTACAGAAATTCATATGCCTCATAGAAAAATTAGAGAATACCATTTAATTTTGATTGAACTTGGCTTAATTTTGCTCTGCTGGGAATCGGCCTAATTTTTGAAGTTGGCATGGGTTTCTGAAGAAAACTGACAGTTTCATTTCTAAGAAGATTTTAACTTAATGGGGAATGAGGACATTTTTGCATGGATGCCCAATTAATGTCAGACCCTCGGTCGGGCCTGTAGGATTCACTGTTTTCTGTATGTGGTCCCTGAAAAATAGCTGTCGAAAAAGTACAATTTTGACACAAAAGCATTACTAATCTACCTTTTGATTACAATGCCGTATTGGGACGAAAAGTCGTCATGCACCATGAGCATCACGTGCTCCGAAGTGGGTTAGGTATGACATGTCTAGGTTGTTCAGGTGTGGCGTTTTGGGAAAAAAGTCTGAATGGAATTGTTGTAACAAAATTCTTCCCCCCCCCGCCTCCGCCTTTCCCGGAAATGGGTTGGCAAAATTTTTGAAATTGCTGCATGGAATAGAAGACTTTGCATCTTTTTCTGCTCCCCCACAATGAAATTGTTGTTACATCCGTTACTTATGGATGTTCTTGATCGCCAGGGATTCAAACAATTCAGAGTTTTTTTATAGTTATAAATTCGGAAGAATACATTGGAGACTCTACGGATTTTCAAAATACGCTTACCCACTTTCAGATTGTCAAAATTCTGCTAGTTACCACCACCTTTCCCGACCCCTCCTGAGAAAATTGCCTCATCGCTAATGAAAAATTTCGTGTACAACGTGGAATTTCGCGGATGCCACATTTCGCGCCACATCGTTTTTACAATGCTGCCCGATTTGAACTTAAAGTAGCGTTGGCTGTTGGCGTCATCATCAATCACGTCGAAATAGCGATAAATTCGCTGCTGTGAGTTACGTCGCGCAGTGCGGAAAATGCGCGGAACCACGTCGAGTCACGAGGGTTCGGGGGTCACTCAGGGTGTTGTGTTATTACACTCTTAATCATGCCAGAATGCCACGAATCCTGAGAATTTTCCATGTTTTTTGAAAATTGAATCAAACCTATAATCGCTCAGCACGTAGCTTTCAGCTATTTTCCGACACTGCCAGCTCCCATTCGTCGGGTGTGCCTCGCAGCGAAATCGAGAGTGGATCCGAAGTCAGTGGAGCAGAAACAGTGATCTTCCTGGGACCATCACCTCGAGGGCTGCATCGCTCAACTTCAATATATCCACCAAGTAGCCCTTCTATAAGCTCAAAGGTATGGGTATGGTTTTTTTATCCGGGGACCGCATGCATTATTGAGATTACCCGGGGTAAACATGTTAGTACTCCCTAAATTTACACGTCGTTAACAAGGACGTCAACATCTCTACCCAGGGTAATATCAATTATGCATCCAGGCCTGGAATGATTGAAATTGGGTCACTTAACCGGTTGGTTTTCTCTCTGCAAGGTTTTTCATGCTAGAAATTCAAGGTGGTTCGGGAGTCCAGTGTAGTGCAAAGATTTTGAATCCGGCCTGAGGAGATAACCTTGGACTAGTTAGGGACGCATAGCAAAGATTATTGCCTAGCTGTTCCACTCTGACTCAAGAAAAAGAAAAAATAGTTGAAATTATCAAAATTTGGTGTTCAGCTGTACTTTTTTTCCTCGCTCCAATTTAACTACCCTCTATGCGTCTGGGAAACAAAATCAGACGAAGAGGAACTGCTACTATTGTAGCTTCTGTCTAGTAATTTCCGCTCCTAGAATATTTTTGGGAGAAGAAGGTATGCAACGCAAAGAAAAAAGAGTTGTAGCATCCTCCAACTGTTCTGCCTACGTGGGTCCTGACAACACAGTCTTCATTTCCGGATAATTCTAGAACTTTCTTCTCCCTTACCGCTTCCACTTCACAATTTGAGGTTGCCAGAAATTTTAAATGCTCTCCAGAGCAGGCTGCTGTTTTTTTTTGCTGGTCGCTGCCACACGTTCAAGGTGAGCTGCCGGCCTGACGTCGGAATGTTGCCGCAATAAATCCTGCTCACATGAAAAACGACACTTCGAAGGGGGTCGTCGTAGCCACTTATCACTCGGTTCCTTTTTTGAGGTCGCTCATTTAGCCGAAGGTGGCTGGTTGGAGTTCGTTAGGCTATTCACCAAGCAAACCCAGCCGCTGTACGGCTAGAGAATCAACTCCGGTTCAGCTAGTCAATTTCCCATGAAAAAACCCCAAAAACTTCTGAAATCCGCCGCCGTTCATTTTATCCGAACGTTGTTCCAGCTCACTCAGACTTCTGGCAGTTCCGGCCGCACTTGTACGGGTTCCATTCCGCCAATGCTGAAGGTGAGTCGAAAGGAGGAGATTGAATTTCCAACAAATACGCCCGGGTCCCTGAGAACGCGCTTTACAGGGACATACTCCATTCCTATCACCTTCACTGAAACTCTACGACGATCTCTGCTCACCTCCTGGAACATCGGGGGACGAATCTACGACTATGGCACATGATTTGACCGTGTTCGGCGGACATTGTACCAAGGTAAATCCGAAGTTTGCAGAAGAATCGCACCTTGATCCTGGAAAGTTCTTTTTCAGCATCGCAGCGATTTTGGCGTCACTATTGCGAATAGTCCGAAGAGGTCAAAAAGGTATGGTCTTTTTGGATGCTAGAAAATAGTGGAAGGTTCTTGTAACGGGATGGAGGCAATAAATGTATCAATAGTTGAGTGTAGGTAAGCAAATCTATAAATCAACGTGCGGCTACCTAAATGAATGTATATTAGGTAGCTGAAATGACAAAGGTCTCCATAGAAGTACTACATGCTTACTAGAAAAATAAATAAAACTTTAGTTGGGATTAAAATCTGCGAACATTTGGCAAAATGTCAACTTTGAGAGGTCAGGGACCAGTTTTCGCGCGGCAATAATAACTGCTAATTCGAAGCTTGTCAGTAGGCTTTCAAGAGTTGGAGAGCAAAACTTTTTTTTCTGATGAATTCCTGGAAGATAGAGGATGCATCGAACATTAGCCAGTTGTTTTCCATGAGTTAAGATGTTTCCTGGGGACCAGTTCTCGCACTGTTATTTTGTTAGCCATGTGTAAGCTGCACACATGTTGCAAGCTGGTGGCACTTACAAACTGTTCAAAAACAAGAAACTGCTAGCTACGGAAACATTTCGGAGATTTAAAGAAAAAGAAAAAAGACAAAGATAAAGATCTGAGAAATTGTTTCGACAAACCAAGTGGTAGCTTCTAAATCGCCGGGGAACAATGCTCGCTCGATCTTGTGACATCCGCTTTATTTCACCGAACGCTCTACGTCGCATAGCACCAGTTTTGTTGACTAGGCTGAATGAGGGTAAATGGGTGCTCCAGGCTGTTTTTCATCACTGCTGAACATAAGCTGGGGCTCATAATCCGCCTACGTTTAGCTACGCGACAACTGTCATTTTTCGGCTGACTATAAAGACAAGTATTTCTACTGACTGCGCTGTTTTGTTTTTTGTCACGTCGTTCGTGGACCCAATTTATGGCAGATGATCGCTCACCAGTCACCTGTCCGCCCCACAGGCGTTCATAATCCGTCATGCTGAGAAACGTGCGAATTGTTCTGCAGCGCTACCTGTGAGTTCAACGACGAATTAATTTTGATTAGCTGAGTGTGGAATTGCTCTCCAAACTTGTTGTCTGTTAGTAATGGTTCTATTTTGGGTAAAATTAGCCTAAGTTTTGGAAGTCGTTTGTTTCCTTTCTACCATTCTCTATGTTTGCATAGAAGTAACTGGCAATAAATAAAGATGCGCAATCCTTCTGGTATCCCAGCTTTGGTAGTAAGCAGTAAAAGAAGCCAGGTAAGGGAGTAAATAAACTAATGCAGTGGACGCACTAGCTTTCGACTGTTTCCTCTTCGAATAAATCCTGAACTTTGACTACAGGAATCCTTGAGAATCTCAGTTATTTAGCAGCGTTACTATTGGCAACGAGCCTATGACCAGGGGAGAATACCGTTCATGTTTAGCTAAAACGAGACTTTTATCCCAGAAAAATACATGAAGCTACTAAGGATTCATCCACAGCATTGAATTTTGTATTTTTAGAAGTATTTCGAAAGAAGATGACCTTTGATTACTCAGAAACTGTAGACGGACTTTTGGAGACATGGGCTTACATATTTAGAGTTCAATATGATTAAATGTGCAAATTATTGATTTTTTTCGAAGGAACTTCGCTGAAATCTCTCGGACGTCGTTGAAAACGTTTCGTAAACAATCCTGGGAAATCCTTATGTCATTCGATTGTGACGAACAGATTTGAATGGCACAGATGTGTATCTCTGGGTTGTTCACAAGACGTTTTTAAAGAGGTTTGCATGAAAGAACGAATTGTCTGACCCCTTCTGCAAAATTTCGATCTTTTTCAAGTAGCTCAATTTCTCTGTGACAGCGTAATTTTTTTTCGTGATCTGTGCTCTTCTGTTACTTCCTTCGGAAAGATCCTGGGAATTTCGTAGTACTCGCTCTACGAAAAAAAAAACGTATATGTACTCATGAGCTCGAGAAACTCGATCCTTGGATTCGACCCAGCAGGTGCTGGGGTTTTTCTAAAGGACATACGGGAAAGTTTCGGATTTCCTGAGATTTTTGTCGGTTTTTCAGCTGTAACCTGGATGACGACAAACGCCAGGCGATTATGCAGTGGGTGGACACCTGCGAGCCGCTCATGTCACCTGACGACGACGAGAACATCGGCGACAGGCCGCGCGAGATACTGTCGTACCCACTTGAGGATATCATCGAGCAGGACGAGGAGTCGTTGCGGGACTCGATACGGTAGGTATCGATCTGATGAGCATTCCGATTTGAGCGCAATATCGTACACGACAGTCCGGACGAGCGAGTGAATAGATCTCCGCATTCCTCGAGCTGCTACTACACGGCCGCAAAGTAGCAGATTTGCTTCAATTAAACAAGTGCTACGTAGTACTCAAATAAAAGTAGTAACTATACGAGTAAAAAAAAAGTTAACAGTCAAATAATGAATTATCAAAAGTATCAAAAGCGTTTATGCACCAAGAAAAATCCAAACTTCTCCCCTAACATCCCTGTTTGCGCTGACAAGTTGTCTTGCGGAAGCACCGTAATCCTAGAACTGTCTTTCTCTCCAGCCGAGCTCCGCAAAATTATCGGAATGCCACAGTTTTTTTTTCCAATGCGATGCAAATCCTTCTGTTACAGTAATGTTTTTATGGTTTCTTTTTTTTTCAGATCAAGATGTGGCACTGATTCGCATCCATTGAGCATATTAAGTAGGGAGGATATCGAGAAGATAATAAGTACTGATGGAACAGCACATGTGAGCGCCTATTGTTTGACCTGTGTTTGAGCGAGTTTTCCTACTCATTTTTCTTGGAGACTCTGGAAAGGTTGTCTTATTTAGGAAGCTGGTTCGGAAGAAGATGCTCTGGAACGAGCCATGGCTGCTTCAGTTTCATCCATACGATCACATGACATTTTGGCCAAACTGAACGAGGACTTAGCGGTGGTTAGTGTAATTTTACTTTTTTCATCTAAAATAGCGGGAATATCCAGAATATTTAGGAATTTTCATACAAGTTGGAACAGTAATCGAATTTCTACGACCTTTTTCCAAGCTGAAAAAAATATGGAAAATGTTGAACAAATGCTTTAGCTGAAAAATTTCTCACCGGTTTATTTTGGCTTATTTCTTTTGGCGAGAAGTGGTCCTCTCCACCTTTATAAACATTGAACTTGATTGCGTTGTTCAGGGTATAGGCATTTATTTTCAACAAAGAGTTTTTCCACCACCAGGATGCATCACTGAGATTACCCAGGGTTAACCTGTTATGCCTGTGGTAACGATGAATGAATTTGCATGGTGTTAATAAGTTTACACTGGGAAATCTCAATGGAGCATGCACCCTCAGAACAAAGAAGCATTATTTTGAGGAAAGGTAACCTCGTAGCTATAGGTATGATTAGCAGCACGGTATAGGCAACGTCAGATATTGGTAAACATTCTGATGGGAGCCAGGTAAAGGTGGATTCAGGCACGTCAACAGGTATGCCATGGGAAATCTCAGTGATGCTTCCTAGTCCAACATACTGGTACATTCTCAAATAAAATAATGAGAGTAAAATTTTAATGCTGCATGGGGAACAGTTCTCGTCTTCCCACTTGTTGCTATATTCACTAACCATCACTTGTATCACTTCGGATATTAATGATTAATGCGTGAACTACTATATTGGATTCGGATTCATAAACCAATCGAAGCAAGGCTAGCAAACCAAATCTTGCGTCCTTCGTCTCTTAACACAGCATAGTCTGAAGGATAACCAATCCAGCTGACTATTATTGATTTGCGAGGTCAAAGTTTCATGGATTCCAACCCTCAACGACGTATTAAAACTGAAATGAAGTACAATCATTGCGAAACATTTGCGAATATATACCGTTTTATTAGCACTTTGACCATAGGTAATTTTTGGGCGATTAATCTCTCCAATCTTGGGTTAGATGTTTGAAGTTCGGTGCAATTTATTGTTTACTTTTTGTATTGGTTTACTCAATGCCCGGCAAACATTGGTATGCTAGTAGCGCACATAAAGCTTATTAGTTCTAGAATACCAGCAAGACACTAAATGGAAAAAATACTATGCGTTCTTCACATATTTTCAGAGGGAAATGGGTAAAAGAACCCAAAACTCGAAAATCTTCTCGCGTGGACTCCCTAACGTTTCTCCTGTTCTTTCAAGCTTCCCAACCTTGCTATCTCTTTCCTAATGAGGCTCACAGTGCCCGAAAATGCACACTTTGGCATTACACTGGCGCGTGCTCCACCCTGCTGAGTATACAACTCAACGAGCGTTGCATAAACAATCATCAAACAATCGCAACATGATCGCCTGAATACGCGACGCGATAACACACCTGACACGACCACTTGGCCATGGGATCGAGGACGAGGGGGAGGATTTAGTGGACTCACTGGAAATGAGGGTTTTTCATGTACTCGTGAGTAGCAGAGAGATTTAAAAATTGAAAAAAAAATAGTAGAGTTACTTAAAAATGAGGGAAAAAATCCATGAACAAATGCGGAGCGGTGCTGTAATCGTTTCTACTTCTAACGCTAACTCCTTCCTCGAGGTCTCACACACCCAAACCCTCCCCCTTTTAAGTTCGCCGAGACCACCTTAAAAATTCGTTCGCCTCGGGTTAAGTTGGCCAGCCGAGCACGGGTAGGGTTGATCCTGAATATTACTACATTATAATTTTTTTTCGAAAGTTTTGCTTCTTCCATGATAAGGAAAGACCTGAAGTTCTGCCATGGATGGGGACCTACTTCATTTCTTGGGTCATTGTTGCATATATAGGGTGTTCCTGTCCATTTTTCTGGTAAACCTTCACCATGGTTGAATAAGTGGTCAAATATTATGAATTACTAATGAATATCCAAAGTCTGATATAGGAGTGAGAGAAGAGTGTAGTGAACTCCTTTACCATTTGGCAACTGCCTGTGTTTTTGTGCAGTTGCATAAATTCTAATCTCTGCAATTCCTAAAAATTTCGAGGTTTTACTAAACTTTTCAGCTGCTGTGGTGCAGATCTGAACTAACAGTAATTTATACGTAAATTGTAATAAGTTAGCTACTTTGAGGTTGATGAGTCATTGAAAATAATGAAGAATAAGCAAGTGTTCGTAAACAAAATTCATCATCACAAACATATATTGTAGAAGGACGTGTCTCTAACGGCTACCACAGCAACAACGCCTAGTGAAATGGATTTGTATCGACGAGCAAGTCAGCTGGAGAACTATGCTTCGGAGAAATTGAAGGTATTGATTTATTGATTGACGATAGGGAGCATTTGTTTAGTTTTGTTATGCCAGTTGCTATTCATCAAGACGGATGTGTGTTTGACAGGAAGTTTTTTAGTAGCGACATGTGGCGTACGTTCGTAAAGTTGCTCACCTCTTAGTTTCGCTTCACTTCATCTCAATATTTCAGCGTTTATTAGTCTCGATCATATCCTCTCAATTCTAGTATTTTCACTTGAGAAACGCTAAAATCTGAACTGCAGTTAATCTACGGCCTAGTTGCAGTAGCGCCGTCTCCAAATAGAGAAAAAGCAACCAACGTATGAAGGGTCTCCAAATGTCTTTGCTTCTATAGGAACTCGACGAGGAGAGGATGAAGAAGAAGCGAGGAAAGCTGCTGCTAAACTGCTGCCAAAATTCTATGATGTCTTCTGGGAGTACGGTAGTGGATTGGAGCGCGATTGAGAAGCGAAGGTAAATTGTCGTTCTTACATTGAGCTGAAACTCACGTTGAAAGCTTCATTACAAAGGAAAATTTTCATTTTCTTATATATTCTGAGTGTAAAGTCATCACCATCTACTCAATGGTGCTTCATTTCCCATGATTCAATGATTTTCTCGTTCTACAGGCAAGCTGAGAAGGAGAAGGAGGAGCTAGAAAAGCGCAAGAATGAACTGCGTAAACGGCGGGAGGAGTTAAAATTGGAAGCGGACGAGATACGCAGGGAAAAAGAGCAAATCGACAAGGTGTGCCCTCGACGTTTATTTGTTTCCCTTCGTTCTTAATTAAGCCTAAATTTCTTCCAGGAACTCAGTGGTCGTTCTTTACCATCTGTCATTGCACGACAAATTACACAACAACTGCAGGGATTATCTATCGGATCAAAACCTAGGTAATCAACGGGCGCTATTAGCGACAATTAATGTGCTGACGATTAATAATTGACTCACTTGACTATTATAAATGAAAATTGCAGTCAAAGGAGTCGTGCGCCATCTGATTCGCTGCCGACAACACCAACAGTACATAAAAAGCTTATATCGCCACCAGTTAGGTGGGTAGTGACGTCATTAGCGACTAGTTGACCACTAATCGACTAGTCGACATCCCTTCAGGACCCCATCTCTGACCAATTGCGCTGCACCGACATTGCCATCGCCATCACATCAGCTCAAGAATGGTCATTCAAAAGCTCAGTGGATTGACGGAATGCATATCAGAAAGAGCAGGTGAGCGATGACGTCAGTGCAATGACGTCATACTTAGCAAGTTAGCTGGCATAGTGGTGTTATTTTAGCAAATCACGTTCGGATCGACGAGAGCGAAAATTATCCGAAGAGAGTAGACGCGAGAAGACTGCCATACCGTCCCCCTACGCTAAGGTATTTATTTATTTATTTATTTATTTAAGAGGGCGTAAACAACAACACGTTCACGCAACAGACATTCTCACAATAAATCAAAAACAAGGTACGGTGGTTTTGTGCTTTTGCAAAACATTGGTGCTGAGAACTGTGTTGATTTACTGATTAAATCTACTATCATATTAGTAGTAGTATTTTATTCCTTATGTGGTGTTTAACTGACATTTCCGAGACATCCGTGAGATTTCTCAAGCTCAAAAACGAGGATATTTTAGTAAATAGTAGAGGGTTATCATGCCTGAAATTTTGAGAAGCGTATGAAATTTTGCTCAAAAAAAAACTTACGAAAAGCGAGGAAGTATATGTTGAGCTGACTTGCTATTATTGGAGCTGGTCGTTTTGTTATGATACAATGTGTAAAAAATCAATATTCCCCGATCGATATTCGACGACGTTCATCAGGTAATTGCGTTGTTTGATTCGATTTCCACTAGGCAGCTGATCGACTGTGGCGGAATGATGTTCAGGCATAATCACATTCCGCGGGCCAATGCGTCATTGGCCCGCGGAATGTGGCATACTGAAATTAAGCCGTGAATTACGAAGACTGGAAGTCGGCCTAGGGAAAAGCGCGAGACACGAGCTGCGAAGGGTGTTCGGTTTTTGCAAGCTATGTTTTATCAGTTACTTATACTGATAGTTTTCACCTAACAATTATGAGATGAAGAGAAATTGGCCATGAAAGGGCTTGCAGGGCCTCTCTTAGTAGGATTCCATTCTTCATAGTTATTGATTTATTGATTTCAGGTCACTGATCCACGTCTTGTCGATGGTCCACCAAGTAGCGGACGTGGCTCAGATGATGCGGCGTCGCAATGTCGGGAGAAGAAACGCCAGAGCTACTCAGCATCGTCGGGATACGAATCCGCGGGTGGCGATTACCACGCGGCTTACTGTAAGTGGGAGAAATACCACGCCTACTTTGTGGTTTTTAGCAATACTTGCTGGACACTGAAGTGTGAAAGTATCATTGTAGAAACTTTTTTTTTCGAACGATACAATTGACTGGGAACACCGCATGGGTGGTATGCTGTCAAATTTTTCTGCGACATGTCCCTAATTAGCTCCTCCCACTTGCCATCCTTCTAAGAAATTCCAAAGGACGCATGCACGTAATCCCTCCCACTGGAAATTCGTCAAACTAAACTCTTAAAATCTTAAAATGCACTGAATTACTGTTGAGAGGACCTTTAATATTAAAATTCCCTTATACAGCTCTGCACCACTTGTTTTAACATTCGCATAATTCGAGTCTAATGGTTGGATAATCAGAAAAATAACAAGAGCAAGATTTACCATTTTAAAATACTTCTTATTATTTTTTTCAGATTTACGTAAAGATTCGCGATTCGACAAGAGAAAAGTAGTGGACAAGGTGAGCACGGTGTTTTAAACACCCTTCAGTATCGATCGTTATTGATCGACCGCCCCTTTTGTGTTCAGAGGCTCGGACTTGGTCGCGAGGCTGATAATCTCCGTGAGCAACAGCGACGACTGAAAAAAGAACTGCAGGAGGCAAAAGCCATCATAGGACAAGTCGACGACGCAAGGTGTTACTGGCATCTCGATCGATTTATTGATTAGTACGCAGGTCATTCCGTTTCAGAGCGATCTGTCATGATACTAAGCATAGCGGCATAAGCCAGGCTACATTGGTGGATACGCTTAAGCAGGTAATTACTTTAGGCTCATATATTTTCCAATTTTATTCCGCATTCTGGTGCTATAGTGGCATTGGAGCGCACTGGTGTCTGGTTTGCTGGTCTTGCGCTCATAAAATTCAACTACTTTCTCTGAGTCTTGTTCAATTTAGAAAGTGTGAACGGTTCTGGAAAAAAAATTACGGTAGGGTTGACAAATTTTGTGGTGGTTGGTCGGCAGTGAAAATAGTTGCTAACAAAGCTGAGTGAACGAGTGACTAATCGATAATCTATCAATTTTATAGGAGAACCGAATACTCGAGAAACGATTGACCGCGTGCCGAAATCATACGATGTTTGTGACGACATTCCTGTGATAGCCCAATATCCCGTTGTTATGTGTTATATACCTATAGACATAAATATATTTATGACTAACAGTGTTTTTCTTTCCGTCATTTTGAATTTTGAAAGGTGTTGAGAACAGAGAGTGCCGGATGAAATAAATGCACTCAAGGTCCACAATATGTATTTATCTACTCATGATGATGTTATATTCCACAAGATTTATTGGTCGTTTTTTTAGTTATTTTATCTATTTGTTGAAGAAAAAGGCATGAAAAGGTACCAAAAAGGAGAACACGAAAGGCAGAGCAGTGTTCGAAAATCCTGGCAATCTAACGATGGTACAACGGGATTTCTTTGGCCTGGTCTCTGCTTGAGACGAGATGGCAGTTTATCTACTCCTTCAGCGAAGGGATCCCTGATCCAGACCACTTCTGACGCCGGGACACTCGCCAGATGAGGACTGGCTTGCAAGGTTTACATGAGAAGGAGCAAGGATTCATTGGATTTCTTGGGAGGATAAGAGAATGTTATGATGATCTCCTGGCGGCGACAGGAGGACAGGAATACATTAGGTGATCTGTGCTGTTGTAGTCCATAAATAGCAAAACGCAATTTCAGAAATTGCTTTCTTTCTGTCTTCAAAAGAAACTAATCTGAATTTGACAGTGAAAATTAGGTTAACGTGGAGATAACCGCTCAGATCCACACCCTAATGTGACCGAGGCTAAATTTCAACTTGTTCCTCACTATCAAGCTTCGCCCTCCATTCTGCTGAGAGATGAAGTGCAAAACGTCTCCCTTACCATCAGAAGCAATTCTGAATCTTCTTACATTGGGCAAACATAGTTACGTATCTAGTTAGATTAGTTTCCGGTACATTTTCTTGTAGAATAAATCTCGAAGGTCACATCAACAGTGATCCATGGCTCGGAATTCGCATGTCGCCGTTTCCGACAGAAATCCTTTGTCCAGTTCTGCTGATAGTAATGGTATGATGTTTGCAAACGATATATCAAAAGTCTACATATTTATCTCATCTAATGGCTTCTCAGGCACTGGTCCCACGAGTTGCTTCCAAAGATGCATGTCTAAGGCTTGTTTACATGTGTGGATCATTTTATTGGATCTACACACTCACACTTACTTGTGATATATTCCAACCGAATAGCTAGCGTTTGCTCGTCCGTTCTTTCACCAGACGCAAATTTGGTCAGCCTTGTTTAAATGAAAACATTGATAAGCTTATGTACTCCTCAGAGTACGGACGGTTCCATTCATAAAGGGTGGTAAACGGGCAATCTAAACGGAGCAGAGAAAGAAGATATGGAACGTCGTGTTTTCAACCGATAAGGTCACTGGTGGACTCAAAAAGGTTCTTTCTTACCTTGTAGGCTCATTCAAAGCATAGGGGCAAGTACGAACAGCTAAGAACGTTTTTTTGCTGTCAGTATAGAATTGATTTGCTGAGAATGGATTTTCATTGCGTTACTTACCCGTTTCCATTGCAGTGGGGATTGACGAAAGACGTTGTCGAAGCAAATACAGCCAAAGCCGTAAAAAATCAGTGATCTTTGCCAACACTGTTGAGAAGAAGTTCAATACGATTTGGGCTTTTCGAAAATGACTTGCGGTTTGTATGTCGACCGCTCGCTTGACCTTAAAGGCAGAGGGCCACCTCATTTAGTACCTGAGGTGATGGCATATTCTGAACCTTCTCGACACGCTGATTCCAACGGTGCACATGAAATGTCGCAAAACCCTCGTAAGACCCGTTTTTGGACGGCAAAATCAATTTTGACCCGGACGAGTTTTCCGCGTGAAAAGTGCGCGGCGCTTGCGCGCCTTTGATAAAAGCGCTGGTGCATCGTAGCGCCTTCATGGTGGAATGCGTTCATATTTCACTTTGAGTGGGCTTTATAATCTTTTCAAATGCGAGGATTGTTGACAGGAGGAAGAAACACGGTTTCTGATGAACCCTTCCATAAACATGCACAACAAACATGAAAGTCAGAATTGTGCAGTTGTAAAAAACATAAAAAGGCTCCAGATTAGCAGTAGCTGTTGATGTCTTGTCCAGCTGTTGGTCAACGAACGGCACTGTTCCGGACATACCTGCAGTGGGTAGATTTTGTGGGAAGACTCGCTTCTAGTTGAGATACATCATCGCGAGTAAGTCCTCACCACATTTTTTGGAGCCGATCGATCGATTGGTCACGTTTTGACGCGTTGTAAAAGCGTGCCGCATCGGCTCCAGCAAGGGTGTGGCTGACACTGAGCCTCGTCCGCTTGGAGCGATCCACCTCCGGGCTCCAAATTTACCCTCACTTGGAGCCCTTTGAAAACGGGGTTTTCGTCATTTCTTTGAGATCTGGTATACAATTTTGGAATCAGCAGGTCGAGTAGGTCATGAATATGTCGATATCTCTAACATGCCGAACGAGGTGGACCTCTGCCTTTAACAGCATATGCAACACAGCCAGCATCTGATTGTCAGGCTAAAGCTTTGGCATTCGGACTTGCAAGGAGAGTTTTTTTTTCAAAAATTTTATGATGACAGTCAGTACAACCACTGCACAAGAGGCTACACTATAAAATAAGCATGGATAGCTCAGCAATTCCAGGGCTAGAATTCATGAGCGCATAACCAGGCAAAACCAGGCTAGCAAACCAACTTTCGCTTCCTGCGTATCCTAGCATTACGTAGTCTATACGATAACTAGTCACGTTAACCATCGATGGTTTGCTTGGAAATCCTTTTGCGAATCCCAGCCCAGGAGTAGGCGGCAACTGGTTTGCTGGTTCAAGTCTGCTGGATGTCTATGATTGCCTCGAAGAGCTTGAAATTCACCGGTTAAATGTACCGACCAGACCAGAACCGCGTCGAGTTTCGTATGAAGTTTCGTAAAACAGATTTAAGATAGAGAAAAGCAGAATAATTTTGTGTGTACATATGTAATTAGTTGTGATTGTAATGGAATGCAAAGGCTTGGAGCAATTTCTTCCTTGTTTCCACACGTGTTTTTTTCAAACATTTGTTTTTGTGCAGTTAAACTTGGGTGCGTGTGACACAATGACAAGAGGCGCGCTGCATGGTTCGATCACGCTTGAGGCCAACCAAGCCCATCACTGTGGGGTCGTTAGATTGGTATAGTGTGTTTCACGGGGAAACGTAGTTGCGCAGAAATTAGAGAATGAGAGAGCGCCAGAAATAGTGCAGTATTCGGAGAGGCAGACGAGAAATTCGTCACGGGCACGCACGAATACTCAACTATCGTCGTTTTTGGAACGGATTATACCAGAGGAGTCTGGGAGGGTGAAGCACTGACGTAGGGCATTTTGGATTACGTTCAGGACATCTTCAATTATTTCACAAACCGTACCTGCAGCGAACATCTCCTGCACCTACAACATAGAAGAGGTGGCACTACTCTACGGGACCTTTGCCATATATAGATTCCTAACAGGGCCAAAACGAATATTAGAAGCATTTGTACTGAGGGAACAGTGGAAGCTCGCTCACTGGATCCCACCGACACGCTAACCCCGAAAGCGATGTCGCGTGGACGACTTTCCTGGTGGATTGTCGGACGCGTGTTATCCGTGAATTCACGCGCTTTTGCACTATTTTGACATCCTTGCAACTCTGTAATCATTCCGAGAGTCCATCGCCTTATTTCTTCCCAGTATCTTGTTTATTTCATGCAGGAGATTGTGTATTCTCGCTTAGATGCATTCTGGCATGAAAATTCACTTCTTATGACGGTTTTCTAGGTAATATGGCGACAGAAGATGTCGAAATGGAAGATGTTTCTGTCGATCAAACGCCGTTTCCTACTGTTCATATATTACAGGTGTCTTTCATTGTAATGATAATACGACAGTAAATCTTTAAATAGAATTTTCTGCGAGCATTGATCGAAATTTAACGTCTTCATCAGGGCTAGGGTTCATGAACTCGTAACCAAGCAAAATGGTTTGGCAAACCAACTTCTGCGTCTCCCACTGTACATAGTCTATGACGTATCTAACCACGCTAACCATCGTTTGTTTTCGTGGTTAAAGTTTCATGAATGCTAGCCCGAAACGTTTTCAACTGTCTATAATCTCTCCAAAAGCTATTGGACATCCTGCTACGTCCATGATGTAGGGTTTTACTCAAGGCAGCCTTCTTTCAGATGGTAAAAGATGCTCAACAGCAACATGGTTTACGACATGCTGATTATAATAGATACAGGTAAATAACTGAGATTTTCCTCGTGTCTTTTCTTTCCAATTTGAGTTTCATTTTTTAGTCCCCTTTCTTTAAGTTCAAATTTGTAGGTCTTACTGCCGATCAAAATTGGATCGTGTTCGACACGCTCTCAAGTTTATCAATACACATAAGTGCGTGAGACGGCATAAGGCGAAGTTCGTCAAAAGACCTATGAACGAACTCGATTTCGCTGACGAGCGGTGAGTCATTGACTGTAGATTTCTTTTTCTCTTTTCAATTATCATTACTTATGACTTTGAAGGTGGACATATACCTCACAACTCGTTAGTTGTTCTGCGTTTCATTGCTATTCTGCACATATCGCTGTATTGGTTCATAGCTCATTTTGCAATAAACAAAGCGACTCTGTCGCACTGATTCGCGCCTGCTTTCATAAGTATGCCAAAATGATAGTATTCAAAGTTCTTGCATGATGTTTTTTCATCGTATACATCAAGGACCAAAAACTGAAGTGCTTAAAATTTCTTTACCTTTACTGGATATACATATTTTCTTTGTCTGATATAGAGAACTGAACTGTTAACTAATCTTAGGTCACAGAAATGTTATGTGTCCAAAGCTGGTTTAATTCATATAAACCACTTATTTTTTGTAAGAGAGGCAAAGGTACGATATTATGCAGAAATTCTTTTTTTATCTGTTGACGACAGTGTCATGTATAATCTTAACTTAGCCATAAAAAGCGTAGATATTCGTCCCAAAGCATATTCTATTTAGATTCATTCAACTCGGCCTGTTTGAGGCAGAGCGTCGTTGGGCTTCAGCTATGTCGGACAAGATGGAGATGGAAGACAACCCAGATAAAGCGCGTAAACGAATGTCGATGCGTATGCACTTGAAACGTGCTGTTTTCCACGCCACAGCTCTTGAGCAACTTGTACGGAATTCCACCAGGGTACGCATTATTCTATATTAGAAAACATATGACGACACTTCGACACTAGTGGATTAAAGTTTCCTTGAAGGCAGCACCCGTCCAAATCCTCGTGTTTGAGATTTTGCTAATATCAAGGTCTCGGGGGGGGGGGGGTCTAGAGCTGATAGCTAACAGTGAGATGGCACACAAGAGATTCGCGACAACGGGATTTTGTTTTCCGTGCCTATTATCGCGCTCCACTGAGTCTCGTGGGTCCCGCCACGCGTAAGGCTCGAACCAGACTCGACGGCGAACAGCGGCGGGGCGCGTCGGCTTCCACGCGCAGCATACGGATCGATCGTCGCGGCCTCGTCCGGCTTCCTCGGGCGGCGAGCGGCGGCCGCCGCCACCAGAAATTAGGTCGACCATACCTTGCGCATTGCAGCGTCGGTCGGCTGCACCGCGCGTCGACGCGCGACGACGCCCTAGGAAGCTGAACCGGCTCAGCTTCTTCGAGCGGCGACGGGCGTCATCAGGGGAAGGTTTGGTTCATTGAAGAGAAATACTAGTTATTTCTCATTCGTATGAACAACTATAAAAACAACCCTTATGTATTGATGAACAGATGTAAATTTCTTCTTTAATCGTCAGTTTCAAACAAATAAGCACCAAAATGGAAGATTTGTGAACAAAAACACACTATAGAGAACAAAAAGGAAGAAGGAGTCGAAGAAACGTTAGCTTCAGTAGTTAGTATATCAGTTTGAATACATATGTGTTCCCATCTGATCTCAGAAATTATGGACGGACATTCCTCGCACCTATTGCGGGAAATGGATTACTGCCTGGGGCGAATCGTCATGGGTGTCATGGATCGGCAATCTATTCGCTGGCCTTACATCATTATTGCACTGTTCTCCGTGTCTGCTACTTATCATTATGATAGAAACTGCCCCATCACCCCGTTAATTCTCCTAACTCGTTAAATACCCTTAGAAACATTAAAGTCAATTTAAAAGCTTTGAACATGATTCGTGACTCTGAGAAATGTCTCTAAGCATTTTCTTGCTTGTTATGATCACTCTTCACTATTTTTCGGCTTTCTTTGGCGATACATTATAGTTTTCGAGTTTGAGGCATAATGCGTTGGTGGTAGCCTCTCGCCGCCCCATGACGCCCCAGGAAGCCGAGGGGTCACAAAGCGCGGGCATCGCCCATACCTCCGCCGCCGAGTCTGGTTCGAGCCTAAGTGACAGACATTTGTACGAATGACCGTGGCACGTGTGCGCTGGCGCATACAGGGCAGCTATGTTCGCGCAAGACAGTGCGATTCGGATATATTCGCAGGTAGCTCGTGATTCTTTGTGTTCGTTTGATATCTGTGATGCGCTGACAGTACTTGTCACGAAAGGCGGTTTAACTCGATGTCGAGGATTCCGGCGGGTGTTGCCTTTAAATCATTTTCTATCAACTAACAAAGATGAACATCAATAGGGACAACTCGGGTGTTGATAAGGAACGCTCTACCTTGTCTTCTGCCTTCTTTCATGCAAGCTTTTTTAGTGTGACGCCCCCACGAAACTTGAAGCTCAAGCTTATACAGCTTGGCTAGCTGGAGTTTGTGCTTTTGAACTACGCAGGTGGCCCGAGGCCTGTGAACTCCTAAAGACCGCACGTCGAGTTTATGAACGTCTGGCTGAGGCTACCCATAACACGACTTTGGCCAATTTGTACAAAGCTAGGTAAGCTCATCTATTTTACTCGATTCCAGCTTCACCGTTGCAATAGTTCTACAACAGAGTTTGTTGGTAATTTTTAGCGATGATTTTAACTCTTTTACAACATTTTGCTACCAGATTGATTGGGAATGAGCATAAGGATTCATAAAATTATCTATTACTGTTACGGTCGCGGGTTTCCCCTTTTGTCAGCACTTATTTCGTTTAGTTAACTCGAAGTGGAATTAAAGGAATTCAAAACCCCTTTCATTTTAAGACAAGATTAAACTGGCTTACTTTCTGATTTGATAATTGTTCCTTTGTTCTTGAAATTCTTCTTCATAGTTTTACAGGATTGCTTTTTTGTGTCTCCCCTCTACGCCTTTCCTTGCAGATGTCGTGAGATTCAACCACAAATTCGTCTGTGCGAGTTCAGTTGTGCCGAAGCAACTGGGAAGCCTGTGGATGGTATGATGAACGAGTTGATGGAAATCCGTGCTCAAGGCACAGACAGTGAAGCCGTTGATGTAAGTTGATACTTCATTGCTGCCATTTCATCGCCATTGTCCATTTAGTTTTCTTTTTTCTTGAATACAATCAAATGAGTTTAAAACGGCATCGTCGTGGAATTGATCAAATTTCAAGGTATGTTTTTACTGGTGTTCTTCAATTTAGCGTCTGATAGCTGAAATGCGATCGAAAGCATCATGTGATGACGCAGTTGTGGTAGAGTGGGGCGGATTCAAGTCGACTGTTGAAGATGACAAAGCAAGACAAGTGGTGCAAGGTTGGCAACAAGTTCAAAATGAGCTGACACAATGCCAAACTCCGAAGGAGAGGGTTGGTGACGCTTTCTTTTTTTCAGTTTTTTTTTGTCTCTGAACTCGAGAATCCATTCAGATGGCTCTATATGAGAAACAATTGGCTGATACACGTGATGCTTTGGAACGGATATCAGACCTGATTCGCAGGAAGACTTCAGATAATGCTGACTCTACGGTAGCCTTTACTTTTTTTAAAAAAAATAATCCTCTTCATTGCTTTCTTCTTACCCCTTTTTGTTGGAATGTAAACGGTTCGTTAAGGTTCTGCAATCGATCAAGTCTTACCTGGAATTCTTGAAGATGCTTGGAACGGCCTCTCGTTATTTGGCAATGATTGAGAATACCAAGTAGGTTTAGCTTCTTCTATTGATAGTAGGTATAACTACTCAGGTTCAAGCTTTTCAAAGACGGAATCATTCATTCGGTGATATATCCGAAACGTTGGTGATCCATATTGACGAATGTTTCTCGAATTACTAGTTTTGCCTCATTTGATTCCTGGTTATACAGAATATGTACTGTAATGAGGAGGTTATCCTGTATGATCGTCTTTAGATCCGAAAAGAAATGGAAGCCGCAGGATCTTCTGCGTTTATACGACTCTGTAATAGAGGTCTACAGGGAGGTGAGCGCTTTTGAGAATACCTTATTCTGTTTCCAAACAAATCCCTTGGTGTCATAACTGCAGTCTTTTTTTTCTTAAATCTTCTCTTCCTTTTCCTCTTAGCACATATTTCAGCTTCTACAACTACCCGGAGTGGAATATGACAAGAATCTCATTCAAGCGGTCTCAGCAAAGATCGAGTATTACAGAGCATTTAGGTATTTTTACGCGAACTCGCGCCATCTTCATTATTGCGGAACGCTATTTTCCGGAACATTTAGTTTTAATCTGAAACTTTTTGTAGGTGTCATTATATGGCGGCTGCTTACGCGGCGCTATCTCGATTTGGTGAAGCTGTTGCACTATTTGAAAGAGCCCTGCAGCGAACTAAAGATGCAAAAACTCTGATTGGAAAGCTGAAAGGCAACACTTATATGACAGAAGAAACAGAAGTAAGCACTGTAGAGGTTTCAGTTGTTCTGCTATGAATTGCGACATCTACTGGGAAAGATTCTGTACGGAAGTTTGCGCGCACATATGATCATGTCTGCCTCCTCTTTTAATTTAAAGTGAAAATGTTCGAACTTGCTGTAGCTTTCTAGCTGAGACCGTTCTACTTAACGCAGTTCGAACACGCCTTCATTTTGCACATGATCGCTGTGTCAGTTCCTGCTTCTATTTACTATTTAAATGAATTCTTTGTGACTTGTTTGAATGGTGTGAGATCTTCTATATCCGTGGAAATATGACTACTTTTTGCCTGGGATGTTTATTTTTTTTGCCAAGGTGGGCATAAACAGGGCGACTAGTTCTCTAGAGAACATTATGCTGAATTTTTTCCCTTGGGCGATTTTCTGCAGAATTCTAATTTTGACGGTTGTCGTAATTTCGCGTAGTTTTCAATAGCGATCATCCTACACGCTTTCGCGACCAAGCCGCGCGTGTAGCTCGCAGTGCTTACAATTAGTTGTTCTAATGAATTGGTGTATATTTCTTCTCCTGATTGATCATTCTGAACAAACTATCACAACATCGATTATTGACCGGGTTTTGCTCCTAAGAATTGGAATGGAAGTATGTGAGGTAATGACGGTGTTGAGTTGACTTTTTCTTATATAATCCCATTCTTCAGCTTCGCAATCTTCGCGCATATTTTCCCAATTATCTTGGTTTTGCTTCGTTTCAGGACGCACTCGCCCATCTTTCGAGTGACATTGAGCAGGCACGCATTGCGGCCAGAGCAAAACGCCTGGCAGCAGCGGCTGGAATTGCTGATGATGCCGATGAGAACACTGCACGTGATATCGATGAAAGGGTTGGTTGCGTTCGTTCGTTTGCTTCATTGGACGGTTTCACTTTTTATTTGCCGTGACTGAAGTTGCAGTTGTAATTGACTGCAGATTTTGTGGCTTCAGCTGAGATTGGCGGGAAATTGCTTTTGTGCAAAACTGCGTTTTCAGCCACTCATTGACACGCTATCGGAGTGGAGACAATGGGATGTTGCCGGTGCACTCCGAGAGAAGCGCTCTATCCCTGTAGCAGAGATGCCACCACCATTTATTCTTATGCCAAACAAGCCGTTGTTCTTCGATTTGGCACTCAATCATATCAAGGTATGTTTTTGGCTTATGAAAAATTTTTTTCTTGCTCAGGAACTGCTGAGCATGTAGCATTGGAGTTTACATCATTCTCGGTTCGTTTTAATTGAACATTTCTACGCCTCTATCTGAAAACCTTCGAGGCCGGTATGGTGGCTCTCATGACGTTGCACTAAGATGGCTGTGCAGCTAGCACTAATCAAAGAGGCTTTAGAATTCCCCAGTTGTCAACGTAGTGTCTTTGAGAACACAATTTCCATCCGTTCATTAGAAATAAACTCGATCTTTCTTCATTTCGATATGGAACGCGCATTTTTAATTTTGTGGTTCTTTCCTTTTCCTTCACGTTATATTTTCAGTTCTGGGTGAGCGCGAAGATTGTGTTGTTTCCGAACAACACAATTTCAGTCCACTGGTCTTTGAATTCTTAGTTTGTACCAGGCCAACTGTGGCTCAAATCGGCTACGTTCTCGACACTTGTGAACTTTTTATTTTATTCAACTCTCCGCATTGTTTACGATTTGGGGGCTTTGCTTCATCTCACGTCCGCGATCTCACGGAAAACACAATTCTGACAAAAATTGAATGTCACATGCGCTACAAGTAATCATCTCTTTCCAACATACTCCATTAACCTTCTTTTGACGCTAGGGTTGGATATCGCGTTCACAATTTCAGTCCACTGGTCTTTGTCTGCGTCATATATTAATCCTTCCTTTTCGCAAACATTTTGGGTAGCACAGTTTTGGTGAATATTCTTTTCTTGTTACAAAACTAGACATCACCCGTCTAGGTAAGATAATATATCAAAGTGTTGTTGTAATCCTCCGTCACGGTGCAGTTTTCACCCAAATTGCTGTTTAGAACTCTGGTAGCTCTCTTATTGCGCGATAATTATTTTGGCTTCTAGAACTCCAACGCCATTTCTGTTGTTCATCGTTCTTTCATTTCTTCACGATGATTTTTTCTTCTGCTGAAGCTATTATGAGTATCTTGCTGTGAAAGTTTTGGCTTTTTACGTATTTCTTAGTGAATACACCTTCGGTGGGACACATTATGCATTCAGTGGAACACGACATGTTCAAGTGAAGTATGCTGAATCTTTTGCTTGCTGATTCATTTGCTCCGAGTTACTTTTTCTCACATTGGGCACTGTTTCATTTAGAGTGTATTTGCTCATTCTTTCCAGCTATGATCATATTGCAACCTAAACATTAGATGTGCCAATGTTCTCAGTACTAGGAAGTCGGTGTTAATAAGAGATACATTTGCGGCGACTAGTCTCTGTAACAAAACGCAGCTGTGCTTGACACCACGACATAACTTTTTCATCTTTTTTTTTGTTTTTGATTAAAGAGTGTCCAACCTGTAAGTTACAATTTCTTTTTTAGATGCCCGACCTCGAGGATCGGCTAGCTAAGTGCATAGAAGGCACGAAAACAACTCCAGTCTCTAAAAAAGCTGCAGAAGCAGCGAAGGCGAAGGGCACTACAGCTAATGAAGAGCAGCAAAGCGGGTTATCTGGAATGGTCAAGGGATGGATATGGGGCAAAAAGTAGGCGTTTTAACGTAGAATACTGTGATGCATGTCTTATTTTATTTCACTATCGTGGTTTACCTCTTCTCTTGAATATCTTTTTGGTTTCGGTCTATGTGAGCCCAGTGTTTGGTGTGGCTTTCGAAAGCTTCTTTCTACAACCAAAACTAAACAAAGAGTTGTATGTTCGATGACTTTGTGGTGATCAGTATTGCCAACGATAGCGCTCGATGATTGTGAAGACGGCTTGCTGTGTCTGATGACTGCAGTAATAAAGTTAGGCAAAGGTGGAGGATGTAGCTTGTTTGAAAGACCTTTACTGTTTTGGCCCTTCCGGAAGTATGAGTTTTACAGAAATTTTCATTTAAGCAAATGCAGGGCGTATTCACATCTCACTGCGAGTTTGTTCCGTAAGAGTCCTACTAATTATTTAGCACTGTTTCGACCTGCAATTCACATATTTTATTCATATTCATAGTTCCTGACGGATCATTTTCTTAAATTGATCGCAGTCTAATTGTCTAGCCTGTATAAAGACAGACTTTGCCAATTACAAATCCCATCGCCAATAATTCACTGTCTCTGATTGATCATTCGGAAGTCCGATGAACTTTTTCACTCACGTACTTCCATTGATTGTGTCAGATTTCACTAGCCGCAATGTTTGGTCTATCTGTTTCGTAACATAAGCGTTTTTTGGCAGTTACTACGAAGTGTTCGGTCGTTTGCAGAGATATCCACCTGAAATTTGAATTTTACAGCTTTTTCTCTGTTTTTGCTCTTACTTTACGCACAATCCTCCACCTATGGTTGTTCAAATCGACATCCTTGTCTTTGTTGCGTTTACTTTTTGGGCTGTGAGAATCCTTTCCCATTCGGCAAAATGACATCTGCCCTTGAGTTTGTAGTCGTATCAGTGAGTGTTCATCGGCTACTACTGATTAATTCTTTTCGTCCCCACAGCTGTGGAATTTTTATCAGGATTTAGCTGCAGTGCCCAAGTGCGCGGATACGGATTTGAGGTTCTGCCTTTGTTCGGGCTGCTTTTGTTTTCCTCTTTTTATCACTAAGGGTTATCGCTTGGTGTTGTTTGATCGAGATAAGATTGTAGAGGTCAGCGCGGCTTGCGTTTGATTTTGCCACTATTCATTGTTCTTGTTCTTTTATAGCAAGGAGATGCTCTGTACTAGTGGTCTAAGTCAGAGTTTGTTGTTGTCATTTTATTAAAATTTCATGTAATCGCTATCGCTTGTGTTTATTAATGTAATTGAGCGTTTTCTTTGTTGTTTATCAACTAGGTTGAGAATTATTAAGTTATAACTGTAAAATTTGATTTCTTCTTGATGCAGACAGTGTTATTTTCATCCACATTCAGAGATCCTATTAAGTATTTGGTCTTTGATTTGAATGGACGAGTTTTGTTGTGATAAATATAGCCTATTTGAAGGAGTAATGTGCTCGGAGAGGGTTTCTGAACCCGGCATACATTGTTGAATCCTTCACGCATTTTCAAAGATTATATCTTTGCGTGCAGTTGTTGTTTGGAGGGCTATTTTGACTACAACATATTTGCTTCTAGTCAGTTCGGGAGAGAAAAGAACGGAATGTGGGAGCCGTAATCGTATCTTGGAAACTAGATACATGAATGGCAACTAATTTTTCGAATATGAAAATGAGGAGTGGGTTAGCGGTAGCGTCCATAATTTGAATTTTATATAATCGAATTCGAAAGTTTCGCTATGATCTAGCGATGGTGTTTTAAGTCTGGGAACATTTTACCGTCCAGCACAGGCTGTTGGCTGTCACCAGCATGAATTGTTTCGCTGAGTTTGCTTCGCAATATTTTTGCAGCTTCTGCCTAGAACGCGTTTCTCCTCAAATGCTGCGCGCAAATACAGGAGCTTTCTTTGGAGAAAACCTTGAGTTTCTGTGCTGGGTGGGATGGACAAAGCGTTCCTACCGCTCTGGGGGGCTGAGTTACTGTTCGGCTAACAAATTTCCCTGAGAAGCCAAATTAGTCCTCCAAACATTAGTGAAATGTTGATTTCCCTGCTGAGGATGGAGTTGAAGCTCTGCAACACTTTTTATTGCAGTATGCCAAATGTCCTCGCTGTATCCGGATGAGAGTTATTGCACGAGTGATATAGGTCGTTTGTTGTTTCAACCAAAAAATGAATGGGCCGTGACGGGTAGAGTTGTCGACGCCACTGATGTGAGGCAGATCACTGGTACCCACACGGATTATCTGATTGAAATAAAAGTGAGTTGCATTGTTGTGCGGTCAAGTTATAAAGGAATTATAAAATAGTGCTATAGTTGCATATACACATCAGTGCTGCTTCTGTCAATGTTTTGTTATTAACAATATTATGATATGCTGTTTTCCTGTAGTTAACTCGTTGTTTATTTGTGCTACCACAATTTCTTTTGCTATTACCAGTGGAATCGTATCCATTTAGTGTGTCCCACGCAATAACATTGAATTGGATGATCGATTTTTCACCCTCACGTCCAGATTTCGAGAACTGAATCGCCTCCACGGGAATTTGTCCAAGTTACACAAGCAGGTGAGCCTCAGTTGTGTTCGACTTTCAGATAGGAAAGAAGTGTAAGTGGTAATTTGTGGTGTGGAGGAATACGGTTCATCAGTGAGTTGTTCAGTTGTACTTGCGTGGAGCGTTTCCGCATTTCGCAGCTCCTCGACTTCTGGGCAGTTGTGAGCCGTCAGTAGTGGCCGAACGACGACGTTGCATTGACGAATTCTTAGCATTTGTACTGGATAGTGAAGTACTAAGGAAAGCGAGGGTCTTGCAGGAGTGGGTTGAGGTGAGTCTCCTTTGTTAGTGACAAAATAAGAAGTCCGTCCGATGATCAACCACTACTACCGTGATTTCCAAGCGTAATGGGTCCAAACCACCCTTTCCGAATTCAAGATCAGCACCATCGTAGTGTCGTTTGGTAGATCATAGTTGATTGTCTTGGGTATGGTTATGCGCGAGCCCCATTTTATTTTACGCCCGGAATTTATAGTGAGACCTTCTGTTGACCGGACTGAACTTTTCATTTTGTCTGTTAGTGAAGCCTTCCTTTTTTTAAAATAGTTCTCGTAGGCTTTTTTTCTTATGAACAATGAACAACTCTTTTTCCACTATTAGTTGCACTTATTTCTTGCATGCTACTCTTTTTTCTTACCAATTTTAGGTTTAATATACCGTAATATGTGGCTACTGTTTCACGAAATTATGATAATTTATTTCAGAAAGCAGTGGAACAACCCAATCCTGGTCAAGTCGCGACACCAAGCTCCTTCGTATATGAGGGTGTGAATATAATGGATGCTCCGAATATGTGAGTTTATGCAGTTGGATTTGGTCTGTTTTTTTTATGCTTCCTCCTTCATTCAAGGTAAACATACTCTTTTCGAATTCGGTTTGGAATATTTTACTGTTTTCAGTGTCGAACAAAACGGTGACTCGTCAGAGGTGCTAACTCCTGATGCCATATCTCCTCCAGTCAGTCCTGCTTCTTAGTTTTGAATACTTGCTGTTTTTGTGAACTTAGCTATTAGCACTATCCACACTGAGCACTTCTGATCTGTTATTGCTTCATGTGATTCAATGGTTTCATGGAAAATAAAGACGTTCTATAAGGTCGTGTCGTGAAGCACGACTAGGGTATATTCGATGTTTTGACAGTTGACGTGTCTTGGTTGTGGCTTACTCAAAAACGGCTTGGCATTTCTTGTTCTACAGAAAAGGTTGCGACCGATAATCGTCATTCTTAATCAGCTCATCGAATTTACCCTAGCATTACCTTTCTTTTTCAAATGTTTCAATTAGAAAACGAGTTCAGGAAGTGGACACAACTGGATCAAGCGTAGGAATCCATACATCCGCGTCAACTGGCGAATTTCAGTTCCCAGATGTTGTCATTAGTGAGTCGTCCGCTATAAAGATATTAACGAATGAGTGTCTCTTCTGCTTCTAGTCGGTGTAACCGCGCTTACTTCTATCTAGCATCTCTTAACCATGAGAAAGGTCGCAGTGCTCATTTGCGGAAGTTTAGGTACTGACGAACCAACGGCTGAAATCTCGCTTCGGTCTCGTCGCAAACCCTCGGTTATGGAGCGGATCTTTCCGAAGCTGTCACCGTCAAACAATTCCGCCCAAGGTGCTGCATTATCTGTATTATTTTCTTTTTTTTTCCTTAGTGCTATTTGTTGGAGGAGAAATTTGTACAGTGAGCGTCAATCCTTCTTGCGTCACAATGAGGGCAGTGCCTTATCACTCCTGAACCCATGTTGATACGCATTTGTCGTCATAGGGTCAACATTGGGGTCAAAACGAATAATTTGGCACAGTCTCTTTGTGAACGGTGCAAGAACGATCAGCGTTCATTGTAAACATTTTCTAAAATTTTAGCAGTGCCTTCACTAGATGATTCCGACTATCTTGTAAAAGCCGCTCATCTGGTTTCTACCGCTCAACGGGCTGAACACGAGCATGCATACGAGCTTGCCTTTCAATGTTATAAAAATGCTGCCAGCAGTCTAATTCAGGTACATTTGTTTCTATCTCAAAGGTGTAGATATAATGCAAAATGTGTTAGTTCCTACTTTGTTTCGCCTCGTGATGATGGTTTCCCTCCCTTACCGTCGATTCTGTCGGTTATTCTTTGCTTTAACTAATTTTTCAAGGTTTTGCCCGCAAAAAAAAAATCGAAGTTTCCGATTGGTAGCACATGTGGCTTCTGTTTGCCAACTTCAGGTCAATGGTGTTCGTACATTTAGGGTATTCAACACGAGTCGGACATGGCACGGCGAAATGCTGTTCGCAGGAAAACTGCCAAATATCTTGTAGCTGCAGAACGGCTGTATCGTACTCATCTGGCATACGATGGAGCAGCGCCCATTGTGAACCTGGAGTCTCTTGTTGAATCAACCATGACGGTGGGTCTTCTTCTCAAGAACCTTAAAAAACGCTAACATTCATTGAAATTGTCAAATATTAGGTAGGATATGGTGATTGTTAATTATTCTTTTTCAAGTTATGTTTTGTGTACTGTGTAGGGATGACCCTTTTTTGAGTTTGTGGAATTGACTCCCGCGAAAAAAAGTTTTCAGGATCCAGACGTACTGGCATTTCAATGCGCAAATGCATGTCTGAAAAACTATCGCGTGGTTGGTGTGCTTCCAAGCATAAATGCCATAAGATGGGTGCTGAAAGTTGAGGAGAAGTCTACAGGTTTGTTTGTCGGTGTGTAGAGACGATGTTCTGTTAGTGTTCACGTCACAGTTTCTATTTTTTATATTTCCTCTGTACGTTTCTCTGACTTAATTATTGGAAAATGCATTTTTATGGAAGATATAGTTTTTAAGGGAGACTTTTCGTCATGAAACTGCTAGAGAAAGGTGTGAGAACTTCAAAAAGTCGTGTACTCCTTCCTACAAATGTGCCACATATGGTGCAGCTATACCAGTTCTTTGAGACGGAAACATATATCATTTTGGTCCTGGACTATGTGGAATGCGGAACACTCTGGAGTTTTTTGGTGAGTATTTCTTAAAAGATATGCAATATAAGGAGTTCTCCCAAGTTTGTCATTTTTGCAGTCTCTTTACTTTGCTGAGTCTGAGAAACGTTTCTTACTGTCACTGGCAGCTGGAGACGACGAAGGAATCGGCGACGTTGCCCACTGTTCCACCATGGGGATGCAGCCAACAGTGGCGGAGTTGGAATGTTATAGAGGTGAGGAAATGCGGATGAAAATGGACTGATAGAAAGCAAAATGGTGTGCATTGCACGTGGAGTGGATTCAGGATTTATTGTAGAAGCGAAGCAATATGGGTTCAATTAGTTAAGGTTAATAACAGTGGAGTAGGAAAAGGAACTAACAAGTATTAGTGAAAATTTACCAATCCAACTGCACTTTAATGGAAAATTCGCGACGTGTGTACCACACAGGGCGTAGACTATATTCCTCAAGCATAGCGGTTTCGGTCGCTAAGGCCGCGACGGTAGTGATCTATCGATTGTTGGTCGCACGCGTCGCCGCCAGCCAATCGAATGTACGAATTTTAGTGTCGGGCAGTGCGGCGGAAACAGTTATACTTCTCGAGGAGTGTCACAGTTATGTATGCTTCAATTATCACAAATTACGTGTCATGACAATCACTTACAATATTTACTATGGGGTTGAAGGTGTAGCGCTAATAACTGTTCAGACCAAAAAGCTGGACCAGAATGGCTATAATCTTTCGTATTCGTTGTTTATTACTGGACCAGAATGGCTATAATCTTTCGTATTCATTGTTTATTAAAGTTTTCAGGGCGCCGACTTCATTTTTCTGTGGGGGTTGATTTTGAGCGAGTGGCAGAAATGCGCGACGAGACCCAGAGTGTGAGTTCTTTCTTATTAGCTACTAGGTAACATGACTTTAAGTACGATAGCGTTTTCAAATAAAAGTTTAGAGCGACGTCCCCTCAACCTCCGGCGTAGTTTGCACCATGGGCGAGGATGCAACTGGTATATGTAAAGCTCCGGAAGGTAAATTTTTGCTTTTCATTGCGTTGATGTCTTGGCACCAACGAGATTTGTTAGATGGAACAGCTTTATCTGACACAAGTTTCGGCGCTGTTGCTGTCCTTGGAGGCCCAGTGTTCCGCCAATAGTGTTCTGCTTGCATTATGCTGCCGAATTTGAAAGAAAGTAGCTCTTCAATTCATTTTTGCCTCTTCGCGTCATCACTAATATTCAGGCGATTTCTATCTGATTGGAGAAGGCGCTGCTGAGAATGTTTCATTGAAAGGCGAAGAGTCACCCGCAAGAGTGCGACTGCCAAGTAGACAAGATGATGATCAACCGGTGGATGGTGAGCAGAAGGTGTTAGTTGACTTTCAACTTCGACTGTCTGATCATTTGGCCGTTTCAGACATGTCAAATGAAACGTTGTTAGCCTCCATATCTAGTGTGCGTTCATACTTGCGTCGTGAGCGACGCCGAGCATGGCCCGGACGTCGGCCCTTGCCTGAGACGCTGATTATGCATTGGTCCGCTCAGCTTGTCAGTTGGTTGTATGTCATGCACAACGAACATGCCGAAGTGATTGGGTGAGAATTGTTACAAGATTAATTTGCTATGTAAAAATTTGGGTAGAATATCTATTTTCGTACGCTGCTCCGAACTATAACTAAGGGTGAGGTTTTATAATAGGCTGTAAATGCGATGTCAAATGATTTTGACATTGAACACATCGCGTGGCTATGCATAGGTTCACTCCTATTTTTGAATTGGATGTTATGTTTTTTTATCAATGAATATCGGATAATTTTTGTCTGTTCCAGAGATCTGCGCCCTGATAATCTGCTTGTTGGTCTCGATGGGAATCTCCAAATGACGTACTACGGCAAGTGGCATAATACTGGAAGGCCAAAGGACGTTGTTGAGGGATACAGTGCACCAGGTCAGTCAGGATAACACTCTGATGAAGCAGACCCAATAACAAGAACCGAAATATGAAATAGGATTATGAAGAGGTTAACCGCAATATCCTTTGCAGAATGTTTCAAGTACGGATGGGTGCCAAATGTGGCGAACGATGTATGGACACTAGGAGCGATCATGTTTGAGCTGCTCAGTGGACGTGCGCTAGTGAATGCTGCACCACATGGAGCTACAGCGTGAGTTCGGATATTACCCGATATCTTCTCAGCATATATTGAATTTGTGTGTAGAAGGGGAGCTTTAAATTTGGTGTAAATTAATTGGAGCATAATCATTGAGCAGTTCTCAGATGCTCCATGTAGCACGAGATCCATTGTTTGTAGGGATTGTTTTTGTTATATCGGTCCAGGAAAGATTTTGTTTCGCTGACATCGCAGGAGAGTAGAAGGACAGAAAAATGGCTCTCTCCGCCAATAAGAATTGTATCTCTCTCGTTGAAATATGAGCTGTACGCATAATCACAGCAAATTAGTTTCTTTGACGTTACTGACAAGTATTTGTGTAAAGTATATTTGTGGTTTGTTTTATTTTCAGATGCGAAGAGCTCCCATTTCCTGATGATGCGTTGATTTCTTTTGCCGCGAGAGATCTAGTTTCTCAGTGAGTTTGGTGAACTTCATAGGTTGTTTTTCCGTTTATAATTTGATGTCTTTTTATTTTACAGACTCCTCACTGACATTGCTGCACGCCCTTCACTAGAGACTGTCCGAGCGCACGCATTTTTCCGAAGTATCGATTGGTCTTTATATGATAATCCACATACGGGGGCCTTGTGTAAGGATACAGTGAGTTTTGTTTTTTCAAATAACTTTCTGTATTTGTTCAGGTATTGCATAATCAAACTGATTGATTTATTGCGTCTTATTTACAACACTATGGATACACAATTCAGATAGAATACAAATTCTGATTGAGCAGTTATCATTACTAAGAAAATGTATAGTAATCGTATTGATCTTTGCCACATATATCTTGGACCTAACAGCTCGTTTGAACGAAGCGCTGGCACATCTGGTGCGGATTCTCCTGCTTATTTTGATGTATGCAGTTCCTGCCCTGACAGTAAAGCTGGTTGCCCTTAGTGCACGTTTTGGTTTTGGAAACGCGATTTTAGAAGGGCTTCTGTTTATTTCTAGAATGAAAATTTTAGACGGAGCTGTTATTCCTAAAGATAATTGGGCTGGAACTGTTTCATATTTTCAATATTGTTTCAATATTGTCTTCAATATCCTAATTTATTATCTATGTTAGGAATTTTCTCAGCCAACATGCCTCCATTTTCCAACTTTCAATCGATATTCTGGAGCAGTAGTCTCTTTTAGGCATCCATGATGAGCTGCTCAGCAGTCGAGCTGAGGATGAGTCGAGAATCCGGCGAAAGTGACTCTGGCCTACCACCATATGTTCCCGATCTTCTGGATGTTGTGGTTGATAACGAAGAGTGCGATTGAGATTTTGCACAATTGTGTGGGAAACGAGCAGTTTCCGTTCAGATCGGCTTCCATGCCGCTGGAGTCAACATTTCATGCCTTTGTTCTGGAGTGAACGTGGTCTGTTGTGCATCTACAGCTTTAAGGATATTGTCTCATCTCAGAATCGATTTCGGGACCTCAACATCAGAGGAATCTCTAGATGACGTTAATCACAGTTGAGTGCATGGTTCCTTCGGAAAAGTGCTGAAGAATTATTTTTTAAAAGTTTTCGAGGTAGCCATTGCGACAGCTGCCATGAGAATTTTCCCTCCCACTAATGCTCGGGCGCCAGCGATCGATGTTAACTGTTTCAGGCAACACTTCGAATTTTTTTTGGTAGCTGTTGCAGTAGGCACCTCGAATTTCTCAAAAAGGAGGTTTCCGGCACTTGTGTAAGGAAATATGTATGCCATTGTGATTAGCGTCACCTGGATATTCTTTTGATGTTGAAATCTCAAGATCGATTCTGAGTTGGAGCACTGCATCTGAGGCCACGTTAATAATCGAGGAACATACGTCAATTTGTGATAGCTGCTGTGTGTTTACTAATTATAGAGTAATGTAACTGCCAGTTTTGCTAGTTCTTGGCGAATCCGTAGTCAGATACATCCAGTCGTTCCGGTAGAACTCTCTTTCGGGAGTGTTGGACGATTTTGGGTAGCACAGTGTTGTTTTCCACAATCTCACTCTGAAAAATCACCGTCTTTTCATTCTCACTGCTTCCCCTTTTGACTGACCAGTCTAGATGTTCTGATCAAGGCAAACATTTATTTATTTGTTCATTATTTATTCATTTCTTCATTCAATCCCTCATTCTTTCATTTTTTCGAAGTTTACAGTAGTAGCAACAGGGTACATTCATAGCTTAGAACTTTTTACTGATGTACTTCTGGTTGAATCTGACTGATGTGTCTTTTTGCGAGGGGGAGATGACGTCGTCGAAGAGGAAAATCAATTAAAGCATAGATATCCTTATTATATACGCGTTTACAGTTTGTTTATGTTTAAGTTTTGCCAAAATAAGAGAAACAGAAATGGGTTGTACGTAATACGATGCATACGCCGCCAGTCATAACACGGTTATTGCCTGTGATTTTCATTTCTTTTATGATTCAGTATTTCTTCTTGGTTCTATTACAGTTGTATCTTTGCACATGCATAATACGCTCAGCACGTTGTAGTAATAAATATTCTTATTTTTATGAATCTTGCTTTTCATGGAAAATCAATGTTTTTTGTTGATAGAATAAATTTAGGTTGACTAACTGTTAGAACATGATCCGTAGAATTGGCGTATACAACGAAGTGTAAACAGGTAGAACTGCTCGTATTAATAATCTATGAACAGAGAAAAAAGAAAAAAAAAGAGTTAATACATACTTGAGACGCCCTAGACAACCGCATAAGAGGACTGCTACTCAAATCTTTGTCACCTTGGTTATTTCCTCAGATGATTTGCTTCTTGAATTATCTAGGCTTCATGGAACCAGTCAAGAGCACTATTTTCTCAAATTTCGGTCTCCGAAGGAAGCATAAAAAAGAAATTTATCACTCAGTATGTGATATTCTTCCAACTTCAGGCTATACTATCACGATAAGCCATCTTGAGCTAAAGCTTCAAGGATAAATTTGTAATTTTCCTCAGAAGAAAATGCTGCACCTGAATAATTATGCAAAAAATCACAATTGGCGGAAAAAACGGGCAGCAGCCAAGCTCTGCCTGGCCGAGTATCGCCTTCTCCATTTCTTTCTTTGTTTCTTTTTTTCTCCTTTGTGTCCAGCGTTCGCCCCTTGTAAAATATATAGATTATAATTGCGCCCTGGTGAATGGTGATGGAAAACGGAGGCTGTTGTCCGAATAGCGCAGCGGCAGTGGTGCAGGCTGTCGCTGAGTTTATCACGAGTTCGATTCCGCCCGTTGCAAAGTCATCGGCGGTTGGCTAATTATGCAGCTGCACGACTTGACAACGGTGAAATTATGTCATGCTGGAATATCGACAAGGTTCTGTGACCTTGTGGACTAGAAGTTGATGATACAGAGTTCTGCATAGTACTGGCAAAAAGGCGGTGATACAGTATCTGTATCACTATCTGTCTGTCTGTCTCCAGTATCCAGAATTTGTTAGCACAGATCCCCTTTTCCACATTGGGAGAAGGTCGAGAATTGGAAAATTTGTCCTCTCCGAAGCCTGCTCAGTTCCTATTGATGTCGTTGTGCACAATACTGAAACTCCAATATTGAGACCTATTTTTTGAAGTGACCTTTTACATCAAAACTACTGAAACTTCCAGAAAGACCATCTTCATCCCGAATTTTCCGGAAGACTGAATACATCTTGGTGTATTCGCTTTATCAATCAATTTATTACATGGATATACCATGCGATTCATCAAACAAAAATAAAACACTCATAAAACGTAGGAGGAACACGAATACGAAAAGCCAAACAGAAGGCTAAACTATAAAATAGGCAAGGCGTAACCATTGGTTAATAGAAACAAAAGTGAACAACGGCAAATCCTAAAGAAAAAAAAAACTTGCTCTAGGAAACCCTGGAATTTTCTCTTAGATATCTGCCAACAATTGTTTTGAACTGTCGAATATTACTGGGAATCATGTGGAGTTTAGATAATTTCTGGAACTCCGAACCCGCTCTGTTAACGAAATAGTTGAACCTTAAGGAGTACCTCGCTCTGATCACTGCCAACTTGATCGAACCCCCTCTAGTTCTGGATTGAGTTAAATGGAAAAACGTATCCGCTTTCAAGCCCACATGATTATAGAGAATTTTCCAAACCATAACCAAGTCATTTCGTTTTCTCCTAGTTGATAACGAATCCAACCCGAATTGCCTGTTTCTAGAATAACTGCAAGGTATGCCATTATAGTTGTATCCTCCCATTCGTATCAGGAGTTTTCTCGTGAAACTATTCTGGACTTTTTCAATCATCCTCTTCACCTTGAGCTTATAAGGAGAGAATACAGTCGTACCATATTCTAATATTGGGCGGACATAGGTTTTGTATGCCCATAGTAGTACATTGGGGTTTCTTGAGGATAAAGCCTTGAAAAGGTTGAACAACCTAGAGGTGGCATTACGTACTATTACCTCACAGTGCTTGTCAAAGCATAGTTTATTATCAAACGTGAACCCAAGATCACGAACTGACTCAATGGAACGCAGCAGTTCCCCCTCTAAATAGTACGCGTTACCTACATTATTGTTACCTAAATGTAGTACTCTTGTTTTTTCTGTGGAAATTGGAAGGGACCATTGCACAGCCCAACACGCGACAGTGTCAATGGCTGACTGAATTGTTATAGGATCAGATGAGGAGCTTAGCTCTCGATAAATCTTGATGTCGTCAGCGAAAACTTTACATTTGACACCCGTCCTGCGAACAACCTCAGGGAGGTCTAGTGTATATATATTGAACAGAAGTGGAGACAACACTCCTCCCTGAGGAACACCACTTCTCACCTTACGTACTGAGGATAAGGTGTTACCTATCCTCACCTGAAACGTCCTTCCTGAGAGAAATTGCTCTACCCATCTGACTAGATTTTTATGAAAACCTAATTTCCGAAGTGCGTAAATTAATCTTCTATGAGAAACCTTGTCAAATGCCTTCTCAAAATCAAAATAAATAACGTCTACTGGCAATTTGGTATCAAGCGCTGCAGTCCAATCATTTAAAACCTCTAGCATGTGCGTCTCAGTGGATCTACCAGTTCTAAAGCCATGCTGATCTACTGAGTACAATTTTTGTGATTCCAAATAGCGAACGATTTCTTTTTTGAGAAATTTCTCGAAAACCCTAGCAAAAATGGAGGTAATGCTCACAGGTCTGTAGTTAGTAGGTACATCTGAGGGGGTTTTTTTCAAAATAGGAGTTACCAGAGAATGTTTCCAGCGACTGGGAATCTCAGCTTTAGTAAAGCTCGCCATAAATAGGTATTCAAGAGGTGAACAAATTTCCGCTGCAATTTCTTTGACGAACGAGAACGGAATACCATCCGACGAGGTGGAATGAGAAGAAGGCCCATTAATCAGTAGATTATATATGGATTGTTTATCAAAATGCATTGACAACGTCATAGGTTCTCGCGACTTTGATAGAAGAGTTGGTGAATCGATAGAGGAAGAATCATCTTGATACGCTTGTTCAAACACATCAGCGAAAATCTCGACCTTGCACTTGTCTAAGCAGACGAAGTTTGTGCCACCGGGAAGTCGTAATGTGGGAATTTTGGATTTAGTTTTAATTTTGCTCCTAATGTACGGGAAAAGTTTTGAACTATTTCCTTGTTCAACTATACTTTTCTCCACGTGACTATTATACTTCCTTAATTTCATTAGGAACTTTTTGGTGAGTTGCTTGTATTTTGCCCAATTATCACCGGAAGGCGACGAAGTTGCTTGTACCCAAGCTTCAGAACGTTTTTCAAAGAGGGCCAACAGATAATCCGGGAGGTGGCTTTTTCTAACACACCGTTTAATCACAGGAACAAACATTTCAATGCAGTGGTTTAATACCGCTATAAATAACTCATAAGCCTCATTAACAGTAGTTGTACTCGCGAAAGAGCCGACCCAATCAACTTGACTTAGATAGTTCCTGATCATGTCGTAGTTCGCATGTTTAAAGTCTCTTCTAACAATAATTGGCTGTTCGCTTCGCTCCACGAGAACCTTGAAGCCAACTGAGTAGTGGTCGCTGGATCCTATAGGTGGCCCAACCTCTAATTGACCTACCAGATGATCTTCATTGCATAGGACAACATCTAAAGTGTGGTCTCCTCTGGTGTACCCTGTTACGTACTGGCGGAAGTTATGACAATCTTTATTTTGTTTCTTTATATGACTAATGATTATGATTATGCCCCAATGAGGCATTCCCAATGACTGCGCAGCTGAAGCGGTTTGCTATCCGAAGCATTTACTTTACATTTCTATTTGATGTGTAGTAGGGTTTTCTTTTCTTCATAAGTGCTTCCCAACCAGCCAAGATTTCCACTTTTCAGGTTTTTCTACATTGCTTGCTTCTAGAATCCCGAACTTTATCAACAGAAATATTCCAGAAACGCCTGCTGGATGCTTGACGAAGCGATGGTGGTGTCTGCCGAAGCGCCACACGTATAGTTCACGACACATGCCGCAATATGTGAGTCATATTTCAGAACTCCTGATAAGGAAAAGGTCAATAAAACCCTGGAACTTTGCTAATGCTTTCGCTTTTCGTCACTTTGTGTTTGTTCTGTAGTATCAAACAGACACCTCGCCAGCATATTGCCCTCCTAAACGGCATCTTTTCCGTTGTTTGCTAACGTCTACCGCTTTTTGAACGCCACCAAGCAAATGATATTGATTGCAAATTGCACTGAAAACTCTTCAAAGAGAGGGCAGTGTCCTCTTGCTGTTCTGCCTCCTCTGTGCTAATTCAGGTTTAGAAGCAGGTTGCTTTCTTTGCTAATTGGAATCGTGACAGAACATTTTTGCCGAAATGATTACCTCGTTCATTTACTGGATAGTTTCGTGAATCGTGCACTTCTCGTGAATTATAAGTATCTGATTGCACGAGTACGGCCCACTAAGAAGGCTGTGACTACGGCGACCAGGTGATCTCACAGTGAAGCGCGTAGATGACAGTGTTCGTCATTGAATCATAGTGTACGACCACAGCTTGTGTTAAAATTCAAAGTTTTAGAAGTTACCATTAAGTTATCCACGCTACCACGCATATATGTCGAAGGATCCATTTTCAAACCCTTTTACAATACAATAGAAGGATGGGTGGGGCACCCAGGAACTTGTACAGACGCCCCGTTAACTGGCCCGCTTATCGGTCAGCACGGGAGTAGATGTATCGGATTCATATCGTTGCTTCCCTATTCGTGTCCAGAATTCATTTGTTTACTTGTTTGAGCACACATCAAGAACGACACTGTTGAAACCTCAGCCATTAACACGTGCCGGATGAAGTGCTCGATTATGACAACATACAATGAAAAAAAAAAACTAGAAATACGCAAGAGAACAGACTGAAAATGAACTAAATGGAGGTAAAAATCTTAAAATTCAATGAAATTCTATGGGGGTACGAGGAGCAAAACAGAAGAGGTGAAAACGAGTTATTTGACATTTTTGTGGTGAATCAAATGTACCACTGTGTCACCGTTACTTGATGACTTCTACTAATGTTGTATAAAAACCCCGAAGACAGGATATTAATTGAGAAATCCCTTTGGAGGCAGAACCCAGCGATTTTCTAGCATGAGATAAAGTGCCAAGCGTGAAAAGCACAACAACCTTATCTCGTCTTACAACGCTCCAGTTTACACTGCTCCCCTAGGTCATCAGTCCCTAGCCAAGCGCGAGTCATTCTTATTCAGTGTTGGGACTCGAAAACGTCTTAGGGTCATGTTTCGTGGATTTTGCGTGAAGTCATCATTGATCATGAATCATGCATCCCTTGAATCCGAGATGTTGTCTTTGAAGGCACTGTTCCACCTAAGAATCTCTTCGAGATCCCCATCTGGAAAGAATTTCCAAAAGCTCCTGATCGCAATGCTATACGTGATTCCGTGCAATACTGCCGATAAACCACTTTTCTAGCTGGAAGCTTTGGGAGCTTGTGGGAGGGGCCAGAGCGGGGGTGCTGCGCCACAGATGTGGCGCAATTCCTGTCCGTCGGTTCCGCCCACAAGCTCCCTCAGAATTGGAGCTCGAATGCAATATTTTCGGCAGTAGTGCACGGAATCACTTATACCGTTGTGACCAGGAGCTCCTGAAGACTGTTATAACATGAGAATCTCAAAAATGATTATGAAGTGGGATGATGTCTTTAGGATAACAAAATACTTCTGGCAAATGCTCCCAAACAAGAATTCGTTGCTCATTTTTCCAAGTGTTAATGAGAAACTAACAAGTCGTTACATCCCTATTTTTTTGGACATGATTGACGATTGGGATGTAACTCTTGCCGCTGTTACAGGTATGGGTAATGTCATCTCACGTGTGCGGTATTGGTTGTTTGGGCCAATATTCTGTCGTGTGCTGATGGTGAGTCAAAGCAGATCTAGAGCTTTTATTTTGAAAAAGATCAAAATTTAACCCTGAATTTCGACTTCCTCGTTGCAGGTCGGTCTGCATAATGCCGGCAAATCTACGGTGCTATGTAAGCTTAAATCAGGTGATGTTGAAGCTGTGACACGCACTGCAGGTCGGTGACGTCAAGTCGAAGGTGTGGAAATCGGTGTGTTTCAGCTTCTACTGTTTGAGGCTTCAATGTGGAGACGGTCGACTACCGTGACGTTTCGTTCACAATTTGGGACATCGGCGGAAATCAAAAAGTTCGGCATATTTGGAAGCACTACTACGTTAATGTCAAGGTTGTTGTCGTTATTCACGAGAGGTTTGACATCTTTGTTGAGCTATAATTAATATTTTGGCGTATTTACCTGATTTGTGCATATTTGGGGGACAAAATATTAGAAAGTCATCAAATGAATGATGACATATTCACCATCTGCAGCAACGGAGGTCCAACATGGGAATGAAGCTCAGACTAGTTCCTCTACGTCTTCGCTGGACTTGTGTTTTAGTTATGCCATTTCGGTCTCACGCAACTCATTTGTTGTTCTAGCTTAACTAGTTTTATTCAATAGTTTTATCGCCTACACTTGTCGAATCTTATGATTTTTACCCTTGTGTGGCACGCCTATACGGTGTAAATAAATAAATAAATAAATATGAGTAAATATACGGTGTGTGGGCTTTTTCACAGTGCTAGGATTAATAGAACGTGACGTGGGGTCTTCCTGGGCCAGGTTGCCACGATGGCCTGTCACCCGAATACGGGAGGCGATGAAGGGATTCGAACCTGGGGCCCCGAAGGGACTTGGCAGCTCTAAAGCTGCAACGTAAACCACCAGGCCATCTCGCCCCTAATCATTATCCGTTCCTGTACTTGAATAACATCTGGAACTGCCACTATCTGTGTATCAAAGATTTATTATATTGTCTGATCACGCATATATCCTCTGTACAAGTAAAGTTTTAGGCGACAATTTTTGTTGTCGACAGTTCGGACAACGGAAGTATCTGCGAAGCTTGCGAGGAAATCGTGGACTTGGTTAAGATTCCAGAATTGCAAGGTAGATTAACTTAAGATTAACTTAGATTAACTTCACGCTGCAGCCATGGAACTGTCAAAGGAAGGAGTTTTCTCTACATAGATGTAAAAGTATGTTTCAGGCATCGCTCTTCTGATATTCGCCAATAAACAGGACACAGAGGATTGCATGAGTACGGGTGAAATTACGTCAGGACTGAAGCTTCGAGATATAAAAGATAGAGAGGTGGGTGCAAGGTTTCTGCATTAGTTCTGACTGATAATACTTTGATTTTTTTGATTTTTGGTCAAGAGTTCTTGTGATCTTTAAAGCGTGATTGGCCCTGTTTCCGTGGGAGTTAGTGCTTGGCATACTGGCATATAATAGTATCCTGCCTACAGTCTCTGCAGTTATCTAACAAACTCCAACATAAAAAGTAGCCCGGATGGCTCAGTGGTTTGAGCGGCAGATTGCAATCTGTCCCTATTGCTGGTTCCACTCCGTTGGAGATCCAAAGTTAAAGGCAGTGCCTCACCTCAGAATTCGCTCAAATTGTCGGCAGATGCACGAGGCACCTCTCGCCTTTCGAAAGGCAGGCCGAGATTGCGGCGCAGTTTTTGACAGTGAGAACACCATCAATGAGATCGAAAGAGGTACAGAGAAGTCATGCAGTTTCCTTGCCGTAGAACTCATCCGCGACAAATTGGATTGGTCCCTCGCAAACGGGTTTTTCGAGAGTTTTACTAGAAACTTAACGGTTTATTGTAGCTATGATCATAATCATTCATTATGACTGTTAAAAAGTTAAATTGTTGAAGAATTTCACCCATTTGAAGGATTCAGCTATGAATAAAGGCTTCACGATTTAGTGGCACGTGCAGCCTTCAAGTGCCCTCTCTGGCGAAGGTCTGATTAACGGCCTAGAATGGCTATATTCAAAGGTGACACAATAGCTACTGATATTCTCGGCTGGATCAGATCCACATCGTTGAAAGGATTTGCTGATTTTCTGGCTTTCACTTATTGCTCATTATCATTCGATTATAGTAGGTCCTTATGTCAGGAGGTTGTGAGCCCAACTACATAAGTCAAGCCAGGAATATTCTTCACATTATTTTTGAACATTGAGATTTTTGTTTATAATCATCATGGGTCATGGATCCGAGGCTTGATGCTTTAAGAAAAACTTGGGCCACAGTTCCATTGCAAGTATTCCACATATTTTCTTACGGGTTGAGGGGTAAATTCTGTGATAAACGGATCAGACTGTGATACGTCTCCATTTGGAAACATGTACGGATTTTACTTGTCACTTTGTAACAATACGTGTCAACTGTTTTATGATTTGGTTTTTCTATGCTTGTTGTTCAACTTTCTTTTGTTTCCGAGGAAGAATTTCCTTCCCTGAAAAATTAGATAGCAATAGGATTTTTGGTCGTTGTTGATATTTATTGTGCATTGTTCGTACAATTGTGTGACTGTGAAATATAGGCCAAGTTCCTGCTTGTCGTCAGAATTTTTAGATTATTCTCTTAAAAATTAAATGAGCACGAACTCACGCCGACAATTCACTTACTTTGTGAACCATAGGTACATTAGCATAGCAACGAGGAATAATATACAATTATTGCCACTAATAAAGCCGTACACGTCTACATTTGTAATTACATGCCGATATTATGAGCGTCTTAATAAAGAAACATGTAATTTAAGGGCGAGTTGAACTGAAAAAAAGTTAATTTAAGGCTAAATTCAGAAAATAAGAAAACGGTAGCTTGTGGACCCCATGATGAAGCGAGTAAATAACCAAAGAGGTCAAAGAATGATTTTTTACGAGAATTACGATAGCACTCTACCCGAAAATAACGGTTGTGAACCACAGCAGGGTGAGGATTGCGTAGGGTTACTGCAGATGAGAGCAGCTCGGCTAGGTTTTCACGTTGTTCACGAGCACTGTGTTCCTCGGTGGCCCGGCGTTGAACGGCAAATGTGGCAAACTGCCGCAAAAGTCCGTGGTCGTAATCACGGACGGCGCGGCGATCATCGACAGATTCGAGTGCAGTGAGTTCGAGCCGATCGGATGATGCAGCGTGAGTGGAGCCTTAACGGATGCCTGTTTCTCCTATCGCTTTTAAGTTGAAGCGTGACTTAGTGCCGTTTTTGAAACTATGTATAAAAGTTATAATAGTAAATTAGTTGAAGACACCAGCCCACCCCATAATCTTTTTTGAAAATTTCGCTTGAAAAGAATTTCCAGTAGCTGCTGATCACAATGGTATATGTGATTCCGTGAAAAAACTGCCAATAAACCCGTTTTTGAGCCCCAATTATTGAGGAGCCCGTGGGCATGGTCACTGCGAAATTACAGCGCCTTCACTCATGTTCCTTTGCTGGTCACGCACGCAGAACAGTTTCTATTGTGACGAGAATTGCGGATTTCCCCAGAAGATGTACTCCAAGCAGTAAATTGTTCGGCCTTGGCCCCGCCCCTCGGCTCCGCCCACACCCTCCTCGAGAATCGGGGCTCGAAAATGGTTTTTTTGGCAATTTCGCAAGGAATCTTATATACCATTACGATCAGCACTTCCTGGATATTCTTTTCACTTGAAAATCTGAAAAACGACCCTGAGATGAGCCGATACCTTTAGGTTAAATAAGGGGCTCTGGTTGAAAGAGAAATAATAAGGGGATCTGGTTGAAAGAGAAATCCTCTTAGGAAATTTCTGTCGAAGCCATGCGGGTTGAACCATGTAGTTCGAGAATACATAATAGTGAGATCAGTAATAGTAATAATAGTACGAAAATTTAAAAAAACCGAAGTTTCAGTGGAAAATCGGAATTTTTCACCAAACAAGCACTACCTGACAAGTGCAAACTGCAGCCGTAATATTTCCGGAATCTCTTGAGTAAATTTTTACCTTGACGGGCGCATGCAACATGAGTGCTCGTAAATGACCAGTCTCGTTTTTCAATTGCTCCAGTTCAGCTCGAAGTTTGATGTTCTCCTGTTCGAGAGTGGCTGCACGACACGCCATATCGTCTTCCTCAACAAGGGAAAATGATCACAATTCAATTCCTTTTTCAATTATCCGTAGCGGAATCCGTTAATGTTCCTGAACATGCTGTAACTGCTCGAAGCGGGCTAGTTCTCCATGTCAAATCAGGCGTTTATTGCTCAGATGACTCGCTTGAGTCGGCACCAACAAGAAGTGGGTAGGATGTTAGGATGAATTAAATTTCTTCCAAAAATGGTGGGTGGAGAGAATTTTTCCTGAGATTTGTATGGATCCAGCTGCTGTTTTCACCTCTAAAGGAAAAATGCGCTCGATTTGATCTTGATGAAATCGACTGGATCGAAGAACTCAAATTTTTGATCTCTTTCGATTCGATAATTTTCTGGAGCGGACTTTGATCACTCTACAATCGCTCTGTGTATGTTTCTCCATCTCCTTGGACACGATATGTCCGTTTAATAAGTTCATAGCTATTACTTATTGCTTTACATAGTATGAAGAATCTCTGTTAGTTTTTGCCTATCAACCCATTAGTGATTCCACATCGGCCATTTCCTGGCAAATTTCAGAGAATGTCTTCCCAACTCGTGCATTTGCAAAAATACCCTCGATCTTTGCTCAAATTTGATGCAGTCTAGATGAATTCAGTGATTTATACCTAAATGTTGTGTAAGTTTCGCTTATTTCCGTACAGTTTTCCTCACATTTTCTTCCTGAGTTAAGGCAAAAACCTCCAACGTAGAGTTACCAGCCAAGACGTGGGCCAAAAGTTGATGTTTAGCTCTAGGACTTCGAATTCTTACACTTTTTTAGCGAAATTAAACGTGAATCCAAACACAATTCTATTTAATGTGCAGTATATGCTGATAATGTGGTAAAACACAAACTTTCTGCCGTCGGCTGTCTCTGCTCTTTTTCGCTGCATCGTTATTCTTCCGTCGACGTTCCCAATACGCACTGTCCTTAACCAGCTCCTGAGCGAAAATCATCACAAATACTACATAGATTCTCAGTGAAAGTTGCGGCACAATGAGACTAGCGGTGCAAAAAGAAAGTAGCGTTGTTTCAGCTGAAAATACGTAGAAGTGTGGAGAAAAACCAGAGCGAAAAGACCGCTTTCCTGTTGCTGACACACTACGACCCTGTGACCAGACCAACACCGCCCTGTTGTAAGCTATGTAGAGAAACGCACGCCTTCCCAAATTAATGTTGGTCACGAACTTTTTTCCTCTTAGAATGATTCTTTACAATCACATTGTGACGAGGTGCTGTTGGTGATACTGTCGAGTCGCTGTCCGAACGCGAAGATGACACCTGAAATCGCTCAGAGTTGGAGTTGTATGAGGAAATCGTGTGGAAATTTCTCTATTTTGATTGTATAACCTAAAGAATCAGGGAACAGTGGCATGGTGGGAATGCTTTGGAAAAATTCCTCCAGTCTTTCAGTAGCAAACTTCACAAGCTCATAACGACATCGCTAGCATACTTGGGACGGAATAAAAATCGAATAACTCATTTCATTCAATCATTCATACAGCATTAGAATTCGAATGTTCGGAAAAGTGTGAGACCTAAACTCCTCCTTATCATTTCTGAAAAGTTGTGTAGCTCCGTTTTCTCCAAACATCCGAACTATAGAATTACTCGTAATCGAATTCTCGAATTTCGGATGAATCGATAGCTATCTAATGCATTATTGGGTCCTCATTTTACTTCTTATTTCGTCTTTTTTTACTGTTTAAAGCTATCCTGGCACCTCGCTCCCCTTCTCACTTTTTTCCATAGTTAGAGATTGCTCCCACGTTTTCTATTATATTTGTCCAAGTGCTCCAATGTTTCTATTTGTATTCCCCTTAAAGGATCAAATCTGAAGCCAATAGCCAATACAAAGCCCAATACTCTAAAAGAACTTATTAGATTTTAAGGAATTTTCCTGTTCTTGACTAAAAACTGATAATACCGTTCAGCATTAAAAATAATTGATGGAACGAGTAAATCACTCTCCTCTAGAAGCAATACTTTCTTGCTGGTGCACTAGGAATGTATACGGAGAAAGAGCAAGTGTGAAAAATGTGCAGTAGTGTAAGTAAAGACGAAATTCTGTTCTTTGACGATGGTGGGATGGAAAAATGAATGTATTTTCCAAATTCTGCAGGATCCACGGACTGAAACATAACGGGATCGAAAAATCAACATTATCCCTACAGTTTTTACTCCGAAGCATACTTGTACAAATACATACTAGCTCAGTGAGAGATAATGTGGCATTTCGTATCCAAGCCGTAAGTGGTAAGGATTTTTGTAATGCACTCATTAACAATAGAATGAATACCTCATTCCTTCTCATATTACTGCCAAAATTGTGCACTTCCGTGATCACAAACAACGGAAAACATGAAAAAAGGAGAGAAAAAACTGCACAGAGGCGCTTTTCCACCGCGAATTTGGGCATGGCGATGAGGCGATGGGTGATGTGGACTTGGCGGTGCCAGTCACGCGTCCACGTTTGCAGCAAACTGGATTACAATAACATGATAATTACGGATGTTTAAGACCGCTAGTTTTTAGCTGCGCTGACCCAGAAACACTCTGGACCAGAACGGCTCAGAGTTGGCAGATTTTCCGCGAATATATCCTGTTTTCTCTTTTTTTAATCGCATATTCGTAAGGAATAGACGCGATATTCAACGTTCCAAGACCTCTTTATTGGTAATGAAAAAAGATGCTCAATTTTGGAGAAGGCAAGAACGAGGATTACGCAGATAATCTGACGTAGAAATTCCTTATAGGGGAAATCGTAGGAAATACGTAGTAAAGGGGAATGCCAAACCAATTGTGAGATTTGAAAACGATCTAAGGGAACCGATCCATCTGTGCCTTACACGCTCTTGATTATGTATATAGCGTACTAGGGTTCGATGGTAGCGAACTATAGTAACATTGCCGATTATTCATTGGGTAGTAATGCATGTTGATGGGTTGTCATAGTACAATGCTAAATATGTCCTTGAAGGCACCGTCCCGCATAAAAATCATTTTTGAGAGTTTGACATAAAGAGAGTCGCCAGGAGCTGGTGATCTCAATGTTATACGCCATTCCGTGCTAGCTGCCGACAATCCCGTTTTTGAGCGAAACTTTTGTGGAGATTGTGGGCGGAGCTAGTGTAGGACAGCGGGGTTTCCGCACCATGTACTTCCCTGCTGCTCACAAATAGGGCGCACCTCCTACTTCGTGGATGATGAGATCTCAGGAAGAGTAGGATTTCTTGGGAAGGTGCGCTCCCGGGATCGCATTGGTCATGAACTCCCTCTTCCCGGCTTGGCTTTGCCCAGAAGCTTCTGAAGAGTTGGGGCTCGAAACCTGGTTCTTCGGCAATTTTGCATGGAATCACGCATACTTTTGTAACCAACAATTTTGGAAATTCTATTCATGAGGAAATCTTTAAAATGATTAGACTATCTTCAACTAAGTAGTTAAAAGTGCCAGGAATTAAAAGTATTCTGTTGAGCCACAACAACCTCACGTATTCATAATAACACTAGTTTGGCAAAAATCTTTTAGGCTCCCATTTCACTCGAAACTTCATGAGCGTGAATTTTAGTGTTCGAGATCATCTCCAAGCTTTTTTTTTTTCAAATCGGAAGCTTAGCTCGCGTTAGCACAGGTGGGACACCGTACCCACACTATTTCCTCGTCCTAGCATCACTGATTATCATTTCTTTCACTCAGCTAGGGCTTGCCCCAAAAGCAGCTTTTTTTGCAGGAATGATGTATGAATGAATGAATTTTTTGCAGGAATTTTGCAGGAAGGAAAGATTAAATGATCAAGTCCCATGTGCTTTTCTTTCCTTCCAACTTACAAAAAGCTTTGCATAGAAGTACATACCTGTGGCGGAGCGCTTTCATTGTTATTGCTCTCTGCCTGACTGAATTTTCCAGATTCTCCAGGATCTATCGACTGAAATATCTATGTTTAGTGAGGATGGACACGTTTCGTTTGTATACGAATTTCATTATACATGTGAAGTTTGTCATTCAACGCGATTTTGCAAGGCTTGGAGGTTAGATTTGGACGAACAGGCATAGGTTTGCGTTCATTCGCTTTGTGCTTACTGCTTTCCTTATGCGAGTGATCGAAGGACATGACGGGAAGAGAAGACAGATGGCAAAATACGCGCCCAATGAAGTCATGAATTTCTTTACACATGCATTTCTTCACAAAATGATAGCAAAATTAGGGGCTGCTTACGCTGTTCTACTCTCAACAAATCCGGGAAATAGCAGTATGTTGGATTTGTGTGGTTCTCGGGAGTTCAGTTCGATTTCCTCGAATTTTTGAAGCCTTTTTAGCTTATAAAAAGCTAGGGTATCAGCATAGGAAGTGCCTTACTTTGAGGATGACCCTTTTATTTGGGTTTGGATCAAATCATCTGTTTGCAAATTTTTTAAAAATGTTGTTTGAATTCTGAGATTTTTTGGCCTTTGTAATGCATTTGTGCTGCTATGGATGAGCAATGCTTTAACATTGTATTAGCAATAGAGCAGGAATTGGCGACGGAGCGCAACCTAGTTTTGAGATTGTAAGTCGAAAAATCAAACTGTGTAACGCTTTAGATTTCTAGCATTTCAAGTTTATATCATAACTAATTAAAAATTGAAAGCGAAACATGAGCAACATCCATTCTTCCAGCGGCAGTTCAAAAAGACATTCGTCTGGCTCTGGGTACATAGTACGTCCCCCCCCCCCCCCCTAATACCTTTCACTTTCACCGTCGAAATGAACTTGAACCGATGGAGAGTGTTCGCCGTCCATGCGTGGCGGGGCGGCGGTGAATTTGACCTGGATTTCGCCGATGAAAGTGTCGTCCGAAATCGAAATGCTCGTCCGAACGAAAGCGACGACAACGACGAGAACATGGTCATTCAAAAACGCTGCAAAAAACCGACAAAGCATGGACGGCGGAGAGAAATTTGCGGCGTGCTACGGTAACGAAACACCGATCGGGGGGAAAGTAAGGGGGAGGGGGGAGGGGGTGGGAATGATACAAGAAGGGTGATAGCCCTTAGACGCTATTCTGATTAAACGGATTGAAATGCTAACATTCGAGAGTAATAATTTAAGCAAGAAGCACATTTCCAATTCCCTCATTCAGGAAGTGGCTGATTTTGAGAATATAGTGCCTTCCTATTTTTCAAGCTTGGAAGAATAATTGAGTTATCCTATGCAGTTGTGGAACGGCGGAAAAATAAGCAGGAGATACATTTTAACATTTTTTATTGCCATGGAAAACCACCTAATAAATGCAGCATTTGTAAGAAGTTGGAGAAGAAATATTGTGAAGAGTATTACTCACAAGATACTTTGAGTTGGAGTTCTGCATGTCGACGATGGACGACAACAGAGCCGGATGTATGACGGGTAGTGACAGCAGAGGAGGTGTGAAGCCGTACGAAGACAGGTCGAGTGGAAGCGTCTGAAGTGCAACAATCCTGAGATGACGTCATCAACCTAATTTATTCATCGATCTTGAAAAATTCCAAGAATTTTCAATAAATAAATCTGAGGATTTTCTCAAGCTCACTAGAGAGGGTTCTGCTATGCCAAAGTGTTCTGGATATCTTCAAGTTTCAGATGAAAAATAGGAAATATAAGGGATGAGGAATTGAATTCTCTAAAATTAAATGAACTTTTTGCTCACTTGACGAAATTTAAAATGGAGAGAGTTCTTTCTGAGTCTTGGCCTTTGAGAGAAAAGGGAGAGAGACTCTTTGAGAGTAGAAGTACTCGCCTACACCGTCTTATCAATCAGTAAGTTCAGCGGTAACTTATTTACTGATGTTGAAGTTAGGGCAACTACAACATACTTCCTAAAGTAATCGCAGAAATTAATGAGGAGAAGAATTTGCAACACGTATTTTGGAGCTCATTTCTCAATTTCTCTGTTTTCTTCTAGCAAAGGATCCTTGGCAGGTCCCAGTGACGAGATATTTCATTTGTTTTTTTTTAAACTTACTTTTATATTTAAGACATGCGTTAACAAATGCAGTTTATCATTTTGATTCAAATCCGTTTTCGTTGTGTCTGATTCATCACTGAGATTACCCACAGTCAATGGATTAACAACACACAAATTTACCTACCGTTGGCACAGCGTTACCCTGGGTAATCTAGATACATCCAGGCCCTTATCGGCTGTGTAGCCCTCCATAAAGAGTTAAGTGACATGAGTTCAGTTTGCAGAAGACAGCCAAGTTTTGATTAGAGGAATATATTTTGTTGAAAGATGGCATGGAACTATCTAAGGAATTAATTGACCAATCTGGAATAGTTTCCGTGCATTCTTTCCAGCAGAATATAACTCGAAGGTCAAATTTGGCTGGTTTGGATAAGTTGATACCATGAAACGGATCCACGATCTGCACCGCAAACAAAAACATTTTCTTCTGAATTATCGAACCCCCTTCCCGCCTAGTATCCTTCCCTGGTAGGACCAGAAAGTGAGTGAAACTTTAGGTTATTGTTATTTTGTTACTATTTGAATTATTCCATTTTTCACGCCGTGTTTCTTCGGAAAACATATTCAGCTGCAAAGTATGGAAAAATGCCTCCTACAACTCGGGGAAGGGTTGGTGAGTGAGTTTAAAATGAGGAGGTGAAAAAAATTTTTGGATAGTTTAGCATCACATTAACTGATATTGAATTCCAGAAAGATGGATGGTCAAATAAATTTTGCCAAAATTTCTGCGCGGTAACAAAATCATTACACAAAAATATGAGGGAATTGGGCAGAGATGTAAGAAGAAAGTGGGTAGAAAATCAATGAGATGAAAAAACCTGGAAGAGACTCAAATGGAGTGGCCACTCTGAAGGGAACAATTGATTTGCCAGGAATGAGAAGTCAAGAAGAAGCAGATCTTATTATTTGATTCATAAGAAGACGGCAACTAGGCATATATTAATATCCATGACCAAATTGTGAATGGATAAAAGAACGAATACATAAACTGAACAATGGGCTAACGTTATAATATCTGGAAGGATGTGTAGCATGATTGTATGTGTCGATGTATGTGAAGAAAAACAAGGATTCAGATGATGAATGGATGGGTGATGAAAGCGAAGATGGCTTGGATGGAAGAGCACGCGGAAGACTAGGGAATAAGTATATGAACTGATCAAAAAGAAATGAATAAACATTATCATGAAGCAAAAAGGACACGAAGGAAGAAGAGTGAGAGGAAGAAGATGAATTTCTCTGGCCGTAATGATGAAAGCAAAGGAGGAATGAACTGAGCGGGGATTGAGGAATGACTGAGGTAGCTGGGCAAGAGCTCGTAAATGAGGAGAGAAATAAAAGGCAGATTAATTTGATTGGGGCGCGATTCACGATTTCATATGAATTTTCTCATCGCGAAAAATATACAGAAATTCTGAGACGGACTACATGATGCCATGAGCATTGTTCTTATGGTAAAACTCTGGAGTCGTGAACAAAAGAAAGCCGGGATTGACAAGAGATGCCCAGCTATCCTTGTCAACCCCTCCAATGATATCAGGATAGTGAGAAAGTGAACTTCCTAGCCCTGAGGCCGGAATGACCCTGGTGGTCGAGCCAGATCCTGCTGCCGTGTCTCGGATGCAATCCACTGATCGTTGCTGTTCCGGCTGTTCCCAAGAACGGATTGCATCATCGGCGCAGATGCGTTTTGTCATTTTTTTTTTGTAGAACTGACATAAATTTCAAAAACAAACACGGACGGACACACATTTACACTACCTGTGGCTGCACATTGAGGGATTCCATTTCGAAAGCGAGTGGCGCCGGTCGTCGCCGGTCGTCGAAAGTGAGTGGGCCACGCCGCCGGTACGAACGAAATCGCCGCCGACCTGACCCATTTCCCCCGATTTCACTCTCACCCTTTCGCCGCCACCGTCATCGCCCGCCGTCGCTCGCTACACGCTATTAGATCGCGCCGCCGCCGGCGGTGCAGCGTGGCGCCCATGGCGGTGTTCGCCGCCGCCGGAGCGTGTGCGTCAGAGCGCGCAGCCGGATTGGGGTCAGCGCGATATTATGCAAGTGTTACGGGGCATACGGACCGCGTAAGCGGATGTCAGACAGTGTGCACGAGTCGCTCGCGCCTCCCTGTGGACCAGCAGGAAATGCAGCTTAGGTTCAACTTTTTGCGTGTAGACGCTCAGAGCCACAAAATTAGCAGATCTCTCATCTACAGCAGCCAGTGCCACACGCAGAGGGGGGGTCATGAGAGCGGCGAGGCTGCTCTGGGGGCACATATTTTACCAAATAGTCAAAAACGTTGCACTTATTCTAAATCGACTTGCAGTTTCTGTGACTGAAGTTTTATCAATAACCCCTACTTCCTATTACAGTTCGGAGAAATACTCGGAAGATATGACTATTCTCAAATCACTCTCCAAAGAAAGTGAACAATAAATTACGCCAGGTTTCTTATTTTCTTATTTTTGACGTTTCTCAATTTTTTTCCAAAAATTTTACTCTGAAATTCATCGCTGGTAAATCCACTTTTGAAATTCTGGCTGCTCAGATCTGTGGTGGAAGCAACTTCCATCTTTTTACACTCCTAACACTAAGTTTTATGTCTTTTTTTAAGTTCCGGCTATCCACATCTACAGCGGCGGAGACCACAGCTCGCCCCCCCCCTTTGGCTACATATTTTTACATCCAGCAGTGGTGGCCACAGATTAAAAAAATTTCTGCTTGAAATTCTCATATTTTAGTGCATTTTATTAGTCTACATTGAATTGATAACTATAAACTGCGAAGTTCCTCAATTCATAATACAACTAATCTAGAAACACGGAGTCTGAATATTGTATACGTTACTATGCGAAACATCCACAATAGTTGTAAGCAGCAACCCTGCCGGCATTTCCACTCGCAGACACGTCTGCACATCCTGGATCTCGGCGGCCATCATCATGTTGCACTGTAATCTGTGTGGGATTGAAAGATGTTTAAAATTTGTAGAAGGTTTTTAGGCGCTCGCTGACCAGTTGTCGCTAATGCGAACCGGGCTGAGGGCTTCGGCGCGTAACACGGGTTGTGATCTGAGGCTCTGATTGCGCCGTCTCTCGAGACCTAGGGATGAGTTGCGAAGCATCTTATCACCTGGACGGAGGTAGCGGCCCATCTTTTTTCAGAAAGTTGCCTCAAACAAGTGCACGGAAGTGATATCGCAGTTGTTAATGGCTCTGTAGCTAAATTCACTTAGAAAGGAGGTGCAAAGGAGGCGCGCAGATCGGAATGAAACCTATCTGGATTGAATCTTTGTTTGAGAAGGTGCTACAGTATATATTTTATTACTGCTCCCGCGGTCAAAAAATAGAAATCCCACTACATCACTATGTGCGTTCCTGCACCCCGTCAGCGATGGAGTGGCCGAGCGGAGAAGTCTGGACTGGACTATTAGGTAGAGGGTCCGAAGCCCGCCATGAGCGTCCGTTTTGCATACCTGTTTTTATGTTCTTTGTAGTCGAGGGCAGTAATGAAATACATGTTGTAGCACCTACTCAAACAAAGATTTGAGCCTGATAGGTTTCATTCCGATCTGCGAGCCTAACCTCTTGCACTTCCCTTGTTAGAGCGAGATCGTTTCCACACACATTCTTTCATCCTTCTCATGAGTTTTACGCATTATTATGCCTCGACACTTCACCAAGAGGAAAACATTGTCAGGAACTCTTCAATTTTTTTTTCATTGCTGATGCTGTTACGTGCAAACACCACTCCCAATGCTGAAAGCGAAAGTGAAACGTTTTCTCATCGTTAATCTCATCCCGAGCGTCAGCACCAACGCGAGTGATCGAACGGCGACGAGAAAAACCACAAAAGATCTTTGTCTTGTTGGCGACGGAGTTGAATTATTGACGTGAGTCGTTTGCATACTGGAAAGAATTGAAGATATGAGTCGTGAAAAGTATGCAGAACTGTAGTTTTGTAGATTTTTTTTAGAGATGAAATTGGTGAAGTGGTTTTGAAAGGATTTTGGGCTACGGCTTTCGTTTATAATATCTTCTCACGGGGAACATGGAAGGAGCTTTTTCTAGGTGAGTTGCCTAGTTATCCTGCTTGCCTAATTATTTCAGTGGTGTAAAATTTGCTTGTTCCTCCACTGAGGATGAACTGTAAACGTCGATAGAGTGTGAAAATTTTCGCGGCATTCGCGGGACTTGCGGGATTTTCATACAACTCTTTTCAGTTCCAACATTTCTCAAAATGCAATGGACTACATGGTGCAGAACGACATTCTACATCTATTCATTCCTCGATCACCCCTTACTTTTGCGGTTGTCACCAAATGTTGCGGCTCTAAGATCACATCGCCATCAGAATTGCGTTTCTGGTTTCTTCCTCTAAAGAAATATTCCTCCGTCGTCAGTGAAGCTTGACCTTAACCTACCCACACTTCTCAGCTTCTCGGATTTTCGGTGAAAGTCCACTATTTCCCCTAGAAATACCGTGATTTTTTTTCAGAAATTTGTGTAAAACGTTGCCGAATGCCTTCTTGGACTACAGATAACTGCAGCGGCCGTAGGCAGCATTCTACATGTATTTGCAAAACAACGGCACCGGGCGGGATACGATCCCCCTGACCACCACAAGGGCGATCAGTCGTTTGAATCACTGAGCTATGCGTGCACGTGTTAGAAGTCCTGTCCTTGTAAAGCAACATATCCAATGTGTACTCACTCTTGTCATGATTTATCTCAGAAAATTGTGTAAACAATGCCGGATGTCTTCCCTACCCAGATCGACTTTCCAAGCAGTGAACCCCAAACACTTTCGCTGCGAAAGATTGTCAGACGTCAGAGGGAAAAAGAGCGCGATAAATGCGCAGGAATAAGAGGAAGTGGAGAGAAAACAAGCAATATGCACGATTATTTAACTATAGTCGCGTTTGAAACAGACCTTAACTCAGGATGTCCTATATATGGTATGGGACATCATGTCCATGTATACAGTGGCGGATGCAGCAGGAGGTGAGACGCGAATGGGTTGGCCAAATTTTTGAAATTACTCTACAAAACAAATGAAAATCATGTATAAGTTTATTTTTATTATTACTTTAAATGATTTTTATTAATTATCTATCAGTATAATTGCTATTTTTGCTAATTTTATTCTATAGTCTTGGTTAGTAGCTGCAAGAAACGAAGTCACATTCAATTTGATCGAGTTCCGCGAAATCTTTCCCATAGGGATCCTCTTATCAAAACAACTCACGGTTTTATCTTTGTGACCAAGCGCATTTCGTCATTCCACCCCATTCCTGGGTGCGGAGTCACTTTCGCACACGTGCAGGCAGGCGTTTGTATAAATTCCTGTTGAGCCTCCTATCAAAGTCTGCTCACGCTTGTGCTGATCTTTCTTATTCATCCGACTATAGCTTATTTCAACACCTTATGCAAATCTCCGTTTAAGAAGAACTCGAATTGTTGCTGCTGTTAGCTGGAGTCTAGCTGAAATATTATACATATATTTACAGCCGTTGTCTTGCAGGACAAATTTAACTGTCATCATTGAATTTTCTGCATATTTTTAGACATATTTTTATGTAGAATGGGCTCGAGTTTCTCTCGCCTTTTATGTCGTGGCCCTAGGACGTGTAAAATTATCATGGTGAAGTCAAGATTTTATTCATCATTTGTTTATCAACTAAACCTCAGTTTATTTAGGCCGGAATTGACTACGCCGGATCAACTACGATATTATACCAGTTTAATCTTGGAAAAGCTATTACAACGGTTCCTACTACCGGTGTGGCCCATTGCTGTTGCATTCATGATATGTTGTGGGAAATTCTTCAAACTATCACTAATTTGAGGATTCAATTTGGAGACAATAAGCTATCGGGATTTGTCTTTCTCAATATGGGATCTGGGCGCACAAGGAAAACTTCCCTTATTGTGGAAGCACTATTTCCACAATACTGAGGTTGGTGCAACTACCAGTCTAAATTCTTATTCTATTTTATTTTCATGTTTTATCACCTCTATTTCAAATTTCAAGCTGTTTTCGAAGAGTAGATTTTCTCGACAGTTTAGCTGATCCAGCTGGTCCTTGTACATATTTCCAGTTCCATAGAAGTTCAACTTTTTTCTCCTGATTCTTGTATTTCTGCGTAGTTGAAAGTTTATATAGGCTCATGTCATCTACATAATCATACATGCAATTAGGCTCATGTAATTGTGCTTTTGTCTGTTTTAGGGTTTCTGTCTTCGATTTTTTCGCATTTTTTTGTTCTTGATGGTGCACCATGAGTGTATAAATAAATAAATAAATAAATAAAATACATATAGTGTTTCAGGCAGTGATTTTCGTCGTTGACAGCACGGACAGAGAACGCGTGGATGAGGCCCGAAGCACGCTGAGTATGATCCTCGAGGAACCAAATTTACGAGGTTAGCCTTGGCTATTGACACATGCACTGGGCACAAGGATTTCAACTATTTTCAAACTTTTCATTTACATATTATCCCTGAGAAGTGTTTGTTTATGTTTATACTTTATGATATATTTTCGCTTGCCTGAATTTGAAGCGTTTTCCACAGTTTTTTTTCCTTGAAGAGTGGATTTAAGTGGATCAATCTTTTACTGTTACAGAACGGAAATTTCATCTTCTGGTGTTTGCCAACAAACAAGATCTGCCAAATGCAATGACTACGACCGAAGTAACTAAAGCTCTGCAACTAGAAACACTCGAAAACCTCGAGGTTTGGAATTTATATCGCCGATCATCTCCTTTTCGTGGATTTAATTTTGAAAATAAATAGATAAACATTGTTTAGTGGCACATCCAGCCGTCCAACGCGATAAGCGGAGATGGTCTCATCGAAGGCTTGGACTGGCTCCACTCCACCTTTGTGAAGAATTAGCAGATTTGTGGATTCCATCCTGAACCTCGACGAACTGATCTCTTTCAAACGACGCTTTGTAAGTAATACCTACCGTGTATCAGTTTCGAACCGCAAGGGGGGCGGCGCCACTTTTTCGAGAATAGGTCGCCATTTTTTAAAAAATACTTTATAGAATAAATAAAATCTTGTATTAGTTAGTTTGTAATTAATTATTTTCACTATTATTTTTTTAAAATTATTTTTTTATCAATTGCCCATTATTACAATTAACAAATACAACATTTTTATTAATTTTATTTTCCATCTGAGTTCGAAAACTGGGGTACTCCCCAGTTTTTTTCACGCTTCCCTCCTGCCCAGTTTCTCGTCAGCTACTGCCGCGTATGTATTTAGGTGTATATATTTATATGAGGATTATATCATATGGATTAATAAAATGTTTCGAAAAATACTCATATGTCGACATTCTGAAGCAGTTGCCAGGTCATAATTTACGGCACAAATTTTCAAAGCTGCACTTGCTTTTCCACGGGCAACACTAGAAAAGAAGCAGTTGTCGATCATATAGATTCTACTGTGTAAAATTTCCTTTTACAATACAGGGAGACAACAAAGCCTTTGGCCAAATATAATAATTTCTAAGACAGGGACCAGGTAGGCTAGCAGACTGGAAATTTAGCTGGGCTATGTGGAAATCATGCGCTTAAAGAATCCACTCTTGGATTTCAGATATCTCTCCTGGCTTCTTCATAGAGTCGACAAAACCGTTGGCGTCTGCAACGCACGAGGGCCGCAACTTGGTTGAGAATTTTTGACCTTGTTTTTTCGTTAGGTCTATGTGTACCAGGAAAGCTGGTACATATTTTAGCGAAAGTTCTATTATATCATATTCTGTGCTTTAGGGACTACTCTTCGGAGATTCAGAGGTCCCCTTTTCAGGGAGAACGTAATTATTAAGCGAATGTGATGGTTTTGTGAAATCAGGAACTGCAGAGTCTGAACCAATATTCTGTTGCTTTCTCTTTGAAACTTGATTGAAAAATGTTGTCAAAAGCTCACCTTATTTTTATCAGATGTGCTTAAGCCTAAGAAATAACCATTTACCTCTCCGTATTTTGCCCTGCCCACTTTTGCCCATTGTTTTGTGCATTCTAATGGGAAAAAGTGTCGGTGACAGTCTATGGACCACTTCCGGTCAATAAAATAAGTTTACACGCAGATCTCCCTAGGATAGAAAGCGTCTACCCTCTTGAATATTGGGCAGAAAATTGTTGATCTGGAGAGCAAATTAGAGGAAGTTCTTGGAAAGGATGTCATCTAGACTCTACATGCGGCCATTTCCATGTCTACCTCGTTCCATGTTTGCGGATCATACAAGATTCAAATAGAGTTATGGATTATGAAATTTCGCATATGTGTTCGAGACAGTTGGGTAGTCAATGCGAATACAAAGTCATGAGTTTTCTGGCAGAGCGCAAGGAATAATTGCTACAAAGTCTGTGGCCAAAGACTTTGTTGTCACCCTGTAGATAGATGGCAAAAAGCGTGGAGAATGGTGAGAATGACTATATATATATATATATATATATATATATATATATATATATATATATATATATATATATATATATATATATATTTATATACAGTTGGTGAAACATTAAAAAATTAGAAGACAAGACAGTGTACTAAAAAATTGCAGGAAGTTACTTTGTGAATTTCAACAGGTGTTAATTGGCTCTGCACCGGCAAATCAAAGTATTCTTGATAGGTTTTCATATTTTGAATAAATAAAGTTGAATACCAAGAAATCTAACTAAATATCAAGAAAACTCCATGGTCTCTTGTCGTGGAGAGGATTCTAGCGCGAGCGGCGTGGCCGCAGCGCGTGCTTCTAAAGGCCGCGGAAAGCGCACCCTTATCGGCGCCTACTGTAGGTTCCATTTCAGCGAATTATAAAATTTCCGGGGAATACCATTTTTAAGTAGATCAGATAGAGTTTTACACATTTCCCGTGATAGTACGATTTTGATTTTCTGACGCGCCTGATAAATATTTGAAGGAGGGAAATGTCTACCACTATTCCGAAATAGATCCCTCAGCCCATCCACATGTAGGTGCACTCTTTTCGGCGGCGGCACAAATTAGTGTATCGTCTGGCATCCGCGCATGGATTGGTGCGCATCTTTAGGAGATTACGATCGTTTCCGCCGCTCGTACAGTAGTCCGAGCAGATACGATCTACCTAATCCAGTGGTCAGTGTACGTTGAGAAAGCCTATCTGGACGTTCTCTGTAATTCCTTGGCGTTTTGCTCCATGCATCGGGGAACGAAGTCCATCCTTACTTGGCAATTCTTCACGTACACGGAAGAGGGCAACTTATCGGATAAAAAAAGGAAGCGATCAACTTTTTAGCTGCAGTTTATAAAATAGAGAAACTAGTGAGGTAATGGGCACTGGAAAGGACAAAAATTCAACACAGCTTTCTCATTTTATCATTTATACATTGTGGGGGTATGAATTTATTTCAGTGCATCCTAGAGGTACGCCAGAGTAAAATAATTGGAAAATCTAGAACCCAAATTTCGTCGAATAAATAGTAGTAATATTGGTCCAAATGTTTTCTTGTCTTGAAACCTCGGCATAGTGTATATTGTGTAAAATTGCTGTGCCTACGAGGTTTCAAAAGTTCCATGAAAGTTCCATAAAAGTAAACCTCATAGGCACAGCAATTTTACACAAGTAGTAATATTCTTGTGATCGCAATGGTCTGAACGAACGAGTTTATTTGTATAGGTAATTAGTTCATGTACCCATCAAATAGATACAATTTTATACCAACTCATCCTCAGCTCCTTAATTTAAGGTGATTTGCCGTTTTTTGAAGTTACTCCGTTGAACTTTTTATTACAAGATCTCGCTTTACAAGGCTCATTTCTGTGGAAACTCCATTCTTTCCACTCCCTCCTCCCCTCATTCACTTTAAACAATCGGCTGCACCTTTCTCAAAGCTGAAGTAACTCGGATGTTTTCTTTTCAAAAGGATGCTAATTAATTTCTAGTCGACTTTATTTTGCTTTTCTTCCTATACCCAGAAATATCCTAGTCGATCCTTGTGTATGACCACTTTTTTCCTCTTCGGCTGGTTACTACTCTGGCCAGAAGCTCCGCGCTCGGCCCCAAAAGATTCCTATGTCAGTGACACTACTAGGTATCTAAGCTTACCTTGTCTGTTACTTTACAATAAGTGACATTCGTATGACCTGTGAGAAAACCCAGCCGAAAGCGCACCGCCATGTCGGTGTCCTGTTGCGCAATAAATGCAGTGCATCGGATAACTAATGCATCCGCAGGTCCTTTAATTACTAACATATGTCTAATTATGGGCCTCTAGACTGGTGAAAAGGTTTTGTTTCTGATGTTTGGATCGTTAGGAGGATTAGTGACTAGTTTTCCATGATTCTTCAGGGGTTCGAAAGCAAATCTGGAATTTTTCTCTATGACTTCCGTGTTGACAGAGAAGTTTCTTCTTTAGATTTTTGATTTTCTCAACTTTGTATGATCGGTGGCCATAATCCGCACTTCACCTCAGCCATAAATGACAGCAACGAGAAGCGCTTCTCTGGAGAGGATTACGCTATCTTTATGACTGCTTTTACGAGGTATCGATGTGATATATGACCATCGCCTCGCTGTTGACACCAGCAGCAGCATATTTGTTCTAATAATTACTCACCTTGTTTGGGCAATTCCGTCCAAATATGCTAATTTTCCTTTAGTTTTTAGCAAGATCTATGTATAATATATGAACCTCTTTCCTCATTTTTTCAACATTTGCACATTAGCAGGGCTTATTCCACAAGCGTTTCCCAGCTATTCCCTTATTTTTGTACCATTTTTACCATTTTATCATCTTTAATTTTAGCTCTCATTTACTTAAATAGGAAATAATGCGGTTGCAGACACTATCTGGTGCTCCAATCTAGCGATAGAAGAAACAAGGTCAGGGGTAACTGCAATTTTTTTTAGTTAATTTAGAGAAGTACTGTCAATTCCGGGTAGTGGGCATACTCCAGCGAAGTGATCCCCATCACCAAGGCTGTCATTCTGTCATTTTGAGGGACGATATCCCCCTTTTTGCTGATACAACTGTTCAGCATACCAGGATGGTCCTAGGAATTTACCCATACAAGTTCGTGTTTGGTCGCGATTCTGCTTCCACATAAGGACCATTCAGAAGTTTTCAAACCGCTGCCGCAAGTAGCTAGAGTTCCTGTCGAAAAGACAGACGGATTGAGCGCACGGTTCCATAGCGTCATGGCTACTGAATCGCGGGTGTGGCGCGTTATACCTGGAAAGGGGGTGCGGCCAAGCTCTACGAGTGGTCGGTTCACCCAATCGACGAATTGCAGGGCCCGTCAGCGCCGCCCACCCCAGGTATAACGCTCCACACCCCTGAATCGCAGCAGGATCTACTAGACCTTCTCACTTGGAGCATGCTCTCTCCACATCTATCGTTTAGGTCCCACCGCATTTGTGCAGTCACGCATTGCTTCTACCTGTCCGACTGGGCTGTATCTTGCACGTTGTGATGATACCACGCGAACAGGGCAAAAAACAACCAAGCAGAACTGGGTGCCAACAAAATTGGAGCATTTTTTACTGCATTTGCATCTTCGTCGCGCTTTAGACGTACGCATTCATTCACCGAATGTTTTTCATGAACTGCTCAACGCGGTCTGTGCACCATGATTGAGAATATCCCCCGGCCTACAGCGAGTAGCTACCACTCCTCGGACGCGTGCGTCTCACATGCGTCTGGGTTGCGTCAGAAATATCGCTACGTGATGAAGGTTAAGCTCAACCAGACGCATTCATGGCTGACACCTGAGATTTTCATTTTTGTGTACCCTCCTCCCCCTCGACTTCATCGAACTTCATGGAAATTCTCTCGCAAATAACTGCGTCTGAAGTATTCCTGAACAACATATTTTATTTTCATACACTAAAATGTGCGACTATTACGACGACTATGTATTATGAGCACTAAAGAAAATGATCATGCAAAAGAAAGCAATGAAAAAGCTACAGAAAGCGTATTACGAAAGAAATTCTTTTGGACACTCGTGAACCGAAGTCTATGTCAACATTTAAAAGATAAGATCCAGTTAATTGACTAAGTTGTCCATTAACATCTTCCTATCCAGCACAAACTTTCCCTGCACACAAAGTCTTGCTTGCATTAGCGCAAAATTTCTAATCATTCTACGTACATATAGGGTACACCAAACTTATGATCAAGTTAGGAAGTCGAAATTGTTTAGTAAGAGCGAAGTATCCTGAGGATTTCATCGCTGCCGATCTTCACAAATGGGTTGTATAATAAACTAGGAATGTGCGCTCAATTTTTCCGTCTCATTCGTCGTTTTACAGTGTGCATAAATACTTGATCTTATCTGAGAGCAATAAATGACTCGAACACTGATTAGTAAATTCTTGAGTGTTCTACGATTGTTGATTCTTGCAAATAAGTGAGATGCCGATCGTGATTATGGAATTTCCCGTGGCTTTGCTTTTGTCTTTCAGCAAAAGGGTCACATCTTTGTCAGGAAGCCATGAAGCATGGCTTTCTCTAAAAATACAGTATATTTTTCACATCAAAGTGATCCAAGGTGCCGAATTACAACAGTTAGGTGATGAAGGTTTTGAACTCCATTAGCACCGTAGTTTCTTCTTTTCCACTACGTAACTACCTTGCTAGGAAACAGTTGGAGTCTTCCATGCTCTGCTGTGAGCGTTACGCTTGAGGTGATGAATCTGTCTGGACGTCTGCATGTTCCTTGAAATGAACTGCAAATGTGAGTGACTAGTGCTCCGTCAATACAAGTTCCAGCACACGAGCGAGCGCGCCAAGATGCCACCTCCAAGTGCCTCTTCAGATCAGCATAATTGTCATTGACAGGAGGACGGAGGACGGGCGGCTGAGGGTCGTCGTAGAGGAGTTGAGTAGACAATTTGGTGCCGCCGTCACCAAAAGACGGCGACGGCTCTCCTGCTGTGTGCTTACCTTGGCGATTTTTGCCGGCGGTAACACTTGTTTGTATGTCTATGGATCTGTTCGTGAACCAGTTTTCCTTGCATTGACGCCTTCCCTGACTTTTTTCTCTCTGGATTCATTCCACCAATAACATCTAGGAATTTCCGATGAAATGAAATTTATCCATGAGCCCAGTAAATCCGTCTTGTTCTAGGTTCCCCTCAGATCATTAAAAATAATTGTTTCTAACCCCGTTCCCCATAATTTTCCCCGAGTGCCCGACTGAATTTGATCACCTGGCGGCAGCGTTGGAGGCAGCAGCCGCGTCGGCACCTTCACACCATGAAAGGTGTCGAATTTCGTTTGTGTAATACCAGCAGCTGCGTCGACGGTGACAAGTGTGAGAGCCGAACATCGTGACCGGCTAGTGTGTCCCTTGTCGAATATCACTTACCTTATTCACCTGCGCATTTACAGCAGTATTTCTGCGTTTCATACCTTACCAAGGCCTCTAGGACTCTTTGCAGGTGGTTATCCACTTCTGAATTTTCCGTCCTCCACGTTTTCAAGTTCTTGATAGTTTTGATTTCTTCTTCGTACCATTTAGAACTTAGTAGTTTGATGGTAAGGTAGCTCTGTGACTGTTTGATTTTTTTCTTAATAAAGAGAAAAACTGGGCCATTATGCGTCTGCCATGTTCAAACCATGGAGTGTTTTCAACTAATTTCTCAGGATCTCTCTCAAAAGCCATGCACATGTAGTTGTACCTTCTCAAGGAGGACCATTCTAGTGATACTGTACCCCGATAGGTATCCTATTCGTTGGAAGGTCATTAACAATTAGCCACGCCCACTAACACCAGTGCCCTTGGTCACACATGGATGATCAACTGATTCTTTTCTCTTATTTTTCTCAAATTCAAAGCAGCGTTTTCAACCATTCTGGATTACTTTTTTTTCATTTTACGGCTGCGAGCATTCTTCATCGCTAATAGGTAGCATCAGGTTCAGGAGATTTTTTCTCGAAAAGGAGTAGTCTGGCGTTATTGTGGAGTATTTCTGCGGTCTCGTCTTGAATTGTCGTTATTTTTGGGCTCCAAATTTTTTTTTGCCTCGAACGATCTGTTTTGAGGCGACAGGGGCTGAACACGTGAACAAAGCGCACATTCGTACTCTAATCAGCATGTATCCTGAAACTAGATTACGATTTGTCTATCACGGCTAAATCTAACCATCGAAATTTGGTCTGACAGAATATGTCCATAAGAACTGTCTCAAATCACCTCACCAAATTTGCCTGAGTCTAGCACCTATACTAGAATTCCTGAAAATCTAGATAGAATCGATAGGTATAGGTAAGGACGAATTTTGCATGACCCCTGAAAGCATGAATCTCGTAGGTCAAATTTGGTCATAATGGACAAATCGAAATGTTGCCTCTGTTTTGCCGCCTCTCCTGGTGCCACCGCACGCTTCCAGTGGGTATTTTCTCTTCATTTAGTTTTATTCCAACTTTTCCTTTAAGTGAGATGGGCCATAACCTTCCCACAGATCTTACGTCCCACACTACTACAGTTTTTCTAATAAAAAAAGAGCATTCCATTACTTGCATCTTGGCATGTTTTTACCGTATAAAACCGGCCTTTTATACTCACATCTGGGCATTTGTGTATGCACAGTATAGGTTTGTCCTTTGCAGTAGCTCAGTTATCCTTTGCTCCGCTAAGATTTTTCCGATGAGTATTCGTGTCCAGACTGAGCAGCGTACTATGAACCGCTACCACTTTGTCTGCGTCCCAGGATATTATTTATTGCAGATGTCAGTTCATGAGTATTTAACTTTGATTAGTGTATCCCAGTAAGGCCTCTTTTACATGTCTCAAAACTTTTCGAATGCACGGTAATTTCCTTCACTCTGGTCCGTTATTCCAGTTCGACCTTGGCTAATTCGTGGAATTCCTGTAGCGATCGTCGTCACGTGATAGGCGCGTAATGCGATTGTCTGTCATTCTTTCTCGAGTTTTTCGGCACTAATCCAGCTAATGGGTTAATTCGATTATTGCTCGCTAGATTTCTGACTTGCCCAGAGATTTCTGGAAATCTTCTTTGTTCCATGTACCGGGTCCACTTTTTGTAAATAAATGAGATCTCATCATTTCTACTTGAGATGACACTGGATTTTTCATGGTAAATTAGTTATACCTTAGTTTTGGGAATAGTTATTCATTTAGGTGTTGACTGTTCAAGAGAAAGACACCTGCAAGATTCAAGATGATATAAATTGAGGCCTTGTGACTAGCTCTCTCTCATGATCAAATTTGACAACTACATGGAAATAATTTCGTCGATATTCCGGTAATTCTGTTCATTGCCCTTTACTCACCTAGTTGATGAGTTTTTCGCTACATAACGACTTGAAGCCGGTGCTTTGCGTTCTAATCCTTACCGGCAAATCTGTCTCTCAAACCAGCAACACAGCGCACTTTTTCCATGCTGACGGCACAAGCATATGACTTCTTTGGCAGCATATAATCACTAATCCTTCCTTTTTCCTACTGGTGGCATGCTGAAACTCTATTGCATCTGAATCTGTAACAAGAATAAATTGTGGAAATGAAGTGCCATATTCTTTCCTATTTCTGGTCTGAGTTTTATTGTCAGTGGCGGTTTATATACCGAATTGTGTACCTTTTTTAGAAATGGCCCAGTTGTGCTATGATATAGAATTGCCCTTTTATCTTGTCCCTCGCCTCTGCGGTTTTCATGAGAAAAGCCTACTCATTTAAACTATGCAGAATTATGATGCTAGCTCAATTGACGGCATACATATGAGCATTTGACCATGCTTAAAGTCACACTGCTGCACCGTCACATACATTTTTGATAAAAATCATGGAGGCTAAGGCAATGAAGCAATTTATAGGCGGGTTAACCATAGGCGACCATCAAAGGAGCCTCTGAAGTTTATCGCTCTATCATCTGATAAAAGATAGAGAAGGAAATGATTATCTTCACTACGAGGAAATCTTACTGTATCACGAGCTATTAAACGACCACCGAATCTGAAGAAAAAGCTATAAGAAGCGTCAAACACGATTGCTTCTCTCCATGGTCTGGAGCGCCGCATCGTCTACGCAGGCGCGGTTGAGGTGACATCCAACTTCCACAGAGCTTAGCTGCGCTCGTGGTTGACGTCCTCTGTACGCTTCAAAAGCTATTCGAGTGAGGTTCCTACGAATTTCTCCTCATCTATTGAACGCAAATCCGGCACAAAACGAGCTTTTGGGACGGAAGCATCCTTCGATAACAGTATCACTGGTTTGGCACAATTTTTATCGAATTCCACCTACAAGAAAATTTCTGCTCAGTTCGGCATTTCTTCCGTCCTTTTTTTGTGTTATTTAGTTCATTTACCTGATCCGGAAAGTGGTTGCCAGATCTAATACTCAGGTATCCCACGATATCTGAAGGGGAACTGTCGATAATCCTGATTTTTATGGCAATCGCTCTTATCTTAGACCGATACCCTGGCATGCTCTTAGTCTTTCCGCTGGGTATCCACGACTGGTTCCGGTTGAACCCACCACCATCGCCACACAAGTGAACAAACCTGACACTACCGTACCTCGAGCGCTTTTTGCCGTCGTCATACGAATTGTGTCGCGTATGAGCGATTTGTTTTGCTTTCGTCTGACGTTCTCCACAGTTTTCTCTATTAATCATCCGTTTAAAAATTCACTGCGCTACCGTAGTCGAGCGGCAGGCGGCGGTGTGACGGCTGCGTCGTGACGAATGCGCGCGGCGATTCGACGTGTTGCCTCATCAATCATCGCGCTCGTCTTGGCCGCCGTCTGAGCGCTTAAGAATACGGTAACTCGTCGGTCCTTTAATTAGTGCCGACAAAAGTATGGATGTGCGTTTGGATTTTCAGGAATCTACGCTCGAGATGTGATGTTTTGATTGTACATCACTTTCCTCTAACTTGTGATTCCCATCCAGGCCTGCCATTCTTTATTTGCATTTTTTTTTCTGGAGAAGAAAAGAAAATACAGAATGTGCAGATGAATTTTTAGTGCTCATATCGGGTCTATAGAAGGTAAGGGCAAAATTGAATTCTTTTCTCTATTTCTGACCGATCTGCTGCTAGTTTATCCTAGATAAAATCTCCAACTTTTCCACTTTACAATTCCTGAAAATTCCCGAAAATTCCTGAAAATTCCTGAAAGATTCCTGAAAATCCAAATGCACATCCATACTTTTTACAAAGTCGAAACAATATCTATGTCATAACGGTGGATGTTCGTGTCAATATATTACAATTTATTTATTTGTTCATTTATTTACATTATTTTTTTTTGTTCATTTATTTGCATACTCAGACATTTTTCGGGAAGATCATAACAGAAACCCAGAAGAATTTTTTAAAAGTGCTTTGAACATGCTTTATTTAAAAATTGTTTCGAATACATTTTAGTTTTCGTTTCGTGCACTATATACGAAAACTAAAATAATTTTTCGCTCTAAGTTTCCTCCTGCACTCCGACAGGTGTCCTGCGGTTTTTCCGGTTTCCTGCTGTGTTTCTTTCAAATAACTGCTGCAGTCCATAGCTGTTGCTGTCCTTTTAAATAGCTGCCTCGGTCCTTCCGAATAACTGGTGCGATTGTTATGAATAGCTGCCGCCATCCTTCCGGGTAGCTGCTGCGATCCTTCCGAACAGCTGCTGTGTTGCTTCCGAATGGGTGCTGCGGTCCTTCCGAATCTTTTTGTTCCTATGTCTTTCGCTGTTTAACCACATGATCCAGATCTCCTTCTGCTGCGATCCTTCCGACATTTTGTTTCCGTGTCATTTCTGAACTGAGTTGAAGACTCAGCAGTGCAACAGAACCACGTGTTAAAAATAGAGCTCACATTCTACACCAGCAGCAGAATTTCAGTGATTGCTTTAGAATCCAGAAAACTAGAAATTTTATCTTCCAGAAAGCCTGAACAGTTGCGTTACAGCGCTGTGAGGAAAAATTCCAGTTTTTGTGGAAGGGAATCATTGTTTCAAACTACAGTATCCACGGCCCTTTGGGAACAAATTTGAATTAGTGGCAAGATTATCCACTGGTTCAATCGGAGCTCATTAGATTTCTCGGACAGATAAGCGGATTTTTTCGCGATTTAAAAAGCTGTTGTCCTCAAATGCACCTATTAAAGGTCCTGTAGCGTTGAGTCGGCTTCATAATTTCTTCATCTTTACATTACCATGCACCCATTAAACGTTGTTTCAACCTGTCCTGAGACGGTTTTAGTTTTGGGCATTTTCCACTAATGTATGATGCAGTTGGTAGCCAATTTGCGCTGAGCCAATTGACGCACTTGCTTATCTACGCGGTTTTAACGATGTTGTTTTTGATCATTAACACTTTATGGGGCTAGAATTACTAGTATAACGACGTCTTATCGTCACCTCTCAATAACCACACTCATATGCGCTTTATGGGATTGAAACTTCCCAGCGGAGCCTCGCCTGGTGTCTCTTCCACTCAGCGCTTTCGCATTTCGACTGATGTTCTCGTATTTTTTCACCATTTTTTTTGTTTTCTTCGGCTTATCCGTTTTTTTCTTACATTTTCCGAACTATTGGGGGCCATTGATGTTCGTCATTTGTTCAAAGTTCCCTTCAATACTCTATTCAAATTTCTCAGAGTTAAAATGTGAGGGTGTATTTAAATTTTGCCTCCTTACCAAAATTCCAATTTTTTTCGAGCTCGCTACCATAATTAAGTGAATAAGCGAATCAATAAGGGGGACAACTGAGCAAAACTAGTATTTGAAATAACAACCACAGCAACAAGTACTATCAGACAGTTAGAAACGCTAACCTGGTGGGACGGGAAGGAGGTGGGGCAACCGCCGATTTGCGGAACCGAATCCTAGAGCAATATTTTTGTTAAACCGGCGATGATGTGATGGTTTTTTGGAAAAGTAAGAGTGTTCTGGAATCTTCAGTCACGTAACACTAGCCTGGAATCTGCGCTCCACAAATCCTTTACTTGATTTAATGTCGTCATGGTTTCAAAACTGAATCAGCAAAAAAAGTTTCGAAGCCCTCCATGGAAGTGTTTTAAATAGAAAATCATGAGGACCATGATTTTGAGCACTTTGTTGCTCGGCAAGAGCTCTGAGCTAGTACGAGATGCTCTTTCTCGAGATTGCACTGGAAACCTTGTAACTGTTTAGGTTAACCAAGTAAAATTACTTATTCATCTTCCCATCGGGACCTACATACATGGTGTGTGTCAGAGTGTGTCAGAACCGTAATTAGCCGCGTCACCGAGGTGTTGTTCCGCGTTTGTGGGGGGGGGGAGGAGGAATCTATGTAAGAATAAGAATGAAAACATCCATGAGAATTACCGTCCAATCTGGAACTGGGCCACGGCTGCTGCATGGAACGCGCACTTCAAATTGAGCAAATTCATAGGCCGAACAAATTGCTGCTTAGATCTTGGATAGCAGATCTTTTCAGCGTTCCGAATATTTTATATCTCTATGGTGGAAAGAACAATAATGCTCGTCTTTCCTGAAAAAAAAAGTTCCGGAAAAGCATTGAATTCTTGGTCCAGCTATCAGTATGATCAACCATTTTTACTACTAATCGCGCCAAATATCCGAAAATTAAGCAGAGCGGGTTAATGTGTCGTGGAATGTGTGCAACATCGCCACCAGAAAAGGCGGCGACCGACACGAGCGCGGCTAATCGCTTCTGATAGCCGCGCGGTTCGTCGCCTCCGCCCGCGCTGGTCGCATGGCATCAGCGACCGGATGCGACTTGACGTCGCCGACACGTGACGACAGAGAATTCTTCGCATTCTTCTTCACAGTTGTAATAGGTTTGAAGTGGTATAGAAAATTCCGCAGTCGGCAGTGAGCAACTGCGTGTTTTTCTAGCTTATGCATCACATTTCTTTCACTTTTCTGTAGAATAAGCTCGGATCTTAGAAGGCTTATGTGTGTTTTCATGCATTTTCCCAGATTCCCCTTCTTTATCTTCATCACATTAGTATTTCTCCCAATTTTTTTTAATGATCAAAATTCCCACGGAACCTTTACAATTTATTGATTGATTTGAAGGGTTTCGAACAAATACGAACATGGAAGGTATTCTATGGAGAGGGGAAATTCAACCGTTTCTCTTTCTAACGTTACCCTAGTGTCTTTTCAAAAATGTATCCTTTATAGTTGTAAATTATTATATATTAAGTATAATTATATTAAGTATATTTGCAATTGTAAATTTGAAGATTTTCTTCTCAGTGAAACATGTAGCAGACTTGTGGAGCTACATATTCTAAACGCAAATCTGATGTGATTGAGTTCCTTAAAGAAAAAATCGATGATTCAAAAAAAAAACAAGGGGAAAACAGAACGAAATAGTTCTGAAACAAATTAGTTGTCGTTCAGGAGACTTTTTTTCTGGATAGTGCAGGTTTCCACTAAAAAAAAGAGTTTAATGACCTCCGCTTTCGAAATGTCTTGCTACTGGAATGATGGGTGGAAGTTAATAAGTATTACATTTCATGAATACTGTGCTGTTCTTCCCGGTAATTTTTGGTCAAATCTTAATTAATCACTAGTCTTCGAAGTGAGCCCACTTCTCAAAAGTACGCCGATTTTCCTCATGAAGCAGGAAATGTGCGATTTTCTCTACTTTTACTTCTTACACTTTTTCTCAGTAGGAGGCACTATTCTATACCCAAATTATTTTTGATGATTTCTTATTGCACTGTAATAAAAACAACTCTTTAACTCGAGAAATGCGGCGTCACAACGACCAGATCAAATCATCTACGCAAAGCATCGTTTTTCGCTAACGCAAATCTTTCCAGTGGAGCGTGGCTAAATACGGATTGAATCTAAAAAAAAGCCTGACATCACACATGAAAACTGAGTAGAAAGCTCGTCATATGATGCGTCAAAAGCCCATACATTTATCTTTGAGCTTACGTCCGCAATTTGACCGTTTCGAAGAGGAATTCCTAAACTCCTTCCATTTTCGCTGCTTTTCTGGTAAAGAAAAATTTCTAGTCGCTGCTATCCAAGGTGGTTTTCGGGAAGATTTCAGGCTTCCCGCCCACTCAAAGTTTCTTGGGCAGGACATGCTACATCTCGCTTGTCATTAAGTATTGACTCAGACGAGTCCCTTTTGTAAAGCACACCGATTATCCCGGAAAACTCGTCCACAATGGAAGAGCGGGTAGGTCACCACCTTCCCGTGAAAGTTCAAGAATACAATCACAGCCCTATATGCATATTCTTCTGAATGAATCGTAGCCTTTTTTCTCAGAGCTTAAAATCAGTGCGTAAAATCCTACGTACATTGCGTTTTTTTTGCTGTCGACTGTGCTACAATCGCACTTACCATTTGTGATCAGTGACTGTGCCGCCCAAATATAAATAGCCGCATTTCCACTAATGCTATCATTGATAATTGCCTTTGACTGATGCGTCAACACATCGATCTTTTCGCAAATTAAACGGGTAATTTGGGTGGGGTTCCGAAAAGGAACACTACCGGAACCACTGTGACACTGTGATGGTTACTGTAGATGTTCTTAGAACTTTCTCCGAAAAGGCGGCTGTTCTCGACCGCAAATCCTGACCGCCTTGCGTAATCCGTCGGCTTTGCTTAGGTGTTGACCCTCGGCTAACAGCACAGCTGACCGTGTCCTAATCGACTGGCTCACGTTGAAATCCTTTAATTATCCCAGAGCGGTGATGGCTCAAAAAAGCTGGAGCCGCTGAGCAATTTGAGCATTTTTTTGTGCAAACGTCCAGTTAACCCTGCTGGGTAGCTTTGGTAAGTGCACCTTGCCATTGGAGTGTGGCAACCGACCCACCTGCACTGTCCACTGTCACCTGTGGCGTTAACAGTGCGTATACTGAATGAGATGACAGCTCAGTTGGGTCGATGCGGTGCCCTCAAGTACCTTGGGTGATAGCAACATATTTCTTAGGGTGTTCCCTATTGGGCCAAATTCTGCCTGAGATTTGGTTAGGAGCTCTGTTTTGTGGGTTGAGCGGCTTCAAATGCTTCTTTGCTCTAGGCATTTTAGAGCTTTTTCCTGTTTGTTCTACACAAATGCCAGGATTTTTCATTTAGGAGCCTGTTTCCCAGACCACTTTGACTTTTCTTGGTCTTCCTTATATTATGTCATAAGTTGCTAAGAAAAGTACGTAGTGAATTTCTAGTTTCCTTATTGGTGGATATTTGCGGGGTGGATAGGTCACTGTTCGTTCGTCGTTCGTCTAGCCTTTTGCACATGTTCTGCTCCCATTTCCAATGTGATTCTTGAATTAGGATCTTTTTGGAAATTGCTTTCTTTTCCTTTCGTTTATTTTTGCTTTCCTTGAAGGATTTTTCTTGAGAACATTTGCTCTTTTGGTGGAAAAAATGGTAAAGAAGGCTTATCAGAATTTCCAGCGATCGGATACTCTCCTTTGAGTGAAAAGGTACTGCCCAATTCAATTTTCATCATTATTCTGACGTGAGTAGACGTCCTATATCCTATTGCTCATATGCACATCAGTGCTGAACTCATGTGGCGTTCTAGACTTTTTGGAAAACTTTTCCTGGAAACCTTCCGTCATTTCTTTTAATGAAACAGTTGGAAATGCTCAGATTTTTAAGGATGAGGATAACTTATTGTTAGCTTTTTTCAATTACCTGAACGCAGAATATGGAATTCCTACTTTCATAATTTTACCTTCATTCGGACAAAGCCGCAGAAAAATTGAACATGACTTCTACCTTTGAATATTTTCTATTTATTTTCGTTAAATTTTTCTCAGTCGTCACTCTAAATCAATGCACGTCAAGCACCTAATTAATTATGCAATTTCTCTCCGATAAATTTTCTCGTATATAAACACGCTGACGCTGCATTTGTTATGCATGCCAGTGCATTTTCCTTATAAATTGGTTCTATGTATTGCCTGCGGCTTTCCATTTTATTATATCCCATCGCAGGGTCATCCCCTTTCGGTTAAAAAATGGTCTCTTCGTTTCTACCATCGTTGTGGGAATTGTCCAGGAGGTATGGCACTGCAGGTATAACAGACCCTCAGTTTTATTAGATGCTTCTCCTATTTTTCCGTTTCTCTCCCTTTTTTCGTATTGTGTTTTTTTACTGGCTTTATGTCCCGACTGAGATGTTCATTGGATTTGAAAATATAGCTTGTTGAAGTGAACCTGAGAGATCAGAGGCTTATTTTATTACTACCTACGTTATTGTATGCCTACCTACTTTGTTTCTGTACTCTCTGCACTCTAGAACTAGAAGATAAACTAAGTTGTAGCACAAGAAACAAAAACAGCAAGAAGGTACAGGACTGCGCACAGCTAAAATCGATTAAAAACCCAGACCTGTACAAAATTCTTTAACGTTTGTCCTATTCGGGAAACAGAAATTCATCGACTGGAAGCTGATTTACCAGATCTCAGAGCCAGACAATTGAATTTTCCTTTGGCAGTGGCAAACACATGACTGTTTACAGGGCCTCGATTTTTCGCAGTATCGAAAGGAAGGCATTAACACAATTCCGCATGTCCATATATTTTTGCCTTAGTTTTTTTTTCCCAGATTTATTTGCATTGTGAGATTCAGCTCCCCCCCCCTGCTTTGCGCATTTTTTTGAATGGAATTTCAAAATATTATACTTGGTTCTGAAAGTACTCCAGCATTTGAACAAAGTCAGGAATATGATAGCAATGCAATCCTTCAGGGCTGATAAGAAGAGCTGGAGTGCTTTTTCCTTCTTTAAATAGTCATTTAAAATTTGCTCCCCTATCTGGAGATTGGATTAAATTAATTGTTCCGTTCTTATTTGTTTCTTGGTATAAAAATCAGTCGAAAAGTTGTGCCGAGATATTTTTGCAACATACAACCATTCAAGAGAATAGTCCAGAATGTAACTGTAACTTAAATCCTAAACAAAAACGAATACCTAGAAGAGAAGAAACTTCTTCCGGAGACTGCTTGTGCTCTGGCGAGCATCGGCGTCGCACTTTTCGGCATTTCGAGAGCCCTCGTCGTTGACATCGAGTGCAGCCATCCATCCAGCACGGCTGCTTCCCGCTGACTTTAAGTGTTTCTCGGAGTTTCGGTGGTTGTTCGAGCCGGCTCCGGACAACCGCGATCGTTTCAGCCGGTGTTATATACCCAATATATCATAGCGCTGCATTGCCTTTTCTCCTATATTTACTACCAACGATAAAAGGCGCATTTTAACGACGTTGCGAAGCAGTTACTACGATATTCCGTCGCGTTACTCCTTAGCTACGTCGGCGGGAGAGAAATCGTTTAGCGCATAATCGAGCGGTAAATGTATTAATTTAATAGATGTTTGATTCCCTAAAATTTTTGCAGGGAAGCATTTGCGCTGTGATCTTTCATGATGTTAGATATTTCTATGAACGAAATTCCCAAAAAAATGTTTTGGTCCTCTCTATGGACACCCCCGCCCTCCACCTTTACACCATTTCTCGTTCCATTTTAGGAAAATTCTCGGTTTCCAGTTGATACCGAAATCTAAATAATTACGCACTTGTTTGGGCGGGGCTTAGAGTGCGGTGGGCGGAGCGATCGCCAGTAAGAAACGGACGAGGTTCTGACGTGTTTAACCTGTAAGTCTCCGGTTCAGTCCTCTAAAATCTGTTAGATTATGTCAGATTTTGTCAGATTGTGACGCGCAGCTTATCTGCGTCTTATGCAGTGTTACCGTGAGCTGACTACTAGACCTGCAACCCACCAGATCGGCTCAGGACCCGCTTACGTAGCTGGCCGTTGGGTATTTTAGCACCACACCAAACCATCCATCCTACGTCCAGGTTAAGTGGCACTGCTAGGTTATACTACCCTGAAATTCAGGCGAACAGGCACACGTCGGCCATTTTGCCCTTTCTCAGCATTATCACCGCCAGTAATTACTAATTTGTGGCGGTAATCGTGCAGCTCGATGGTCCTGCGCGGATTTACTGCCTGCGTATACGGTCTGACATATGGCGATCTGCGTCTCCGCATCGGTTGCGCTCTCTAGTCACTTTTCATGCCTCTATTCGGATGATTTAAGGTTTGTTGGATTGTTTTAGTGGATTTCGGCACGGCTACGATTGCTGCTATATACTTGCTTTTATGCTCTCGCCATATTCGCCAAACTGCTTTCATTTTAGCCGCAGCTGCGAAACGGCGAAAGACCAGCCGGCTCTGCCTGCTCACGCAAAATTGCGGACCATCGCTTCTTGTTCTGCAATCGTAATAGAATTTCTACTCACTTTAGTCGTTTCTATAGAACACTTCAATAGTCCATGTGGTAGGGTGAGCAGATTTTCTTCACCAATACCCTCAATTTTTGGACAACTCTCACAACTCTTGCAAACCTTACACTTTGCCAGCACCTTGCACTCAACTGCCATTCTCATAGATTATAGTGATTCTGACCAAATTACATTGTCCTTTTCAATATTAGGTGCTTGAAACCCTTAACTATCTCTGCAAAGTAAATTTGACAAAGTTCTGGGTACTTTTGCTCTTCTACCTAATTAACTCCTAGGGTCTTCAGCGCTCTAGGGACCTCATCAGACTTCATTTTCCTATCAATTTTACAAATTAAATAAATAAATTGCCGATTAATGGTGGAGAAAAACAAGTTGTTGAAGCTTTTTCAACAACTTGTTCTCCTCCACTCTCAATCACACATTTTATTTTGTTTGGTTTTGCCATAAATGTAATATTATCAATCCTTCCCTCAATTTATTTTCATAAATTGGTGTTGGATTGAAAGCTATTAGGGTGACAAAGTGAAACGGAGTTGCACAATTGGTAATCTGAGATTCTCTCAGGGCAGAATTAGAACCTCAGTTAGCAAGAATCTAATCGAAGAATAGTCACAGTTTCCATCTTTTTCAAATCAGTTGTCCTATATTTTTGTACTTTATTTTTTAACTTTATTATTAGATCTTCCCACACATCGTTCTCCTTCATTCATATAAACAAGCTGAGCCGTAACTTCACACATGCAAGCCGAACTTCCTGGAATTCTTGTTTCCTTTCTCTAAAAGAAAGCTCATCATTGTTCTATACCTAGACAGTTACCAAAATTCTAATAAGAGGTGAGATATACAGGGGGGGCCATAAGTTATTGTACAACGTTTGCTGGCCCATTTCTCCGCAGTAGTAAAATATTTTTTGCCGCACTAGGCACTGTTTAATAGAGCTGGATTTGCTCTATCTTTTGATCACAAAAACCTCCTGGATACTTCCAAGATAACGAAAAAAGTTTATCGGAAACATTCATTGCAGACTTTCGGTGCCGCAAAATGCACTAACTCTGCCCGCAATTTCCGAGCAAAACAGCCACAAAAACAGTTTGATATTTTTAGAAAGAGCATTCTTTGCTCTTTAAGATGCATCTAAGCAGTACACCCCACTTTAGAGATTTGGTGGATTTTTCGTAAAAAATTTCCACATCAACCCGCTTTTTTCAAAAACCTGTTCTAAGTCCAACTGCTCCAAAGCAAAACTCTCCCGGGAAACCGGGTTTTAACTGTAAGATACTTTGATCCCTGCTCTATTCGGCAGCGAAAAGAGCAGGATAATCCATGTGTTGCTGGTGGAGAAATAAATGAGCAAACGTTGTACAATAACTTATGGCCCCCCCTGTATAAATAAAAGTTGGCACATAAGTGTACATATGTATCTATGTACATAAGTGTATGTACATAGTTGTATGTGCGTGTGTACATAGTTCGCCAGTAAAGCATCCAACAAATCGTAGAAATAAGTACACTGGAAAATTCAACTTCATTTTCATGAGAGTTTGCGCTACTCTTCAAAGACTCTACTTTCTTTGGTGGGCAGCTCATTTTACATCTATTTTTTGACAGCACTTTGCCTTCATAGTTGCGGCGGCCTTCAAAAGTTCTGGAGGCTAGACTAAGGGAGAACAGAGGCCACGTTTCATTTTTCTTTGCCTCCAAAGATTGCTTATTTTGCTTTGTTCATTCTTGCCTAATTTCCTTGTATTCCTGTTATTTTAGATATTCTAGTTGCTGAGAATTATTTTTTATTTATTCTGGCGCCAGAGTTCTTCCCTTTCTTCTCCAAGACATTCTCCCTTATCCATGGCAAAAAAACGCCTCTGACCTGATATTTTCCAAATTTTTTTTTCCAGGCGATGGATTTTCTATGATGGCACACTCTCTAGAAATTTCTCAAGGAGGACGTGCTGTAGCTCAGGCTGCTTAATGGACTCGAGCCATTCAATCTAGAAATAATACACACCTTACCTTCTGTTTTCGGAGTTCAGTTTGTAAATAATTCTTGTGTTAGCTCAAGTACATGGTTTGATCTATCTACGGAAAAACAACTATCTGGAATGATTTTCTGACTAATTCTCTGAACAGCAAACGAATTTTCTCAAATCCTGTCCACAACCAATGAACAACCATTGCAATTTTCGCGAAATTTCGGTATCCGCAACTGGCTCCGCCCCCATCCTGAACCGGCCACTTCTAAGTGGCGTTATTCAGGTGACATGTCCGAAATTTCACAAAATTCTCTCTCGACAGACCAATTATCCCGTAGACACGCGGTCAATCACAATGGCGCCACTGTCCGTCTGATTCGCTGGGCGTGGCCTGGCTCGTTGATCGTTGGAGTTGTTGGTATGACTTGCGGAAGTTCCTTTTAGGGATCGTTACAGTATTGGTTATTAATCCAGATCCCTTCTGCAAATTACCGCTGAGTTAACATCTTTGTCCCAACCATGCTTCCTATTATTGATTTCATTGATTTCTCCTAGTAAAACTTAGTTTAATTTTATCCTATTTATGCTCACTAAAATTGTTCGTGTCCTACATTGCCTAACATCCTCCTTAGTCAGAGGAAATCGAAAAAAGTAAAAATCTAGTAATGATGCCGCTATCGTTCAGGATGAGACCTCAGACGTCGCTTGATCACTTGCCAGACGAGTTGATACAAATGCTGAATAGTTTCCTTACCTACGAGGAATCGATAAGCTTCACGGTAAGTACTCTTCTCCTGGGTTTCCATGCACAATATTGGTTGAGAAAACTAGGACAAAATGGAAATAAAAACCGGAAATTAACTGAATAACTGCAAAAATCACTCTTGAATTTGGAGTTTCTAAAAAATTATAAATATTTTGTACCGTTTTTGTTTTTGATGGATTATACAGTAACAGTCAGACATATTTATAGAAAAAGAAAGAAAAATAAGAAAGTCAGAGCAAAAGGATAGAAGTCTTCCAATTAGCAGAAAAAAATGAATTTGGTAGAAATCTCATCTCCTCAAGTAGAGCCAAAAACACTGAGAATTAACAAAATCTGTAGTTGGCCCCAGTACTTTCTGCCGTGACTGTCTGAAATTCTCAAAAATTCTGGATAATTCTCCGGAAATCGTCTCCAACAACCGGTAACTTATTCATCAGTCTAGCAGATGGATATTAATGAATGCAGGTGAAGAATAGGATAGCGTCCAACTGCTTCCAGCTGATTGGCAACGTGCCAAAAGCTCGTGATCGATTTTTCAATGCTAGTTGACTCTTTGGGCATTTAAAACTCGTTATGTTTGCGAAGTCAATCAATATCGATGTACTAACATAAAATTTGCTATCTCCTCTGCTTCGTTAGTCCTGTGGTCCTAAAGTGCGAAAGACTACATGACAGTGCTGGTTCACAAAGGCTACGGTAGTCTGTCACATTGTCAATTGTGGTCGTCTGATTGACATTGCTGACATAGTGGACGACTTTATGACGGATGAGCGTCGGAAGTTGCTGGGGACATAGTGTAAAAGTCAGCAATGAGGGCTACGGTAGATCTCAAGGGACGTAACAGTGGCAAAATATTTTTCATTGTGGGCTAATTATCATAACCTAGTAATGACGTGTCGTCTGAGCGAGAGATGTGAAATTTTATTATAGTTCAAATCACAATGCTAGAGATTTTTTTTCATCGTAGAGGGTCCTGAGAAACAGAGAGAAATTTTTAAAGTTTGTTCGTTCTAGCAGTGTTCGCGACGACTTCATCGAGCTATTCGGCGGAGTGTGCTAGGTTTCTACGACAAAATGCAGGTATGAGCTGTCGATTTTATTAATTTCTCAGGATATTCGCATGGAGAATGGTGCAGAATCCATAACAAGTCTGTACTCTAAAATCCCAACAATATGTAAATCGATAAATCGATCGACACGTTTTTCCCTGCGAAGCGGTACGTAGCAAAACTTGATCTATGTAGTTCCTTAGTACAGAAAAACGGTGGAAAACCGTTTGAGCAGATCATGTTTCCTTCGAAAGCATTTCTTGGAACCATTTGTCCTGTCTTCAAAGCCTGCCACACCGTGCATCAGGGTTACTGTAAAGTTGTTTGTCTCTTGTTTTCGCCATGAGCGGTATTCGTTCGCAGGGGGTGTAATTATCACAATTATCGCCCTCTGATTTGGTGCCTGGATGCGTGAATTAGCTTCGCATCGGTGCGCCGCTCTCTCGCGGAGTTCGTGACGGCAATGAATATTCATCGCCTGGATTGGTGTGGATAGGCCGTGGAATAATGCATGGATATTTAGGATTGCTAGGAAAAGCGTGATGATTTCGACGAATGGAAGTAGGGGTTTTAATATTATTTTCTTTGATAATTGCGGGACCAAATTCTTCTATTTCTCTTACCAGTGATGGAAAAAAGACTTCCGAAAACCTGATGAAAGAGATCTTACGCTCTTTTTCGATATTTTCGATAGTTATTTAAAATATGCCTCGATGCAGAAATTGGAGGATTGAAGGAGCGTCGACCTAACTGGTCACACTACAAAAAAGGCTGTTCGTGGATTTACAGTTGAGTTGCGAAAATTTCTTTGATAGCATTATACTTTGACTAAATTTTTTTGCGTTATTCTGTGCCATTTATAGTTAGTCTTGATCTTAGATCTACGTTCTACGAGGGTTGTTAATTTTCTTATCGGCAAGTTATCTCAGATTAGGTTTTTCTCTCACTGAACAAGGAATATCCGAGACATAGCATTTATTCTGACGTTCGTATATCCTGGAAGTCCTTTGGCTAAAAACCAACGAAGAGCCTTTATTCTGACGTTCGTATATCCTGGAAGTCCTCTGGCTAAAAACCAACGAACGTACATACGTGTACTGTGGCTCTGACAGAATGGCCTGAAGCCCCTGAATCGCCACTAATTGCTGAGGTTCGACGCCTTCTGCGAAGGTGCGACGCTAAGAACCACACTAATTACACTGATGAGGTACGAATAGGCCCTTGTGGGGTTTCCTGTGGGATGATTTGGGGACAAGCTTTCGTCAAAGATTAGGTATCCGCGTATTTTGGAGTCTGTTCCGGCGGATGGAGGGAATCAGAATTGTGAGGTGATAGTGGTAGGAGGGGAGGGGGGGGGGGGAATTTTTGACTGTTTGGTAACATCTAGTCAAGAATGGTAGTAGTTATTCTTGAGTCTCTGTGATTTTCTTCTGCTCCTTTGCCTATATTGAAATTTCTCCTTATATTCATGTGTTCTTATAGAACGAAGAAAAGGAATAATCGAGAATTTTCCAAGGAAAAAAGGAAATGGTAAAAAAGGCAAAACTATTGGTATTCAAACAAGCAACCACCCAGGATTTGTGATCTTATACGTATTATGTCAAGGCCACTCATTGTCTCCCCATACCCTATGGTTTACCTTTTTTTTTTGGCAATGTGATAGCAACTTCATTCTGCTGAATCCTCCAAGTTTATTTATTTATTACGCTCACAGGTGCTCCACAATCCTGAGAATTATGATCTTCAGGACAAAATCATGACTAGAAAAAAAAAGAAAAAGAAAAACCAACAAACAAAAACCCAGCTTGAACAAAACACAACTCCAAAACATTGATGTGAAAAGCTAATTTCAAGAGCAAATAATTACTGTTAAAGATCAGAATCAAGGTTAAGGTTATAATCAAGAGTAAGTTAATAATAGTTAATAATAAGTTCAATATCCTCCCTTAATATTTTACTTATCCAACTCACGATAGTTTTTATTTACTACGACTATTTGTAGGTAACAAATCGAGCAAACAACACAACAGTAAATAGTAAATAACTATCAAGTTTGAGAAGTCCTCGTGTCCCTAAAGATCATGGGTTCATTTCCTTTTTTCTAGTTTTTCGAAGAACTCTCGAAATGCTCGAGAATGCTTGTTCTTGGAGACTTTTCAAGTCGTTTCACATTCCATTTATGCTAAGTGCACTACTGTGACCAATAAGTGGTACTGTAATCGTTGTGCATATTTGTCGTAGTGCAGTTAATCTGCAGCACGGGTCACTGCGATTAACGCAGATCCCACGCCATTACGTTGATAGCACTGACGCTAGGTAAACAGTTCCTAAAAAGCCATCCACAAGTTTGTTGCGATGTTTTACCGCTCTGCTATGATTTTCCATATATGAGAATGTCCTCTGGAGCGGTGGAGGTGCAAAAATTTTGCTTCAGATGTAAAAATACCCTGAAATTCAGACAGCTTCTGCTAAACGAGTTTCTTTTACGGCGCATTTGGTGAAGTTCGCAGTTTGTCTAGTATATTCCCAGCAAACTCAGCGTATTGTTCCAAGAAGGTAGTGGCGGTCCCAGTCGTGGTTCTATAGTGGGATCGGAGAGCACGGGGAGAGAAAGCCCACAAAAAATATGCCAGGATTGGCATTCGTCATCGAGTTTGCCCGCGGTAATTGGGTTTACCCCAAGGTTTACCCTTTCATAGGCATTCATCAAAATGTTGACTCACAGGTCATTCGGTGAAGTACGAGGCAAGCTACACCTGTCTATACATAGGAGGCAGGTAATCTCAACTATCAGAGATTATCCCACCTAATGGATGGCCCGAAAATGAATAAGTTTAGATCCAGATAATTGGTTCAAATGTTTGAAGAAATAACAGTAGGAGCAAACTATGATAATATAGAACCATTCACAACTGGGGGTCTAAATAATTCGATGAAAAAAAAAACCAATAGGAGAAAAAGCTTGCATCACTAAACCTTAGTAAATGCGGAAGGGGGGGGGCCGGGGGAATCGGTTGGTACGACGGATGGGGAGATAACGGACAAAATTTCAAGAGCAAAAATAGAATCAGAACTTCATTCAGGTGCACTTGCCTGTTTTTCACCCAAAATCCATGTTTCAATTAAGTGGACCTCTTGATTTTTCTTTTTTTTTGGTTATGGTGGCGTTTTGGATGGACCATATATCTCTAAGATTTCTTTTCTTATTGATTCTATTATCACTACTTATTATTTTTCATTTTGTTGGTTTTTCATATGTGGATCTGGAAGTAACAGCACCCAGTGTAGTACTACATAATCAATCAATTAATCGATTAATCGATCTAATAACTAAGACACAAAAATTCGTTGATTTACAATTTGGCTATGACAATTACAAGGCCAAGTTTGTGTGGTAAAAGCGAAGTGGACGTTTGCATCTGACGAGAAGAAGTTTTTACCAACATGGATTTCAGTCCACAGTACACGAGATTTTGTGCTGTTTCAGCTCGGCGACGATCCATCCGAGTGTCGCCTGATAGACTCCAGAGGACGACGACGTCCTCTGCTGTTCATGGCATCGTCAGCCCCACATCTTCTAAGGTTGGCCACCAACCTCACCGAGGTTACGATTCTGATGAAAGAGGTGGATGCCTACAGAAATCCATTCTCTTCAACAAGTATAGGAGGTAATCGATAGATTGTTTAAAAAATTAGCAGTGAATTTTCAAGTGACCGCTTCAGATTGTTCACCATTCACACCGGGCGGGTACTTGGGTCGTTTGCTCGGACCAAATCCTCCACCGTTGCCAAACCTGAAGCAGCTGTCACTTCACGTTGATGTCATGGTCGAATCGATTAGTGTAAGTTGACTTGCACAAAACTGCATCGATCGTGGGAGTTATCGCCTGATTTACAGGTTTCTCCATTGCCATGTCCTAGCGAAGACCTGCAGTATGCTCTGTACGCCCTGGCATCTGCACCATTTCGCACTTTTGTACAAGTGGGTAATTTTTTGGACACGGTAGAAATCTTTTGCTGTAATGCGTATATATTCAAAGTTTCTGTGGCATAATATTCCCATAATTTTACACGAAATGGCTATCTTAACTCATTTCCTTTTTGCTAAGAAAATTGCAGGTTCTCGTGGTGTTCCCACTAATTTTTTGCCCATGTTTCTTCGTCGTTAGATCCGTTGCAATTTTTCGTCACTAGTTGTGCTGCGGTTGTTCCGGCATTCTACTCAGTTAGCATTCGCGCTGTCCGCTCTTGAGCATTTTTCTCGACCTGCTACAGCTTCAAAACTGTGGTGCAAAAAAAACTTCGTTTTCAGGGTATGTATCACTACTATCAAATGAGAGGAAATGGGGCGTTGCCAGGCTACTGTGATTGGTCCATTAAACCAGTACGCCAATCACGGGGGCCTGATAACGCCCCATTTCCCCTCACAATGACACACACCTTCTTCCTCATTGTCTCAGCTTAGTGGCCTGATCTAGTCATATAGTAGCCCCATTTGCTGCGTTGTGAGACCTGGATTTTTTCACTGGGATGAAGGAAAAATGGAGTCTAAAAATTTGTGAATTCTGTGCATGATCCTGTACATTTCATCAAACATGCGGTAATGAGTAAGGATCAATCTGCATCTACATTCTTAGAGTTGCTTTTCTCAGAAACACAACAGTAAATCGGGCGATTCCTTTTACATTGAACTGGTTTATCGTCTCCATATTTTTATTGCTTCTGATGCGCCCGAAACGGCGATTCCTACAAATGGCTGGAATTTCTCGTTCTCAGACTCAAATGCTGTTTTGTAGATCAGCTTCTGCTGTGCTCAATTCCGAGAAAGCGACGTGGGAGCGAGGAGCTACCTGATCGCAGGCATGGAGCAGACGCTGAAGGCTGCGGCCGAGGCCGGAGCCGACACCGAGTTCGAGGTGGAGCCGGAAGAGGGTGGGTTCTCTTCTTTCCCTAAAGAAAATAAAAGGAAGAGGAAACAGGGAGAGCGTTTGGGAAAATCAAGATGGAAGGCAGATGGTAGAAAATTTTTGTCGAATATTTTATTGTGTACGTTGACGTAAGCATTTATAGTAAGCGTCGATGGCGATGCGTTTTTCGCGGACTCGGTAAGTACGCAGCGCAACCGTGACGTTCGCGCTGGAATTCTCTCTGCGACTGCGAACTATAGGGTTTTCTCAATAATTAGTAAATTTCCTTGATGGTTTATATCAAATACGATGAAAAACTATCAAGAAAACCCTGATTTCACACTAATTCGGCAATTCCGGCGCAAGCGGCGCGGCCGCGCCGCGTGTTTCCCGCGGAAATCGCACAGCCATCGACTCACTGTATTTTCACACCAAAGTGAATCCCGACTTTCAACACTTGCTATTTGAAGTATATTTTACACAGGGCGGAGTCTCTTTCTGTCTCTAGTTGGTTCTCTGAAAAAAATCGAATCAAGTTATTTTTTCCCTTCATTTTCCTTCCACAGAGCTGTCTCCATTCATGTCGATTATTGATCGGTATCGATTTTTCAGGCTACGTTGATATGACAATTGAAAAGGGGCGTGTTGAGTACACCTTCGCCTTTTTCTACTATAATCCGTCAATTTGCGAACCCGCGCCAGTGGAGGAAATTGTTGATCGACGGAAATCCCCTGTATACGCCTAATTTCCTCCATTACCGTATCGAAGCTTTCCACATGAGACCAAATAGCTTAGCGGCTCAATATCTTCACGAGACGAAACTGTTTTTTTGCATAATTTTATGGAACTTAACCGTTTTGTTCAACGTCTATGCGACATTTTTTCCAATGCATCATGGGCGGAGGTACAGAAATACAGTGTACAAATGCAAGCTCCGCCCATGCATCCATGATTGTACATATTTATTGGTCGGTTTTCATGACATTAGGTTTGAAATGGCGTGTCGGTTTTCATTGTTTACGCAGATTTTTCTGTGACGGGTTCAAGATGTATCAAAGATTGGAATAAAGTGCTGACTTATTGATTGGTGTGCAGGTTTTCACTGTGTGACCCACCTGCGTCTTTCTTCAATGTGAGCAACATTTAAAAATTATAGCCATTTATGCAGTAAAACTCTCACAAAAATAATTTGCAGTAAATCAATAGTGGTTAGTGGATTCTATATCAATACTGTCATCAGTCGTGTAAGATCATGTTAAGCCACTCGTTTGTAAAACGTACAATAAATAGAGCTCTTTTGACCTACATGACTATATGCCATCCATGGTGCAACAGATTTTGACCTTCCCGGATTTGGGTCGATGACAGATGTCGCCCGGTCGTTGGCAGAGCTCGTTCTCGCACATTTCTCCAGTTTCCACGTAATCTTTCGGGCATCCTGAGATTTTTAAACAATTTTTCTCATTTTCTTAGCTCTATGGTTCCGGAATCATGCTATTTTCATCTCTTTTCCTTGGGAAAATTTCCTCTTGAAAACAGTATGATCCTTTCTAGACCTCTTCAGTAGTTTGCCTCATATATGAAACTTTTAACCCTCAAAGTTGTACAGCATTATTCAACTGAGGTAGTTGTCCTGGAGAAGTACTTAGAAATTTCTATACTTTTCTAATTCTAACTTCCTTCTACCATTCGAGCAGTTATTAGTAATCAGGTCAACCTGATCGATTTGTGACAAATATCCAAGAGACTCACTATTCACTCCCTTGCAACATACACGAGTGTTCGGATCGCACATTTGTCCTTGAGAACAGTCTGACGACCGGGCACATCGTATAAGTTGATTGTTTCTGTCCACCGAAGGTTCACCCCGTAAGCCTATGGTGCACATCACTCCTGGAATAGTTCAATTTGAAGAACTCCTGCAAAATTGTTCTGTATTCAAGGTTAGCTTTAAGGATACCAAAAACCAACGTTTGCATTCTCCGTCGATGTGACTGAAGCCTGCACGGCATGCACATACGCCTTTCACACATTCCAATGGTGAGTTTTCCGAAAACTCGTCTGTAGAATTGCGTGATGGCGAGCATTGCGCAGAAATCTAAATGAAACCCCATTATAACGTCCTTCTTCCTGTAATATGTAATATTATAATAATATGTAATATAATAATAATATGTAATAGAACAGCTGTAATATAAGTACTGTAGAAGTTCTTCTTCCTCTTTCAAACTGATGTTTCATTACTTGTGAACCGAAAGCATTATATGAAAACTGATCCCTGGTCCTTTTTTCACCACTATTTTTTTCCTCTGCTATTGGAAACTATCTTCTATCTACTTTTTTCGTTTGTGGAGCGTTATACTTGGAGTGGGCGGTGCTGACTGGCCTGACCAATCGTAGTGCTTGGCCGCACCCGCTTTCCACGTACAAAGTGCCACACCCCTTTTTCGGCTGTTTACCGTTCGATTTCCATTCTCATCATTTCTGCTGGCAAAATGAGGGGTCTGATGAGCTGAAGTAGCAATTTAGAAAAGATTAGGAACCAATTCTCGCCTCCAGTAAAACCACAGTTCAGTAGAAGCAGAAATTTTTTTCTGCTTCTATCATCTTTGCAATCCGAAATCTTCGCAATGAGTATGCTCCAAATTTTCAAAGATTCCAGAATATTAAATCCAAAGCGATGGAAACACTGGCAACTTACATGGCAACTATCGCCATAAAAGGCTGTTGGATAACACTGCCCATCGTGGTAGATATCTTCCAGAGAAATACACGGTTTGGCGCAGCAAATCTGAAGTATTCAAAATAATTGAAAAAAAATTTACGGAATATTCCGAAAAACATCCAAAAATATAATGAAATTGAAGCCCACCGATTTTTCTCTGTAATAAGCATCTCTGTGACAATAGTATTCCACTGGGCAGTCAAGACACCCGTAGTCAGGCGGAAAACTCGTCTCATGTGGCTCGCCCACTGGGCAGACTGGACGAGTTTCTCCAGGAGATGGGCAGCAGAAACCCTGCAACCATTTATTCACATGAAAACGTAGGCATTTAGGAGACAGCCATGCTCACCTGGTAGTAGCCGGGTTTTGACGCGTCATCGAACAATGGGACGCAGTAGTGGCCCTCGGGACAGTCGTCACGCCCACTGGCTGGCCAATCAGCTGAGAGGGGGATGACATCAGCTATATTTTGAACTTCATATAAAGCATTAGATTACCTGTAGCGTTTAGAGCAACTAATTCTGTAGCGTTTGTAGTGTTGTGCTTCATGCTGCTGAATACCAGCTTTGCAAGTGCTGCTTTCATTGAACACATCACAATTTCATCCGAAATCATTAGTGGTTTACCATTGTTGATGCAGTTGTAGCCTGAAAATGATGGATATCTAGTGTTATACGAAATGTAGAGGGTTCAAAATAGGAAAATAGGTGGTTCAAAATACAATGAGCGTCGACAGAAGTACATTTCTCGCGGACTCAAGAAGTAAGCGCCTCGACCCCGATGCTGGCGCTGGAATCGTCGCCGTGATGGCAAGGCATAGGGTGGCATTGGTTGTTAGACAGTCTTCTTGATAGATGACGTCAAAAAGGACGAAAAACTACCAAGAAAACTCTTTGGAGTGCTAATGTGGTGGAGATACCATCGGGAGCGGCGCGGCCGCGTCGCGTGCTTCCCCGAGCCCGCGAAAACGCACTTCCGTCTACGCTAACAGTAAGTTTGCATGAATCACCTTGATCACCTTGACTCCCGTTGATCTTCGGATGTACCGAGCGGGCGCCAGCAATCCTTCCATTTGTCCCTCTCGCGAGCCAGAGTTGTCCAGTGGATTCTGTCCGTTCGAGGGACACGAAGAGCATTATATCTTTCCTTGAAGGACTTCGTGAAGAAGTCTGACCATCGGGTCGGTGGTCTTCCTGTCGTGCGCTTAACGTCCCGTGGAGTCCAGTCGCTGACGGCTCTTGTCCAACGGTGGTCGTTAAGACGCATCACGTGTCCGGCCCACCTGATCTTACTCAACTTGGCGTAAGCGGCAGCGTCCCTGATCTTCGACTGTTCACGAAGGGTGGAACTCCGTATTCCAGCCCTCACTTGTGTGAGGCGGGTTATTCCTAGCATCACCCTCTCGATGGAGCGTTCGATGACGTTGACCGCATTCTCATCCTGCTTGCGTAACGCCCAGGTTTCCGAGGCGTACGTCAAAGCAGGGAGAACCGTTGTATTGAAGAGGTGGGCACGGAGCCTGGTGTTCTTCGTCTTCTTCACTACGTCCTCGATGCTCTTGTAGGCTCCCCAAGCCGCTCGCTTCCTCCTGCCCAGCTCTGGAGCGAGATCGTTCATCATGTTGACTTCCCGACCTAGATATACGTAGCTGGAGCATTCGGATATGGTCGTTCCGTTGAGCGAGAATGGGGCATCCGGGACCCATCCGTTCCTCATGAACATCGTCTTCGTCAGGTTCAGTTGGAGACCGATCTTTCCACACGCGTCGTCAAAGTCGGCCAGCATCCGTTCCGCTTCGCCGATAGTTGGTGTTATAAGGACGATGTCGTCAGCGAAGCGAAGGTGGTTAAGTCGCCGGCCATCAACTTGCACTCCCATGCAATCCCATTCCAGTCTTCGCATGACGTCTTCGAGAGTGGCGCTGAATAGTTTTGGCGACACGGTGTCGCCTTGTCGAACCCCTCTCTTGACGTCGATAGTGATGTCGTCGTAGAATGGAGAAATCCTGGTCGTGAAGTTGCTGTAGAGCTCACGAAATATCTTGATGTACTGAGTAGGTATGCCCTGGTTGCCCAGGGCTTTGAGGACCGCCTCTGTCTCCACAGAGTCGAAGGCTTTCTTCAAATCGATGAACGTGAGACAGAGAGGCATCTTATACTCTCGCGATACTTCAATGAGTCTAGTGACCGTGTGTATGTGATCGATCGTACTGAATCCTTTTCGAAACCCTGCTTGCTCGCACGGCTGTCCTTCATCTAATGTCCTTTCGATCCTATTTAGAATCACTCGAGTGAAAAGCTTGTAGATGACGGACAACAGACAGATGGGGCGATAATTGCCGATGTCCTGTGGGTCTCCCTTCTTGTACAGCAGCACGGTCCTGCTGGTCTTCCATTGGTTCGGTACCTTGCATTCCGACAGGTACCGCGTGAAGAGCCTAGCCAAGGTGGTGATAAGAACTGGCGGTAGGTTCTTCAGATGTTCCGGTCGAATCCTGTCGGGGCCCGGTGCTGTACGATTCTTCACCGACTTGATGGCATGTCGGACTTCGGAAGGGAGAACTGATGGGACAACGTATCCATCCTCCCTTGGGTGATATTGGGGGAGATGGACGTGGCTATCGAAGAGATCCGAGTAGAAGTCGTGGATGACCTTCTCCATTACCCGTCTTGATGAAGAAATTGTTCCTTCTGGGCGCCGGAGGGCGGTCATCTTGGTCTTACGATTGGCGAAGTCACGGCGGGCGTTGCGAATGCTTCTTCCTGCCTCTGCGGCTTCGGCCAATACTGCTGCTCGTCTCTCTTTAAGGTCTTCTTTTATCGCTTCTCTGCACCGTTTTGCGAGCTCGGACGTCAGTTGGTAGTTGCCTGCGGCTCTCGCGACTCCGCGCTGGCGTATCAGCTCGAGGGTCTCGTAAGACAGTCGTCTTTTGGTGGATCTTGAGCCCTCGGCTCTCCTTGCGCTGTCGCAGAGATGTTGAACAAGCCGATCGTATTCTTCGTCGATGTTGTCGACAACGGCATCTTCCCAAAAGCCGGCTAACGAAGTGAAGAGATCCCAATTGATGACGGATTTGGGAGCCCTCTTCTTGAACTTCGCGGCTTTCTCTCCTTTGCGCGAGAAGAAGAATCTTGCACGAAGGAGGCGATGGTCTGATCCGGTGTAGAACTTCGGTACAACACCGACGTCGGTCAGGCAGAACCTTCGATTGACGATGATGTGGTCAATTTCATTATGGTACTCTCCACCGGGTGACTCCCACGTCCACCGTAGGGAGGTTGGCTTCTGAAACTGTGAGTTACCATGGATGGTCTTCGTCGTCATGATGAACTCAGACAGCCTCTCTCCCTGTTCGTTCCACTGTAGGCCGTGGGTACCGATGTGAAGTTCCTCAGGCGTTCTCCTAGGGCCAATCTTGGCGTTGAAGTCGCCAACAATGACCTTGTAGAAAGTGTGGTCTTCCCTGTAGAACTTCTCCAAGTCCATGTAGAAGGCCTCGATTTCTTCATCGTCGTAGCTGGATGTTGGAGCATAGGCGACGAAGATCGTCAAGGCCGGTATTGATCCACATCTTCTCAGTCGCAAACGTCCGATTCGGGTTGTTAGCTGTTCGAACGAATCGATGTTCATGGCCAAGTTCGTGTTGACGAGGACACCGACTCCACCAACTCCTCTACTGTCGCAGGTTCCAAGGAACAGTTCTTCTCCAGTGTCGAAGGTGGCATTCAACGCCTCTACGATGCTTGCATGAATACAACGTAAAAATGAGTATCTTATTCAGACAAGGAACATAACAGACTTATCGGCTTGCAGCCTCCTTTCCCATCTCTCTGAAATCCCTTTTTACACCGACATCCACCCGTGGAACATTCCGAGAACGCTGCAGAGCACTCCATATCAGTTTTGCACTTCTCCTAAAATCTCCCCTTATTCGCCCTTCTTTCAAAATCTGTCGATCGATGAGAACAATATCCTCACCTTTAGCCTCCTCCTTACTCTTTGACACGTTTTTCCATCGGTGCTTTTTCCGTACCCGAGCTCAGCCGGACAATCACAGGTGCACTTGCCTCTCTTATCACACATACACGCGGCACCACCTTCGCATCCGTCACGCACGTTGCATGGTTGGCCGAGCCATGGACGAGTTCGCACTATGGTGGACGAGTTGTCATCAAGAGAAATTTCCTCAAAAGAGATGGACTGACCTGGTGGCGTTGTGGTTACGACGGTGTTTCCGGGTAGGCAGCAGAATCCTGTTTTTGTCTCGCAGTATCCTCCGCTGGGACACGGCATAACTCGTCCGAATCTAATCTGAAATACTTGACCTGGAAGAGGCATGTAGTGAGGTAGTGTATCATCGCGAGGGGAAATGGGATGGTACCAGGCTACCATGATTGGCGTAGTGATTGAATGCACCAATCACAGCAGCGTGGCAACGCCCAATTTCCTTTCACGATGGTACGCTACCCATGTACTAGTGGGAGAGAATGGAATAAGTGGCGTTTCTGTCAAAATGCAAAAAATGATGAGTATTCACAAATCTATCGTGAAAATGAAGCAAATCCGCCTAGTGCAGAGGTGAAGGAAAGCTACCTAGGCTAAAAAATATTGGTCATTTCAAAGGAATACACAATTATAGTAGCGGTACTAGATAACTAACCAGTAAAGGTCGGGGAATTTTCTGTGGAAACACCGAATACAGCGAGATACTCATTATTAGACGCCTAAGACTACGGTAGCGAAGATGGTGTCTGTGAATATTTATCAACCTCTTCTTTGTATGAGTAAATTTTTTCATTACCTGACAAAGGATCGGCTTTCTCGTTATCGCATTCAGCATTGTCCTGGTAGGTCGTGGACAAGTTCTGATTTCTGGAATGTGACGACTTCTTTTGAGAAAAAAATAATATTGATCATTATTGATCGACTAAAGCGACTGACTTGTACAGCAGACGCCAAGCTGTGGATTGCAGATTTGATCCCCGCGGCATTGATTGAGTAGATCACAAGTGGCTAATTTTCCATCGAACCCAACGACTACCGCACCACCGCCAGGACAGTAGTGCTCTGTGGCTTCTGAGATTGTGGTTCAAATCATTTCTTCTCATTATATATCAACTTAATTACTCTTACTGATATCCACTATATTTTTCAGGATTTTGATAGCATAAAAACATGTACTAAAAATCGTCGAAATCTATTTTTATTGCCAATCTTGTCACAGCCTTCTCCGTTTTACGAATTTTCCATGGGGTTTCCAGAGTTTCCAGACTAGCAATCCAATTATCCGTAATACTTGGTAACTTGAAATCAGTGAACTTAGAAACCATGAGTGTTTTGCATGAGATTGAAAGATGCATATCCCACGATTAACACATGCGTGCTCGTGCAAAGCACGGTTTTCTTCCAATCAATATTTCTACCCCAGAAATGGTATATTCATGCAAAACCCTGCAATGTCCATGCAGAACCCTACATGAGAGAGAGAAAATCGTGAGTCTTCCGTGGATTCTGCATCGAATTCGCATCGAATTTTGGGAGACGCATGGGTTTTGCATAGATTTGACCATTGCTGGTATACAGCTATTGACTACAATTGCACGGCCAAGGATGTCTTAATCGTGCAATTTGCACCTTTCATTCCCATGCAGAACACGTTTCTTAGTTTTCCTTAAAGAGAGCAACTTTTCTGCGTGTACATCTATTTATCGTTGCTAGTCAAGGATGAGTTGGATTCCTGTGCCATATTTCCAAAGTGAATGAATTCGGCGTTGCTTTGAACTCTCTATTCACAATTTTCTGAGGTAGCTAGGTGCTTTTAGGGTGAAATACCAGTCCACATTTGCTTTCGCCCCTCCTCGCATTTTATTTCTACATATTGGAGATCTCGTGCATTGTCTTTTATCTTCCGTTTTTTCGTGCAACATTTTTGTGTGCTATTACTAACACATAACTTTCATCTATTCGCCCACATAATTAGACATTTAATTAGTGCATAGTACCAGGACAAGGTAGATGTGTTGAATAGATGTTTAGAACTATGTCTTCATATGAAGCTGTCCATTTTGGCCCATCCTTACCATTTGTTCCTCTACGAGGGGGTCGCCGATGCACGCACGATCTCTCTATTCTTCCATTAACAAAGCTGAATTGGCAGGACTGTCCCTTAATTTCAGACAAACTTCTAATAGTCTATTCACTAACAAAGCAATGTGTGGCTTTATGCTGACTACCTGACTACAGTGGGAGTTCAGAGAGCAGCGCAAAGACCTTGTCGGCGTGCAGGATGGGCACATAGGACCATTTCGACACGGCAGTTGGGAATTTGTGCAGCGATAGATAACTGTTCCTTCTGGAAGTTTCGTCCTGCATTTTGTGGGCGGTTCCATGCAGGAGCAGCTATGTGGGAGTTGGGTGAGTCAGCGCATGTTTGGCTAATCGAATACGAGCATGAATCAAGCTTTAAGCCAAATCTGCATGCTATTTTGGTCCACTGACGATGGAGATCATCTCATTCGGCAGTGGTATGAGTGCTGCTGGGACAGCTTCAGTTCAGTGAGGAATTGTAGGGGGTGGGTTATTCATGATCAGATGTAGATGAATGTTAGTTCTTCGATCATGCACTCCGGAGTGTTTGTTACAGAAAGTAGTGATGCAATACTTGTGAAAGATGTTCAGTTTGGAGTAGGATATTAACGGAGGTGGGTAATTGCATTTAATCACAATAGTTTCCTGTGCTTTTTTTCTATGAAACCGAAAAAAGAGAATTCTAGAATTCTGAAATTAAAAAAAACTATCTATCGGTCATACCATTGACTTGTTGTTATTGTTTCATTCCTTCTTCTCATCTCTAACTAAGAAGCTGTCGGGCATTACCCAATCTTCCTCTCTCTCAAAACGGCTCAACCCACATCTTTCCATTCAAGTTACGATTTTAATTCAAAATTTTATACAGTTCTTGTCTCTCTTAGTGGTATTCAACCTTCGATTTCTAGCTTCGTACAGAGCTATTCATTCTTCATTCATGTTTGGAATCTCAAACCAAGTGTAGCGATCCATCGATGCAGTTAGTTATTTTGTGGATGTCTGAGCTTGCACTAGTGATAGCACAGCAAAATGATCGGTGATATACACCCATCTTTTTGTAGAGATTAGAGTATTCAAGAAATAAATAAGTCGAAAAGACGAGGCGAAAACCAGAATTCCAAACAGGGAAAAATAATGAGAATGGTGATCAGATAGTTAGTCAACAGTTCGCCCATGATGCCCTCAGATCGCGATTTTTCCCTAATCAGCAATGGACGCACAGTAATATTGGCCACTAATTGCAACGCTTTCATAGTTGTTGGGTTTTGAGATTTTTCAATAGTTTCTGAGAGGCTTTGCTACCAGGATATCGAAATATCTGCGAAATTTTTACTACCGTGGTGAGTGCCCTAAGGCAAATTCTCCAACATAAAAATAAATAAATAGATAAAAAATAAATAAGTAGATAAATAAATAAATGAAGTAGATAAACATATCAGTGAGTTTGCAGCTAATTTACTATTGTAATGTTTTATTCTTAGGAATAAAAGTCTGCTACCTTGGAAGAGCCACTTGATAGTAGCATAAAAGCGAAGTGTAAGTGGGCTAAGGTTGTCTACAAATTAGTAGTAGTTGGAAAAAGAGTAGAATTTCTCAGAAAAGGTTAACATTGCCAGCTACTATTAGAATATCTAAATCGAGGATGACAGGAAAGCGATGCTGAAAATATGTACGAACAGATGTGCTCAAATTAATTCCAAAAAACCGTAATACTTTGGAATAGAAGCAAATTCGTACATCTACAATGAGAAGGCCAGTTGTTCTAACTCACCGGAAAACGCACAAAATAAAAGTAGAACTAGTATCATGGCTTCAGCTGCTTGTTCTGTCGAAATCCGCTGATTAGTTGGCAACAGCGGAGTTGGCGCCGACGCCAGAACTGACCACGGCTGCAGGTGTGCTTGCACAGGCGCAGCTCGGCTATGAATGGTCACGCTTATGTGGTGATTATATGCGTTTGTTAAAAATAGAACCTCCCTCTCTAGAATGTTTCAGATTCCAGAATTGCTGCAAGCCTAAAGGAGAAGAGTTGAGAACTTACACCTGAGCGAGTTTTATTTTCCAAGCAATGCTCCTGGTAGGGCTGTGGTGAGACGAGAGCAGAGGAAAACGCCAAGGTTGACTTGTGAGGAGAAGCAGGATGTGTGGTGGAGATGGTGGCACAGTCAGTACAAAGTCGCCGCGCGTACTTATGGACACAATAGTTTTTCCCTACATTTGTTTGCGGTTAAGCTTAAAAGAAAGGTCAGTGTTGCTTTGTCGAGAATTTCCTCTTCCTTTCTAATTCTTTTCTTTAATTTTTTTTCGGAAATAAACCATTTGTCCGCAAACATTGTAGGATTAAACTCTTTTGATAGAGCGATGATGGCAGCTCTAACATTTAACCAAAGAAAAGAAATATTTTTGGAAATAAACGCCTTCTTATCATTCCTGAAGGATTATGCTGCTCTGTTTTTTTTGAAGCGTCCGAACTATAGTGGACTTTTTCGAAATCGAATTTTCAAATTGCGAAAAAATCGATAGGTATCTAGTGCATTATTCCGTCCTTAGTATGTGCCACACCAAAGTAGAGTTCTGTGCCCAGAGATCCGCCCTATTGTCCTGAACCTGATTTGTCATCCTCACTAAATCCATTCCTTCTCCCGCATGAAATTTCAACCCCAACGCATCACACCCAGAGTTCCTGTGAAGTTTCCTGGGACAGTCCCGAAAGTTGACAAATAACGGCGAATTCCGCTAAGTGACACGATTGTCCCACGTTTTCACATCACATTCAATTGGATTCCGGCTGAGTCATGTCAGGAAAACTCGTTTGTTTCACGCTATTTGAATATTAATAACAACATTAGAAGCCATTCTCGATTTATCGGGACCTTTGTGTGGCTACAGCAGCTCTTTGCATAGCTTTTTATAGTTTTTCTTTGCTCTCGAAAATCCTTTTTCTCTGAGTTCTTGGGAATTGTTCCGCTAGTTTTTGTGTACATTGATGTATCTGTTTCATTTCACGACTTGCCGCAGTTCTGTCGGGCCACCAAAGGTTCATTTCTTACATTTTCAATTTATCGGAAAAAACTGGGAATTTGATGGGTTTTTTTTTGTCCTCAAGTTCCATTGAAAGAGTGCGGATATCCAGTATCTCAGGTTTTCTTTCGGGTAATTTTGAAATTTCTGGATTGTGTCTCTAATATGTTAACAGAGTGTAGTTATGTTAGTGTCCTCTTTAACATTGAATATAATTGAAAAAAATATATATAATAAATATGATATAGGATATAACTGGATATTCTTCAAAATTCCGGATTTTAACGGATTGAAGAGCTATGCCTTGAGATGCTGTATGCAGTTGGTCAGGTCACCTCTTTCTACCAAAGGCGTAAATCCACACAAACTTTATGAAATCGATATCGGTGACGTCAACAATGACGAGAAATCTGATTAATCAGAGATCGACACTGCATGTTGGTGTGTATATGTCCTATGACTGCTATCTTAGCGCGACATCACATAAACAGAAGCATTATCGATCGATCGCTAGCTGTAGTAGCCACCATACTATTGCTTACATTTCTTTCTATTGTTAAATCATATTCTCATAATTACCATCTGCGCATCCCATGTATGGTCTCTTCGTGATTCTCTCATATTTTCAAGAAAATTTACATCTTCAATTATTTCTCCTTGGTAGAGAATTTTTGTCTTTCTTTGTTTTTCTGAATCCATGAATTCAGCAACGTGATGTTGGTGTAGTCAACGTGGCGTTGATTTCCGAACTCATCGTTCCCCCTTCTCTTTCTTCCCTTTTTTTTAAAAAAAACCTCACACCGGCTCATTGTTATTTGCTCCAAGTCTGTCTTGCTTTCTTCTGATTTAGCTGCGGTTCCCTTTTACTCCTTATGCAAAAGTCCATAACTGCTTTCTACATCCTTTCTATGTAAATAGATCACTCGGCAGTGAGCATAGTTAGCACTGAGGAAATCTGCAAATATTTATTGTCATATGATAGCAAAGGAAGGTTACAGAATGAGCAAGAGGATACGTATTGAACCAGAACTGCAAAACGTTCTCCACTGAACGGCGTTGAATCACCATTCAATGAATATGCTTACAATATGCTTTTCTTTGGGCGAGGTCACCAAGCGATCGCACTATATGCCGGTTCACCCAGGTCCACTTTTCCTCTACATAGTTTTCAATATAGTTAAGAAAAATTAACGTAGTAGATGTACTCAAACCCAAACGTTCTAGCTCGAATAAATTGAGCATTCGAATTTTTGAAGAAGAGAGAGCCATACAGCCGTGGACGGGGAATAGAAAGAACTGTAGGATTTTTTTTAGATTTTTAGATTTTTGATTTTTAGATTTTTTCTCAACCCAGTCCATAAATTACTGAGTATGTAGTTGAATTATTTGTTTCTCGCTAGATTCCAATCATACTGTTTGTTGATAATTCGGATCTCAATGGTATTCGATTATATACATTTATTCATTTATTTGATTGCATTTCAAAAGATGCGCTGAAGATGTGCTAAAAACAATGCGGTGGAAACCCAAACTCGGATAAACGCGAAATACTAGAACAGCAAGACTGAACCGTTAAGTGCATAGGCTAAAAATAGGCTTAGAGAAAAACTTAGGCAATAAACCTGTTGGAAAAAAGGATAGCTTAGGACAAACAGACTCGGGTATATAACTAACCTAATCTCTAAATTTCTTAGGATGATTCGGAAAGCAATTTCCATGCATTTGAAGCGACCCTTGCATTCAGTAAAAACCCGAAGGCAACGAGAGAAAACACGATTCTTTAAATAAGATGAAATGGGAGGAGAGTGAATGATCTGAATAGGAGAGGGCATTAAACCTAACTGCGGAAGAAAAGAGGAAATATAGTTATAGAGGGAAACTCGGGAATTTATTCCTATGTTTTTTTAAAACTCTTTTCTGGAAACAGTCTATCAGAACATGCTCACCTTCTTCGTGTTATCATTTTCTTCTCGATTTATTTTTATTCATGATCGATTTTCATGTTTTTTATTTCTTGAAGTTACCACCCGTCCATGAAGAAGTCCTCACGTAAAAGAGTGTTGTTATGCTTGATTATGGCTACATACAGAAAAGACCCAATCATTTTTGTTTTTTTTAACCACGTTGCAAAAAAATTGTCCTAAATCGATTGCTACTTTGCTAGCCAGAGTCGAGTGACGCACTGCGGATGTTCTATGCAGTTAGCTTTTGATTGAACCGTTCATGCGGCAAGACGTTCGGGATGTTTACTAAAATCCGGTCCATTGACTGCGTTTGCCATACTTTGTTGCACACAGCTCAAGTTGAGCTTTCTTGTGTGATTCTTAAGGGTAGAATCCTGAAAAAGTATTCTTTTGTCGTCAAAGCCTCGTGGAAGATCGCAGCTTTTTTCCGTCTTTATACTTACGGAATCATTTAGTTCCTCTTTGTTTACTATCTTCACATTTTTTTCGGAATTTCCGTCTACTTCTTGTCATTTCTCTTCAGATTTTTCAAGAACTCTGGAGTTTCTATGGAAATCAGCGGAATATGGGACATTTATAGCCAAAGATTTTGATACCTGCGCTGGTGCTCCATTACTTGCCCTATCTGCCTAGCCAAATTTTTTGGCTGTACACAAATATACACATTATGCAAGCGTCAATCTATTCTTCCCTAGCCCACAGAAGTGTCGAGATCTTTTTGATTGTTTAAGCAGAACAAAGGCGTTACCTACATAGTTAATCTGTTTGGAGAGATTCTGCAACAATTAACCACCTCATGGCAGTGACAACAACCAGGATAGATCTTTTGCGTTAACATCAATTATTAATACGTAATCCAGCATTTTCCTACTCCTCAAACACTCTAGTAGAGATATAAGGATAGAAAATAGTAAGCATAAGCAAAGATTACCATCCACTTTAGAAAATATGGCAAAAGTTTTCAAGAAATAAACCGAAGAATAAATGAATAAATTGGTGAAATGCAGTCCATTTACTTGAATCTTGTAATAATTACATCTGGGCTGGGATTCATGAAACGATAACCAAGCAAACCAACGACGGCTAGAGTTATTGGTTATCGTATTGACTACATAGTGCTAAGAGACGCAGACAACAAAAGTTGGTTTGCTAGCCTGGGTTATCGTTCCATGAATCCCAGCCCTGGTGAGATCTTGTGCTCTGTGCTGATATTCTGAGTAGGGATTGAAATACAATATTTAGTAGATTCCCCGACCATCCTTTTATTATTGTATTCGGTAGTCAAGTTCTCTGATGTTAATCGGCAAATCTCTCATTCCCAGATCATAGCTTCGTTTGATGTATTGGGTTGGGGTATAAGTTCGTGCGGTTTTATTCAACTTGTTTTTTTTTTCACGGTGATCTGAACTTTGCTAGACTTGCCTCCACCACCATTTTCAGCCCTTGATTTGTTCTTTCCAATCATTACAGCATCATTCCTCAATTTTCGCTCTACCTTGTTTTCTGCCGCATGGAGTGTGACCCTCCAAGTCCATAAAATTGGACTCCACAACCGACTACTGTTCGACTTCAATCGTGGAACAAATGTGGCTCAATAGGCTAGCTGTATCAATGACGTCTATAGAGACACCTTTACTACTGGAAGGACAGCGCAGAAGAGGCATGACCGCTTTAGATAGGGCAATTTTGGCCTCGGAGTTGCTGCTCGTTCTGGTCGCCCAATTTGTGGGACATATAGGAGATTATTCTTTAACGTTGCTTTAGATGAAAGGAATAATCACTGCTGATGCTAATGCTCAACAGTTTGTATGTTTAGCTAAAGCATTCCGTGCAAAACCCCAAAATGCTAGATATGAGGTGATTGTCCTCATTGGGTATGCTCGATTTGTCCTTGCATATTTCACCAAAATGATTAGCAAAAGACTCGAATAAAGGGCTTCTCACTAGCACAGATTCTACAGGTCTAGTGCAGTCATACACAGTTTATTTTGTTCAGTTCTCCATTCAGTTCATAAACTTTATCCAGGAGTTGCGTTGCGGGCTACAAATTGAGTCTCCTCAAACAAAGGAATTTTTCGTAGACCTGGAGCTGACAAGCTGCCCAGTCTTTGGCACCATTATAGGAAGAGGGAAGGGGCTTTTCAACCCATCTAGTATGGTTGACAATGTTCGTGGAAAGTAGTTTAGTAGTACTCCCCAATCCAATAGTACCAGAATCAAATTGTTTTTTAACTAGTTGCTTTGTCAGTATTGTCATCGTTCTAGTTTCTAACTTGTATGATAATGCCCTGCGATTCTTCTCGATGATTGTGCCAAGTGTTGCTTGTCTACATATACTTCTGTTTTCCTCCACCTTTGCACGACTCACGAGCTGGTTTTTCCTTCATTTGTTTGTTGTCTAGGAAAAAACACGAAAACAACGTTGGAACGGTTGCTGCTGGCATATCATCTCAGTCACACTGCTGTCCTTCAGTCGAACGTGGGCGGAATTGACCGCCAACCCTGGCTAATATTTGTCAACACTGTTGTCCTGGCAAATACAGCGCCGAGTTTTCTTCCGTAATGCTCGCTGGGTCTTCCGCTTACTTTCTCGGGTTTTTCCACACAGACTTAGCCACGATGGCCTGTGAGAGAATGGAGCAATTCCTATTTTACGTGTTACTGCAATTCTTGTAGAAGGGTCCAAAATCGTGTCTACACTTTATATTATAGAATATACATTGTTGGTTGTTTTACGTTATAGAATTTATATTATATGTGATATATTTTTTATTGTATATATATATCTGTGATAAAACTTTGTAATCCATTTAGCTTCTATTTGTTTCAACATTTTTATTATTAGTTTCATTTCGCTTCAAAAGAGCAAGTCTACCTCCCTGTTTATACTCCGATACGCACGTCTGGAGATGTGCAAATCGCTTTGCTGAGGTAGAAATGAAGATACCCACAGTTGAAACGTTGCTTCGGTGTTGTCCTCAAGGTCCTATTGAAAGTGTCATATCCACAACATTCATCAAAACCTCCATTATTTGTACGTCCTTTTAAATATGGGTTTTTGTGATATTACGATGCACTCGCGCGACAACTATAAAAGAAAAAAATGGAAAATAAGCATAAACTGAATTACCTCTTACATTTTATACCGCTGGTCTAGTGCTGCACAGTGCTATACCTTTAATCTGGACAACGAGTTTAAATTTACGTAAAATTTCTCGCCTACAGTGTGGTTTTTCCATTTGAAACCAGAAAGAAAGAATTCATGTGGTCATGGAGGCTCCTCGATCACATTTTAAACTCTCTATATGTTTTGTGCTTTTCGACACTTTGCAACCCGTCATACTCGTTGTATTGCTGTGAATCCATGCATCTCTCCCAGTTTTTGTCGCTGCACCTACCTTTTTTTTGCAGTAGAGGCTCATGTTATTTGTCAAATTCTGGATTAGTTTTGGTTTCTGTCTCACTAATGCGTACTCTTTCCGCATTTTTTCGTTCCCTGCAAATGTATGAGACTATCAACTGCAGTCTAAAGTCCTGTAACTTACCAGTTAGCTGAACGTCAAATGGTTTATTTTTTGTTTATCTCCGTTGATCACATGCAACTGCCGCAATAAACTGCTTTTGTGTGCAATTTGGCTTTGTTTATTAGATTTCTGCAGTTATTGAAGATTCTGTATAAACGATGTGGTCTCCATGAACTCAAAATATTATTGTGGTTCTCAGTTGTCGTTGTCATCTCGTTGACGATCCAGTTAGTGACGTATTCACCTCGTCTTTTCGGTTCACTGAACAATATGAATGAGAGGTGGAAACTCATCTCAGTCAGTCCACAGCTGAGCTCAGGTCATCGTGTTTGGCAAATATACACATGTGGTCGAAATATTTTTGGTGCAAAAATCAGATCTGTAGATGTATGATTCATCTGCCATTTGGCGGTTCGACATTTGTTTCCGCTTCGACGCCCACTAGCAGCTCCGTAGTACATGTTTTCTCCTTTTTCGTTCAAGCTAAGAAACGCTCCTCTGAACGATTCAGAAGCTTTTCTGGTTTTCAAGATTCCCGATGAGACCAGACTTCTCACTAACCTGATGGATTTTTGGGCTCTTTGGGCTCCCTTACCGCTCTTTCTATGATGATGAACATCCATATCATATGAAGTCTGATTCTGAAGGCCAGTTTGAATGTTCATGGAGGTCGAAAAATTTTCAAGAAAGTTTAGTAATGGAGTTATTGCAGTAATTGTTATTTGCATCCGCTTTTTCCTTTCTGAAATTATTAGGCTAAGTAGTGATGGAAGACGATTTCTTGTGATAATCTTCACGCCTCTCATCTGATTTAGATACTCTTTCAAGTGTTCTCGCGTTTTTCCTTTCGTTCTGTTGTTGGTGCTCAACTTTCTTTGCCAATTTTTGCCCATAAAATCTGCGTTCGTGGCGATTTTCTTAAGCTTTTTTGTGGAATTAATCGCAACTTACTCGCTGCAATGCCACTCAATCCATCTTAATACTCACGATTCTGGGCGCACTCAAGCTGAGGACATTCTTTATTCTTTGTTCATAATATCGGTTCACATCTTGAAAGCCAAGTATGAGAGTTGACATAGACCGAGAATTCAACAAAAGGACCGATCTAACTCCATTCTATTATATGTTGTGGTCTTGTATTGCATATCATTTAGTTTTGCTCTCATCGTTTCCTTCATGTATTTTCTTGTTTTGCTCTGTTTTCTGTGATAACTCTGTTGCATGGAGGCTTTCCCTTCCATTATTGGTGTGGGGCATTCGCGGCTAGGTTGGTTTTCAGATCGTCTTTATGGCAATTTATACTAGCTGCGTGCGTCAGTCGCGCATCAGACGCACTCATCTATTTGCGAAGGATTTCCCATGAAGACCGGTCAACGCGGCATACAAATCTTAAATGAAGAAAACGCGCGGTCCCCACGACGCCGTAGACGCGTGCGTCTGGGCTGCGACTGCTATGCGACTGGGCTCTATTCTTCATCATAAAGACGCACGCGCGTCAGTCGCATGCATCCAGTATGAATTGCCCTTTTCCTCTCACCGTCTTCAACACATGATTGTTTTCCACTTGATTTGTATTGAATATATTCTCTCAACGCTTTTCCAGCGAAATTTCTTTTTGAAATCTTTTCCCTTTCAATTTTCTTGTTCAAATTTGGCTCGCAGACTCTCATCACTTCCTTCCTTATAGATACATCTGAATCTCCAACTGAATAGTATTGTACTTGTATCTTTATAATTCTCATGTAGGGCAGTTGGCGAAAAGGGAGTTGGGGGGGGGGCACCCTCTAAAAGGTCATAGGCTTCACCTTATAAGGCTAAGTAAAAGCACTAGCCTAAGCCTAAGCCTAATCCTATGTTTAAGCATGCGTTTAAGCCTAGGCCTAAGGCTTGGGCTTAGGCTTCAGAGGAGTGCCCCCCCCCCAACTCCCTTTTCACCGGGCAGTTTATACTAGATGCGTGCGCGTGTGTCCATATGATGAGGATAGGGCGAGTCGCATCACTGACGCATCTCAGACGCACGCGCTTCCGGCCTAGCGGTGGTCGCAGTTTCTTTTCATTGAGGATGTGCATGTCGCGTTGACCGGTCTTCATGGAAAACCCTTCTCGAACGAATTCGTGCGTCTGACCCACTCATCTTGTTGTATAAATTGCTCTTATCGCACAAAGACGTACGCAAGCAAGCGAGGCGTCCACAGTCACTTTAATGTACTTTTGTGGTCTCATGAAAATCTTATTAGTACAAACATATACTGCAGCCACTTCCTGAATAGATCCTCAATTTTATGTTTTTGCCACAGAACGGTGCCACTCATTAGGTTCAGCCAGTTCCAGCAAGCTGCTCGAGCACTTTCATCACTTTCATCCCTGGCGAGCGACCCGCTTCCTTCACTTGTGGCTGTTCGTGGCATTCCCAAGTGCGACATGCCACATAATATGGCGGATGGCGCTCGTCTCGAGTCCGTTTGTCGTTTCTGCAGGAATCCATTGCGAAAAGAAATTATGAATGTTCTTCTAAGCAGTATATACAGAGAAGTGCAACCGTTTAGGGCCCCACGGACCAGGCTACTTTGCAGCTGTGCGACGCTTTGGATGTCATAGAATGTGCAGATCCTCTCGTTCCCTGTCACACTGCCACGAATTTTACTGGCCTGTGAGGGCCTCAACGTTTTCCCTTTACGTACAGTATCTCATCCATCTACAGCAACCTTACAAAAATGGCGTTGCCGTACAAAACAGAGAATTCGTGATTAGCGTCGCAAATAAACCTCGTATACAGAGCTGAGATAGCTTGACAGCAGTACAAATGTAACCCACAAATTCCAATTTTTTAAAAGGCATAAACCCATGTGCTGAAAAGGATTTTATTTTCGTAGAACTCCTTTTATACAAGTCACCACATCAGCAAATTCTGTCAATTACAAAATTTTGATTTCTTATGGTAAAAGGTGTTTCTTTCGAAGAAAAAAGAAGTATTACTATCTATCTCTGTATTCTCAGTAGTTAGTTACATTAGTTGAACAAAAAAAAAATGGGAGTCCCATCCAGAATGGAACCACGAACGAATGCTGGGAAGCTGGCGCACTTTTGCCATTAACTGATCCGGAAAACGGCACAATTTGTGAAAATGGTGCTGCTCATGACCACTATGTAACTTCACCTAGGTTGATGAATTTTCTCTTTTACGGAATTCCTTCAAGGATGGAACCGGCTTCCGCTGGAGTCCAGCAGGAGTCCTGCTGATCGTGGCCATTGCTCTTTAGTATTTCCGTTAATTTTTCAATACATCAACAGACATTTTGTTTCAGGGACTAAGTGGAATTTGGTGGATTCAATATGTGGCAACTGCTGCTCCTAGTAGCTGTTCCACTGCAAACTCAAGGTGATGCTTCTTACTGTATTAGTACGAAACTTTTCAAAAATTTCAGCATTGACACTTATATTCAGCTTCGTAATTATTGAAAAAAGCGAAAAATAAACAATATTTATGCACATAGTCTATTTATTTCAGCTTACTTACATATATTTATTTGATTGTACATTAGTGTCAAAAGGTTTCCGGCCTAGAGCACTTAAGGAACAGCTAAGGCAGTGAAATTTCAAAGCAAATAAACATAGCTCTCTCAAGTTTAAGGCACCTTTCATCTCGCCATAGTATTTAATCTAAACAATTCCATAAGGATTTTTACTACATCAATAGGCTAGGCGAAGGTTCTTTTCCCCGTTTTTTTATCACAGGCTTCGCTGAAGAGCCATTTTAAATTTCATAATGGATTCTAGTAAGTGGGCCCTAGACCCTGCCTATGAGTTGGTGGGTTTGACGAAGTGCATTCTGTTTTCCATGAGCCAACACTTTTGTAAAAAAAATGTCTCTTTGAAGATCCTAAAATCCATGGTTGAGTTTCAGCAATCGTTTCACTTGGACGGTTTCTGAACGCGATGAGACAAAAACAAATTGTTCAACAATAAAATTTATATTCCTAGTAATTTTATGATTTCATCTGGAACCACGGAGTGGCGGAATTACCACTTTTTCAACGCCCTTCCCCTCGCCCTGGACTAGCAACTCCAGCCTATAGCACTGCCATGTATGTAGTTGTTTTTGTACGTTGACTACACGTTCTCACTAGCGAAAAAGAAAGAAATGAACCCGGAAAGGAACAATGAAACCATGGGAGATCAGTGTGACTGTTATGATTTGTTTTGTTAGTTTAGTCAAAAAATAGAGTTACAGAAGTTCAATTTGTCCATACTCACGTCTCTTTAACCCGGAAACGAATAATGAAACCATGGGAGATCAGTGCAACTGTTATAATTTGTTTTATTAGTTTAGACAAAAAATAGAGCTGTAGAAGTTCAATTTGTCCATATTCACGTCTCTTTAACTTCGATTCATGACTTGTTCTATTCATTTCTGGAAGATAGTTTGTCTCCCCCCATGACCACATTTTTTGCATATTTTGGTGCACTTAATGTTCTTTTTTTCTTGTTGGTGCGCTACGAGGGGATGAGCAAAGAGGAAAATAAATGAGAAAAGAAATCCATCCCACGGTTCGGATGTATGCGACAAATTTCAGGGATTGAGCTGCGCTCACCATGCAACGAGTCAGTTCATCTCGGAGATTCTAACTGTGAAAAAGCTCCATCTATCAGAGTTAGTGTTGTCCTTATTTCCTTCTACCTTTTTCGCTTTAGAAAAAGATTATTCTGTTTTCAGTACCATCTGGACGCTAAAACTCTTACGTGTCTTCCATTTAAATACAGTGGCTGCGGTGGGAATGGTAACAATTTTGAGTCGAGCGCTCGCTGTCAGATAAAATGCCTACCCAGTTGGTTTACAATTTTTTTTGATCTTCTTATTTTAGAAGTTTTATTTAAAATAGTGCTTAGTGGATTACCTGATGTGTCCTGCTAACACGCCACCCGTCAAGAGGAACGATGGGACTTCACACTGTGATGAAGAAATAAAATGCCCGAAAGGATCGACTTGCAGGAGAGGATTTGTTGTAGGATTGTGCTGTGACGATAAAGTTATCGGTAAGGAACTTATATTCTCGTCTCATCATTCATTGTTTCGCTCTCTCATTCTTTATTTCAGAAAGATACAACGCTAACCAGAAGCCGGACTGTGGTAACAAGAAACTTGTTACGGATAAAACCCTCGGATATCCAGTATGTTATATCAACTATGAAGAAATAAATAGCAATGCCACGTTCTATATTATTTTTCTGGAAGTCAATTTGGCGCAATTTTCGAGGAAAGAAACGCCAATCCCTCACAGTTGCATAGATGAACGTGCTCATTGTTACATACCTGCCTTCCCAGTTTGTCCGATCTCATTATTTTATCGTAGTGAATTTTACATTTCAGGCAGTATTGTTCGGAAAGTCGTGCGATCACAACTTTTGCCCCGAGGGATCCGATTGCCGTCATGGACATTTCTTTGCGTATTGTTGTAAATCGTAATCATGCAAACAAGCTGATAAGCCCTTGAATTGCCATGCTTTACTGTGACGAGTACGAAAGGAATAAATGTTTTTGTGTAGGCGTTGTCTTTGCAGCACGAATGGGTCCGAAATCGGCCCATCCAAGATCGTCAGAGATCCGTAGAAATATCTGTAGGAGTGTACCAGTTAAATGTGGCTGATGTATGACATTGGCTGGATTCTTCACTGACATCGGCAGCTTTCGTTCATTCTTGTCTGAAGAGAGTAACAACAAAAGGAGGGTGTGAAAACTTATATGAGGTCAGTGGAACTCACTGGATTAGTGGTACTTCAGGATGAGCAGCACATGGACCTAAGAATTACCGGAGTTGTTTTCTAGTGGACATGTAAAGGGGAATTTATATCAGGTGCGTGCGTCAGTCACGCATCAGACACGCGTATTCACTTGCGAAGAATATTCCATGAAGATTGGTCTGCACCTGCATCCGTCATAAATTTCCAAAAAAAAAAACGTTCAAAAAAATCAAAGAATTCTGTCACAAAGCGACAAAATTGATTAATTAAAAGCCGTTTCGAAACATTTCATGTACATCACTGTATTCAGCATGTCAAGAAATCCACAAACTGCTAGTAGCTCAACCACGAAAGCGAGGTAGGACACTGTCTTTAAGGGTAATTTATACTGGATGGGTGCGTTAGACCCAAACGACACAACTTCAACGAAGTGAGACGCACCCGTTTGCGGCCTTGCAGGGCCGCACTGTAATTTCATTCGTGATGTACTCTGATAAATGTGTGTTAAGTACGCAGCCCAGCCCAACAACCGTAATACGTCGAGTAGAACCCCTAGCATCCTAGCAGCATCTCCTCCAAGTTGCTGCCATCCTCCCCTCAATTGATGTTCAAGCTTTCGCCCCTTTTAGCAGCATTTGCTGAAGGATGGCAGCAAACGAGAGGAGGATGGCAGCAACTGGGAGGAGATGCTGCTAAGATTTCTATTCGATCTATTACGCTGTTCGTGCTTCTTTCGTTGTGCACATTTATCAGAATAAATGCATTCTTGAGCGGTCCTCATGGAGAATCTCCAACAATGGATGCGTGCATCTCACGCTTGACAGAAGCACGCATTTATTCAGCACAAACTTCTCTTAACAATTACTCTACAGAAAAATGAGCATAAACAAAAACTTTCGGCTAACTGAGAGGCTCCTTAACTTTTCCCCTTCGAGAAGCGTCTCGAAGAGTCGTGCGCATCCCATAGTGCTCGTCTAGAGGGAAATCACGAGAGATGTTTAGTGAGTTCCTAACACTACAAGGCCAGTTCATGAATTCTTGAGGCTAATGTGCGGCAACCAGATGGCAACCTGACGCTCAAACCAAGTATATGTTTTCTTATTGTGGATAGTTACAGCTGGATGGAGTGCAGCAATGATATACTTGTTCGCTTAGTCGTTCGAGCCAGCTATTATCACCAGCTGCTCATTTGACGCAGAAACCATCCGCTGTTTTCTAATGGACATCAGTTCACTCTCGCGAACCCCGTGTTCTGAGTTACTTTTCTGTCAAGAGTTTCGAAAATCTCAACGTCTATGAGGTATGACCGATCCCTTACCACAAATGAGGGCACTATTCTACTTGTTCTGCCCCAAAATCTGAAAATCAAAAATTTCTCTGAAGCTTCGTTCAGTAGGGTTATTTGACATGCTGATTACGAATATCACATTGATTTTGCAAGTTGAAAACAACTTGAGGTCTTCCTATGGATTGAACTTTCCCTAACCCTATCGTAACGCTACCCAAATAGGGTTGCGGCACCAAACGAGTATGATATTCGTGATCAGCATACCATTAATCCCTTACACAGAAATTCAGATTTTGCATCAGTCAGATGATTCTGTGTGATATCGTACTTGCCCTAATCCTACCATAACCCCGCCCAAATGCGGCTACGACGCAAAATGAGTATGATATTCGTGATCAGAATGTCAAATAACGCCCCTGGACGAAATTTCAGAGGATTTTTTGATTTTGAGGTTTTGAGGCAGAACAGGTGGAGTAGTGCCCAAATGAGCTATAATTAACGTACAGGAAGCTCCAAATGTCCGCAGTCAAGAGGGCGTGGCCACGGCGCGGCTCCTTGATCAGACACACGCGCTCTCTATGCTGCCTCTGACTTCTCTGACTCTGCAGCCAACCAGTGGCAGCATGCCGAGCGCCTGTGTCTCTGTCTAAAGCCGCGTCGTGGCCACGTCCCTCTTGACTGCGGACATTTGGAGCTTCCTGTATGTTCTTCGACAAGGTAAGGCATGTTATGTGGCTACAAATTTCAAGCACAGTATCTTGGTACAGGCCGCAATCCCTTAGGTCCTGCATAGAACAGCCTATTGACCATATTGGAGTATTTCACTTACACCATTGGAATCAGCGCATCAATAAGGTCCAGAATCTGTGCGTTGATAAACATCGAAAATGAGGGTGAAGCCCTCTACCTTTGACGGCCCATGAATCACTGATAGTGGACGTCGGCGAAGCGTCTGGTCCGTAGACGTTTACAGCTGTCCGCAATATTGCGGCTGTCACAGTGTTGCGCGAATGTTCAAACGATCTAAGTTCAGCTGTTTCTCCCCCACCCCCCCCCCCCACATCAGAAGAAGTCAGTCAAGTGATTCTTTCTTTTGCAGAAGTCACTTGTAAATCATTGTTACGATCTCTTCCTCTTCTACTTAGTTTCCTCTTTTAGATCGTCTTTCCAGAGGATGAGTTGTCGCAATGAATGGATCAATTGGTATGAATCGTTTATATACTTTCGTTGCGGGAGGATGTCGCACTCATGTAACAATATTCTTTCCAGTCTAGAACGTCATAAGATCCATTTTTCCGTGTGTTTTCGTTATCACTATTCATATGTAGGTATTACCTGTCATTGCTGAGCCCTTGTTTATCGGTGAATTTCCTAGGCAACCGTGGCAACCGTCGTTATGGCGAACATAAGAAGAGAAAGTGAAAAAAAACCCTGGTAAGAATTCAGTATTTTCTTACAGCTGCTACTTTTTCATTCATATGCTCTCATGATGGCTTGATTTCCGAGTAGACGCTTGCAATGAACGGCGTGGAAGCGATGGATTCATGACATGAAAACTGGCATGGGGAGTGAATGGCGACGAAATGGGATGAGGAAAACAGGTGGGCTTCGGCTTCTGAGAAAGTAAAACTTGTTAGTCATAACGTACACGATTGCCATGTACACTATTAGCTTTTTTTTTGTACTCCGCCCAGCCGCCAATAGTGGCGCACAGTGTCAGCACATCATAGATGTTGAGCGAAAACATAGAATCATGACTTTCCTGCGCGAAACTAAAATCGCAGTAACCAGTGCAGCTCCCTTGCACATTTTTCTGCAGCGACGACGCGTCAGTTTACGGAGACCCGTCACATTCACAAGCGCGTGTAACCGTGCCTATGTAGCGGGACTCACGAGTATCACTGGAACGCCATAAGATGCATGGAAGACGGCAAGCTGATTTCGCTGATTTCTCATATATGTTGCTCTATTCATCGCTGGATTCGTTCTAGGTCTCTCATATCCTCGAAATCAAGCTAAATCACAAACACGAAGATTCGAACGGGTCCTGCCTTTGAGAGATTGTTCACGCTTTGGTGAGACATACAAGGAGTTACTACTCCAGAGCTCGTGAGGTGGGTTCCGCTATCCTATGAACTGTTCTGAAAACAATACTTCTGTCACACTCTGCCTAAACTCATTGTCAGTCTTGTAATGTGTATTACGAAAACAGCATTGGAATAAAGGACAGCTGATCAGTCCTACTGAACTTCTCTGTCTCTACACTCTGCTTGGAACCATTCCTTTCTTTTGTAAAATTCAGTAGCTGAGAAATTGTGCGTATGTAGGGAATTACATCTTGTAGCGCTGCCTTTTATCTACCACTATAAAAGGTGCACTCTTAATGCCGTAGTCGTGGTAGAGAATGGCGTTCAAAACTACGTATTTCTAAAATCCATGTTCAGAAACTACGTTAAAGGATAACTACTGAAACCCTCAAAACTTATATGACCTTGTGAATGGGAAATTCATTTTTGATAGGAAAATGAGTTAAGTATGAAGTACGATTTTTAATGATCTATCTATTGTTGTAGTTATTTTTGAACATTTGCTTTACATTTGTCTAGAGCTAAGACGTTTTTAGAAGCATTGTCTCAGAAATTCCTGCTGTAAGGGTCCTTGTTTGACTGGGACCCCACTTTTTCTCTCCATCTTATTCACCGTATGCGATGAGCACCACTGGGTACGCACAGAGAAGGGCTTCTCTTTGTCATTATTTTCACTTGAGTGTAGGTTACTGGTTACTAGCCTCACCTACTCTAATAGCCTGTCGCTAACGCAAGCTGAAATAGTCTACACTCTAGCCTAGCATAAAATATCTATTTGAGCGCATGCATTTCTGCTCTTGTTTCTCATGAGTACCTCGAAAGCTGGGGCAGGAACGCAATCAAAAGTGAAGCCAGCGTGGACGAAAAAAGTTCAATAGAAAGTTATTGTCATGTTTGCAGAGGATCCGACAGCTCTGTCGGATGCCGTGTTTGCACTCTCTCAAGCCGGATAGAAGCTGACGGCCAGCCGTCACAGTATCGTTCACACCTATGAGCTCGTCTAGCCGCACTTCGTCTTTGTCTTACCTATTAGCACGCCATAATGACTTTGCTTACGCATCAAAAGCGTCATAATCCGCCAATTACTTGCTGTGCTGTACTTCGTTGCCTTGACACGTAGACGTAGGCGTCTGGCATCACTTTGCTTTGAATGTTTTCATTGATGTACTTAGACTTTGTTGTTGCTTCGAGATCTGTTATGACGAACAAATGCCTAGTCAGTGAAGTGGTAGCCGTGTAGAGCGCAACTATGCATTTTACTACGGACTAAGCGCATTAATAGTGGAAGTTTCTCTTTGTAGGCACTTGATGATGAATTGTACATCTCGACAAAAAACCCAAGATTATTGATGAAATTTATTACCGAGGCGTTTCATGGGAAATTGCCATCATGCTTGATCTACGTGTCTTTTTTTAGATTGTTACACAAGTGCCCACTGTTTAGAAACTTTCACTAAACTTTTTGAATTAAATGTCAGGGTCTGCTGCCAGCCGAACTATGTACCACAGCTGTAGGTAATCTACTGCCATTTCTATGGCAGTGGATTATTTTCGCTGTTTCAGAATTCCGTGATGAGGCAAAGAACGGTGTGAGGCAGTAGCAGAAGTCGCTCACTTTTGATAATCTGTTTTCGAGTACTTAACGTTCCTGTGTTCAGAATAAGTGGCACTTTTCATCTACGTGTAAGAAAAATAGCTCTTAGAAAAAGTTAGCGTTATCGGCGTGCTTTGATTCTGTCCACATCCAGTGGTTAGGGCTGCTCTGTCCATGGTTCGACTATATTGTCCTGCTTAAAACTCGAATTTTCTCCAGTACTTTATGACAATAATGCACGGATTATGGAGAAGGTGGGTAAGCATATTGATGCGAATTCAGTAGTTTTTTTTTTACTACAAAATTATTCGCATGCACGAGTTATGCGACAGACTTGTTAATCCTGGGAAAATCTTGTTTCTGTGGATAAATAACTGTCGGTTCCGAAAAATAGCATCTGCTTTTATGCACTCACTCATTACTCATTGCTTGCCAGAGTAATGCTTGTTTCTGTGGATAAATAACTGTCGGTTCCGAAAAATAGCATCTGCTTTTATGCACTCACTCATTACTCATTGCTTGCCAGAGTAATGTTCAGTTCTTCTAATAGGAAATCGAGAGATTTCCGGAGAAGTTTGTGAGCTTATCAGTCTTCAGATTTGAAAGAAAGTTATCAGCCTGTGTGGTATTCCTTTCCTTATACTCTTCCAAGTTTTTTGACATTGGTATGCTCTCGAGCAGCATTGAAGCCACTGTACTTGTCACTGGAGTTGTCTATAGCAAACAGCTTCCTGAAATGCACTTTCGAATGACATTAGGAGCAGCTACCCAGATCTGGAGTCTATCAATCATACCGGGAACTACCCGCCGACTGCAAAATGGCTGTCGTTGGCGAATTTTCCCAGGACGTCAGCAATTTTCGGATATGGATGTGACTAGCGTCGCACATGTCAACCTGCTCATTCCTCTGGGGAGAAGTCTCTGGAATGCGTATATTTACGCATTTTCCTCGGTTTTACTCATTTCCGCACACCGGCTGCGGCTGTGATTACTTCACATGTGTCGAATCTAATTGGGAACACTGCTGCTCGGAGGTGATTTGCTGTTTCTTGCTCGATTCCGTCTCGTTTCGTCATATGTAGGAGAAAAACGCGTCTCTCTCCATTAATGGAGGCGTTGCTATGCGGGCACATACGCACTCGGACGCGTTTTTTCTTCGCATCGTGGAAATGACGTTGCTTCTATTTTTTTTTCGAGATGAATTAATTGTGGAGGCGGACTCGCTAACTGTTCACGAGCTGCTTGCACTGCTTCTGAAATGCTTCTCTGCGTCACGTTTTCAGTGAGGCGCTTTTTTGTGGTGACAATGAGGCCTCTAGCCTGACTCGCCCATGTGGTTCTTTGGAAGGTAATTCGACAGGTGACTGGTCGAGATTGGTTTCCTACACTTTCTCTACTGCAGAGTTGGGAAAGTCGCGTCCTATCCTCGCCACAAATCACTGGGAAGTTCTTTAAATTTGTGTGCTCTATTCTGAGTTCGTGTTACGTAGGATCGTAGAAGGATAATTGAGGAGGGGATGGGGAGTGGGATGCGCTGGGTCCAGGTTCAAAAATTGCTACCTGTAATGCACAACATTTCCTCATGGCAGTGGATTTTTTTTCATTTTCACTGCAGCAACCCAGCGTTACAATTCGAGCCCTTTTTGTTGTATCATCGTAATTCGTTGTAAAGATGCTGTCGATTTCCTCTCATTGCTATCCGAATATTCGTCATTGCACCCACGAACTAGTTTACATTATTCGAGAAGTTTACGCTCTAGCAGCATCTTTAATCCTACTGATGTATTTTCTATTAAATATTGAAGGACTTTTTCAAGTGACATCATTTTTCGCCATGTGCGAGTGGCTTTACCAGTGAATTTTCAATTTTGAGCGAGACGAAATGAGCACATCATGTTTCTGTGACTGAGCCATTCAAGGGATGAGCCGATCATGAGCGTGATTTGCTTCATTTCGCCTCATAATGGCCCACGTCCGGTTTTGCGGGTAGGTAAGTGCTCACGAGCGGGTAAACCCATGGGAGATTTCAGCATATCCTACTTATTTGCAGCACAGTGTTTTCTTTTTCATTGAAATGGAGGAACACGTGTTTCTGGGCGAGTTATGGGGTGACTGGCATTGCTCCTCAGCTGTTTTTCGCCGTCAATCCACGCTGCTCTAGAGTTCCTTGAGTTGAACTCTTCCATGCATTACAGTTTCCGACGCGGCATCTGCAGGATTTACGTCATCACTGCTTGCCTTGTCAATAACAGGTGTTCAGTCAACCTCATCGGAGCTTTACTGTCGCTTTTTACCTTTATTCGCGTCAGTAAAACACCTTTCGCCGCCGTCTTGAACAGTTTTGTCGTTCTGGCGTGATGTGTCGTATGCTGTAGCATCATCATGGGGGTTTTTTTCGAGTTTAAGGAAGTATCGGGCAGCTATTCGAACATACAGCCGATTACTACAGGATTTCTGTGAACTGCTCAAAGGCTAGCTGCAGCAATGCACTTTTGAGTGGTACATACTCTGATGAAGAGAGTAAACCAACCTTTTTTTCATTGTATTGCGTGCGCAACGAGCATTGGAGCCCTATCAAACAGTGAATATTCGCAAGAAGCATTGAGCAATTTTTCATTGATAGTCCTTATTTGTGAGATGGTGACTTTCCTGCGGATGGCTCTTATTTTTATATTGTTGAACATTTTGTACATGTTCAACATGGGAGTGGTTCTCATCACGTTGGAAAATTGTAGAACCCCTACAATTGAAGGCTTACTAGTGCTGAGGTTCATTTTGAAGCGGATAAAGTAAGTTACAAAGTACTGGTGAATTGGCAAAGTATGTAGTTTCTACCATGATGCATGAGCACTTGAATTTTTTGATTTTAGCGAATTCAAATGTTGTGTAGTGCAAAATAAGACGTAGAAACTAATGGGAATTAGATTAGGTAAACGTTTTGCCCGAAGTCTAGGCATCTTTCTTATGAAATTGTATTCCTAGGCATCTTTCACGGAAAGGCTATTTACATTTTCCTTCGGAATTGCAGGAAATTGTGCGCAACAAGAATACGCAGTCGTTGTCCTCCAGTGGATCTCTAAATCTTGGGGCACCCCTATGGTAGCATTGAAAGCGAGAATATGTACTGAATATGGGCCCTTGATATATTTGCACTCTTTAACCAAAACTCCCGCTATGCCGCCCAATACATATTACGCATTCGAGATGTACTTACATAGGTGGGTGCGACACATTACATATGACCTATTACTTTTGGTAACGTTTTTGAGGTGATCTCCAATATGATCATAAGTGAATGCCGGGAAGTTGTGTGTTTTTCGCTCCCAGAACATCTACATACTTTTGGTCGTAAAGCTGACGGGACGAGAGCAATAAGGCGGGGGAGAGTGCTCAAGCGACTAGCAGCTGAAGCATCTTCTCCGACTTTTGTTTTTGTACAAGGGGGTTTCCTTTTGTTTTATATATGAACATGAAAGTGAGTTTTCTTCTCTTTATCTATTTAATGGGTTGTGCTATGTTTTTTAGTTTCATTCTTGCTTTTCTGGCGTTAAAAAGCCAACAAAGCTTATTCCTCCTTAGTTTAGCTTCCTTCCAAAAATAATGCATTTTTCCTTCTTATTGATTCCAGGTTCAGGAGAAGAATCAGAACCTTATTGGCACTTGTTTATTTTCGGACTGCTAGTACCGTCATACCATTAGTAAGTGGCGAAGTAAAAAATGAGATGAAGTGGTAAACTCTGTCTAATCTCTAGCAGTAAATAGGTAAATTAACAGATCTAGTCACTGTGTTTAAACCTGCTGCCCTTCTATTCTCATCAGAAGTCCGCGAAACTTGTTATTTATGTATGGAGTCTCGGAAGTACGCTGCACTTTCAATTAAGTGCTTCCCAATTCCTCAAAAACTCAACTACTCTGATGTGTTGCTCAGTCTACTCGTTCATGTTTATCCATATTTTAAATCTAATTCAAGCCTTCGACCAACGACTACCAGAAATTCGGCGACTTTTTTGTGAGAAGTCGCGGGTTCCCAGTGTCCGCATTATCAAAACGTTTTCCAGCTGTCCAAATCTCTTTCGGACACCTGCCAATTGCTGTCTTGTTTTACATGGCATAAAGGTGGACTAATAGTCTTATAGCGATCACTATCGAAAGAGAGGAGGTCAGAGACGGAGCGTGGATTGCTAAAGTAAGGCGAAAGTCAAGATAGTGTAAAAGTAATCGTATGACTACATCTTCGTCAGGGACGCGGCTGTGTTTCGGCTTTGTTGCCCTCTGGCGATGCGCATACTCTACGCAATTAATGTTGTCCGTAGGTAGCAGAGGCTTATTTATGGGCCCTTCCGCGGCTGCGTAGGTTTTGATGTTGGAATGATTTCAGATCGTCAGGTTGTGCTTGCCAATTTTGTGCTGGTTTAGGAGTTTGTTATGACGTCATTCTTGCGCTCATTTTTGAGTGGCCTCGTCACTGAAAACGAGCTGGGCTAACGTGTGTTCTTGCACTTCCTGACTACGTCATTGGTGTGGGCAAATTTTCCACCCGGTGCTTTGATATGCTAAGAGAGCTGTGCGGGGAGTTATATGTAGCATTTCCTAAACTCGTGTAGCAATCAATGATTAGGAAACAGCTGCTCGTTGCGGTCGACGGCTCCGAGTTGGTGTAATAAGTCGAAGGACTGAGGAGGCAGAACTGCCACGCCGAATGCCTAGATATTCGGCTGGCGCTGACCGTGCCACTGGCCTAGTTCTTCCTCTTCTTAGCTGTGTGCTTAAAAAATTTAATATCTGTGAAAGTTTAGTGGTCTCGTGAATCATTACAGAGCGACATACCCGCAGAACTGATTTTCAGTTGTTCTTTTAATTTTTTGATGATTTTGATCAATTCCCGCTTCTAAACAAAGGTTTTTCGTTTTGTTTCAATTTCATTTCCTCTTTCATGAATTATTTGATATCCCAAAGAGCTTAAATTATACTGCAAAGGTTTAGTGCAAGAAATGTTCTCTTTATGATCGGGACTACTCGTGGTAGTAATAGTAGTAGAATATTGGTAGTCCTTTCTCTCTTTTTTTTCTTGGATGAAAAAAAAAAACGGAATTCTGTTTTTTTTTTCATGGGGCTGAGATGGAATCTTCCCTGTCAAATTCGGTGGGAAGATGAATTGATCTATCTATTCGATGCGTCCTAGGATGTGCCAAAAAAAAGACGTAGGGCACAGTGGCGGACGCAGGGTGGGCCCCCCCCCCCCCGAGAATGGGTCGCGAAATTTTCGAAATTGCTTTACAATACAAATAAAAATCTTGTATTAGTTTATTTTTGTTTATTTTGTTATTAGTTTTAATATAATTTTTATCTATTATTTGTTATTATAATTAATGTTTTTATTAATTTTATTTTCCTCCCGGAAGCGGCTGAGACCCCACTTTTTTCCACCCCCCCCCCTCTCGCCCACTGTCTGCGTCCACCACTGGTAGGCCATAACTTTTTTTAGAAAAGAAGTAACACCGTACACTTCTATTGTATGTTATTTAAAATTTATACCAGTCATCAGATGGGAGCTGGACATTTTTCTAGTCCTTTTTGTCAGCAGCCAGCGCCGTTTAACACCTAGTTCGATTTTCAAAGTTTCCGCCTTACCCGCTTCTACATCCTGGAAAATGTTCTGACGCTCCAATATTCTCTTGGATTCTCTCTTATGTGTTGAATCGTCATAAGTAAAATGAACGAGAAACATGTTGTCTCACGGCTGAAGCACATTTATCCTTAGTTTACATTTGATTCGTTTATCCCCTCCTCCCCCCCCCCTCTCATACGTTCCCACCTGTCCTCCTCCTGTTTTTCCTTCTTTTCTGCAGAAACTGATATTGTTTAATTCATGACGATATACCTGTTCTATAATTAGAATAGCACTTATGTTTTCCATAAAATGCTTAGAAGGTCAAGGATGGTCCTCTAAAAATTCGCCGCAACAAAGAATATGCAAGGCTTCAGTGAAATGCAGCTTCCTTAAAAATATTTTGCATCGACGAGCCGGCGTCAATTCTTAAAAGGGCATAGAAGCAAGCACGAGCAAAAAATAGTGACTATGCTGACTAGGACATTGAGAAGACGCCTAGCCTCAATGCCATCAATACATCTTGCACAGGGTTTTTGTTTGTATAAATTTAGCAGTAGACGATTTAGGTGCGTAGGGGATCTAAGGATGCGCTCGCTCGATGAGCTGAGAGCATTAGTAAACTTACTGAACGATACTGCTATTCATATTTTTGTTGAAAACTTCTTGCATATTGAGGAAAATTTCTGCGACTTTTCGCCCCTTTTGGACATTTTTCATGTGTTGCGAGATGCTACGCAGTTGTCATAAAAGCCTATGCGAGAATCTCATTCTGTAAGTTGATAGTATTTCGAAGGGGATTTCAAGTAAAACCCAGGACGTTGGAAAATGGGACGATGATCCCCACCATTGTGTCCGAGAAGGTGGTGTTCGGTTAAGCGTGGGAGAGGAAAAGTAAATTTCGTTTTTTTTTAAAGAAAATATCGTAGTCATTTCACAGGCTGGTCATGAATAGCGATGCAGTGTTCTACATATTCATACGATTTAAGCTCTTCATTATATTGGGCCTGAGCTGATAGGGGAAATTTGCTTACTGCAACCTTTTGGCTTTATTTGAGTGTGAGTAATGTCAAATATGCATGCTCTTCCAAGTGAACATTGGTTGTGATATTCTGCTTTTTTTCAGATTATCCTGAAACTGATAGTTCTCTGAATTCTTTGCGAGGCCCGCTGAAGTTCATTTTGTGCGAGAAACCTTCTGAAATTCGATCTAAAATGATTAGTTCTACATGTACACAGTTTTTGCTTGTGTAAATTAAGCTGCCGTTGCGTGACCCTCTCGGGAAATCTGAGAATGAATGGTATCTTGTGGAACATGGGAACTCTTAGTTTTGCCAATGTTAGCTGCTATTGCTCGCGTTCATTTGAAATTACTCAGAGAATGAATGGAAAATATCGTGTCGCAGCAGAATTCGAAGTATTCCATGGTTTCTGTTGAGTATATGCCTCTGAAAGCACCAGGTAAAAATTATATGTAAGGTTTTCCATTCTCACTATCAGGGGAAGCATTTATCCAAGGAAAGTACTGTATTTACCTCTGGGAACTGCACAGCTGGAACACACCTCGATTACTGATACAAGGTCAATGTTTTTGTCGGGTTTGATCCTTTCTACGTCTTGCTGTCATCTTTCCCTGGATTGTTGCTAAATCATCCCTTCTTCTAATATACATCTGGGGAAGGATGGCGCCAAATTTGAGGGGAGGCGGGGTGGGGTTAGGGGGGGGGGGTTCCGATGGGTTGAAGGAGCCTGAGCTGCACAATTACCAGTGAAAAGCCAGACTGCACATATTGTCTTTGTCAGATTTGGACAGACAGACGTACCCAAGTCAAGCGTCGCCTTCTCCACGATTGTCGTTGCCTGATTGAATTTGGAAAGTGGTCACAATTGCTGAGAGCTTAAACAGTCATGTTAGAGATAGCTTGTCCAATTGTTTGTGCTGTTGTGCTTGCGATCCTACGAATGGAGTGAAGCCGTTCTCAATAAAAATGAGGCTTGAGATACAGAACGGAGAATTGTAGCCACAGCGCAATCATTTGTAGGCATGGGCTAGAAAAGTGTCAGCTTTTGCCGACAATTTTGCCAACACAACCTTCCTGTAAGTTGTTGGTGACTCATTTTTGATTTCCGCTGTAATGTTGGTCAAGAATGTTCTTTCGCAGAAAGAAAAAAAAAACCTCGAAGCAATAGAAAACTATGTCATAATGGAGAATAGACATGTGTGTGGAGGTATAGTCTGTTAGCTTAGGGAGTGCGTCCGTTACTCTGTCTGCAACTGGGGCCAGGTATGCTGTCGGCCGGCTAATCACTTGGTTCATCCTAATTTTTATGCTTTTTTCTGTAAGTTTTAATGTCTATATGTTGTGATTCCTGCCATTTTGAAGTTTTCTTACTGTCACATAGAAAAAATATCCTGCCAAACAAATCTTCCGCCGTCCTTCGCTCGGTCGATCCAGTGCCCAGAGAGCGAACAGCGTGCCGCAATTGCAGACAAAATTACAGACGCACTCTCTAAGCTAGCAGACTATACATATTGATGCACGTTTAACATAGTTAAGAGTACCAAGTGATACTTGAGAGTGATACTCAAGAAAGGGATGATTAACGTTTCATCTGCAAACGTTGTTGAAGAGTAATTTCAGAAGTGACATTGTGCAATGAAAATGAAAATGTTGAACTTCAAAATAGTTACGTTTTGAATTTTACCCTGAGTCTGAAATTGAAACGGTTTCCGCGAAGTAGGCCTCTGATTTGAACTGGGACCATCTACATACTCGGCGTGAGCGAGGCAACACCCGAAAGCACCCAGGCGCGACGCGTAGGTGGTGCGGCGCTACAGGTGGCGAATTGGTGCAAACGTGATTGACTTTCCCTGTATTTGCGCAAAACCTTTCTCTACATTTACATCAAATTTATAGAAAGTCTTGCTAATGCTTAACGGTGGCAAAACGTTAGGCTTAATAATGTTTGGCTTTTCCTCTCATTTTGCTACCATTTTGTTCATCAAATTTCAAAGCTAACTATCTGGAAATCTCTCTCCACCGGGAACATTTCCAATTTCAACAATTTCAACAATTTTTCAACAATTTCTTGCGAAAAAACACTACTGGTGCGACTACTGGATACAAATTGTTTTTAAGTGTGTGTCTTGGGTGTTGACACGTCTTTCATTTGTAGAAATCTCCTCCGATTCGCTCCCCCCACTCTCCATTAAGGTTTTTGTCCTGGCGAAACTGCAGTTTGCATGTCTGTACGTATGCCATTGCGTGAAGCCTTAATTGCGTCTTGCATATGTGATGTAAATTTGGTGGCATAGAGTCTGATTCGTATGCCGGATATTGCTTGATTGCGCTGTACTGAAGGTCTTGTGAACTTCTTCGAAAATTTCTCCTTCTCTTGAGCAATAAAAGTTTAATCCACAAGGAAGATCCGAGGAATAAAAGTATTTGTTTTTGTAAAAAAACACCTATTTATCCTCAAGTGTTCGGACCTCAATGTTCTTCCAACTCGTTATGTTTTGCACATATTACACACGTATTGAGACTATTTTTCCTCAGGCAAAGCAGTTTCTGAGGGCTACCCTATAGCAGGGGCAAGATAATTCCGATTGTTTTGGTCCCTTCTCATGAACTGCTTTTGGCAATTGATTCAAAGATACGTAAATGTTTAGGATAATCAACCTGGGCAACATTTCATGATTCTTTTCACCAAATGCTTTTTAAAATCAAACCTCACTACAGAAGCCATTCCGGAAATATAGTTCTTTCAAATTTGCCTTCCCATCCCGAAGCTCATGGAGGTGGAAACAATTTAATGTCATAGCGAGAGTGCACTCCGGTTAGCGTGCATGTGGATATTCCATCATCCATCAATGAGTGACGGGTATATCTAGGAAGCCGTAACCTCAATCATTCTGCTAGCCATGACGTTGTCTCTACGTGAATTTAGGCAAAAACAGACGCGAACTAGGTTTCTCGGGCGGATACATGTACATATTTCCTGGAACTTGGTGTTCGGTTATAAGCTGTTGAAATGGCCTAAGTATCGGAGTCTAACACCTATATGAACTGGGCCAAATACTCTGGATGTAGCGGCTGGGATTGCATACGTATTTAAATCTTGCGAAGCCTGTCCAGAAAGCCTCAAAGAAAGGATATTACCTTTTGTGCTGTACAACTAAATTAACGCTCAGACTAGTTTTTCTTCCTGTTCATTGGAGAGAATTTCGCGTATTCTGCTGGAGAGATATAGAATTAATCTCCATGTCCTCTGATTTTTGAACCTGGGCATTTCGATGATCGTGAAATGATGCTTCTGCTTCTTCCAGGCTGTTAGGTGGATCTTTTATTATTGGCCTAACGTTTCGACGAGAACGTCTTTGTCAAAGGCCTTTGCAGAAGCATCATTTCAAGATATAGAATTAATTTTCTCCTAACTAGAATCACTTAGAAACTTCAAAAGATCACCTTTTACCTCTGATGTTTCGAGGAAGTTTTGAGCCTAAAAAGTTTCCCCGGCTCACTCGAAACCACGATACACAAATTGAGCCTTCTATCTTCTCCGGCGGCAAAGCAGCAATCTCCCCAATTAGCGTCCGCTATGTAAATAACGAGTCGGGCGAGTGACTATGTAAAAAGAGCCCCGAGGTGAAGTTCTCCTGCTTCCAAATCAGTTGTCGGCACTCTTTATCCTAGGATACCCCCCCCCCCTTTTTTTTTTGTAGCCACATTTCCACCTTGGCTTGATTACTTTCATTTTTACTCAGCCGTATGCCCACTTAAGGTGCCCATTACTACAATTGCTCGAGTGTCATGTGTTGGAGCGTTTAATTCAACATTTTAATGTTGTAGAAACGAGGCATTTGAAAGCCTAACGCGTACTTTTCACTTAAACACTGTGAGTTCACTTCATTTCTCTTCGAGTGATATTACCTTTCACAATTACTCACAAACTGTATGTGTATATGAAAAATCCATGAAATCTATCCGGCCGTCAGAACGAAATCGGCTTTTACTGGTGCCAGCATCTGGCGTCAGCACACATGACATCATTTCTTGGAGCATTCCGCCTCGCTTCTGCTTTTTGCCCTCTGGAATTGCTGTTCCTCTTTTGCTGCTGCCGCCTCATGGCGCATTAATGAGCTGAATGCAAGTTTTTACTGTGTGATTTCTGCGATCTTCCACATGTTTGAGTTACTGTGACTGTGCAGCATCAGCTGATCCGCTGCAGCTGCTGGGACTTGCTTCAATGACCGAAAAAGTTTTTTCGAAGTCAGCTGTTCACTTTAAAACGTAGAAGGGGCAGGAAGAGGAAGCATTAGGTGTCAGTAAGCAGTTAGCCTGCAGGCTTGCTCGTTGTCATAACCAGGAGAGGATGTCTCAGGAGGATGTGCCTTTTGTTGTTGGCTTAAGGACCGACAATTTGCTATGGATTTCTCGAGGTTTTTGCGAATATAACGTCTGTGGTCTTCTCAATTTCCACTTTTTTCTTCTCTCTTCCTCTCCTTTCTTCCCCTCTTAGTCTTTTTTGCCTTTTTTCGTTTTGCTTTATTACCGGGTCCTCTCTTCCTCATTTAGCCTGACCATTTATGAGATTATACATGAGTTCATCATTTGTGCGACACATCGTGCTTTGAAGATAATTACTGTTTATATTCCAGGTATGCGCTAAAAAATGGCAGACAAGGAGGAAACATCCGGTGGAGAGCAGGATGACATCTCATTCCTGAGAACGGTGAGTGCATTTTCGCATTGTCTTCAATCTAGACGTTTCTACTGAAGCGGAAAATTCTCGACTACGCAGGCCTGCCCAGCGTCTTATCTAACTTTTCTCGTTCCTTGAAGCATTGGGAACCTAAAAAACTATTGTCTTCAACTTTAGGTCTGCATTGATATTCTACTGTGAGTTTAGATAGGGTGTAGTTGCGGCTTTTTACAGTGGTCCATACCGTTACCCCATCAATTCATCTGCTCTGAACCAACTATGTAGTTGAACAAAACTCATAGGAGCAGAGTTGGTTATGACAACTGCCATCCTTGAAGTAGCAACTTACTTAGCGTATGTAGCTTTCTTTATTTGGTATTAGCCACCCAACTCTTTTCTTTCACCCCAGAGCACTCAGTGTAATGGCAAATCGTAGCCAAAAAAGCAATCTTTCGAGATTATTTACTAGAAAGTTAACAAATTCCTCAATAGGTACTCAAAATAATAAATTTCAATGGATAGTATGTTAGGAATAAGCCGACAAATTTTCCGACATTTCTTCTTGTCTACTTTTTGAAAACTAAGTCTTCAATCTTGCCCATCTTAAATCCGGGCTATCCAAAACGTAGATCTACAATCCTGGGCCCTTATTCGTTCAGCTCCATCTTTTAGATGAGAATTCATAAGGCTCGCAAGTGAATTAATTAAGACAACCCATGAATTTCCGCACCCACACTCTTGGGATTCTACCGAGGTACGCCAACAATGCGTTGCATATTCATGGAGCATGTTCCGACTGGCAGAAACGCTAATTTGAAATGTATTGTTGTTGATTACACTAATCTACCACGAACATGGGTCTGCCGGCAACTGAGAAGACCTGAAGGAGTCGATTTGCACTTCCATGGCTGTTTTCCTTCCTTCTTTTTCCCCAATTCTCTCTGGTTCATAAGCAATTGACTACTTGTAAAAATCTAGTGGAGTATCAGTTCTCCCACGTAGATATTCATATGGTTGTCCTGCAGTACTCGGCCGTTCACCTGTCTTCATCAGTCTAAGAACGTTTTTGCCTCCATGACCAGCATGGAAATTGCATCTCCTCCCTCATCCCCTTTACCATACTATGCCTCGACTCTTTGCTCTTCTTTCTTGAGGTACCGTATTTTCTAGATCGAATGCTTCCTTTTATTCACTTGTTTTTTGAAATTGCCGACTCGCCATCTTGTGAGCCTTTAGGTATGCGAACGAATAAACAAATGATTAACAAAGTAAATGAGTAAATAGATATAGTAGAGTAAGCCGTGAAAGCATTGGTTATAGACTTTTTGAAAGAATTAATTGCTGTGTAGGAACCAACACTTCTCAGATCAATTTATAGGGGGAAGTATTTTCTCTCCGTGAATTTTCCTTGCAATATTCCCTCTCACCCCGGCATGTAAATTTGACATGAAAATTCGCCATAGTTTAAATAATTGAAACATCAGTGAAATCCTGAATTTTCAATCTCTCCTATTCGTGTGGTTTTCATGTATTAGAGCAGAGTTTAGCTTTTTAAAGCGGATCTACACACAATGCTAATGAAATAACCCTGCACAGAGGAGTAGGAGATGCTTTTCCCGAGGGAGGCGAGATATTTTTCCAGTTCTTTCGTTAAAAAAAAAAAACTCACATGTTCAGAACATTGCGATTCGCATAATCGAGGTGATATTCTATGATATTCCATTCGAATAAACACGTAATTGTAAACATTTTTAATCCTCTGGTATTTGGAGAAGTCGGATTTCTGACGAATAAATGAAAATTTAGTAGTCACACATTATCGAAAGCTATTTTACATTTATGTAATTCCTACAGTAAAGTGTCGCAGCAGTGCTCATTATTATAAGATTTCTAATAATGGTTTGATGAAATAATAAAGCTGCGTTTGTCAGTGAATGACGTTTTCCATGGTTAAAAAAAAACAATGACAAATCTAGTAGTTCTACCGTAGCGTGCTTTGGTCAATCGATGATATTTACTTTCACTGCTATACAGTGCGTTTCATAAGTATAGACGCACCCCAGAAAATGCCAGTGCCCAGTCCATCACAGGTTCTTGAGAAAAGTTACGAACGTCAATCGATTTGGCAAGCCAGGAAACCTGAGAATGCGTTGTTTCACTAGTGATTATGGAAAACAAGGGATATTTTTGGCACATCACCATTAAATGTGCCGTTTCATAAGTATAGACGCAGTCTATGAGAAAATACAAATAGATCTTATCTTCAGGAGAAAAAGTGGGCTCAACATTTTGATAAAGGCTAATAAGCGTCTACATCGTAAATCTGTGTTTCAACTTGGATCACATTTTCCTGCATTTTCTTGAATTGGAGGAACCTCAAACATCATAAATCCTCACGGTTTCACCGAAATTCACTGTTACACTACTACAAGAAACTTTTTTTTTCAAAATCACCATGTCACTGGACTATGGATACCATTGTGGGTAGTTGCTTCGAGAAAACGTCGGAAGAAGGTCTAAATGGGTCTGGGAAACCTTATGTTGCTTCCAAAAATGTTTGTTTTTTTTTTACCTCAGGCCTCACTGATAACAAACTAGTCATGGTAACTAATTAGAAATAATTCCCTTTCTTGAATCTACCCAATATTGTTATGATCTTTCTTTGAATGGGATTTTGACGTGGTTGCCATCTTTGGTACCTGAAAGGGTCCTTCATTTTTTTTAAAATTCTATATTATATTCAAATTTCTATACTACCGATCCTGTTGCCCACATCTATTCCGTTGCTATCAGGACACAAATTACGTGAATATTTCTTCCTAGATGTCACTTTGTCAATGTAGCACATTCCATCCATTGCTGCAGCGTGAAGACGAACATCTGCAGTGTTGTGTGCAGAAGCCGCATTGCTTTACTTTGTACTTGCATTGATCACCAATTAGTACACATCTTCACAGCAGCTTCTTCACAGCAGTCCCCTCATCACGCAGTCTTTGTTCGCGCTTTTGGTCTGCAGACTTGTCCTCTAACTTGCTTTCTGTTGATAGGGCGCAGAGGGCTACATTTGTGCACTTATACATTTGTGTCCTATTGAATCGCCATTCACTCTGAGCACTGCCCTGGCTGCTCCCCTCATTAATAATTTTTCTAAAGTTTTTATCTCTTCGGTAGTCATACATTTTTCATATTTGATCTCCGGTCTTCGCAGCTCCGCTCCTTTTCAATCATACGTTCGGACGCATCCATGAGGGGGTTAAAGAGTGCGGCTGCTCTCGCCTCGTCGCCCTCTCTTCGATCTCACTAACACCCTCGCCACTGAGCAGAGAGGCCGAGAGAGGGGATAACGAGACTTTACACGCTGCTCGCCTGCAGATTTGATACCAAGACTAGGATTCAGCGGATGAGTTACTGCGGCCACTCTTTAGTAAACATGTAGTGTTGACATCGTTGAAGTAGGCCCCTGATCATTCTTAATGCCCATAATCAGGATGCTAAGTTCATTAAGCGCCTTCACCTAATTCGTACCAATCAGGATCACCTACCCGTTCTTGTTTTTTGAAATTCTCAAGAAGTTTCTCGCGCTCGCTTTCCCATTTCCTTCATCATCTCTTTCATTATCTGAACGTGTTGTTTTTACCCATTTTGCAGTGCTGCCCTGGGTGAAATTAGGGGAAATTAATCCTTGAATCATTTCACCACATACATACGTTTGTATCTTTTGTTCATTCTGTATTTTCTCTTTTCTTTTCTCTCTTGCTACATTTACTTGTCTCTCTTCGGTTACAAAAGAAGCATTAATTGTTTTCTAGAAAAACAAAGAAAAGAAACTCCATAGGAATGCTTCCAAAAATGTTGATCACTTTTTCTTGGCATTTCCAGTGACCCATTTCTCCTCTTCTTCAGAGTATTTTTTTAATTTTATGTTTTTCTGTGCACTTTTTATGCATACGTATGTTTCCTTATTTCTTATCTCCTCAAGTGACTTATTCGGGTGGTTTTACTAACGCTTTGCTACTCTCCAGTTTTAATCCTTCTCTGCTTAGTCTCTGTAATTTCGAAAATCATTAGTCTTAAAGTCAGTAACCGTCTAAATTGTCGACGTTGATTTGAGATGCCAGTGGTGACAAACTCTGCGAGCACATCACGAATGTCAAACGAACACAGAGAATAATCACTTATCAGCAAAGAAATTCGAATTGCAATCACGAACATAGCTGCTTTGCACGTGTTCATGATTGCGATTCGAATTACCATTACAGCTACACAGAATTCCTCATTATAGCGCATGTGATCAGGCCAGCTTACTCAGGCCTGATCACATGCGCTATAGTGCGGGACTTCTGTGTAGCTGAACCTTTAAATGTCAATGACAGCGCGAACAGATGCACTGAAACAGCACCCCGAATTCGTAAACTTCTTTTGTTTTTACGCGCAATTTAACCATTAACCCAATGGGAGTGTGGAGCGTTATACGTGGAGTGGGCGGCGCTAACAGGCCCTGAAATTGACCTACTAGCTGAACTGACCAATAGTAGAGTTTGGCCGCACCCCCCTTTCCACGTATAACGCGCCACACCCACCCATTGGCATTAGTTATGGGTCCCAGATCACTAAGAACCACGAAGTCCGGCAAAATCTCATCCCAAACATGCGTTTTGAGCGGGTGCCTTTAAGGATGATAAATACGCGTTGAACGCCATTGAGCCTCTATTGTTTGTGTTCCACTGCCCTTCTTATCCGCGACTTACAGTTGGACCACTGGAATTGTTGATTAGGCTAGTGTCTTCTTGGATTATTTTCCCTTCAGCAGTTGCAGTGGCGCTCTTTTTTTACATCCTCATTTGTTCAACCCTTGTATCGGCCGTCTGATTGGGCAGCCCCATTCCAACACTGCTGTAAAAGAAAGGATTTTGGTTGGACTAATGCATAGACACAGTCCTTGCCCACTCCGGGAAACTCGACAACTCTCTCATCGCCTCCAAGTTAACACCAGCGCTCGGATTGAAGTTGGTGGCGACGGACATGAATTCTAACGACGAAATCTCTCGGCTATCTATGCTGTCCTCAGAACTATCCTTTCCGTTCGGGAAAACCGTCATTTCCGGAAAAGATGGAAATCTTATTTGTTTTTGAACATGATTCCACGAGTTTTTTTTTCAATTACGCATAGTTTATATGCTTAATTTGGCTTACACACCGCAGATAAACAATGATTGTAAATCTTAAAGTTGTTTTTTATTTCTCTCTGCCTTTTTTTTTTGCATTTCCTTTCCAAGGTGCTAAACGTTGTTTTGGAAATAAATAATTCCTGAATTAGAATAGGCATCAGAGGGAGCAATGGAGAAAACAAAAAGAAAAACCTCTTGAAGATGAAATGACTACATATTTGTTTATGTTATTGCCTAGGTTCCAGTTAAATCACCCCATAGGGGTTTAATTGCGAGTTGTTTTCATCTGAGGCTCCACCTGCATGATTGCATAGCTTACTCATAGTATGTAGTTTTGACGAGAGCTCCCAACACCTTCTACAGCTCATTCTGTGAATTACGTGCGTAATAAATAAATAAATACATTTTACGGAAAATTGGCAGTCTTTTCTTTGGGACCCTAGTGGGTTTGTTTTGCGCTTTAAAGGTGAATTTTGAAATTAAAATGAAATTAAAATCGTTTTCTCGGGATTAGTGCGAAATTGACGGCGTCATCCGAAGAATATCTCTTGACGTGTCAGTTTTTCTCGCATTTATTCGCCATCTCGCTGGAACTGCTCATCGCTGCTCATATCGCATTACGGAGACCCGTTGATGAATTAGTATTCCGTGGCAGCCGATCTCCTGGGAGGAGCTGACACAACGACTAATGAAGAAAAATTTACTCGACTGGTTTCAATCTGCTCAACAATCCGTTCTTTTTTCATTTTTCCTATCCACTCACTTTCACCGTCTTCTTCGAGGAGTCTTAGTATGCCGGTAGAAATCGGAGCCTTTTTTTCCTTGTACTGCTCGCTTAGTTTACTTCTCCGAAAATGCCTGTTGAATATTCTTTGAGTTTCTTCCATTTATATCTGCCACTGCTTCTCGCAATAAGCGTCTGCCACCCGTGATGTAATATAAAACAAAGAATCCACGAGATTAGAATGTTTACAGTAACATAAGCCTGCGGCTTCATCTTCGCTATTACATGTGAGCTTTCAGCCTATGCTTTCATGCTGCTCTCAACGCGGTCTCGCATTTCTAATGAATGTTTTTATAACGTGCTCAATGAAATAAGCTTTGTATTTGTAGTGAAGCATTTATTTCTGTCTTTTTTATGTCCTTCTCATTTATCTATTCCATTTCAAAGCCACAGAAGAAGCAAAACAAAGACTTCTTAGCCGTTAAGTAGGATTGCCTTTCCACTTTTTCAACAAATGCTGTTATAAGTTCCAGTGTTTTTGAAGTTTATGAAGGTAATAAGCCCTCAGTATTTCTGGAGCGCTACAAAATTGTTTTATTCTTTATAGTAAGACTTATCGACCGGCACACAACTACTGAATTCTATGTGATTCAATTTCAAATTCGATCCCGTTCGGATTCCTTCTAATTGTCAAGAAATTTGAGTTCTAAATATGCGCATTAAATGTATATGTAGCTATTCAGATGCATTTTCGGCGATAAAGCATATGTATTGTGCAGTTTTGCTTTCAAAGACAATTCTTCCACTGAAGAGACTGTTAAATCAGGGAAATCTTAGTCTCCACAGGGAAAAAACATACATATTTTTGGTTGATTGGTAGCGTAAACGTTAGGGAAGTCGGGACTTACCCATTCTATGATATGTGTTTCATGGGTGCCACCCAAAAAGAAACCGCTCCTTAGGAAACTGCCAGAAATTTAGCAGCGTTTTCGCTTTGCATCATATTTGTTCCTTGCTGAGACTAGATGATTTTACTTGAATGAGATGCGTCTTTCGTATGGTGGCATTCTTCCTTCTTGTTTCTTTCTTTGTCAAGAGTTTCTTTTCTGGAGTGCCCACCTAAATTTATCAGGTTAAAGAATTATTAGGTTCGTTTGATTGGTCTAGCCACGATTATGGGTACTGTAAGCCTCGTTTATATGAAAAATTCATAGATATCAGCTTCAGAAACCATATTTTAATGCGAAAACATAGCTTTTTGATGTGTTTTGAAAGTAACTGTGAGCGATACATACTTGTTTTGTGCTTTGGAAGTCTTTATACCTACACAACGTTATATGAAATTAATCAAAACAAGCGAGCAAAACCGAATAAATTTTAGACGGTCACATTAAATGAGAACCATGTGTTATTACTTTATTACATTACAGCTGCCGCTGAAGCAGCTAAGGACAATTAATAACCCAATTCGTCATAAGGCGGTCACGCGGACGATTTTTTTAGCGTGCAGTTATACATAGCTTGATTAATTGGTGCATATGCTGCAAAGACATGTATCTGTAGCCGTATTCTATCTCTTTTTCTCGCTCTTCTTTGTTTTTCCTTCTTCTTGTTCTTTATTTCTACTGTTTCTCTGTCTTTATCTTTTTTCTTTTCAAAATTCTGCACTAGTATTGTCTTACTTGATGTATTTTTGAAATTTTCAAAAAAAAACTTTTTCTGAGTTACGTGTGATGCTTTTTTTCTACATAATCATGTGCTAGTTCCCTGGAATGACGCTCTGTATTTTGTTACCTGTACAAGTTGCTTCAAAAGACAACGAATGATCAAAAACTGTCACATTCCTTCATCTTTGCATTCACTGCGTAACGCTGCATCAGCCCTTTGACATAGTGGACCTAAAATTAAACTAATCCCTATAAGCTAACCAATCTAGTGAAGTTTATTTGCTGACTTTGGAGAATTTTTGTGAGTTCGATGTCTTCAAAACCAGCTGGTCTGCCAGATAGGATATCTGTCAATGGGTTTTCTTTTCCATCATCAAGAAACAATCGGTGATAGTGGCAGCTGCTCTGCTTCTTGAAATACCAGTACTTTAGCCGTTCTTTCGCCTTGCATAACATGTATTTGGACTAGCGGTGAACGTTCGCGGAGGCCGGCCGTATCCATTCCCAGTGATTTATAGATGCCACCCGAGAAGCGACCCTGTGAAGCAGACTTTTCATGTTTGACATATGGAAGCTTCCTGTTTACTACTAACTAATGCAGTCCTATGAATTATTTATCAAAGGAGCAGCTTGCATGTGCAAATGATCTTATAGATTTTCTTGAACCTTTGTTTTCAACTAGTTTCCAACCTTTTCTTGCCCTTTCGCACTAGACGCATCTAAATTAAAACTTCGTGAATGGGCTTATATCGGCTTAAATTGAAACCCTGATGCGGAATCGATACTCCATGGAAGAGTCTTTATTCGTAGCCCCATCTGGAGTGTGGCTCTCCAGTGCGTAATAAAAGTTTTATGGCTAAGTTGTGAGTTCACCCGCGGGGCAAAAGCTCGCTCTCAACATGTCCAAGCACGGAGTGACCGTTACTTTTCGAATTATTGCCTCAGTATATCAGTATGGTCCTTTTTGTTAGTTATTTCCTTAGATATAATACCAATTTTGTTCCATTGAGATTATTTTTCTTTTTTTTTCAAGACTTCATCTGGGGCTGAAGAAGAGGAGCACAACCATTTAGCTCCTCGTGCATTTTTTCTCATGCACAGAACAATCTAAGGGATACCCGGTTCCTTAACCTTATCGAATATGTATGCTGGGCACTTTTTCCTGGATGTCGGTCGTTCTCAATTCTTTTTCATTTGATTATTATCCTTGAAGCTGCATCTATCTTGTCAACTTTTTAATTCAATGCCCGGAATGCCTTATACTAACTCATTACATCCATAGTTTGGTGGATTAGAAGTGAAGATAAAATGATGACTTATGCTTTTTTCTGTACCATCTATGGTAGTGAAGGCGCATATCTTGTGAAATCCAGTATTTCCAGCACATTTGGTCTTAAGTCAACAGTTTAATATTTCTACCATCAAAGGGCAAGCTCTGTTAGCAATCTCACTCACATTAAATTTCAGAACTCTTGCATAATTTTGTTTTTACTATCCTTTTTTACTATGTGCACTTATAACTGGATGCTCAGGATGTAACTGGATCGCCGCCCAGTGCACATAGATTGGATATCTCTATAGAGCAGCCCAGATACGACTATCCCACTATCAAGAACAACGATAAACACTTATGCGGCCGCCGTACGGCGGCTCGCGTGTCGAACCTCTTGACGATCCACGGATAACACCTAGGCTCATCCTAGCAGCATGAGATGTTGTGAATACATCTATTCTGAGTTTTCTAAAGGATGATTTTCCATTTTTTGCATGAAAACATATCGGAAAATGCGAAACACACTTTTGGGAGCCTTTTTAATCCATTTAATTTGTTCATTCATTCATTAATTTATTCATTGATTCATTTATTCATCCATTCATTCACTCATTCATCCATTCATTCACTCATTCATTCATTCATTCATTCATTCATTCATTCAGTCAGTCTTCCATAGTTTGTCCTTTACCGTTCGTAGGAGGTAACCGCCTTGTCCACTCCTTAGTCTTTGGCCGGATCATTCCAGTCACCCTCACATGATTGATATCATCTCTGATGTTCGAGTCATTCTTGCCACTACCTAGCTTCCAGATATTTGCTAACTGATGTCTGTTTTTTGCTTCTCTCCATTTCTCCATTCTATTTTTCTCGCTTCTTTGAACCTTCTTCACTCTCTCACGTCTATGCCGATTCTCTAGTTTACCTTCTGCATGTGAAAATAGACAGGGTTTCCGAGGAATTCTCACCCATTCATCAGACAAACGAAGTCGCTTCCCATGCGAATTGCGAATTTTCAGTATGATAGACTGATATGTTTGTTCTGCATTGATTTCCATTCATCGCTATCGTCTGCGGAACTAGTTAATAGTAGAAATGGACTACGATTTACTAGGCGATGTTCGCGAGGATTATCAGTATGTGACAAAGGTGAGATAAATGCGAGTAAACAGAAAATACTACCATCTGCCACAACTTCAAGATAAAAAGAATTTCAATTTGCGCAGCGGCTCGTGTCACTGATGCTGGTGGATGCAAAAAGAGGTCATGAAATCACGAATAGGCCGAATTTTGGAAACGCTAGCGTATCCGAAGCTGTTTTGCCTTCTGAATCGCTGAACAAAGGTTGAGAATTCTAGCTGAATTCACCCGATTTTAGAGACTTTTGAATAGACCTATTTTCGACTTTTCCTGCGAATCACCTATGGAACTGTGGAAAGTTTGAGCTGTTCTGCTTCCTTTTCTCGAATAATTTGAGACAAAATCATGTGCGGCTATGGCGTGACAGAAACCATCTGGTACGTGCTGCATGTCGCAAACACATTAGAATCAAGCGATTATGTAGCGCCGGTAATGTTTATGCGATATGTTTCCGCTGTAAAATCTCCAAGCTTCACAGGCAGGCGCCTGTGAACTGTGATTCTATTAAAATCGAACCAATCCGAAGAAATTAAATGCAATGTCCGGGCAAAATGTCAGGACTCTCATGTTGCGGTCCAAATTGTAATGTGCACCATACCGATCCCCTCTGTATAATTAGATCAGGAGCATAGAAACAGCACAGGAACAGAAATAGCATCCCAAATATCTCGATCTGACCTTGTTTTCAATGCGAAAAGGGTTATCGAGTTAGCGCCAGCATTCACAAGGGAAGTGCGCGAACACAAACCTAAGCGTGGACGACACTCACAAAGTTTGAGAGCCTATCTAGAATGATGTTAGAGGCTATACTTGAAATTTGCGAATGGTTCACAGAAGCTTTGAAAAAATGGCACACACAATTGGACTTGATACTGCCAGCATGTTCATTAAAAGCGAGGGACCTACCTTTGTGCCACAACTGACTGCTTTTATGAAAAGTGCTCTCGTATTCGTACAGCCCTATCATATACCTTTGCGAAAAATGGGCGTAATTCCTCACAGGGACAAGAATCAATGAGGATGAAAACAGATTTGAATCCAGCGTCAAAAGCTGCAATAGGCGTTATACGACAGTATGCAACAAGCCACAATTCCATAGCATCCTCCCTGATCAGCATGGTTGGAAATCATCTACCTGGGATTCTGAGCTTCTGTGGACTATTAGCAGATTTCAAGTAGATCCCGTAAAATCATATTAGTTTAACCACCCATATAGGTCGTATCATAGACCAGCTTTTTTTGTACACTTCCTTTGTCAGATCCTGCGCTAAAGTGAAATGCTTTGGTCAAGAGCTGAATGAACGAACACTCGGAAATGGTCTAGGAAGTCACGGATATCGTAACTGAACACAAATCAGCAAAAGTTATATTTGGATGCCTAGCTCCAGCTGTTAGTATTCATTCCATATGCTACCTGTAATTTGTTTCGCCAGGTTATTCGATGTTGACCATAGAAACTTTAAAAACAATCTTTCTCTTGTACTTATTTTTGTACCCTTCAGAAAAAGAAACAGCAGAAACGAGATAAGTGGAGCTATGGATACATTACCACGCAATTGCATTTGCTTCACAACTGTCTTTACCAAATATCCCCCTCCCGGTTTGAGGGTATTCTGCAACATTCACTGAAAGAGTGACAGAGACAATCGATGTCGATCCTATAAATTTTAGGTATTGAATGAGGGGCAAATATGGGAATCAAAGGGTTAAGTAGTACTAAGTAGTAGGTATGTGCATAGGTTCAACTAGGAAAAGGTTATTTTTGAGCGTGAAGTAAACCGCTGGTTCTGTACCGGTACCTGATACATAGAATAATTAGAATTTTTGAAGCTCCTACTATATGTAACTGATTTTGGAAAAAAAAAGAGCGCTTCAATAAATAGTTCTAAAGTGAGTCAGCATAAATGTTCTGAGAACGATTTATCATATACATGCACACAACGCAACTGAAAAATGGTCATTGAAAGAAATAAAAACTAAAATTTACCTAAAGAAACTGCGAATCTGCTGCACCTTCACTACAATATCACCTGATTACTGCATCTGTGAATTTATCATTTCTAGGGCGACATCGTGTGCCTTTCATGCATAGCATCACATAATCGAGATGGTGTACTCGGCTCTGAACGAGTATGCCTCTGCACGGAAGGATTCGGTAATAGGATGTGCACCTTAGAAAATGTGTCCGATAGGGTGAGCATTCGGAAACATTGATTTATTGATCCGTGTTCGTTTTTAGCCTCTTTTTTAAGGACATTCCACCTGATATAGCTATATGTATGCTCTACATTGACAATGCGCTGTCCATGAGAGCACTACAGGAAATGATGTCGGCCGACTCGGAACACGTAAGCCACTTCATTTGAATATCTTTTAACACCCTCGTCACCTTATGGGTGGTCTGGCTTCTCCTTTCTTCAGTGGTTGGGACAGGAAGGTTTGAATCTTGAGGCTATTATGGTCTGTGGATTTCACTTTTAACTTGATTCTTGTCTGATTCACCCATGTTTACTCTTTTGTACACGTCGTAATGCACTCTCACCCTTTTCCGCTTTCAGAAGTCTGCCTCTGGCGCTGGCGGACATAAAACTCTGCTTTATGGTCACGCTGTTCAGTTGAAACATGTGCAGAGTGAAATGGTAAGCGGCCGTCTTTGTTTATCGCCTTCGCTCTCCAAAAAATACTCTAGGATATACTCATGCTTAAAGAAAGGTCTGAAACCATTGACAACCTGGTTATTTCCAGTACCTCGCCTGTCTCTCATCTTGTTCTTCGAACGATAAGCTGGCGTTTGACGTTGGTGTACAGGAAACGAACGAAGGTTTGTTGAAGTGAAAGACAGACAGAGTGACAGTCAGTGAGAGAGACAGACAGATAGATAGAAGTACGGACAAACAAATAGAGACGTACAGCAGACAGAGACGGACACAGATACTAGACGGATGGCCAAAGAGACAGATTATCTATGAGCACCAACATTTTACTTCTAGGAGAAGCGTGCTGGTGGACGATTCATCCGGCTTCCAAGCAACGATCCGAAGGAGAAAAAGTCCGCGTCGGCGATGATGTGATCCTCGTTAGTGTCGCCACCGAGCGTTACTTGGTAAGGACGGCTGTTGCTTAGAAAAACAAAAGAAAACATGGTGAGAGAAAAAAAAATTAAAAATTTAGCATATGGCCTACAGCAAAGGTTACATGGTCATTGCATCTTTCCATCAGACATTATGGAATATACAAAGTGTGAGCTCGGGAAGTGTGCGTACCAGAAACATGGGTGAGATTTTCTTCTGCAATTGCACTTGTTTACCATTTGTTTATTTGTTCTGCCGCTTTTTTTTGGTTTATGTGAAACAATTCGTTTTTTACTGTACTATTCCGAATGTTTTCCGTACTATCCGCATCTTCAGCTTCATTTTTGAAGAATCTCGCCTTCCTATTTGCCTTTTGAGCCTGGAGGCAACAGTGTCCAATTCGTTATGCACTTTCTTCCTTCGATTTATGCCAGTCTTTTATTTATATTTTGTTGAAGCTCTGTCTTGAAGGTTATGTGTTCGGAAACGACGTGATGCGGCTTTTCCACGGTAACGACGAATGTTTAACGATTCCGGAAAACTGGAGTGAGCATCCACAGCACAAGTGAGCTTTGTCTGCCTGGGTTCCAGGTTTTGCTTGCTAAATATCTCACGGATGATTGATGATTTGATGAATTAGAAAGATAGCGCAGCTATAATCTTTTTGGAAATCCCTTATTACTTCAGCATGGTAATCTACGAAGGAGGTGCAGCCGTGAATCAGGCTAGATCTCTGTGGCGAATTGAGTTGATTCGCATGAAATGGCATGGCGCTATGGTTGGATGGGAACAATTATTCAGAATCAAGCATATCACTAGTGGACGGTAAGTGTATTACAACTTTTACAAATACTCCCCTTATCAAATTAAATTTTTTACTAATAACTATTTCAGTTATCTCGGAGTGATAGAAAACGCTGTACAGCTCTACCACAAAGACAAAGCTGATTTCGACCTTACTGCTTTCGTAATGTGCCAGAACAAGGTAGTTTCTGTTGTTCTTCTTGATCTCACCCATTTTGCCCTTGTTTTTCCTTTGTTTCTATGTTCGTTGTTTTGGTACAGGACCCCAAGAAGCAAATGCTTGATGAAAAGGAAGAAGAAGGTATGGGTGCCGCAACGATTCAATATGGTGAGACGAATGCGTTCATACAACATGTAAAAACCCAATTATGGATGTCCTACCAGACGTCTGAGGTCACCAAGAAGGGACTGGGAAAGGTCAGTTAGCGACAGCTCTGCTGCGCAATAAATTGTGCCATAATTTACTGTTGATGTTGAAATCGACCCTCTTCAAGGTGGAAGAAAAGAAAGCAGTTGCCCTGAAAGATGGACATATGGATGATTGCTACACATTCTTTATGGCACTTGAAGAGGAGTCCAAGTCTGCTCGTGTCATCCGAAAATGCTCCAGTGTTCTGAATCGATTCTTAAAGTTAGTTCAATTTATATATTTATTGCATGAGGTAAAACGCTCATGTGAAGAGGGCGCCGTCTCCAATACGACGACAAATCACATCAATAATGTCTTTAGATGTATCTACCTGAGTTAGAGGCAGATTTGATAGTCTTGAGTTTGAAGAGAAAATTGCTAGGCCACTTTTAAGCTTGTGCTCCTTTCCTTTGAGGCTCACGAGCGTTTTGGGATGTCTTGTTGTTTTTTTTCCTAGGGAAGCTATGTTTTCAGAGGCATTGATGCGCTCCAAAATGAAGGTCACCATTCTGCCGACTGGGCACGAGTGGATCTAAATGAGGTGTTGAAACTTATGGAGGATCTTATTGAGTACTTCTCGCAGCCAGGTGACGAACAGGGTGAGTTCTATGGAACTGCCGAGCCAAAACTGTTTAATTCTGCTCTGTCTATCAATGATTTACTCTTTAAAATTTCAATTCCCTACTGCTTTCCTCCTCATTTTTTTTTCATCGAACGTAGTCTTATTTTGCCAATTTAGACTTCGAAGAGAAGCAAACCCGATTCCGCGCGCTTCGATCGAGGCAGGACCTTTTCCAAGAGGAAGGCGTCTTGAACATGATCTTGGATACCATCGACAAATTCTCACAAATGGAGGCGTTGCCAGATTTTGCTGGTCTCATTGGAGAAGAGACTCATGTAAAAGACTTTTTGATTTGACTTCTACTGAGAACAAATTTCTGTCTGCTTTCAGATGATGTGGGAAGAGATTGCTACTTATTTGTATCTGCTGGTAGCTGCTATGATCAAAGGGAATCACTACAACTGCGCGCAGTTTGCTGCAGCGCAACGATTGGACTGGCTGTTCGGACGTCTCAGCAATCCGCAGTCAGCTGAAGGTATGAAATCCTCGAGACAGCTATGTTTGCTAGGATTTTTTTCCTCTTTTGTGAATGAACTTCTTTAATCTTTAATCGCAGCGGTGGCGGTTAAGGTATTCTGGATGTCCTCTATTGTGTACTGACTGAGTCTCCGGAAGCTCTGAATATGATCAACGAAGGCCATATCCGCTCTGTCATCTCGCTTTTGGAGAAAGTTGGTCGAGACCCGAAAGTGAGCATTTTCCATTATTTGTTGCATTTAAATAGTGCACATGTCTTTGTAGTACAAATATCAGCTGAATGTATAAGAAGGCTGCTATTCTTAATGATTTTGAAGTGGCTTTGATAGAATTTCATGCAATTTCAATACACATTGATGTGTAGCCGAGTAAACTAATGCCCTTCTCCCACTCAATCTTACATCCTTCTAGGTTCTGGATGTCTTATCCTCACTATGCGAAGGAAATGGCATGGCCGTGAGAAGCAGTCAGAATCTCATCACTGCCTACTTACTTCCTGGAAAGGATCTATTACTGCAAACTGCAATGAGGGACCATGTCAGCAGGTGTGCCAGGATATATTGATTACTGGTGATTTTGAATTGATCTGATGATGTAATGGTTTTAGTATGATGCCAAACGTCTTGGTTGGAGTTGTGGAAGGATCAGCCCTATTCCGTAGATGGTATTTCGAAGCTGAAGTGGAGCACATTGAGAAGATGACCAAGGAGGTAAGTGGATTCATTGCTTCAACAAGATCACTGGAGTTAGTGTTCTATGGTTGAATCCTGGTTACTCACTGGCTTTTTGGACTCGAGGAATTTCGCTGCTTTTCTGGAAATTCTCTGCAAAAAAAAACGTCCGGTTGGCACTCTTCAAAAAGCTACGACAACAATTTGGAATACCTTTAGTAATGCGACGAAGTTCATTAGCTAAAATCATGCAGATTCATGTATTATTAAGCTTTGTTTGTGTTAACTACTCATATCCCGTGATTTAGTCTCCCTACTTGCGGATTGGTTGGGCGAACAGTGTTGGGTTCAAGCCTTTCCCAGGATCTGGTGACAAGTAATTGTTTGCGTACCTGTTTTCTTTTTCCTTTTGCCTCTCATTTTTGCCGGAGACTCAGTTTTATCTTTTTTTTGTACATGGTTCATCTTCAGATGGGGATGCAATGCCGTAGGAGATGACTTCTACTCGTACGGATTCGATGGACGTCGTGTGTTCTTTGCTGGTAGAGGACGAGTTGTCTCGCCGAAGAAACTCGAGAAAGGCGATGTAGTAGGATGTGCGCTGGATTTGAATGTGCCAGAGATCAGGTGAGAAGCTGAAAATGCAACTCTGAAGTGAAGTAATATTATTATTGAAGTGTTCTTGCTTTAGATTTACCGTGAATGGACGTGATATTGGCGCAAGCTATAGAAATTTCAATATCGACGGGTATTTCTTTCCTGTGATGTCGCTAAGTGCAAAAGTCAGGTCAGCAGACGAATTTTCAATAATTTTTTTCTTAGAATCAAGCCTTCCTTTCTTTACATGATATGATTTACAGTAAAGGTTATACTTGTTCCAGGTGAGTTTTGCTTTCTCGTGGTAGTACTTGTTCTTCGGCCAATATATGTTGTTGGAGATTTTATAGCAACCCTCTTATTTTAGGAAGCGGATTTAGATCCCGGTTTAAAAGTTCACTTTTTTATCCTGTATAGAAGAACAATATTTTAGCTGCCGCTTCATTTTTGGAGGAGATCAAGGCCGTCTACGCTTCGGGCCACCGCCTGGATTTTCAGCTGTTGTGGAAGCAGTCAGCGGAGATCTGCAGGTACACTAATTTTGTTAATTTTGTTGCCCACCAATCTCTCCCTCCCCCCCCTTTTTTTTTGGAGGTTTCTTCAAGTTTACGAAAAAGGCTTAGTTGGCATATTGCTGTACAAATTGCACCTAGCAGATTCCAAAAAAAAAAAACTGTTCAATGTTATAATCACTCACAATGTCCTGGCAGTTTATTAAGGGACTGTTACACCCTCTAAATGGCTACATTCATCCAGCAAAAGCTATTCACGTTTTTGCTTTTTCAGATATCGGATTGCCTTTCATTTGGAGAGCTTCAGAAAAATGTCTACTGTGGTCCGCATACGATTTTCACAAGTATAGAACCGTTTGTACCTCAACCGGTGGAAATCAGGTCAGTGTGGTGGCTTGCGAGCGCTGTTGTACAATAAAACAATAGGAGAAGTACAAAAAAAGAAGGAATGAGAGCGGTCCCGCTGTGCCGCGGTGCTAAATTTTTCATTGACATCAGAGGAAGATATGACGTAAAAAACGCAGCACAAGAAAATCCTCAGCATAAGCGACGCTGGTTAGACTGGCGACGAATCTTCGATGTCCTATTTGGATCTTGGGTGATGGCACTTGAATTTTGTAGTGTTATTATACCTCTAATCATAGCAGGTCACCTTCTCACTGATTTAAACAAGCTTTTGTTATAGAATGTTTCTTTTCTCCGGAAATGTTTCTACTAACTTTGCTTTTTCTTCAGTAACATCGTGCTCCATCACCATGCAAACGAGATTCATCCGAAGTTTGCTGAGAATCTGCATGAGCTGTGGGCAATGAGAAAGATCGAGCTTGGCTGGAGTTATGGCGAGGTAAGACGAGTATTATGTGTGCACCTATAGACCGAATGGGGCAAAATCATAACCTTTTGTCCCCATTTATTCAGTAACAATTGCTTAACAAGTTTAGGCTGTTAGTAAATGGTGCCGTAGTGCAAATTTCCTTGCAGACTCGTTCTGAAACCCAACGAAAGCATCCATGCCTAACGTCGTTTGACCGTCTGCCGACCACTGAGAAGCAGTACAACATCAACTTGGCGCTGGATACGCTGAAGACCATCGAAGCGCTTGGATACCATCTAATTACTGACACACCGCCAACCAGGCTGAGACCAGTGAGGCTGGCGCAGAAGTGAGGAGCTCTTTATCGTTTTTACCCTAATTATGATCCTAATTACAGCGATTTGCAGTTTCCAACAGTCAAATGGCTACAAACCCCAACCCCTCGACACTCATGAGATCACTCTACCTGAAGAGTTAAATCCATTGATTGAGGCATTGGCGAGGAACACGCATAATGTGTGGGCTAGAGAAAAGATTAAGAGAGGATGGACTTTTGGTTTGAATGAGGTGCATTATATTTTTGCGATTTGATAAAACTCGGAAAAGATGTCCTGAAGATATACTTTTAGTTTGTGGATTCCACTCAGAAACGTTCGCCTCATCTTGTGCCCTACGAGGAGGTCGACAATCGAATTAAAGAAGCAAACAAGGTTAAAATGTTTCTGTTTTTTTTTTCAAAGAAAACGGAGAAGCAAGTTATTTGTGGATTTCTTAACTTATCGAAACAATTGCTTATCGTTTTTTTTTCTTGCAAAAACTACAGTTTAGGAGTCTGCTGCAGAAAACCTGAGAGCCTTACAGCTATTTGGCATCTTTATTGAACCACCAGCTCATGAACACGATGAGGGTGAGCTACTTTTCCTACTTCTTTGGGATGATTTCTTTTTGCTTGAACTGGCCCACTTTTTTCTCAAATTTTAAACAATTTTTGCCTTATGCACCTATCTTTGATAACATTCATACCAACAAGCGATGTTATGATTGCCATGATAGGTTGCTACATCTTATTTCGACTTAGGTGGTAGATTAAAGCAGTTCTACATGATCTGCGAAAGACCTCACCCACCTGCTAGCAAAACTAGCTCTATTTTGATTTGACAAATCTTTGATTCAGTCGCAGAGAAGGAGATGCGTGCCCGTAAGGACCTGACGAGGACATATCGAGCAGAAGCGACGTATGCTGTAACAACTGGAAAATGGTGAGTTGTTCATTTAAAAGCCCTTATCTTCCGGATTCGAAATATTTGGTGAATTACATTTTTTATGCGCAACCTTCCGATTTTTATGCTGGGGTACTGGAATTTAAGATGAGCACTCCACTTTATCCTCTGTTGGTATATTACTGTATGTACATGCTAAATAAAATGCTACATTATAAGGTACTTCGAGTTCGAAATCCTAACGGCTGGATTCATGAAAATCGGGTGGATGGATGTTGGTGCTTCACCAGACATTCAGCTGGGACACGACGATAGGGGTTACGCATTCGATGGGTAAGTTAGCTTACATGTCTGGTTAGATTGATGATCACTTGCTACTTCCTACATAGTTGCGTTGTTTCAGATTTTTGGGCCGCAAGTGGCATCAAGGAGCTGAAAGCTACGGAAAGGAGTGGAAGGTTGCTCATTTTCCTCCATAACCTGCAGTTGTTGTATTTTTGTTGTATTCAGATTGGCGACGTTGTTGGATGCTTTCTGGATTTGAATGACCGGACCATAAGTTTTTCTCTAAACGGAGAATTACTGTTGGTAAGTTTCTTTTCTATGCCTATATATTTCTCTTCTCGTTACGAATATCTACGGAGAACTAAATTCAGGATCCATCCGGTTCTGAGATGGCATTCGACAACGTGCTATGTGGAGACGGCCTAGTGCCAGCTATGACCTTAGGAAGTGGGCAGAAAGGTGGGGCGTTGACACTATCTTAATATTCTGCTATTTCTATGGTCTTTGAGTGTCTTTTTTTGTTGGAAATGTCTTCACTTCCTTGGAAATGATTATTTTGTATCCTTGGCTGGACTGCTTTTCGTATTCAGGTCGACTGAACTTTGGACAGCAAAGCAACTCACTGAAATTCTTCACAACATGTGGATTACAAGAAGGATATGAGCCGTTCTGTGTGTGAGTTTTGTTTTTGTTCTGTTTCTCTACATTGTATCAGACCTGGAGTGTGTGTTTTGCTTCGATCCTGCATAATAATCTGTATATCTTCGGGACACTTTTGGGGGGTGTAGAAAAATAATTTTATTGATTTTGTGAGCTTCAGGCGAGGTTGGCAACTAGTTTATTCTGGCTTACGGTTCGGCAAATCGCCGTCTTCAGAGCCTTAAATGAGCGACAGTAGAATCAAGGTGTAGAAAAATGTTTGCTGAAATTTCATGTACTTGTTACCTTGATGGGATTCGGTCATAACTTCCTTTTTTTCCTTTTTTATACTTTGTCTTTGATGAGACATTTACCATAACTAAGACTATGCGGTTCGGATTTTTCATTGTTGCCTTGTTCAGAAATATGTACCGTTCGATGCCGATGTGGTTTGCCAAACGACAAGCACGTTTTGAGGACATCAGCGCTGGATCTCAGCTGGAAATCTCAAGAATCCCTGCAACTGGAAATAGCCCACCTTGTTTGAAGCTAACTCAGAAGGTGGCTACGTTATTTCAATTTAGGAAATCACTGCGTTTATCTCTTTCCTAATTTAAGTGAGGTTTGAATTGAGGCTTTTTGGAGGGTCTTTGTTTGAATTCGAACGACTGAACACTGAAAGTGACTGAGCCAAACTCTTGTCACTGAATCCTCTGCTAACTTCACTATTATTTTTGGGTTGTTTCTAGGCAACCCTTACTGAGAGTGGGCCGTCGGAAAAAGCGACCATGGAATACATCCGTCTATCGTTGCCTGTCAAATGCAATGAATCTTTTGTGAAAAACAAGTAAGTATGTCAGGTGTATAGCATCCTTCAATTTTTCCCAAGCAGCTTACTAAGCCACTGCTTCAATTCTATAACACTTTCCCTTATCCTTTGATTCTGATGTCTTTCCCATCCCATACCTATGTTACTTGTGTCTCATCACAAATTCAGCACGCTTTACTGCCTGTGAGAATGTGGTATTTATGAATAAGACAATGTCAGTCTTTAATCGATGTGTTGATTGTCAAACTTGTGCTAGTACAGTGTTTTTTAAAGATTTTTCGACGATGATTCTGGATTCTGGGTGAGGTAAGAAGGGTGGTGCATGTAGCCCAATGTTAATGCTAATTGCTGCAGTTTCCATGAATTATGAGAACACCGGGATGCTATAGCCTATTTCAGGGATAAAGACGCAATCAAGAAAGCACTGATTGATTTCAAACCACGAAGTATGTCAGTGGTATCAGCGATTCGGCCTCCGGGAATACCGCAGGAGTTTCAGGATCAAACTACAACAAAGGAGCGGAAGGTGGACATAGTGATGAAGCCAGGACATCGAGCTGTTTATATCTGGTTTTCAGAAGTCGTTCATCGGCACAATGCTCGGCCTGAAAGATTCTCGTGATTCTGATGACGCTCTATCGAATAGGTCGAAGCAACCTTCATTTGAAGGCGATCATGACCAGGAGCCGTTGGCGCTTAGGTAGGTTATTTCGGAAGAGTATTTAACCTAGAAAGCATGGTATTCACTAGTGCAAGGTGTGATTTCTTGGGAGAACATTAACACTGCGGGACCACGTGTAGGCGAAGCCACTGCATAACTTCTGCTTCGGCTGTTGTTTGTGTTTTGCATTTTGCCTACTTTTTCTTTCGCTGTTTTTTGAGCTGCTAAATGTTCAGCAAGTTTTCTGTTGGTGCACTGTTATGGCCTTCAATTTTCTACGCAGTATCTGATCACAAACACTTCTTAAGATGATTCTGGAAAAAAATCCACAACTCTTCAAATAGGACTGCAACTTATATCATAATTTTGACACTAGTTCCAGAAAATTACTCGCTATAAGCACAGCCATGCAGTGATTTCACCGACTCAGTCCCTCCACTGAGCACATAGCTGAATCTTATTGAAGAGTGTCAGCATCACCATTAACTAATTTCGTATAACATTATGGAGTAACCCGGGCGAGTGTGTGTTTAATCCCTTTAGTCAGCGTCGTAGAGTGCTCACTTTGATGAACTACGGACTGTACTCATTCGACGAATCCGTGCTCACGTGGCTTCGAATGGAAGGCGAAGAACGAAACTCATGGCTGGACGCGATCAGGTCCTTCGCGGAATGTTGCTGTGCTACTGTGGTGTGGTTCTGTGGTTGACAGGTGTGATATGCATGAACAACACTGTGCATGTTGCTGCAGTAGGATAATATTTGGGAATTTGGGTTCTTATATTGTCCTCAAGGATTCTGAGGCTTATAAGGCACACACTACAATGAACAGGGCTGTAGAGACGTTCAGAGGCATAACTACAATAGAAAACCAGAAAAATGAAGTAACGACAAGTTTTAAAAAAAAATGTTGCGTGAGAGGAGTAGACGAGGGAGTTACTGGAGCAAGTCAGATTCACGATAGAACTTTCGATATTTTGAAGACTGGCAGCGTTTGAGTTATTGAGCGAGGCTTTGTAAAGCCCACTCAATCCGCATACAAAGTTACTAAACTTGAAATGCTGAGAAATAGAACGTGCACGCGGCAACAGTTTTGTTGACAGATGACTATTTGTCTTTAACAAGCCCTTTGCTGACCTCAGTTAACGCCGCCCTAGCTTTCAATCCCAATTTTGCAACCCCTAGACAGATGCGCTCCCATTTTTTATTCTTTATGAGGAGTAACGTCCTGTTTATTCCCTCCGAGCCTGAAGCGAATCTCCTGGCATTCACAATTTACAGAAATAGGGGCTAATTCTTCGAACTATGACAGAGAAAATGCTTCGTTTTTCCTTCACTTTCATAGGCAAATATATTTACCATATTCGGTTACCAACCCTATTTCCAAGTATTTCTTTATTTTGTAACAGGTTTTTTTTCTGTTACAAAGTAAAGAAATACTTGGGATTAGAATGCTGTTCGAACGAAAGGCATATTGGATTTTGGTTTTTGTTCAAAAGATGAAGGAGGCGGCATTCTTAAAAGGCGTTAGAAGAGGCTCTCAGATTGTGGACCTCCTGAAATGCCAACTCGCTAGTATTATGTATAAATGAGTTATATATATATATATATATACATATATATATATAGTAAGTAGAAAGTTATAAATGTACAGAACTTTTTTTTGATACATTTGTTGTTTTCCGATGCACTATCTCATATTTTGACAGTGAATTATTCTTTAAGAATAATGACAGTTTTCTCGATGACAAAAATATTCACAGGCGACCTGCTTAAACGTAGAAATAGCCAGAGGAGTATTGGGATAGATGTGGCAGCAACGGAAAAAGCATAGCCGTAGTTACATAGCTTGACAGAGCTATTCGCTTATTTTGAGTTTTTTTTTTGTTGCTCCGGGCCAGATTTCATTAAATTGCGCCATATTGATTTGCACATATGTAGTTTCCAACTGTCTATACGATAATGAGAAGTCGAAGTTTTTTAGCCCTCTATTTTCTTTCCAAAACTGAGTAGACGACTTCCAGGCATGAAGTACTGTGTTGCCTCTATTACTTTCCTCTTTTCTTTCTTTCAACTGAGAGAATAGCTTTTGTTTTCTGTTGGCACGTCTCTACGCATGCCTTTTAAGGGGTTCACTCGCAGAACTACCGCAAGAGGATCGTGTAGCTGCGGAGGAACGCCTGAAGGAGATGGCGGATCGCGAGAAGCCGCAGAAAAAAGGCGGACTGTTGAGCCGATTCCGCGACACCAGCCACTCCAGGAAGAAGTCGGTCTTGTTTCCCAATTTTAGTGATTCTGCCCACATCACATCTAACTTCTTTAACACTATGTATGATTATTTTCTCGATCCCTTTCGTTGACGGTTGCGTTGAAAATTTGCACTGATTCCCTTCAGTAGAGGAACGACATGAAAGTAGCTCATTTCTAATCATTCTTTGAGATTTAGATTTGTTAGAGGAAATTTCTGTCTGTATGATTATTTCACTTCTCATTCTACAATATTTTCAGGAATTTCCAAAGAATTCCAATTAGTGATTTTCCCTTTTCTAGAGATGGCAAAACAAAAGAAGAGAAAGCAGGTCGCCTTAGCGGACAAAAATCGAACTGGCGATCGTTTGATGCCTCAAGTGTTGATGCATCGGATGCGGGTCAGACACCCACAGGACAAAAGGATGTTCTTGGTAAGATCAAGCAGTTTTTGGCGAAACTCAGGAAAAATCTAGAGTTTTGTAACTCTTTGTCTGCAGAATCGATGGTAATATTTGCACACTTATCAAGTTCCTTTTCATTGGGATTCAAACCAATCGAGGCAAATTGAAACATTAATTTGTAATTTGACAGTTGCGTTTTTTAGCCTCAAATGACATGCCATCATCTGGTCCAGGCCGGCAGCTGACTGTACGCAGGTCTTCATTGAAGAATAAAAAGAAGAAGAAGGTTTGGGTTATTGCCAAAAACATTGCTTTATTTATTTATGCTTTTCCAAATGTTTACGTTGTACACATGGGGCAAACATGATGGATGACAAATATCTATGTTAAAGCCATACCGTTATTCGCTGCTTTTGTTTTTTTTTCTTCTTTGCCGACACCACATAGAATTATCGCAAAGAAATGTGCCTCTAAGTGGGCCTGGATTTGCCTTAAATTAGGCCTGCATATCATTCCTTAGTATGGGGAGAGCGCTTATTTTTTTTCTTGTTCAGGATCAAGTTGTGACAATGGAAAAGCGTGGATCTCAAATGCCCATTGAGCTCCCTGTAGAAATGCAGCAAGAAAGTGATGCCCAGGCTTTAACTGAGCATGCCGACAAGGTTTCTTATTAGAATCCTCGGAAATTTGGTCACTTAAAAATCTGACAATGGTTACAGGTTGACGAATACTACTACGGTATCCGTATTTTCCCTGGACAAGATCCAAGCCAAGTATGGGTTGGATGGGTCACGACACAGTACCATTTCTACTCACCGACGTTTGAGCCGGAAAATGTGGAACGACGTTGCTTATATGCTGAAGGAGACCATCAAGGAACGACTGTAGACAGGTGAGGGAGACTCGTTCATTTGCCATTCCGGATTTCTTTCATTGGATATAATCCCGGAAAACTGATTAGCAGTGAAATCAAAAACATGCTAGTATTTCAAAAAAAAAAGATTCAGAAGTACGCAGAAATGCATGGAAGTCAATCTCAAGTGATCCATCCGAACGACTAGGTCATTTATTTTGTGATTCAGCTTGGAATACCGAAACTGCTACATGATGAATGCTGCTGATCTACTGTCAAATGTGTCCGATGCAACCAACACGAAGGTACATGACAGTTTAGTGCGTGTAGTTCCTCTGAATAATCGAAGTTTTAGAGTCTTTCCATCTATAAAATGTTTAGACATCTGAATAATGATATTCCGGATCTTACAGGTTTCCGGAACGCTGATTGGATGCATTATTGACACCTCTGTTGGGGAATTGTCGTTCCAAGCCTCTGGGCAGGACACCGGTGTTAGATTCAAGGTCAGCCCCGAGCTGCTTTTGTTGTCCTAATTTTTACGTGAATATTCTGATGATTTTGATTTCCTATTGCGTTATTTGAGCTTGAAACGACCACATAAACTGATTCTAGCTGGAACCAGGAGCTATGCTATTCCCAGCTGCCTTCTTCACTCCGACAGCCACTGAAATCCTCCAGTTTGAGTTGGGAAGGGTAAAAGTAAGTCAGGCCACTGAGAAGTACAGCAGTAGACAATCATGCGTTGCTTTCAGTTCACATTCCCAATTTCTGCCGCAATGTTCAAGTCGTGCCACAAATCACTGGTGCCGTTCTGTCCACCGCGCCTCTCGGTAGAGTGCTTGGATCCCGTGCATTGGGCTCGAGTTCCTAACGAGACCTTGCGGACTACAGCGTTGAAGCTCAGCGATATACGAGGTTGGTAGGAATTTTCCTATTTGAACTCATTGCTGATAATAGAATTTCGTACAATTTTGGGTGGTCATCATTTCCACGGAAATGAAATATTTTCTTATACACATTTTCTTTCCACATCTTTTATTCTTTTATGTTTTCTCCACCTCCCATCATTACCTTGTCCGGAAGTCATATGAATTCTTTGTGAACTTCAAATTTCAAAAGCAGTTGCAAATGGATCACAGTTTCATATCTTTTTTTTTGTTTTTTTTTTCTTGTAAAAAAATGACATAGGTAGGTGTGGTATGCAATTTCTGTTCCTACTTTATTTTGCTGTCGTGTTCCCATAAAGCTCATTCTCAGGATGGTCCGTTCTCTGCGACGATCCAGTACGAATAATGGCTGTCTATGTACCAGAAAAGGATGAGTCCTTTGATATCCTCGAAATGATTGAAAAACCAATGTTCCTGGATTTCCATCGGCAAACTCTCAATTTGTACTGCAAACTTGCCAGCCATGGCAACCAAAAGGTACGTGATGTCCCTACTGAGATAGCAGTGGTGGAGTTCAACAATATAAAAGTATTAATGATTTAGGTGGCTCACATTCTTTGTCAGCATGTGGACGAGGACCAAATTATGTACGCCGTTAAGAGCCACTGTGAGTTCCCATCTTCTATCATTTTCCTCCATTTTTTATGAGAAAATTGAATTTAAGAGATGAAATAGTGTGCAGCTGGTTAATTTTTCACTTCTGATCTCTTCGTGATGTTCCAGATCTCTCCGGACCAATGCGACAGGGCTATCATGATTTGCTGATTGCCATCCACCTTCAGTCACACGCAACTGCTCGTCAATCCATGAGCAAGGAATACGTGATACCGCTCTGTGAACAATTGCGCAACGAAAATGTTTTCGATCCGGATACAGAGACGAGGTCCTCATTAGAGTACTTACATTTTCTCTTTATTATCAATGAAAAGCAAGAGGACGCTTACATCATATTTAATTTTATCTATTTCATGCAATTTTATGGGTGCGGTGTGTTCTTCAGGAAATTTATATAAAAGTTCAGGTATCCTCAAATTATGGGTGATGTCTACTCAATGTTGCCGGTCATGGTGGCTGAGCCTGTGAAAACGCAGTGAGTTTTTTGGTGTAAATTCTTGTTGTTCTTGGCGCTTGTGCACATCTTAGGTGATCTTGTATCAGTTTTGTTGCACCTTTATTCATAGCCCTCATTGTCTCTGTGCTTATGCCAAACATGTGAACTTCTTAGTCACCATATGTTGTTCCCACCTCATTGTTATGTACGTGCTACTAATTCTTGGTTTAAATTTCGAGCATCCTTTCATACCTGGAGACCTCGGAGTTTTCTATTTCCTTCTAAAAGAGTCTAAACTTGTGAATAAAGAAAAATTACCTTACACTACATTCAGCTTCTCACGCGAGGAAGAAATGAAGCTGCTGCCACCTGCAATCAACTTTGACGCCCTCAAAGCCCATGTAATGACTGCAATGGAAAGTGCTACGCGACATGCTGTTATGAACTGTCGGGACCTCATCGGCGGTGACAATCGCAGCCATTTCGAGTTAGTGAAAAGCCTCACTATGCCGACTCGTATATGCTTCTAGGGTAATTTTTTTGTTTTTAGACCGCTTCTGAAGTTATTCGACTCTTTGTTAGTTATTGGATTAATAGACGATCCTGAACTGGAAGCGCTTCTGAAGTTGATTCACCCGGCTGCCTTCGATCCTACTTATGAGCCAGGTACTGCATCATTCATTTTCATCATCATCATTTGTCGGTCACATTGTTTTATGCCGGTCACATTTTTTTATCAATAGAGCAGGTTCCGATTACCTAGCACTGAGCAGAGTAAAAGCAGTTCCTACTAATCCTCTATCCTTCAAAAACATGGTCCGTAGCTACCTGGAATCATGATGCTATCCTGGTCTATGTTCTGTTGCTTTCATTTGTTTACTTATTTTATCATTTGGTTGTGATGTTTGTGTTGTTTTGACAGAATACCTAGAATTTCTGTTGTTTTGTTTTTGCTCACTTTTAGCATGAGGTACCTCATGTAATAAATATATATCATTACCAGCTACATAAGTGGACAAGCTAATTGCCGTTATTTTTAGGCACCACGCAGAAAGGCCTAACCGAGATACAGCTGGCTGAACAAGTGAAGATCCAGCTTGTAAACATTATCGACCACCTATGCGACATTCAAGTAAGCTTCCACATCTAATCTATCAGTTATCGTAGGGATCTAATGAATCTTGCAGCTACGTCACCGCATTGAATCTCTAGTTGGCTTCACCGAAGGTTTTGTAGGAGAACTTCAGCAAGACCAATGCAAGCGGTAGGAAACCCACTTGTGTATAAGTCGTTTTAAAAAGATTTGACGACGTTTCAGTTACATGGAAATCAAGCAGACAGACATGCCACCTGCGGAAGCTGCCAAGAAAACTAAAGAGTTCCGCTGTCCACCCAAAGAACAAATGTTCCGTCTTCTTAAATGCAAGGTAATCTCTTCATTTAAATATTCATATGTCTTACATTAGTCGTACCATTGGGATATTCTCATTAAGGTCAAAGATGAGAAGGAAGACTTTTTGGAAGATGATGTAGAATATGATCAGTGTCCAATGGCAGAGAATCTCCAGGACCAATTACGGTTGGTCTAGCTCACATGTCCTGATTTTCGATCCACTCAAATTTCTCGTCTTTCCAGAGATTTTTGCGCTATGCTTGTGGAAAAGATTGGAAATAATGATGACAACGAAGATGAGGAGCGTCAAGGTCTGATAGAAGCTGAAGAAGGATCGTGGGTAAGTGAACCAAATTAGTAACACTGGATTTCTCTGATTTAATGTTCAGTTTTTAGACACTCGACACAGTCGCGCACATCTTTATTACTTTTGAAGTTGTTGATGGTTATTTTTCAGGTCGACTCTCTGGCTCGTCTGGTAGTAGCTGTACCACCTCCACCACCACCTGATGAGAAAGCGTTAGCCACAAAGAAAGGAACACGAAACTTTAGGTATCTATGTCCACAATTTGTTATAGTTAGTAATTCGTTTGTCCGTTAAGTTCGTCTATTTTATTCAATTGCTCTCAAAAATCCCTGATCTGTTTCCTACTGGTCCATTATTTTCTGACTCGATATGGATAAAATTTAGGCTCATCTTTTTCGAGGTAATCCCCATGTCTAAGTTTTTTCCAGTCTCTGAAGATGACGATGTTGAAACACTGGTTCGGTAGCTTGCTTACTGACTTTCATTCAATGTCCAAGAAAAGCCAACACAGTTCTTTCTTCACTAGAACTCCTCCGTACATAGTTATTTTTCTACTTTTTTTTGTTTCTGATCCCCTCCTCGCCGCCGTTTTTTGCACAATTGGAAGAAAAATTTGATTCCTTTCTTCCCTCTTTATCATAGCGAAACCCCTGAAAGAGGAGGAAAATCGGTTTTTACGGCTAACTATTCTTTTTCTTAGATCGCTCAAGCCGGTAGAGAATTCCTGCATCTGAGCCTGATCTGTCGTTGTGATTTTTAGGGATATGGTTATCAACATGCTTCGTGAATGGGCGCTTGGAGAGTTCATTGAGAGCAATGAGTTAATCCGCAAGATGTTCCATCTATTACTGAGGCAATACTCAGGAATCAGAGAGGTAATTTACTAGTATGCTGATACGTATGCGATGTGATTTGATCTACCTCCTTTTAGCTGCAAGACGCCATGCAGCAGACGTACGTTCTGCACGAGAGGAACAATCTGGATGTGCAAGATTTCATAATCTATCTGATCCAGATCAGAGAATTGCTTACCGTCCAGTTCGAGCACACTGAAGAGGCAATCCTCAAGAGGGGATTATGGTATGCTGAAGAGTATTTCCTCAGGGTATTCACAAAATGTGTTGATTTTCTCCTATAGGAAACTGATGAACAACCGCATTTTCTTCCAACATCCTGATCTGATGCGACTTTTATCGGTTCATGAGAATGTGATGTCGATCATGATGAACATTCTTACAGCACAGCAAGGTGCTGTCGAGCACGAAGGAGAAGAAGTCAAGGAAAAGACTGCAGTTAAGGTGGTGGGAGTTTGTTTTTGTTCAGGGGTTTGTTTACCAAAGCCGGCAACTTGAATTTTGCTATGGCCCTTCCAAGAAAAATAGCTTGCTCAATAGATTTCTTCCTCCTGGTGGTATCCATTGTTCTCAAGCTGTGCGATTGCACGTGTTTTATAGTTTCAACTATTTTTCTAGGATTCATCCGAGATGGTGGTAGCTTGCTCAAGGTTCCTCTGCTATTTCTGCCGTACCTCTCGACAAAACCAAAAAGCGATGTTCGAACATCTGTCCTTCCTCCTGGATAACGCCACAATGCTGTTAGCTAGGCCAAGTTTGAGGTGAGTTTTTAACTGGTACACTTTCAGCTCTATCTCAAAATATGACCTGTCCAGTGTTCAGAGAAGTGAGTAATCCTTTTCAGAGGATCTGTGCCGCTTGACGTAGCTTACTCATCATTTATGGATAATAATGAGCTAGCCCTAGCTTTGAAGGAAGAAGAGCTGGACAAGGTTAGTTCCTTCTCCCCATTTCAAGCCCTATTTGTTGTCCGTGAGCAAAGGCTACAGTGTTTATTCTTTTTGGATGGAAATTTCACTGAGGTGGCAAAAATTGATTTTTTTAAATACATTTCCGTTTCTGAGACGTAACGCGACTGGAAATGAATGAATACTTGACTCTTTCTCGCTTCCCGCACCTCCCCTGCGAGATCTTGTAATTTTCAAAGACGCATGAGATACAGAATACTGCACAGCTTATTACTATTTTATTTAGGTAGCCGTTTACCTGTCCAGGTGTGGATTGCAGCCCAACTCGGAAATGATCGCCAAGGGATATCCAGACATCGGCTGGGATCCTGTTGAAGGCGAAAGGTACATTTTCTACCACTGTCCTTTAGTAAAATTAGCTCGTTTCTGTGTGCTGTTGTAGATACATTGACTTCCTTCGCTTCTGCGTTTGGATCAACGGCGAAAACGTGGAAGAAAATGCTAACTTGGTGATTCGACTTCTCATCAGACGTCCTGAATGTCTTGGTATCGCTCTGAAAGGTGAAGGACAGGGACTCTTCGCAGCTTTTAAGGTTTGTGATTTGATCTTGTTAGATGTGAAAGTGATTCGAATACTCCAGATGACCAATAAAAATCTTCACTCCAAAAGTAATTTCGTTCTTATTTCTTTCGAAAGCTACAATGGACCTAACCTGCTCTTATGAATAATTTATCGTCACTTGTCTAGCTGGCCAGAATGAGAATAAGTGCTTATGTTCTGGTTAGATGCCAACTAACGGCGAAAATAGCGCAAAGTAATACCAGTATTCCCTTCGCAAGACATTTTTTTTTCAAGGAAGCGATTGCGTTGTCGGAGGATATCCGGCTTCTAGAAGAAGAAGGAGAGAACGCCACAATGTTGAAGAGCGGTCTACTAGGAGAATCTCCGTAAGTAAATGTTTTTGAGAAATCATAAACCAGTAGTGGATCCAGCAGAATTATTCATGGCATCTAAGTAACTAACATCTAAGTAACTGATTTAGGTCATATCCGTCCAAAGATATAGAAGGTGAGGATTATCTGGACCTCGGAGCAGCAACACTCGACTTTTACTCGTCATTAGTGGATCTGTTGGCGAAATGTGCACCGGATCCTATGGCTATACAGGTAAACAGATATTTTTCATTGTACATAGATGTTTGATATGGAAATAACATCGATGCAGAGTTGCTTCTTGAGCCATTTAGAAAATTTTTTGTGCTTTTGGACTGTGAGAAAACATGGTCAGCTGATGAACAAATGCTTTTTTTAGGCAGGGAAAGGTGACTCGCTCAGAGCTCGTGCTATTCTGCGATCTTTAATCTCTCTGGATGACCTGGGTCAAATCCTAAGCCTTAGGTTCACTATTCCAAATCTGACCCTGGCTGCGACAGACGGTTGGTTTTACGTTAAAAAATAGTTCTAACCCGACTTCCTCCGCCTAGCTTGAAATTAACTGTCTGACAATTCTTCTACCCATAACTAACTTGTTATTCACTAACATTTCTCGCAGTTCGTCGTCGCTCATTCGCAAGCTCGCACCAGCACAACGTCAATGTATCGCATTCGTTCGCGAACATCGCCAGTGAAGTGTCGCAAGCGAAATCGCAGACGAGTCGTGATCGCATGCCATCGCTGCAAATGACGAGCTTGGATAGACGCCTGTCGCAGCTGCGTGAAGAGGAGTCCGACAGCGAATCCGACTACGGCTCAGTGAAAAGCTCTCTGGATGAGCTGGAATCAAGAAGTAGCGAGCGGGACCAGCGATCTGCACCAGTTCAATCACTGCCGCTCCCACCGCAGGTTGGCCGAGCTGGCAGCAAGAGGAACAGGCACTGCGTCGTCGAGTGTGAGCAGTTACTAACATGTTTGCTGTGTTTCGTTACTTACTGTGATCTGGTGTTACTGTCGTTTCGGTGCGTTATCGGATATCCTTCAGATAACGGTCCATTACCCGGGCTGCTACCCAACCATAAAGGGTCCGTTCTGCTCTTCCTGGATCGTGTATACGGTATCGACTCGCAGGATATGTTGTTCCACTTCCTTGAGCAGAGCTTCTTGCCGGATCTCCGTGCTGCAACAATGATGGATTCGGTACGTTAGGACATTGTTATTCATTCAAATTTTACAGCTAGAATATGCTCGTCTGCTTATTTTCAAATGAATTCCACTATACGTAATGAGACAGTGGCATTCTTTCTTTTTTTTTTCTAAACAAATAACATCAATAAATGAACATGTTCTAGATAACTATCTACATTGAGTAGATTACTTGATTACTCATTTCTTGCTACTCTTACTCAAATAAGGGCCTAAATTAGCGCTGTCATCGAGCTGGTGGTCACTGTTATCCAAAATCACACTCGCACTCGCAGATGAATTGTTTTCATGCTGACAAAAATTCACGACCTGAATTCGAAGAAGGCTTTGTCGTCAAAGTGATTAACCAGTAAACATAGTGGTAAATCTCCAACAATGGAGGAAATAAAAAATTCGGCGGACGTTCGCAATTATCCACTAGGTTACTGCAGACTCTGCAGGTTACCCACAGAGCCCAAAACAGTTGAATTAATTCAATTAAGGAATCAGTTCTACTGAAGATTTTTTTTCGTTTTTTTTTTTGTTTTGGAACTGAAAATCAATTTGATTTCATGTTCTACAATAAATACGGTTCGCTCAGCAGCCAGTAGCAAATGGGGGCCCCCGGGCGACCCGGGGTCGCCCCTCTGCGTCCCTCTGTTAAACACTGAATTAACGAGGCCGAAAGTGAGTAAATGGATAAAATCACTACCGGATTTCTATGAACCGGCCGTGTGGAAAGTGTGTGCAGGAAAACTAGTGCTCCACGATGCTTTTGAAAAATTGACGACTGGGCACATTTTCATTTTTTCCATTTTTCACGGTCCAGCTTCAGACGAATTTCATGTTTGCTGAGACCACTACCATGCAGTTACTTAGAGCTAGTCTTGCTCTAATGAAACCCTTGAAAAGGAGGGAATCCGAACATTATAACTTTACGTTCCTAGGTTGTGAATTACGCATCGAGCGTACAAAGCGCTAGACGAAAAGTTCAAAAGTCAGTTCCTTCTCTTCCTCCAATGTCCTGAGAAACGAAATTGATCATTTCGATACATCCGCAAGGGAATGTATTAAAATACAGGTTTCCCATAGAATCTCCAAGAATTCCAAAATTCGAAAAAAGAAAATCGAAAATTCGGTCGCTTCGCTTCGAGAATCCGAAGTTAGTGACAGCTGCTTGTCCCCTACAGCGAGCTAGGAGTCTCAGCAGTACTCCTCAGCAGTACTCGAAAGCTTGCTCAAACTAGCCGAATGTTGTACGTTTCCAAACAAGTAGACATCAGCGAATTAAGACATCGAGAAAATGAAGGATTCATCCCAAATTGAAGTTGTTGATTGAAGACTGCAATGGAATTGAAAATGAGAAAGACGATCAGAATGTTGCGGCCTGCATATGGCTATAACGTTCTTTTCACTATTTGAAAGAGGAATTACGTTACGACAACCGATATGACCTCTCTAATCCTGTAGGTAACAGGGAAAACCAGAACAATGCCTGAAGGGTTGCCGTGACTTTCACAGATCCCTTCGTAATCGCTGTGCTGACCTCGCGACTATTCGATAATACGCCTCAAGCGGTGCAACGTTGGTTATACAGCATGGTAACGCAAGCAAGTCCAACACCAATATCTGCTATCATGCTTTTAACACTTCGCAGATGCAAATTCATTCCAATTTCTGAATTTGGCCTAATTTGATAGCTATTTCAGTCAAATGATGCTATCCTCTATGGCGAATTTATCATCTTCATTTATGCTTCACCTTTCCGTTTGAGATGAAATGAAATTTACAGCACTATGCTGTATAGTTTGACGAAACTGCTGATGATCTTCGCTGAGGTTGCCATCTCGCTGGAAGAGACACCCAGCTGTCACTAACTTCGCATTTTTGGAGCGAAGCCACAGAATTTTCAATAATTTTAGAAATTTTGTAGACTCTATGGGGAGACTGTATTTTGAAACAATCCAACCCGATTACTTCGTAATCATCAATTTTGTTCCTCAGAATATTTAGAGAAGGAAAGCAATTGATTTTTAACTTTTTGTCTAGCGCTCAATGCACTCGATTCGGAATTCACAAGCTGAAAATCTAGAATCACAGTTCTCTGATTCTCTGATTTTTTGAGGAATCTTGTAGAGCAATACTAGCTCTAATCAATTGTGCTGTACTGATTTCGACAAAGCGTGGAATTCGTCTGAAGTAGCACCGTGAAAATTGGAAAAAATGAAAATGTGCTCAATCGTCAATTTTTCGAAAGCAACGTAGAGCACTAGTTCTACTGCACGCACTCTCCACACGGTCCGTTCATAGAAATCCGGTAGTGGTTTTATCCATTTACTCAATTGTGGCCTCGTTAATTTAATGTTTAATAAAGGGACGCAAAGGGACGACCCCGGGTCGCCCGGGGGCACTCATTTGCTATTGGCTGCGGAGCGAACCGTACCTCAGCCCAAACTTTACGTTCAAAAATGTATGGCATTAGTTGCTCTTCATTTTTACGAGGATGGTTACTTTTTAGCCTAGAGCTTTGGAATCTGACACTGCGCTGGCGCTGAACCGCTACCTTTGCAATGCTGTTCTACCGCTACTCACCAATCATTCGCACTTCTTCGCGGACTCTGAACATCATTCTGCTCTTCTGGATGCAACTTTGCATACGGTATAGCCTTGGTTGTTTATAGTTATACTGTCTGCGTATAGCTCTGGATTTAGGTCTACCGCATGAATCGATTGAAGTCGTTGACGAAGAACCAACGTGAAGCGGTATCAGACTTTTTAGTGGCAATTACGAGAGAGCTGCCACCAGGAATGATGATCAAGCTGCTCAGGAAGGTCAGTGTTGAAGCTCATCTCGCTTATAGTTAGTGCATGTGAGAAAGGTCAAAATAAATCATTGTACATCATTTAAGGTCATTGTGGACATCAAGCAAATAAGCGACATGACTGTCCTGGTACCATTAAGAGTAAGTCTCTTTTTTGTTGCTCCTAATTCCTTCCCTTCCAATTTTACAGTATTGTTCGCTGGCGGTAGATTTGAGGAGTTATAGGGTTTTGAAGATGGGTAGAATGAACTTGTCCAGCAGCTTTTACTCTTGATGTACATAACTTATTGTATTCTGGGAGAAATTAGTTCAAACGGGACAGTGCACACCTACCGTATCACTACAATAATTAGTACTATTGTGTATAAGCCGTCTCTTGCAGCTGATGACACTACACTATGAGAGATGCGGGAAATACTACGGTAACGGAAACCAATACGGCGTAGCCACGGAAGTTGAGAAGCGCTTGTCGATGTTGCTGTTCTACGCCATTTTTGACTCCTTGGGTAGCAGACCGTATGATCCAGACTTGTTCGGAAAGGTAGGTTTTCTGCATTATGCTGTATTTGTACCATTTAGTTCTTAATCAGAAGGTGATCGCTGGCGAGCATCAGCAGATGATAACTTGTGATAGTTTCCAACTATCAGATTATCGTAATGCCAAACATATGCATATTTTAGGCTCTACCCTGCTTGACAGCCATTGGATCGGCCATTTCACCGGATTATACTCTGACTGTTGGAATTGAAGACGTGGCTAGATTCAAGGTGAACTTTCAACTTGAATAATTCGAGCTTGAATAGAAGGTCCAGCAACTCTCAATGGAAGTCCCGGGAATGTATTTGTTCGCTCTTTCGCCTCAGTTTTGTTATTTTGACACGAATGGATTGCTTTCAGGATCCCCTCGACGACGGAGCGTGGGTTCCAAAAACTGTAGATATCTCGCGTATAGATTTGCCAAGAGAACTACAGTCAATGACAGACGCCTTCGCCGAGCACTTCCACGATTCCTGGGCAAGCAGAAAGGTATTTTTTGACTTAATACTGGTAGTAGGGAATTTTCCAAAACGAGGAAACTTTGAAATTTATATCATTCATCATCTCTCGAGATCTTAGAAAATTTCTGACCTTTTTTGTTAAATAATCCTTGGTTTTCTTCTTCATGGTTCCTGTATTTTTTTTTGTTATTGTCTGTTTGATTGGGTTTTTTTTTGTCATTGATAATATTAGGAATATTTTTAGCTAGAAAAAGGCTGGGTTCATGGAGATCTGTATTCAAGACAGCAGCTCACTCATCCGCGTCTCAAGCCGTTCAGTTTGCTGAAAGACTTCGTAAGTCTATGCAGTTGTGTTATTACCAAATTTATAACTGAGTGCTTAGTTCTAAGGCGCAGTATAGAACATATTCCTTTTCTTGGCTGGATAAATTTGATTTTAATAATTGATAATTGTTATTTTGAAAGATCTTTTTGAGAAGACGATCAATTTTATGTCGTTTTTATAGTATTAGTGAATGTTTCCATGGGAAACGGATTCCTTTCCAGGAAAAATCCTTCTACAAAGAGAGATGCTCCGAGTGTCTCAAAGCACTCATAGCTTGGGGCTACGCCTTTGATCTGGCTGATCGCGATGCTGCTGACAGAGCATCCAGCGCTCACACTCCATCTGGCACATCTATTCAGAACTTCTCACCCAAACCTGTGGATTTGTCGAGTATGACGTTAGAGAAGGTGAAATTTTAGAACTTTGTCCCTCTTCTGTTTATGTAGAATTTGTGTTTGTGAAATGACATTCTTTGTTTGATATCTCTGCATCTATCTAGTCCAGTTACCATCAACCACCCTCTGAAGTGAATTCCTTCCAGGATATGGTCACCGCTGGAGAGAAGATGGCTGAACATTCTCATTTGATCTGGGCGAAAAAGGTAACATCCATGAATAGCTTAATTTTCCTTTGTAATCTTCTTGTTTGCATCGAGCAATGTTGTTTTGCCAATCTAGATATGGAACGACCTTAACACCAAAGGTGGCTTCATGCCGACAGCACTGGTGCCTTGGGATCTTCTCACGGACTTCGAACGCCGAAAGGATCGTTTCCGTGCGAATGAGATCCTGAAGTTCCTGCAGTATCATGGATATCATGTCACAAGGTAGCATATTATGCTTTCAATAGTGTGTTCAGATTCTTGCCTAAGATGCTTTGACAAGTTTTCTTTAGTCCACAACCGGAGCAGAATTTGGAAAGAACAAAGAGTGAAAGTGAGCGTTCGTCTGTGGAGAAGAGGTAAGATCTTTTCAGACTGTTTATCAGGGAATGAGTATTTCCCTTGACACTCCCGTGTATTACTTTTCTTTTAAAATAAAGGTTCTATAGATCTTGCTTTTCTAGCCGTGAGTTGTGTATTCTATCATGTTTAGATTCGCCTACAATCTCCTGGAGAAACTCATCCAGTACCTAGAGCAAGCTAGTCTCAAGATGAAATCGGTGAAACCGAGTCAGGAGCTTACGAGAAGAAACACCTTCAGGAAGGAAGGACAAGACGTGAAATTCTTTGAGAAGGTGAGTTGTACTCAACGTAGATCTTGTTAAAAGTTTAATCCCGTTGTTCTTGTAGGGATTTCACAATCATTATCGTTTTGCTTTGTCTTTTGTTCATCATCCTCTTCGTTGATCGTGCTTATTCTTTTTCAAATTATGATTTGCGTAATGGTTATCATTAGTTACCTTAAGGTCGTTCTTCCACTAATGCGTGCATACTTCAATGCCCACAAGAACTATTTCCTCGAAGGATCCAGCATTGTTCAGACGGGTACAGCTAGCAATAAGGAGAAGGAAATGGTTGCTAAGTGAGTGATCCTCCCCATAGGTTTGATTTTTTTCCCTGGATTTCTTTCTAAACGTTATTTCAGCTTGTTCTGCCGTCTAGCGGCTCTACTGAGAATCAAAAATCGTGCATTCGGAAGCGTTGCTAAGATCACTGTGAAGTGCCTTCAGGGACTCACTCAGGCGCTTGACTTGAGGTATTGCTACTGATCGTTCTGTTAAACAATTCTCTTTGCTTCATGCTTATTTCGAAGATTACGAAAATACCTACGAGCAATGTGTCTGGAACCTATGTTGATTTTTTTTCTTCCAGAACGCTGGTAAAAATGAACTCCGACATTGTTCGCACCTCGCTGTTATCATTTTTCAATAACTGTGCTGATGACCTCTTCGCGGCTGTGAAAGAGCTCAAGGTACTTCTTGTTAATATCATCCAATGTTTATCTTCAGATTATACCTCATGGTATATTTTCCACATGCATTTTATTCTAAGCTTTTATCATTTGTTCGTTATGTTCCCCATAAAGCATAATTTTCAGGAAAACGGTCAATACTCACTGATTCGCGGTCAAAATCTGAAGTCATGGATTTCACTGGAATTCGCTCACCAAATGATTATTCCTGTGCTTACCACAATGTTTGGTCATCTGGCACGGAATCATTTTGGAACCGACGTTTTGGGTTGGATTATCCTTTAAGCACGACACTGTTTGAGAGCAGTTAATCATTTATTCCGATTTTTTTCCAGTGGATGATATCCAAGCGGCATGCTATAAGATTCTGGATTCACTTTACATGGTGACTGGATTGTCCTCAACTGCGGCACAAAGGAAAAGTGTAGGATTCGAGACTGATAAGTGAGAATCTCTTTTTGTCACTTTTTTCTCTCAGACTTGTATTTTTTTTACTTTTAGATTTACAATTTACAATTCTTCAAATGAGTTTTTTTCAGACATCGCCCTGGCCTGGGACAGTGCCTGTCAGCTTTCGCTTCCTGCTTCCCTGTGGCGTTCCTGGAGCCGGAGTTTAACAAGAACAATAAGTACTCTGTGTTAGCTAAGAGTCAAGAGCAGTCTGTACAAGTGCAGGGTACGTTGTTACTTATTTTGCAAGTAGAAGGATCTATTTAAACAAAAATGATTCCATTTCAGAAATGCTACAGAATCTATCCACTCACATTCCACACATTGAAAGGCTTCTCACGGATATTGAGCAGGTATTCACAGCATTTTCTCACCATTTCCAGTATTTTCTTAGATTAGTTAGCTAATTCTTGGTTTTTTTTTTGTTTGCATCTCATAATATCATCGAAGCAAATAGCTATTACCATCATGAAAATGGATTTGCCGTCTTACCATATCTGACGCTCCTCAAACGAAGAAAATTAATGTTATTTTGTTTCTTATTTCTGTTCATACATTTTTTTATACCAGATAATTTCAAGTGAAGTGTGATGCTCCCGTTTTTGAGAATCCCATCTAGTTTTCTCCCTCTCACTTTTTAGCTGTATTTATTGAAACCTTGTCAAGGTTGCCACCAACGGCGTTATGTACAACGAGGAGCCAAATGTGTACGATGTGGATCTCCCCTTGATGTGCTCATATATGTCGTACTGGTTCAACTTGGGACCGGATGGTCGTAAACCCGACAAAACCACAGAAGAGAAAGAGCATCGTCAACTGTACGTTCACTAACTATAAGGCATTCTATGCATACTTCCGTTGTCTTCATGGTGATGTGCATCTCTGACGCACGCACGCATCCACTATGAATTAGTAGTGTGGCGTGGAATGTGAATTCCACCGTTTCAGACTGCCCATGACCTCTGTCAGCGCTGATCACATAAATAGGATCTTTTGCGCCTTGTTAAAAATGGTCCGCAATCACGTGGGAATTGAAAATGCACCATGGCTCTGTCGAACGACATGTGAGTTCGATCGATACATTGATTTATTCTTCATTTCCTATTAATGATCCTGTTAATTTTTGAAAATTCTTTAGTCTTCGGTGTGCAAATCATCCAAAATGTCACATGTGACCCCGTGAAAGAGTATATACTTCCGATTGCTGAACGACTACGAAGAATGAGCGAGAAGGCGTTCCGTGAAGAAGAGCACATGCGAACTCATCCAGACGATGCCGACGAGGGAACTGTGGCCGAGGTAGCCTACCCACCCCATGGATCAGAGAAGTAGCCAGAACCTTTATTGCTTTCAGGATAATGCTAGACTGGTCCGCGACACGTATGCGTACTTCCCAATCTTGATGAAATACACGGATCTCCATCGTGCCCAGTGGCTGAAGGTATTTTTCCACGAATATGGTTACATCTACACTTTCTGTTCTTCATACTGTTTGTTAGGCACCATCATGGGAGACTGATGGCGTGTATGAAAACGTGGCTGTCATTTTCCGCATTTGGAGTCAGAGCCAACACTTCAAGGTGGGAGCCGACATGCCAATTCTGTTTGAATTCCGATGTTACCTCCCGTTTTTGCCGTTTTATTCTGGAAAAATGCCTATGTTCCAGCGCGAAGAATTGAACTACATGGCGCAGTTTGAAGAGGATGCGGCTATGGTTGGCGGTGAAGTGAAAACTGGCAAGGCGGCTATCGCGGAAAGGAAGAAGAAAAGAAGAGAGGGCCAAGTGACTAGTCTCTCTTTCTAATACTTTATTGTTCTTTATGGTTCTTAAGTTTTATTTATTTTACATTTTATTGATTAGATGCGCGAACCAAAAGACCCTAAGTTACGGGTGGTGAGTTTGTTATCGTCTGTCGTAGTGATGGTGAACAATGTTGTCAAAGGCAATACAGAGAGGATGAGCGTTGACTTCATTTCATTTTTTTCCAGATAAAGAAAGATAAACACGCTAACAGCATCGTAATAGCATGTCTAAAGAGGTTGCTGCCAGTTGGACTGAACGTTTTTGGTGGAAGGTCAGGATTATTCAGTTTTTCCAATTTTTCCCGATTAAAAAAATTTCCAAGAAAAATGGTGTCAAACCCGTTTTGAATTCACGATGAGGCTCCATTGCTTTCACTTGTTCGTACTCGCGATTTTTCGACCTCTTCGGAGACGAAAATTCAAGCTCTAGTATATTTTTAAGCTTTTTGCCCCCCTGCCGTATTTGGTGTTAGAAACTTTCGATTGCAACTGTTTTCACTTCTTCATTTGGACCATTTTCCTCAAACCGATGACATTTTCATGCGACCCACAGACAGCAAAACCCTCCAAGGAATCTGCCGTCGCACCGTCCACTTTTTCTATTGCAGAGAGTTGGACATTGTTCAACAATCAAAGGAGAGATTCTTGCAGAAAGAGCCTGAGGAAAAGATTCGAGAATTTATCAAAGGGTTGCTTGAAATTCCTATCAAGGTACTGTTGTTTCTCTTTTTGTTGCAAAACTGTCATAATTGTCACTCAGCTGTTTTGTTTTACTTGAAGAAGTTTTCAAAACTTTTCTTGGTAATTTTTACAGTCTCCTACGAATCCTCTATCAATCAATGTGGTCTTTTTTGCAGACTGATCCTACTGACAAAAATGCTTGGCAGTTGTCCCTGTACCGAAAAATCGGTAAAAGCCAGATGAGAGGAAAGAACGAGATGACCCAAGACGCGGTTATCGAGAAGATCTTCAACATGGGACAAGTTTCTGCTATTCTACACATGGTAAGTTGCAACTGATTCCTTTGTTTTTCTGATATCTTCCCGTAGCATTCATATTTTCGTTGTAGAGGAGACCGCGAGTGGGTAGACCCATTCTGTTGGCTTTTTTCCATACTTCCCCGATATTATTTGGAAGATTTAGTTGAGCCTGAAATCGCTTTGCTTCCTGGGATACGGGGTATTTTGGTTTTCTTAAAAGTCCTCCTGTTCGATTGTAACATAGTTTGTTTTCATTTAATTGCTGGAATGGAGTATGGTTGCGTTTCTATGCTCGTTGCTCGCGTACATAAGCTCCTATCCATTACCAGTTTTTTCCCAGATTCCTTAGTCGGAAACATGCCACTTTGTGCTTCGGAGTTGTAGCTGAACGATTACGGTGGGACAATTAGTCATACACGTCCGCTTTGCCGCTTGCCGTGTGATTCAGTGTAGATGAGTAGCTAACTCGTAGAACGCTTCTGTTTAGTCAATATCTATATTTCCTATGTTCACGTGTTCAGTAGATGTTTCAACGTTTAATCGTCTGTGATGTGTTCGTAATCCAAATGTCCATGTTTTGTTTAGATTATGCGCATGAAGGATCGTCTCAAGCTCAGGAGTGCTTTTAAGGTGGTGTCGTATTCGTCCTTGTCCTTTCTGTTGTTCACTATGATTTGCAAAATAGACGGAGTGCTCCACGGGCACTCTGCCTCGCACACGAGGGCGAAAGCGCTTTGTTTCCATGTCTTCCTGTTTGGGATTCATAGTTAAGCGTGGTCTGCTCAGACACTGGTGAGGGATCGAGGAGTTTCACATAGTTTTCTGGACTTATTGGCGGAGTATGTGATCGATGGTTACACTGTGTTAAGCTTGAGAGGTTCAGTAAAATTTGGATCAGCGAATACTTACTGAGGAATCGGATGCATTTTTACTAGCCAAGAAGGACAGAATTGCTGCTGAAGGGAAAAAATAGTTTGTGCTACTTCTTTTGTTCAGAAGACAGTTGGTTTCCTCATGCATGACACATTTTTGACGAATATGCACGACTATCAAATATGTAGTTTCTTCATTTTCTGTTGCTAGACGCATTACTTACCATGTTTGGTATGGTTACAATGAGTATTGCGTGTAAACCTATATGTTTTTTTATTAGAACAATGACCAAATTTAACCTACATTGCCTACGAGTCCACTAATTCTACGGAGTTTGTCACCCCTCTGCCTGAATTCGGGTGGGAATATTTAAACAAATAATTGTTCTTAAATTTAATGAATGTATGTCTTGTGACTCCTAGCCGAAGCAAGATAAGAAAAAAGATTCTCGCGCACGTGTGTTCGGTGATAACTAAAGATGTCTATACTGATGGTCATTCGTTGTTGCTCGCAAGGGGGCTGTGCTACAGCGCTCGTTTACCCATGGTAATATGTGTTAACCCAAACGTTGATCCCTAGGGTTAACGCGTATTAAGGTGGGTGCTAGCAGTGCTATAACGATTGACCTTTGCAGTAAAAGTATCCTCCATAATGGTTACTGGTGACAAACGTCCGTATACGAGCTCTGCTATGCCTTCTACAAACAAAATGCATGCGTATCGGTTGCAGATCTGCTGTCCTTCTCAGGAAGATGGACAGATTCCGTGGCTCCAGAACCGCTGCGGGACCTGAAGGAAAGATGCTGTAGCAGCACGCTATAAGTGAGAGGGTCGAATAGGTCCCGCAGCGATTCTTCAGCCGCCACACCATGAAACCGCTCATGGAATCCGTCTATCTTTTCAAGAAGGACTGTGCCTAATTCGCTTTTGCCATACATAAGTCATAACAAACAATCCTGAGATAGCGATCAAGAATTTGTGTGAAGTTGAAGAAGCGTTTGACCGAGTAGATTGCTGGATATTGACCTTTCAGGCTCTGAAGGAGGCGATTTCGCGGAAACGCGGCGGCCTAATAAAGATGAGTAACAATCTCGTGTCGGCTCAACAAACGCCAAGTAGTTTACAACATGCCGAGGTTCAGTGAAAGTCGTACGTGGCAATCCTGGGATATAGTTTTCTCAGAAATCGTTGTCTCACGCAGAACCGCTCGTCAACCTATCTGCATCGCGTCACGTGTGATAATGCATAGGTGATGCGGCGCGGCTTAGCAAATGAGTGGTGGAGCGTGAGACAAGGATTTTCGGGAGAGACTGTAGTTATCCAAATGGGACTCAAGGTGCAGATTGTGTTCCTGGTCAAATTTCTTCTTATCGTTATAAACAGCTCTACAGCTCTTCTTTTTACCCTTTGGTGTTTTCGTAACCCTCAAACACTTCAAGAAATTGGATGGATTTGAGTAAGTTAACTGCACCATATGCGGAATGTCGAGGTCTTCTTTTTGATTTTTATAAAATTATCTTCTAGATTGAATTCCTCTAACATTTTTCGTCAGGTGAATTTGGCAGCACTCATCGAAATTTTTGAATCCAAACTCAAGTGCCAGTAGTAGCAAACTTTGTCAGCATATCACAATTGCACAAGCGTGCGCTCATCCCCCACCTCCGCCCCAACCCCATGCTCTTGAAAATATAGTAAAATGTGTGTCATCGTGAGGAGGAAATACCAGGCTATCCGGATTGGCGTATTGATTGAATGGGCCAGTCACAGTAGCTTGGCCACGCACCCATTTCTGCTTACGATGATAAATACCCGAAGACATATACTGGCGTTCAGTCCTGTTGAAAAGCATTGAGGTTCTGCTGCCAGAGCTAGAGGAGTTAGATTTCTTGAAGAATCTTGCTTTGCTAGAAATCAGCATCGATATTCCGCTCACGGCGGGCAAAAATACCTGAAGTGCCATCATTTTTCGATAGCCGTCTAATGGATGAATCCTCAGTATTGGCTCTGCTTTTCTCGTAAATACATGACTGAGAGTTCTAGAGAAGAAGTGAAAGCTTTTTGATCAATTACCTAGCTCGAATTTATTCATGAAACACCAATTTATCAGTTTTTGAAACATCGATTGCCAGATTTCACGAACTGCTTCTCATTTCTGGAAAAGCTAGAGCAAAGCGGGATATTTGGGACATTTTTACATTGAGAGGGACCATTAGCAGCAATTTTTTTACTCTTGGAAACTAACGACTATTGGTTACAGAAAGATGTAGAATATGGTGACCGGAAACACAATCTGCTTGGGAATTTTTAACACATAGGATCCCTCATTACTGTCTGAGTTTTCTTGCCTCAACCTCACTAATCATGTGCACAGGTGCCTGTACGCTTTTCATTAGTGGTAGTTAACTAGTGATGTAGTTGTTGGCGAAGACGATACCACAAAAGCAATAATTCGTTCATAGTGTGTCGCATTGTCGATTTCTGTCGCTCAATGTTCTCTAATCTCTTGCGTAGTCAAAGATTTACGCGTTTTCTCCTTATAATCTTTCACTCTACAGTATGACCGACATGGGATTCGCCGTCCTAGTAGTCGTCCACTAGAAGTGAGTTCCAGTCAGAAACGTTAGTAGGCGTGATTTCTACTCTTTACCTTTCTTCCTACCCTCCTCTCACCTTATTTTTTCCTCTAGATGCCTGGCTCCTACACTTCTTGAAGTTTAGCGTTTCTCTAAAATGTAGTACTGTTCAGTGATTGTGTCACTCGTGTGCGAAGTTTTCTTTTTGCCTTTGTTATTAATTGAATATTACGGTCCATAGTTGGATTTTTAGTTTTTGTTAACTCTGCTAAATGTGTGCCATTTATTGAGCCATTGATTGGGTTGAACTTGATTGGGTGGCTGGTCTGTGGTACTCTTTGAAATCACCCATTTACAACTATAAAAAGCAACGCATTCTAGAGTCGTCGCAAAATCATTATCTTCATCAATTTTAGGGGATATTTTCAAGCCGTATACTCTGATACAAACGCTATTTATACTAGATGCGTGCGTCAGTCGTGCGTCAGACGCACACATCCACTTGCGGGAGATTTCCCTGAGGATCGATCAACGTGGCCTACCATCCTGAATGAAAACGCGTGGCCACCGCGATGCCGTGAACGCGTGCGTTAGACGTACGCTCGTCAAACGCACGCTTATAGTATAAATTGCTTTATATTCTCTTTTTCTAATGGGTGGAATATAGGATTTACAAACGCTTGAGGACGTGAGCTTACGAACACGGGTTCTTGTACTTTTATGTTCTAATGCTTGTTAGAAGTAGAGAAATGAGATGAATTACTCCCCCTTTACCATAACATATGTATAATTTGAATAATATGTGAAGCATAGTCAAGGGTAATGGCTATTATTCTTGTGGAGTGTCCTAAATATTAGGAACGGCACTGTTTGAATAGGTTTTTGAACTGGTACAGCACGATTGCATGGACGGAAGGAACGTTGTAACTTGTCGAGCGAATCAACTCGTACACGAAGTGGCATAATCATTGACGTAGACTTCCTTGGTTCAGACTGAGTGACAATGATGTTGGCTCGTGTTTTAGACGGAGCATCCGCAACAGCAGCTTTCACAAGCCTGGAAAAAAGTCGTCTCCACGCAGCGAAAACGTGCGGTGGTTGCGTGCTTCCGTATGGTGCCGCTTTACGGGATACCGAGGTAGGCATGGCATACACGAGTGTCGGTCCGTTCGCACGTCTGTCAGCACGTCTGCATGTGTTTGTGTGGCACTGTGCTAATTAGATTCACTTGCATGTTGCTTACCGTAAAAGCACGCCGCGGCAAAGTGCGATTCGAGCGCAACAGCAACCGTTATCGATTAGTTACGATTCCACGCGCTAAGCGATTCCACGTCCCTTTGCTTATACTCCCTCAGGCTTCTCCGTCTCCTTATGCTGCAACGTATGTCAGCTAATGATGTTGTTGGTAGGTGACAAGCCGTTTGGAAAGAGAAGATAAATGGAAGAAGGTATTGACGCTTCAGCGTAAGAGAATGGCCATATCGCTGATCACGGCCTCACATCTCTATAGGGTGGAAAGGTAGGTGTCGACAGCGTCTGTGCTCACAGAAACAGTGGTATTCGATCTGAAGTATACTTCGTCGCGTTCTTTTGCAAACACCATCTCTTTCATTTATTTTCTTCTGTAGATGGTGTGGAAACTTCTTTGATTACTGTATTATCTATTACGACTAGGAAAGCTGTCCTTATTGGGCGCCTTTGCCACTTTTTTCTCTTTCTTTTTCTACCTTCTTTTCCACTAGATTCGCGAGGACATCTCCTTCGGCTTTCATTTTCCCATTTTTTTCTTTTTCGTTTTTTTTTTCATGTGCTCGGGGCTGAGATTGTAGTGCTGCGGCCTCATGGCGCGAAGAGCGCATGAGTGTGGCCACCATCAGAGCCTAAAAAATACTCCTCACTGTAGTCATTCTTTTCTACTTTTTTACTATTTTGCTATCGTCAGTTGAAACATCGAGAACCGGTCCCCATAGTTAACCTCTCTTCTAACCAACCTCCTATTTTGGGCGCTAATTTGCTTTCTTTTATATTTTCTCGACATACTGGTCAATGCAGATTCTTTAGTACTAAACAGAATTCTTCGTATAACTCCACATTTCATCACAGATCTTTTTATTATTTCGTAGCGTCACTTATTTTCATCAAAAAATGTTCTCACCTATATTTTGCTCTTTCTACCCTTTACATGCTTCAAAAACTACATACTTGCGACCTTCCTAACTCTATTTAACTAAATCTTCTGCTTCAGGATAAAGTTACATGCTCTATAGGGCTTATTATGCATGTGCACATCTCCTTTGTTAAATAACCCGAATCGTAGCCTAGCATGTTTTCTTCTGCTACCTATACTAATGCAATTGAACTGCTCCGTCTTTGTTCCCTAACTCTAAATCCACGTATGTAGTCACTCAGGAAGGGTCTCATTTCACTTTCGCAGAAAAATAAACCAACTATTAACAAAAAACTAACCCACCAGCCATTATTTGTAAAAAAAATTAATAAAAAAGGTAATTTCTGAGAAGTTAAAAATCACATTAAATTAAAACCAAAAACCCTATTAGTAACCCTAAAAACTATTGCCGTATTATGGGTCTTTTCGAAGCGTTCAGCTCAATGTTATATGTAAAACATTCCAAAGAGAATAAAAAACGACTTTAGGCGACATTACCATTTTTCACGAAAGCCCTGAACTGGGGTAACAAAGCGGAAACTTTTTGTAAAAAGATTTCTAACCATAGCGTCTTGCCCGGAATGCTTCTATGCTTCTGCCGAATGGAAGCCAACACAGACGCAAACGATTTTTCAAGGTTTTCATGCATTTCCATATTAACGTCTGCTCTTGGAGCTCTTTTTATGGAAAACTCAAAAACGAGGCTGGGGTTGAACGCTGCCTTTAGTTTAACCGTTGCATGCGATGACTTTATTGGTGCTGTTTTAACAATTACAAGGTTGTTTCATAAGTCCGTGCACTTTTTTACGCAGAGATCTTTCGAGAAAACGTATTTAGATGATGGTAGTTGACCACAGTGAATGCAAGCATCACAAGCGTATCCTTTGACAGGCTGAGCTCAAGTCGAACTTCAGAATGATTCTCGTACATATATCATGGTAGAAATAATGAAATTTTGTGGAACATGTCTACAATCGGCTTCTTCCGACACAAATCGAAAAAGATAAAAAGCCATACGAACATATGAAGCACTTTAATATGCTTTTGGGCTATGAGTTTGTTCGCTGCTGTGTTTGCTCCCTCTATATTTCCTAATTCATGTGTAATAATGAATTTTCTCTTATTTTAGAGTTTATTGAAATGAAATGACATGTTTAGACATCGCGGCATCAACTTCTTTTTGCCAGCATTCTCCTGCCTGTGGCTACAAGAGGAAGATGTGGGACAGGATAAGCTGATTTCGGATCTGGTGGCAAGTTATATATTTTAAATATAAATAGTGGGCTTGGCTCTCTTAGCTTTGAAATTCCCCTCCATTCCACACATGTGCTCCATATTTTTTTTTTTGAATGAGTTCACTGTGGGGATAATTTCTGTGTTTTTATCAGATTTTATAAGAGAAACGTCCATATTGAACTATCTATTGAACAAGCAGAGAAATGTATTTTATGTACTTCTGTGAACTGAAAAGCATATCTTTTACTTTGGCCAGGTTCTACTTGAATCTCGTGATATTTTCAGCCTGGAGAAGAGGAAGATGATACACCTCGTGTTGAAATGGTTTCAGAAGAAGGCGTTCTGATTCCAGAGGAGAATCGCGAAAACGAGTAAGAATCCTGAAATTGTTTTTGTGAGGCCCATGTATATATTCTTAATCGATTTCATTTAGACGTCGTTTCTTTAGATGTCCTGATCCTTTGAAACAGCTGATCCGCTGCTTCCAACGAGCTGCCACCAGTGAGGAGAGTCAAGCTCAGCCAATTCACGACGACAGTTTGTAAGCAGAATATTTTTTTGGTTTTCTCCTATTTCTAGAACCGCTAAGAACTGAGCTGATTTTTTATCTGTAACTGAATGGGTTAAAAACCCCGACTGCCCAAAAACTTTGACTTGGCAGCATAGGTTTTGATATAGCGCATGGTTTACCTCATAATGGTGTACTATTGGAGTTTCATAGTAACGTGTCCAGATACATCCGTTTCGCTGACGTTATGGCGCAGTCTATCCACATTGAAGAAGAAGATGGTGACGACGGAGATGATGTAGAGATTGATCAAGCGGTAAAGACGTGAAAAACCTTTTTCTGAATGCTGGATTCTTTCCTTTGTGAATCTCTGATGTTGGCCTTCTTTCTAGCAAAAAGAAGAGCAGTCCCAGGCACTTCGTGCCGAACAGGGAGTGCTTGCCGACCGTGGAGCAGCCATTATGTGTTTAATGTATCTGTCAGCAAGTAATGGCGAGCCAAATGACATGGTCGCTAAGACCTTGGAACTTGGTATCCATCTTCTCTCCGGAGGAAATGTGGATATTCAGCGGGTATGTGCACTTAAAGTTTCACCAATAATTTCCATGATTTCTTCTCGATTGGTTCTCAATTTTATTTTTCGGAAGAATGATTTTCTATTGAGCCACTAATCTTATTACAACAATTTCTGGATGAGCCAGTAATCTGCTTTCATCCCTGAGGTGAGATGTTTCCATGAAAAATTCCATTTATTCAGATGTTGATCGAATACCTACAATTGAAGAAGGATGTTAGATTCTTCACCTCCATGGCCGGCCTCATGAACAAGTGCTCAGTTCTAAACCTGGAAATGTTTGAGCGTCAAATCAAGGTAATTATCAAATCGTCACTCAAATACCAACAATTCTAAAAATAAGCTAGTCCACTTGTTAAGTGGAGTGTCACCTTTTCAGGCTGAAGGACTCGGAATGGGGGCGGAATTGGCCGCAGGCGATAATCAAAACCTTAACGATGCGGATTTCACGTGCTCGCTATTCCGATTCTTGCAGCTGACTTGCGAAGGCCATAACCTGGGTAAGTCATCGGGTAATTTAGCCAGTGATTCAAATTTCTTGCCCAATTGTTGCGTTGCAGATTTCCAAAATTATCTTCGCACACAACCTGGTCATACTACCAGTGTAAATCTCATCAACTGCACTGTCGATTACCTGTTGCGGCTTCAGGAGTCTGTTATGGACTTCTACTGGCATTATTCTAGCAAGGCTAGTTATTACGAACTTTTTTTTCTGTTTGATCTTGCTTCACATTTAACTTACTTCTTTTTGAAATTTTCTTTCTGGTTGAATTCCGGCACGGTTAATGGGAACCCTTGAGATTCGTCGAACTTTTCTTTGCCCCCCTGTCCTTACCATTTCCTTAAAATTCTCCTCTCTTTTTCTGAAAAAAAATTTGAGAACTTTTCCGCCGGTGTATTAAAAGAAATTTAACCCTGTTTGAAGGAAAGTTAATAGTGCTCTTGTTTTATTCCACAAGTATTTGCATATGTAAATTTTTAGTTTATTCTTATCTTATATTGTGTCTTCAGGAGGTGATCGATGAGGGTGGTAAAGAATACTTCCTCAGAGCAATTCAAGTTTGCAGTCAAGTCTTCAACACGCTTACTGAGAGCATTCAAGTCAGTTTTTTGCTCATTACTGTAGATTATTTCTATAAGATTCTCTTCCTCTCCGTTCTCTTTTTATTGCTTATCTTGTGCTTTTGAAAGCCACTTTTACTCCTTGATACTTTAAAATTAGTTAATTCCACCCATTACCATTTATTTGCCTCCTTGCAGTGCTTTTAAATGTTTTGTTCCCAAAAGCGAAGAAAATTCGTATTTTTCTACAGGGCCCTTGCGTTGGTAACCAGATGACGTTAGCAAACTCTCGTCTCTGGGATGCCATCAATGGCTTCTTCTTCCTGTTCGCCCATATGATGGAGAAGCTGTACCGTAACTCCACTCAGCTGGAACTTTTGAGAGAGTTCCTCAATCTACAGAAGGACATGATTGTGCTGATGCTGTCTATGCTTGAAGGTCGCTGTTCTTACGCTAAGCTCGCAGCCGTTGTTGTAAAGTAGCCTATTCAGGAAATGTCCTTAACGGACCCATCGGAAAGCAAATGGTGGACGCATTAGTAGAGTCGCAGCCGTCTGTAGAGAAGATCCTGAAATTCTCAGACATGTTCCTGAAGCTGAAGGATTTGACAACTTCGCAGGCGTTCCAGGTATGCTTACAGTTTTCTAGCTGTGTAGGAAGCAGTAAAATATGTATTTCAGGATTTCGATACTAACCGTGACGGTTGGATCAGCCCCAAAGAATTCCAGAGGGCGATGGAGAGTCAAAAGATGTACACAGTGTATGTTTCTGAGTTATTTCCACTGCCCAAGGTTTTCTGGAATATTCTTTGCCGTAGTTGCCTAGGTAGGTAATATGTTGCTGTTAATCCTAGTTTATTCCATCACAGGGAAGACATCACCTATCTCATGATGTGTACTGATGTGAACAACGATGGAAAAGTGGATTATATGGAGTTCACAGAAAGATTCCATAATCCTGCTCGAGATATCGGCTTTAACCTAGCAGTATTGTTAACGAATCTGAAGGAGCACATAACGAACGACCCGAGGTTGGAGAAAATAATTGAGAAGGTGGGAAAAGTTGGACATACTGATCCTTTCTGTTCTCATTTTGTGGATGTCATTGCTTTTCGTGTGTTTCTTCAAAAAGTTAGATTGCGTTTTAAATTATCCAATACTTTAAAGTATAACCTTCTTTCGATAAAATTTTACCAGCGCCTTTTGAATCGTCACTACAAGCCCCTCTTTTCTCCACATAGCTGGTTTTGACTACTTTGTAGAGAACTTTCGAGTTTTGGTTTTTTGTTTCTGCCTGAGATTGAGGTTATCACTGATCTCTACACCTTTTAATTTTTCCTCCTTTCCCTCTCAAATGTATAAAAGCGCCAATTTTTAATTCCCAGGCTCAAACCCTACTTGAGTACTTCGATCCATTCCTGGGAAGAATTGAAATCATGGGCTCAAGCAAGAGAGTCGAGAAGATCTACTTTGAAATCCAGGAATCGTGGCTAGAGCAGTGGGGCAAACAGCAGATTCGGTAAGTCCTTAGGTATTTTTTGTTAGTTGTTTTTGTTTGCGGCCTTTCTGGTTCACTGATTTAGCGCCATCTGAGAAAATCTTCGACTTGTTGTTTTTTAAACATTTTTCTCCGTTTTGTTTTTTTTTTCGTTCCTGAATTACATACATGGATCTTGGATCGTAGACGAATATGATTAATTCGCTGGTCTATTGTTTTATTATTAAGTGACTCGAAGAATTCCTTCCTTTTCAATGTGCTTCAAGATGACGGAGGAGATCAGGGCAAACTGGAAGCATTCATCAATTTCTGCGAAGTATGTTGTTCTATTGAGGTTGATAGGCATTATTGAAACATGAATTGCTGTTCAGGACACCATTTTCGAAATGCAACATGCTGCCGAGATCTCATCTGGTGACAGTGACTCGAAAATGGAACGGGCTATGAAGCAGAGGGACTATTTCCTTCAACAGAGCAGCACTGGGGAGTGAGTAATGAACAAGTTTTTTTTCTGGGAAGCGGCGGGTGCACTTAAACTTTTTCGGAAACTATCATAATACAGTTCACTTGGGCCAATTAACATGATGCTAGTTAAATAGTTTGAGTTGTGAAGTTCTGACTTGAAATTACGGTCTTTTGTTAGTTTTTCTTGTCTGCATATTTATGCGATATTAGATGGCCCACCGGTGAGGGTGTAATAAATAAATAAATAAATAATTGTTCTAGTCAAATCTCCGAGACATTCAAGAGTGGATATCATTACGGAGTCCACGCAGCTTCGGCTTTGCGACCTGAGAACGTCAAGCAGGCATTTAAGAGCATAAGCGGAAAAGTTAGGTGAGTAGTTGTTCGCTGAGAAGATAGTCAAGGGGTATTTCTGAACAAGGGCATCCTTCTATTCAGGCAGATGACGTGGATGCAATTAATGTGGGCGATTGCTGTGCTTCTGTTCCACTGTGGAAAGGCACTGGGATACTGTGCGTATCTACTGCTGATGACATTGTTCCGATTTGCCTACTTCCTTACCACTCCGGATAGAGAGGAAGGCGACGCTGAGAAAGAGGAACTAAAAGAGTGAGTGGGGTACCCCGAATTCTTGGCAGAGTTTTCGGCTTTATTTAGTAATTGAGCAAGATTTAATTTGAGAACTTTTTTTCTGGACCTGTAATGGTGTAATTTAATTTTATTTATTTGCTTTTTTTACTTATTATATAGACTGGCCATAGATAATAGTTATTCACAGGTCGTTAATCTAACTGTTTTTGTCAAATATGCCCTTCTTTAGAGTACACCACTCTCCTCTATATGGTCACCCAATTTTACCTGAATTCCATCACACCCACATTGGTGTGGAAGCATTCGGATTAGCTGCGGAACAACTGCCAACAGGAGCACTTCACCATGATATCCCGCAAATCGTCACCGAAGAAACAACCACGGAAGAAACGGCGTCACCCACCACGGCTACGTCTCATCCTCCAACTCCACCAGGAAGCGTCCACAAAGCGCCAAGGTAGCACTTGTGCTTCAGACTAGGTTGTTTTCTTGAAAATCAATATTTTGAGCGATCAATTTAGTTTATACGAATCGATCGGTGCACCAGCGATGGTACCCGCTGTTTCGGAAGCTGATCTCACAGCGATTGGCGCTTACGAGCCAAAGATTGCTGAGCAGAACATCGGGCGCAGCAAGGGTTCAATACTTGTATGTTTTATTGATTTATTGATTAGTTTACATGTGATTGGACATGGATTTGTAACACTTTTCCCAGAATATGCTTGCGCGTAACTTCAAGACCATTGAGAAGACCACCCTGTACCTGGCTTTCTTCATCAACGTCATCTTGCTTTTCCACAGGGTTGACATCAAGCATAATGAAGCTCCAGGTTAGTAGCGAGGAACGGTCAAAAGGTACCGAAAGTTAGTAGGTTGTGGTTCGGTGTTTCAGAGCCAAAAATGTGTATTGTGGTTGTAGGAACCCGCAAAAGTTTTAGTGTTACTAGTTTATTTTTTAGTGCTGCCCTATCATTAGGGTTTGTTTCTTCAGTATCCAAAAGAAAAACTGCTTAAAAATCAATCTCTTGCGGTTCCTATACTAGTTCATTGATTGATGCCCAACTTATGGGACAATAGATGCAGTGTTGATAGTCATCCCAAATCTAGAAGCAGCCGAACCAGAAGAAGACGATGAAGCCACAGTGGAAACCGTCTACATTACTGGAATGATGTTGCCATATATCGATTACGAAGTGACCGGTTGGGTTCTTGCGCAGGTAAGGGCTTAATGTTTTGTTGTTGGAGTATCTCCAGGAAGAGAGCCTATGTACGCTCTAGCTCGTAATGCTATCCATGTTTGCAGGTTTTGTACTGGATCAGTGTATTGCATCTGTCCACGTCCTTTGCGTTGCTAGTTTCGTTCTACCAGCTCAAGGTGAGAATTGGAACACGGAACTTTTTGAAGGGACCTCGAAACAAATGGATCTAGAGTGGTGGAATTCTAATTATGGCCCTTCAGATCCCACTAATTACGTTCAAACGAGAGAAAGAGGTGGCGAGAAAGCTGATGTTCGACGGATGTTGGATTACTGAAGAGGATAACGAGGAAAGCGGCGTAATTGACACCTTGCTATGGTGGGTTGCCGATTGGTGCTACAGATTCTTCACTAACAAGCTCCTCATGGCTGTTGAATATAGCTTCTTTTAATTAATTGGGACGATTTTGTAAAAAAAAATGAAGTAGGTGTAGCTCGCCTCCGATCGGAAGCAATTTTCTGGTCAATGGTTCTCACCCTTACAGGTATCTCGATCGGATTGTGATCAGCTCGAAATCGTTCCCAATGATGTACTGGGATAAATTTGTTAGGCGAAAGACTCGACAGAAGTTCAAAGATCAGGTTAGTTACTAGTATAATTTGTATAATTGATGTTTCTTCTATTGCGATGATCATTGTCATCTCGTTGAGATGCAAGAAATATGTATACATAATTCCCTCTCATTGCCTTGGGATTTCGTAATTTATGTGGCATTTAGGTGGACGAAGAGACGCTGTCATCTATCCTGGGAGAGGAAAAGACCTCTGGTGACAACAGCTTTGATTACAGGTAAGAATGACTCGATCAATAACTTCTCAGTCCCACTGATTTCAACTCTTATTTTCGCTTTCAGCTCTCCTTTTCTGGTGGTGAGAAGGCCTAGAGTCACATTCTCCCGTTTTCAGATACACCTGCTGGCTGTGGATTGGTGTGATCCTCACCAACGGCCAGTTCCTGTACCGTGTCGGCTACCTGCTCTGTTCGGCATGTGGCGTCTTCATCTCGCCGTTCTTCTATGCTTTCCATCTTATCGACGTCGTGCTGTCATTCCCTATGTTAAAGGCTATTCTTCAGTCTGTGACACACAACTTGCAGCAGGTAATTTATAGTTAAAGTTCTATAATTAAGTTCTATAATTCTATTATTAATAAGTAATTTGCACCATCTTCCTCGTTGTTTCCAGTTGATCCTTACCATTATGATGACATTAGTGGTAGTGTACCTGTACACTGTGATAGCGTTCAACTTCTTCCGTAAATTCTACGTGCAGGAAGGTGAAGATGGAGAGGAACCGGATCGAAAGTGTCACAACATGCTCACGGTACCACCAATTTCATGTATATATCTGTAATTTACACTAATCAGATCATTTGTTCTTCTCAGTGCTTCATCTACCATTTCTACGCTGGTGTAAGAGCTGGAGGAGGTATTGGAGACGAGTTGGAGTCACCGTATGGCGATGAGCTTGAATATCCAAGGATGTTTTATGATATCTCGTTCTTCTTCTTCGTTATTGTTATCCTGTTGGCTATTATGCAAGGTACTGTGACACGACCGGAAATTTTCGAGATGTTACATACTGCCGTAATTTGCTAAGGGTGCGGTGTTAAGGTTTAATTATTGACGCGTTCGGAGAGCTTCGAGACCAACAGGAATCAGCCACGGAGAAGTTGGAGTCGTCTTGCTTCATCTGCGACATCGGCAAAGAGACCTTTGATCGGATGCCGAGAGGTTTCGAAATACACACCACCAAGGAGCACAACTTTGCCAACTATCTGTAAGTATTTGCACACGATCCTCGTTCGAACGAAGTTTCAGTAGAGTTGCTATCCCGAATTTCACGAGTTCCATGCGAGAACTGGTGCCTAACGTACTCTCTGTCGAGTGCGTTGTTATTCTTGGTGAATCCTCCTTCTCTATAGGTGTGAAAGACTCTTTCAATCTGCACTAAGGTCCAATTTTCTTCTTAGTCTGCGCTAGAGACAGCTGGTTTCTTGTTGGTGATACTTACCTTCCATTATCAGTAAAGTCGTTTTTATTCCAGCTTCTTCCTGCAACATCTTGTCAACAAGGATGACACTGAGTACACTGGTCAGGAGACCTATGTGCGAGAGAAGTACGACAATAGGTGGGCGATGGATCCATTTGTACTGATTCTTCTATAGCATTTCGAGCATGTCTATTTTTTTTCTATTCAGGAAAGGTTACGGAGGTTCCTCTCAATTTTTCTTTGAACTTCTGCGTCAATAGTCTCTTCTCTGAACATTATCTTTCTCGTTGTTATTCAATGTTTTGCCACTGGTATTCATTGGACTAGTTAATTACTTTGCCGAACATTAATTTGTTCATTTGCGGAACACACTGTATCGACCATCTTGTTCATCAGTCCCCAAAATTCGTTGTCATTCCCTGGGAAGATTGCCAATTCCCCACTAATCGAGGGTGGATGAGTTTTCTGAGCAAAATCTGACGCCTTTATAGTTCAAAAGAAGCTCGTTTGGCCTATTTTGCGTGGAGAATTCGTGCTTTAGAATTTCAGAATTTTGGGTTGAATCCTCCCCATGACTTGTTTAAGAGTACGAGTTCTGGTTCAAGATTTGGATCACATGTTTGGATCTTGGAATTCCCTTTGGAGATCATCTTTTTTGAAGTCCTTCACCTCTTCCTCTTTTCACTATTTTCCACTTCTCTTTTTTGTACTTCTATTCTGTTTTTCTTCCCATTACAAAAAAAAAATCATTCTTCTCAAAAGCATCACTGACCAACGAGGAAGTAACCGGTCCTTCTTCTCGATTTATTATTTATCTTTTCCTTTCTTTAGAACCTTTTTTTCTTGTTTTTTTTTCTTGAATGAGGTGTTGCAATGTAATGATTCTGTATTCTAGAGATTGGGACTTCTTCCCTGTCGGTGAATGCTTCGTGAAGCAGTACGAAGATCAGCTGTTACAATCTTAGACCCTGATTCGCTTGTAGATAGCATTTCTCAACATATGATGTCATCGATATCTAGTCATCTAGAGCCGGTACTATTATACTTAACTAGTTTTTTTTTAAACTTCTATAGGACTTATCTTAATAGCACCTTAGGTGGTTACCTGACAGTTCAACTGGATGAGTCGATGATAACCTTCTAGGGATAGCGACGAACTAACTAATAATGATCCTTGAGCTAGATTTCTCATTTGCTCAATAATCAGCTCATATATTCGTGCACTTGCAGACAGCGGACAAAGCTTTAAATATGACTCCTAGCGCGTGCCTTTTCATGTTTTTTGTTTACGATAGTTGCTAATAAATATTTTGCTCTTGTTCTTTGTGCCTTGTGGATTAGCCGAAGTTTGATTGATCCATTTATTTCACAAAAAAAGCAATTCACACGTAAAAGTATATTAGGAGTGTTTAAATCAGCATTTTTACGCTAATTTTCTTCAATTCTTTGTGAGTTTCTTCTGAACAGTTCGATTTTCCTGCTACAGAGTGGTGTTGAGGACTTATTATCGTACAGTGGCTTTGATACCTTGGTAGGCATGTGCCACCAAATTGCATAGCATTAGATGTGCTTTCTGAACATAGCCCAGGAGATTTTTTTATGAATTGCATTGTTCTTCTCTAACCTCTGGATGCATGTGAAGGATTGAACTTACAAGACCATTTGAAACAATGAATTGAAATTGATTCGACCGAATTAGTGTTGAGATGCAGTAGCAGTTCTCGACCAACGATCCTACAGTCGCGTCGGTGGAATATTTAAGTTTTTGGGGGATTCGCTGGATTTGCTCGATTTTCGTATAATTCCCTTCAGAGCGAACATTTCTCAATATACGGAGGACTACTTGGTGCAGAACAACATACTGCGTCGATTCGTGCAAAAATCTCGAAATTTTCGTTAATTGCCGAGACCCCGCTCACAAATTAGTGTCGGAAGCGGGAAGCTCTTCAATTTTTTGATCTCCATGATAACATTTCACATTTTGGAATCCTTATACAGTTCCGCTGAAATCATTAGATGGTGACGATCAATTTGATGCGAAAATTAGTGATCCTGCAATTTTCCTGCTCTCAAGAATAGCAGATTTTCAATTATTCTATTGATTTTTCAGCTCAATCATAAACCACCACAAAGTCTTCGTTCCAATGTGACAACATGTCCGGGAGGTATGCAGTCACGACATTGGTTAGAATCAGTCTAACCACACTTTTCAGCTTCTCGAGTGTTCGGTGAACGGGCATAATTTACTCAACAAATTACGGTGATTTATATCTCGAATTTATGCAAAACATTGCCGGATGCCTTCCTGGACTACCCGAAGGAGATCACGGGGGACGTTCCAAGCAGTGAACCCCAAACACTGCGATACTTAACTCTGGATCTCCAACGGAGTGGAACCAGCGATAGGGACAGATTGCAATCTGCCACTCAAACCACTGAGCCATCCGGGCTACTTTTTATGTTGGAGTTTGTCAGATAACTGCAGCGGCCATAGGGGTTGTCAGCATAGCAATTGCAAAAGGCAGGACCCGAACAGGATTCGATCCCCTGGACACCATAACGGCGGTCAGTCCTCCAACCCACTGAGCTATTCGTGCACGTCCTGGGCGACCAGTGCAAGGCAAAATATCCAGTGCGTGCCCACACTGGATAGCACGAACGGTCGCAAGTTCAAGACCCTCAAGGGGCGACCGTTTTGCTCCTGTCGCGAGTGTTGCAATATTGACTGTTGTTCTGATCTGGCCAGATTAGCCTATGTAGAAAAAGCATGAACGATGGCTCCACCGGTAAAACATAGGTCTAATCGTCTGGCACTTGACGGTCTAGCGCGGTATAGATGAAAAGTTAAGCGCAGATTGTGCGATGAGGTGTTTGGGATTCACTGTGCGACATCTTCCCCGATCTCCTCATCTATTGAACCCACTGGAATTGTTTAATAATTCCCAAGATGTAAACTGTCATCATGACGAGCAAAAAATTGAAGAGTCTTCCCCGTCCGATCCCAGTTAGTGGGCGAGATCGAAGCAATTAACGAACTTTTTGAAGTATTTGGTGGCAGCTGCAGATGTCAGGGGTGATCTAGGCATGTTGTTCTGCATGTAGTCCTTTGTACTTTGAGAAATGTTAGCTCTCAAACTCTCGCATACGAAAATCCCGCAAATCCTGCGGATCCCGCCAAAAATTTCACATTCTACCGACGCGACTGTATATTGGAGTACCCATCTGAGCGCTGAATCGCAGCTTTGAGCCAGTTTTACGTCCCTGAGTTGTCGTGCACAGAAACGGACTATTGTTGGGTCCTTTCGCTAATTGTGCTGCTCTGAACGTACTGAAAAGTTCGAATAATCTTTAGATTTCTCAGAGTTACCGGAAGAAAATCGGGATTTTCCTCGGTATCTATAGTGGGAAAATACGTGTCGAGTCTCATCTTCCCGTCAATTCATTTCCGAACAGAAATTTCGCGCCATTTCCCTAAAGGTCTCCTGAATATCACATACTTTCTCGAGTATTTCTAATGGTGGGGGTGGGTTTCCTATTCTTCTGCGGGTTTGAGAGTGAGAGTTGGCCTCGAAAGCCTTCTCGAGAACTGCTAGTAGTAAACGAACATTATAGTACATTAAAAACCGACATTTGCAATGCGTGAGTGTATTCGAAGAAATGAGTTTCTTGAGACTCTTTTCGGATGATTCGCAATGAAATTTTTCTGTAACGAAATCGACAATCATCTGATTCTATCTCTACCTTGAGTTAAAAATTTTTGGATAGAGAGAGGTCGAACTCGCGACTATCATACCAGTAATTGGTCGCTCTACCAGTTCAACCATGGCGTTTCCAAGCGAGCTGACAGAAACCAAATATTCTTTTTTTCCAGCAATTTTTTTCTGCTCTCATGTCACCAGAATAAGAGCGCATCCAGCGTGCATTTCTAAGGTACTTTACCACCAAATCCCCTCATATCCACCCTTGCAATCTCGTTCTTTCTCTAAAATGGACTTGGTGAGCGCTAGCAGAGGCTTCGAGCGGTGCTACTCGGAGCGACGTTTTTACGCTTACCATAACCCTACACGTGTGCTTTAATTCCCGCAAAAATAGGGATTTTATCGGCGAAAAGTGCAATGCGGATGGAGTCTCGTAAACGTCTGGGAACTCTCGGGGATACGTGCGTTTTGCGAATCGATTCCACGACCGCCACGTTCGCAATTTCCCCGACGAGGCGCTGGTTTATGGGTCGATTCCTGGCTCAAAACGACGACTATTTCGATGCGAGTTCGTTTTGTTAACTCGTGTGGCATCGCCAAAACTCAGCTGAATTTCTTCTTATACTTTCTGATCCGCAGTTTTTCATTCCTCTTTGTCGCATAATTTTATGCAAACGTTGTGTTTCAGGAACAAAATATTGCTAAATGTTTCATCCAACTTACGGAAAACGTAGGGTCCTTTTGCAAAATAGCTGTTTCAGCCACAGTTTGCATCATATAAACGAGTCTTTGCTGAAATTCTGCGTGGTCGCTAATTCTATGAATTTTTGCAGGACTTTTTGCTTCACCTCAGGATAGCTTGTTGAAAGAGTTCCTTGTGATGGTTTTGATTTTTCTTATTTTCTGAAGGTTTTTTTTTTGCGTTTCGGAGAAGATGTGATCTCTTTGGAGGAGTGATCTACTTGTGACTCGCTCCACGTAGAACGTACAATACCAACGGTGTTGCACGTAGCCTTTCGATTGAGAATTTGATCTATGGAATGGATCAGCTCGCGCGCGTGTCTCCAACGCGATGTTTACTCCTAGGTGAATGCCCTGTAAAGTACCGCAGGGCTCACCTATCTGTGGGGAGGCTCAGCGATCCATTGAACCGAGGCCGCGAAAATAGCCTGCCAGGGATCTGGGTAGAGCGCTGGAAGTAATAAGGGCGGGATCGAATTATAATGGATTTATCTTCAATAAGTCGATAATCCCTGGATTGTTGGACTGAATATTTGTGCAAATTAGCCATAAAAAGTGGAAGCGTCCATGGAAATCCATAGGACCATGATTTTATCGAAATCGCACGTTCAGCCGCAAAATTATGTGGCTGCTACGGCTGCAGAGATCTAAAAATCATACCAGGTGATGAGCTGTGCATTTGAGGATTTCTTTCCTCGAACAATCTAGTTTAGCATCGATGAAATCATTTTTCGGGAACGAGAAAGTAAAATTTTTACTGAATCGCACTCTTGTGCGATTGAAAGCGCAATCGCAGTTAACGTGTTTTTGCAACACTAAAAAACTTTCTCAAATCCTTCACAAATCGCGTTGCCTTCAGAAAGCTGAAAATGTGAAGATGGTGGTTGAAATTGACGAAATTGCAATCCCAGTTCTAAAAAAATCCTAGAATGATCGTGTAAGGCATCGTTCTTACCGTAGTCATGTCAACATCCTGAAAAATGAGTTCATGATGCATTTTTTTTCAAAAATGAGAGATTAATGGGCCTTACTTTTAGGAAAATAACCTGCGGATACAATTAGGAGAGACTCGGTGCAGCGAGTCTCTCTTAATTGTATCCTTGGGTAATTTTGTTGGTGCATCACCAAAAATTTTGAAATTTTCAAATTTTAAGCATACCACCAGATAGATTGGACCATCCTGGTTCCAAATATCTGTTCCGTTTTGAAAATGGGTAAGGTTGAAGGAAGTTATGGAGGAGCGACGAAAAAAACGCGAAATCGCAGACATCGCACAGTTTATCAAGCGACACCGTTGGTATTGTATGTTCCTGGATCAATGTTCCCGAAAATCGGATGGAAACTTCAAATCATTTTTTCTACTCCGCTTAGTGAAAAATCGTAGACATTTTGATAGTTCATGTATTTTACAGTTTGCTAGCTCAGAGAGGGCCGGTGGTGCAACTTTGTCTGCAATTACGACCTGATCACCGTGTCGGCCAACTGATCTAATTTTTACAGTTTTTCGACATGTGCGTGGTGTGATTCGTTCCAATTTGATGCTTCCCTACTGCCATTTAGTAAAGTCTCCTTCCAGACGCATGCTTCCTCCCATCGATGTAACCGGTACGGTCGTAATTGCAGATGAAGTCACTTCATCGGTCCTCTGCGAGCTAACAGACATACCCATACATGTTCATAGTTTATTTACGTTTTTTACCCAGGGTGGCCAATTTTTTCTATTCTTTGTGAGAAATGAATTCTGTGAATTCTTAGAAAATGGAGAACTTTTACGTGGATTGATCGTATAATGTCCGTAATTTACGAAGCGGAGGAGAGTGAGCCTGAAATCTTCGTTTGATTGTATTGCACTTAGTCGACAGCTGGTGCTTTTTTCGTCAATTTCACGACGTATTTGCAAACGTTTTCATGGTTCACGGATAACGCTTCGTTTCCGCATCACTAACAGAAAGATTACCATGTGTCTGCAGGGAGTTTCATCTTCGTGTGGCACTATTCGCCGTAGATACATGGCAAAGTTTGAGAAAATCGAAGCCAGCGAATTGATAGAGGAGCATTTTCCAGTAGCCAGCACGGTACTTCTCGCTATTGCTAGCTATTCATATTTTAACCAACAGTAATGGCTAACAGAGTACATAGCATACGCTATTCAGGCCGCTCCAGAGCTGTTCTCGTCGAATGGAGCGGTGAATCCACAGAATATAGTGCAGAAATTTCTGCGAAAGGCTGACGGTAGCTATTCATCGTATGATTCCATCAAGGCAGGTGCTTCACGCGGAATTGCAGACTTTTAAGCGATGTGGTGTTATTTTGCGTCGTTAGGGATTTGAATTGCAGGATGGAATTCACAGCATGCTCAGTAAGTCCTACCTGGATGTGGATGGTATTCTGGCTGAGGCTTCAAGGCAACCAAGCTGTGATCGATCCTACTATGAAACTTTAGCAGGGATTAGCATTGCGGTTAGTGTAGTTTTTGAAAGGCAGGATTTTTGTATATTCATCAAATACTACTCAGCTCGTGAGAAATTTCTGGATCATGTAAGAATTCTGCCCGAAACCCCCAGTCAAAGGCAATAATTATTCTGATTGTTTTCTTGCTATTAGTGAATCTATTTTGTTTATTGTCGCAGAAAAAAACGTACAATCAGTACGAAGATTTGAAAAAAAAATGATTTGCAGAGAATGTCTTTCTTTACATATCGAGAATTCTTGCTTTGGGTAAACGCGAGAATTGGTCCCCAAGACATCTGAAATGCGTTTCCCAAGTAAACCACATGATTTTGCTGCTTTAATCCGAGATATTCAAGGAGATATTGGGGTCTAAGAATTTGCACAGCATTTCTTGGGCCTTAGAAGATGTTTAAAACCTTTTGTTAGTAGATTCTCCTGGCTGACACTAATTGCATGGGGACCAGTTTTCACATGGTCCGCAGAAACTCGAGTAAAAATTCATTTCTATGATTTGAATTTGGAAGTGATGATTGATAAAGGAGCTTTGACAGCAACTTTACTCTCCTGATTCTCCGTTAAAGGAGTGGACGCTATTATAGTTAATTTTTAGTTGTTGTTTTGTATGATACCCATCGATTAAAATTCAATCAGCTGAAATTTCGCACTAGGGGAGTGTCTGCTCGAATTTTCCACTCGGAGTTGAAGTACCAAAGATGAAGAGCACAGTCAGTCCGTAGGGTAATTTATGCAAGATGCATGCACTTGCCGCGTATGCGTCTATATAATGAAGGATAAACTCAGTCGCTGCAGTGACGCAGCCCTTACGCAGCTCAGACGCACGCGTTTGCGGCCTCGCGATGACCGTGCTGCATTTTCATCCAGGGGTTTCATGTTGCTTTGACCCGTCTTCATGGAAAATCGTTCGCAAATGCATGCGTACGTCTGATGCGTGACGGATGGACACACCAGTGGCGGACGCAGGGGGGGGGCGGGGGGGGCGCGCGCCCCCCCCCGAGAATGGGTCGCCAAATTTTCGAAATTACTTTACAATACAAATAAAAATCTTATGTTAGTTTATTTTTAATTGTTTATTTTTATTATTATTTTTAATATATTTTTTATTTATTGTTTATTATTATAATTAATATTATTATTAATTTTATTTTCCGTCTGGGTCCCCAAAACGGCGGAGACCCCACTTTTCTTCCCACGCCCCCCCTCCCGCCCACTTTCTGCGTCCGCCACTGGGACACACCTAGCATAAATTTTCGTTCTGGTAAAATGCAGCCTTCACTAAATACAACTGCCTTCCAGCACAACGCACTCTTGTCGCGCATTGAATCGATGCGTTCGCGGAAGCCTGAACGCTCATCGTACGCGATGTGCGTTGAGTTCAAGGTCGGTCAAGCTCCCAATTCTTCAGGAAGCAAAGAAAAATGAATGAGCCCATTTCAGGACATCCGCCTGGAAATATTCGTTCCGGATCGTGTGCCATCCCATCTTACCGTGACAAATCCACACAGTGGCGAGCACATTGTGTTGGCACAAGCGATGGCTCACATTTGTCTCAGCAACTGCGTGAATGTGGAGCAACTCGTCCAGCAGTTTTCTCGCCTTATTGCGCCGAAGGCAATGAATTCTGCCGATAGCCTGAATCGCGTGTCTAGAGTATAAGTGAGTTTTTTGTAGCTCTACACACCTGAACAGGCGCGGAGAATGACCGCATCGTTGAACAAAAGCCCTCGTGGATACGAGAACATCAGTGTCGAGGACATTTCGGCAATGGCCAGTGAGGATTAGTTTTTTTGTCTAGCCTACCTTGGTAAAATTTCTTAGTTTCCTACTTTAGTGGCACTACTGCTTGGCTTTGGCGTCGATATGCAGAATATGAACGCTTACGCACTGTTGGATGTGATCCGGAAGAACCTTCGAGACGCATTCACCACCTACTTGTAAGTTTTTACGGTTCACGGTCGGCGAGGGCAATGAAAACAGCTTAATTTAAGGTAGACGCTTGTCTTTTAGTGATTACCAACGGCGTCTGCACAGCGGCCCTCGATCGGAACAACCGCAGGCCAAGAAAGCTCGAGCGGGTAGCGATTCCAATGAGGAGACCAATACAACATGATGAGGAGAAAAGTTGAGGTCCTAATAGCACACGGGTTTTTGTAACTTTTCCTCCTTGTTTCCTCTTTTACAGGGCTAATCTCATTTTTTGTGGTTCTTCTTGTTTGGATTTTTGTTGATTTGCATGAGAATAACGAATCCTTAGCTCGCCATCATCCTGTGGAAAGTAAACTTTATGAATAAAATGATCTCTAGGGGAATTTATGCCGTCTGTTTCCTATGAAAATCATACTTGCATTTCTAAAATATTAGCTCTATTTCTGAAACAGCGAACTACTCGAATCATCTGAAGATCCACGACCAATCCAAGCCTGCATGAGAACACAGTGATTGTAATGGAATCTGCATGAAATATATAACATGTGTGCATGAAATTTTACTTCTTATTAATTGGCAGTTCATGTGTGTGTGTGTGTGCGTGTGTGCACGAGAACCAGCCATCAAAAATGGAAAGTACCTGTACCATCGTGTTCAGCGCGTCGAGTTATGTATGAAAATGTGGTAAATTTTGATTTTTACCTTGATTTACAGGAGTTTCGGGCCACTTTCGTCATGTTCAGACATGTTAATGGCCGACAGTTGTTTTGATCACGGTCGGAATGAATGAGATAGGCTTTTGATTACAGGACCGTATAAAAGGAAAGAGAAGGGTAGGACACCTGTATAACGAAGAGGAGGAATGAGGCGAACGAGGGATGACACGGATGAGGGTTACGCCTTAGGATGGTGTTAGAGGTGGGCTGGCGATGTGATAAGGATGCTCCGGCATCCAAAAGCGGGGAAACGCTAGGAGTCGGGTCCAACGGCATGATAAGGGTGCGCCGGCGTCCAAAAGCGGGGAAACACCTGGACTCGGGTCCAACGGCGTGATAAGGGTGCGCCGGCGTCCAAAAGCGGGGAAACGCCTAGAGTCGGGTCCAACGGCGTGATAAGGGTGCGCCGGCGTCCAAAAGCGGGGAAACGCCTGGAGTCGGGTCCAACTGTGTGATAAGGGTGCACCGTCGTCCAAAAGCGGGGAAACGCCTAGAGTCGTGTCCAACGGTGTGATATGGGTGCGCCGGCGTCTAAAAGTGGGGAAACGCCTGGAGTCGGGTCCAACTGTGTGATAAGGGTGCACCGGCGTCTAAAAGTAGGGAAACGCCGTCAATCTTATCTGAGGACAATGAAAATGTGCGAGCGAAGCGAGCACGAAAAGAAGCCTGAGAGTCCGGCGTCAGCCGGACGATCAGGCTGGTGTATATAAATATATAATGAATATCTGTGGCTCTAGAGCACAAGCATGACGTTTGTGACGATTGGAAACGAGCTGTATCCTTGTTATGCATCGTGCGCGAGGTTTTTTTTTTCTCGTTCAAATCGAAGTTCAGATCGAGCACATCTGGCCTGGAGAACCCATCAACTCAAGATTCTTAATTTCATCTGTAACCACCTGGTTGAAGCGCAAAATGTACGTCATTTTAAAAAGCTTACTTACTTCTGGGTGAAGAACCACAAGTTGGAAGACTGGCAAGTTTTTGATGAGCTGGTCTAATTGCCCTACAGGGTGATTGCAAATCGTAATTAACACTTAACATTAACATCTCGGTTCCGGTAATAAACGCCCACAGAATGGCTCTTGTATTTGAAATCTGACTATAAATAAATGTGCGCAGTAAACCAAAGAATCTCTGGATGTAAGATAAAGAATCTCTGGTGCCAAAGACTTTTGGGTCACAGTGTACTTGAACCTCGTCTACTAAGAAAACAACCCATTCTTGGAGGTGCTAGCTTAGAGGGCAAAGGCTATCCGACTGTTGCCTCAAATAAACCATCATTCCACTCAATGCCGTTAACCCTCTCTTCTGAAAGCTCCTGCCCTCGAGTTTCTGGTTATCCTTCCATCCCAATTCCAATTCCTGTTTTGTCCGTGATGAGGAGAGGGGGAGGGGCATGCTTTTACGGCACTGACTCATTTGATTTATTTTGCAATAACTGTACAAGACATAGGCACAGAATGTCGCCTTCGAATCAGATATTGCACTAAGGCCGCAATGAATTAACTGTTTATCGAGTGGTAAACTCAGGTAAATAAACAACCATTCAATAATTATACAGTCATGATAATTCATACAACCCGCTGAATAATTAATTTCTCGGATATGTAAGGACCTAGTCCAGTTCTAAGCTGTTGTTGAATTTAGATGAGATGTCGTCGAGGGTTTTGTTCAAAGTGGGGCGAGCTGCAAGTAAGCAATATCAGAAATGAAACCTTGTGTTCATTGCATTTCATGACTTGCACCGCTAAAAATTGATGAAAGGAATAAACAGTACTTACTTTTGAAGTAAGAGTTAATGTTCCGCTGAATCGATAGTCTCCTCGAGTCAATTTTTATGATATTTGTAATGGGGTCGTAAATTTCCTTCCTAGCGCGAAGTCCCCACAAGAAGTCGTTGTGGTTGAACTCTTCCAGTTTTCTGGAAATGGGAGAAATTTGTGAAAGAGAAGAAGGAATTTTAAAACGATGTTGAAATGTTCTGCAGAGTCTCGTAGAAGGCACTGGGCACTGCTGAGAGGAAGAGAACTTCAAAATTATTTGATATCAATTTTGAAAAGCTTCAATTAGTTGTCTAATGTGTATCTATGTACGGGTGCAGCTGCACAATCCTCGATTGGCTAAATGTGAGGTGTCAGCGCCTATCCACCCAAGAATTAAGACAAATGGATGATGAGCATTTTCATGAGAGTATCGAGGCGGTACAACTTGTCCGTAGATTATAATTCTTGTTTTTGGAAAGCATAAGGCACCAACGCCCTTAGGCTGGTGAGGTTTGGCGTAGAGACGAGAAGCCAATACTCAGTAGTGCACAACTAGTAAGACCTCCCGGGTCCCTCACACCGTTGTCCAACCGAGCAACCCAGTGCGTTGGGCCTTTACAGTGCGTTTCCAAAATATAAGACCACCCCCCAGTTTCAGCGTTTTGCTCTTCCTGGTGGTCTGCTGGATCTATGGTTGCTATCGTTGCATTCTCGTTCACCTATTCACCTATGATTCCCTATTTCCACGAACTTTTACCCGTCCTTCCATATTTCCACGAACGAAAATAATTTCCAAAAATTTTAGCAAATTTTCCCAATTTTCTTGGGGACTCATTAGTCAACTAACTTGCAAATTATCATGAGTTTCAATAAAATTTCATTAGGAAGTGGTTTATTTCTTTAAAGACAAAAAAATCGGAAAAGGTTGTAAAGATCCTTGAAGATGATGATCTCTCCTGGAAGTAAAGTATATTGACATGGAGTATCCCAAAGTGGCAACCAATGAGTCAGTGACTGCCACGCAGCGGGAAAAATCTGAACCTTGAGGTGATTCTGTATTTTTGAAACACACTGTACAAGCTGCAGACTTTTTCACTTGCGTTCTGCTTTCCAGGTTTTCCAAATCCAAAGTGTTACAAGCGCTAAGGATTACGAAATGAATAAGAAATTCGAAGAAATATTTGAGATGGACAATCTTTGAGAATCAATAGAGTGAAGGATATAGAGGGAAAGTGTGCTGATAACTGTAAGAAACGCACAGTTTGGTGTCTATCACAAACAAAAATAAAAGAAATGTTAAAATTTGAAATAGCACGATATCATGTGGAATTACGAGCAGAGGTCGAAGCGATAACAAGCAATTCACCTTGCAAATTTGACGGATGTACGGGGCAGAGTTGGGATGAGGAACTGCTCGACGTCAGCGGCGTTCGCCAACCAGTCATAGTCCGAATAGAAGAGGTAGGTGTCGCAGTGAACATTGGTTAGGTTATACTCCGGAGGGACACTCTGGAAAAATAAGCGGGTCAGAGGATCCAATTGCATATATATGTACATGTTTTAAGTTATGTAACATTCGTACTGTTTGTCTTTTGAATTAATACTAAATTTAGATGAAATTATACTTTGCATAATGATATTTTGCTTGTGGTCTGTTTTGCACTTTTTCCTTGTTTTTTTTTTCTTTTTCTGTTTATTTTTCTTACTCCCACGTTGCGTGAATAAACATGCATTTTACAGTAAACAAATAAATACGGCAATCACAGTTGCAAACGTGGAATAACCTGTCAATCCAGATAGCCAAGTTATTTAAAAAAAATCACCTTCCCGTACCACCGAATATTCGCCTCTTTTCCTCGATCGAACGATGCCATTCGCTTCGTATGAACCATCTGCGCGAAGTGAAGCATATTCCTCGACGAGGTTCCAGCTGGATTGTGGGCCAGATAGATCCCTATCCTCGACTAAAACTCTGCATATATGGGTGGCCAGGATGAAACTGTTGAAAACGCTGACTCACAGTGTTAAACTGGTTACTGTTTGGGCCGCTCACTGAGAAGATGAAATTCTCGCAGAGCGGATTGTTTACGGATTTATCACAAATGATGTCTGTTAGAAGACGTGTGAAGATGTTGTTGGAGAGGAATTCGTTGTCGCCGAAGAGCTTATAGACGAGCTGGAACCATAACGCGATGCACGACTTCTTTCGAGTACTTCAGTATCAGTACGAAGTAGAATATGAATCTATTTTCTATACCATTTTATTTTTTCTTCCGAATGCATCAGTATGAGTACATTTTATGGTGAATTTGTGTTCATGAAAAGCTTGGATACCTTGATATCTTAGCACTCACGTTGAATTGCTCGTAAATCTGCCCGAGATAAAAGAAAAGACCTTTGACGTGAGACATTCGGGAGACTGGTGCTAGTGAGAAGAACTTTCTGATCTGAAAAAAGAGAACATAGTAGCTAGGCACCTTTCTGATTACGTTTTTTTTTTGAAAAAAATATTCTAGATTCTGCGCACGATGAAAAAAGGGTTATGCTCTACATATTTCAAGAAGGGGGGGGGGGGGGCGAGGGAGAAAGTGGGACGGGTTTCATCTCCCAACATACTTTGCAGTACATTTTCTGCGATATATTATAAGCAATCCTGCATGCGTTGAGTTCCGTACATAGTTCTGTGACTGTCAGCGACCTACTCGACCATCCATAATCAATCGAGATATTGTCGCAGCCATCCTCGATCATGTTCGCACCGATCCCTCCCCCACCCCCTCCCCTCTCTCGCCGTAACGCCAGTGCTGCCGTCAGAATTCACTATTCAAACCTTCGGAGCGAAATCCTGGTCCTTGCTGAGTTTCGCTAGCATCGTCAGTGTTCCCTGAGAATGGCCAACGTAGTACAGCGATGTCTGCTCGGTTTCGTTGAGGACGTAGTCGATCATAGCCGGTAAGTCGTACTCAGCCATTTCTTCCCAGCTGGAATCAGCATGTCGTTTTTATTTGTTTCATTCGCTTATTTATTCAGTACAGCAGCCAACATATTGGTTGTTCCTTATCAAAGAAAAAAAAACTAAGGCCTCAAAAATCACCGAAAACTACGTACTTTTGCCTTTAGGCAGAGTGTTTCGCAAACTACATATCTATTTTCTAGTTACATACATAAGGTCGAAGGCGCACTGCTACACTTTGAGTAATGGTTAGAAAAAGACCAATTTGTCGAGGAGTTTCTTAGTTTCAGTGGCAAAATTAACGCTGAGAAGGAGTTTGTAATCTAAATGTACATACTTAATGCTTCTTGGAAATTAATTCGGGCCCTCTATTTATGACTATCTCCAAGCAGAGCTTACGAGCGTTTGGTTACTGAGAAATGGTCCAGTAGCAGAGAAAAATGAAAAGTTCCCACTGAAAATGCGATTTGCAGCTATGTACCAGGATTCTAAAAGCAAATGTGAAGTGGGGTAACTCAGGAAGTGCGGCTGTGACTTTGTCTGCAATTACGGCTGCGGCAAGGCGTCAGCCGGGTGGTCACTGGTTCGATCGATGGGAAGACGCTGAAGGATGCGTCTGATAGGATCCGTCTATCAAAAATGGAAGGAATCGCATCATATACACGTTAGAACGCAAAATGAAAAGTTTAAAAATTAGATCGAATAAGCCGGCCGACATCACGCGGCAGCCGCCGTAGCAGACCAACTCACTGACGCACTCTTTAACCCATCAGAATGTACACAAATTACGATAAATATAGTTCTGGACGTCTTTCCCACTTGCCTAAATTTCCAGAAATCATTCGATTCGCTGCTTAGTGCCACGTGCTCCTTCGAGTAGATGTTACCGCGCATGTTGCCCAGCCAAACATCGAAACCTTGGTCCGCGAAGACGAAACCTAGAATATGGGAGCTATGCTAGTGAAAAAGATTATTTCCTGACGTCCATTAAAATTTTGGTCCTAGTCTATCTTTCCTCATTCTCAATTTTGAGCAAAAATTCTGTTAAATTCAGAAAAAGAACTTGAAATCCATGAATTTAAGACAACTACCCTGGCAAAACTTACTACAATCGGCTTAAATGACCATTTATAATTCAATAAAAAATAAATAAGTTTAAACATTCTTTGCCATTAACAAGAATCCTTAATTCTTAACAACAGTGCAACATCCCTGAAAGCTGAAAATCATACCAGCGGACTGATGCGGCAAATTCAGCAACCAAATCGAGCTGGTGCAAAGCAGACCATGTTGGAGGAACACCACCGGTCGAACCGCAGTAGAGTTGGCATTTTCTGGAAAATCGATTGTATTACCCTCCAGTGAGTTTTTCCTTAATGATTCTACTCAGAATGCATATGCATTCATACTATGATGGATCTGTTTTTTTTATGCATATTTGGTAAATGGATGGTTTCCGGATATTTTCTATCCACTATTTCTTTCAACTTTCGCCCACGATGTCTCCAAGAACTCGTGTGGAAACCAGCCTTGTAGAATCGCTAATGTACTTGCTTAGTACTCGGAGAAAACAACACTCTAAGAGCTATGGTTAGCTACTATTCTAGTAGTTAATAATTCCTATTGTATGTACAAAATTATAATTTGTCGTACTTTGATTGATAACATATCATAAAGCACTAGTGATTCACCGAGTAATTTATGAGTGCCATTGTGAGTGACTCACTTTTTCCATGCGGTATCCGATGTAGGGTGAGGATGTAGCCATCTGAGGTCACAACCTGGTGTTCTTCTACTGGGTAGCCCCAGTGCTGGATGATCTCGGGCTGAAATTGTGATATTTGTGAGAAATGTTACTCATTTGCCAAAAATTGATTTAACTTCGGCAAACAACTTCACGGATAAAGCGCAAAGGAAAAAATACACGTTTCATTCCGCTGTATTCTAAAACAACATAGCCCAATAATAAGGTGAAGAATATTTATTTGTTTAATATAATATATGTATATCTGTGAATTGTGTAGTTCGATACATCTAATGATGTTTTTTACGGGATCAAGTTGTCTACGCCTCATTACAAGTAGTCAGAGGTAGGTTAGGTAAGGCGCACAAGAAAAAGGGGCGTTCTTTGGGAAGGGTATTACCAACAAAGTTTTGACCGTATTGAATAACATTTTCACTTTTATACAAATTTCGGATTTTTGTAAATGTGAAAAAAATTCTCGAATGTAAAAGTCTACTAAGCGGGTGCCGAACGTCGTGCCGAATGCTCTCGTAAAAATTTACGATTTATACTCGAAGGAGTGCTCAATTTTTCTACCACTTCTCTCCCTTTCCTCCATCTCTTACCTCCCTCCACCCTGGCGCCGAATAGTACCAATCGCAAAAGTGCCGAGGGCAGCGTTCAGAAAAAAGTGGGATTCTTCAGAAAAAAAACTCTCGAAGTTTGAAGAATAAAATAGATGAAAAAGGTCAATGGTTAGGGAGCAACGTTCAAAAATATCATAGAGATTAAGATGTCGAAGGTGAGGTAACAGAAAGTCTCCGACATTTGTCATGAAGCAGTTCTTTTATGATGCATTTCGACCCAGCCGGACGGTGGGAGAGAGTTATGTAAGAAGAATACACGAGAGCGGTTATACTTAGGAGCGAATAGTGGATTAGATACCTATCTGTTTATTCAGAATTCGAAAATTCGACTCTGAATAAGTCAACAATTCGGATGTTCTAGAAAGATGGAGCAATACATTCTTTCAGGGTTGATAAGAAGGCACATATGTACTGATTTTTCGAACGTTTGAATTCTTCGGAGCCCTGAATTCTAGTCCCGAATGAATAATTCCGTCAATGAATTGAGTTGTTCGGTTTTTATTCTTTCCTAAGTATAGCCCTTACCCACTGGGTAAGTGAGTACTGACTCTAATATGATGCTATACTACCCCAATAAGAACCAGTTGACTACTATTTGAGTAAAAAATTACTTGAACGATTTGAAATCTAACAATACTCACCACTCCCATGATGGCTTCCGGATCGATATTGATCGGCTTCATGGTGGTTGTTCTGGGATTCGCAATCATCGGTTGCATTGTAAAAGGCACTGGTGGTGGAGCCAAAGTGGCAGTGGGGAACATGAACGGCGGAGGGAAAAGCAGCGGTGCTGGCGGTGCAGCAACTGCTGCCATCGCCACCCCCGGGGCTGAGTACTGCTGCAGCTTGTCCAGGTCAGTGCCGAACGGCAAAATCGCTGGCGCGGCAGGGTTTTCTCCAAAGAATGGGAGAGAATTCGCAGTTGGGGAGGCGGTGGACGGAGGTGGCGTCCATTCGGGTACCTGCACCGGATTACTCTGCGGAATGAAGAACGGATTACTAGGAAGAAGATCAGGTGGTCGTTCCATGGGGATTACACGACGATCAGCTGTTGTTCGCAGTAGAACGTGGAATATGTACAGGGCCTGAGCAAGCAGAATCATCTGGAAGGTGATGAGTGAGAGAGTATTTGGTATATGAGTATTACTATGTCAACACATTTGCATGAGGTTAGAAATAATGTCGGCATAATGCTGTTTTTTTTTTTCACAGAAACATCGAATAGCTATTAGGGGAAAACAGAACAAAACAATCACACAAATGAAAACGATCTCAAGAATCAGATATGATTCTTTAATAATCTCAAATTCACTGTGACTCTGCCGCTTATGTTAACGTGATCGGAGCTCATTATTTCTCTTGGAAGAAATGGAATGTCATGCTTGATCAGTTGCCGTTTGACACCAAATTGGCTCTCATGGATGCTCGGAATGGTATAGAATAAGGAAATGGAACTTAGTTGTCAATTCTGAAGACTCTTTAGAGAAGATTTTCCTAAAGCTTTCACAATTGGCCAAGAGAACTGCTGATTTTTCTTCATTTCCGTGGCGAAAATAGCTACGTAATTCCACAAAATCCACTGGTTTAGCTTTCAAACAACGTTTGTAGATGTGTTACGCTAGAAAACCCTTCTGGGGGGAGGGGAATCTCCCGGATCAGAAATAGCAACTACACTGTACATAAACATAGCTAGCAAGCATTTTCTACCCTTTCGAGAAAAAAGATAAGAAATTCATCGAAAAAGTAAAAGTGAGGAATGATGAGACAGCAGTGGAAGCTCTATGAGCAGAATTTATAGACGAATGAGATAAACCACCGGATAAACCTTAAATCACGTCAGTTCACGGAAAAAATAGTTAATGTTTGTGTAGATGGTCACAAAATGTGGAGCACATGGAAATTCTGGAATAAAATTTGTGATTTCCTTTCATGAGGTAAACCCGAAAAGAATCTAAACATAAAGATACGTTACACCGCAAAGAACCGAGTCCCATACACTTTCAAAAAATTTTTCTTATAAATAAATGGGATGTTCATGTGTGGCAGAAATTAAAAAATTGTATGGACATAATGTTAATTAGCACGAAAGTTAGCAACAACTGTAATCAAAAATCGGAAAAGAAAGCAAGTGAATGCCTCATGAGTCTTTTTGCCAATTTCGTGAATTGGTTTGCCCTAGCAGGGTTACCCTCAGTTTAGATGGAAACTCGTGGGAAAACTCCTGGGAAAAATGTGCGATACAAAGGAGTGGGTAAGAAATAACACAACAAAATAGAGAAAAGCCGGCCTTGGTGCAATGATGCACACCATTTTGGTTGAAGTATTGCTCTGACTCCATTAGGTTTACAAAGAAAACAAGTCTGAAGAATATGTGGGCACTTTGCGGTGAACTTAAGAAAATGGATTTTATGGATTTCTTGAACATCTAGAACACTAAACAACTGCCAAATCGCAATTATATTATAATGCATTCTTTTGATATTTGCCCTACAAGGTAGTTGCGGCAGCCGGCTTATTAAGGATCCATTTTTCTAGCACGTAAAATTTAAAGGACTATTATTGAGGAAAATTTCCGATAGCCAAACAAGTAGACGTTATGATCTGATGCTATAATCAAGCTGGTACTTCTGGTAAACCCTCTTGTCACATGAAGGGTTAATTAAGCTTGTATTCCGGTAAAAAAGTGAAAATGGAAAATATTCAAGGTGACAATCTACCCCTAAGACCAAAATGGTAGTTAGTTTGAAGGGCGTGCAAAGGCGCGACGGCGGCGGCGTTCCGGACGAAAGCGATGACGTGTTTTCACGGAAACGTCTTGTATCAGCCCGTTCTACACCAGGCTGATGCGCTGAGATCCACCTTAAATGAGGTCATCGCAAGAAAACCAACGGTGCCTCGCTGCCGCCGCCGCGAGCCGGTCGGTCGGACACGAAAGAGAGCGAAAATGCCGGTGATTTTGCGGTTTTTCCGCAGAACACTCGGAGAGGCTCACATTCGCAGAGCCGGCCTCCGAATATGGGAATTCCTCGAGCGAAACAGCGTCAAAAGGAACTGCAAAGGAGCGCGGTGACCGAGACAAATCCACACAGCGAATAAGCCGGACGGCGTTCGTTCTAAAACATAGCGCAAGCAGGTATTTAATGACTCGATACCACAAAACTGGACAATGCTGCTGCGATTTTGACCGCCGGAGAGCTCTGACGCTTTAGTGAAAGCTTTTCGAGGCGAGAGAAAGACTATTTCGAGAGAAAACCTGCACTTCTCGTAGAGTTCTCCCGAATATTGCACATGATTATAGCAGTGAAAATAGGAAAAATACCAGTGGCTTCTATAACAGAGCAAGAGGCGGAAGAAAATGGATCAAGTTTCGAAATTAAGAAGATCTCCGCTTGAAACCATCTTTGTTCTTCCATAAATAGTTTTCCAGAAGTAGAATTCATGAAAAGTTACAGGGAGCTGATCGTAGAAAATCGTAAATTGACTATGTGCAGGGTGTGGTGAAAAACCAGTGAATCATATCTTGTAATCTGCGAAAAAAAAAACAAGAATGGCCACCCTATACGCTATCCATGCTGAATGTACCTTTCATGTGCTAACAAATCCCCCCCACAAACCGCATCGCTGGCAGACGCAAGGGGGAGGCGCCCCTCCGAAAAGGTGTTGTAGAATTTTTGAAATTATTTTATAAAATAGATAAAAATGCTGCATAATCTTGATGTACAAACTCTATTGTTCATTTTTATTATTATTTCTAAAATATTCACTATTAGTTATTTAATATTAGAATTATTATTTTTAGTAATTTTTCCGAACCTCCCCCCCTGCCTTCTGGCTAGCAACCTCTTTATCCGGCACAGCACACCATACCTACGAAAGAGTCGTTGGATTTTTTGGGACTACTTTACAAAATTTGTAAAATTTTGAGTTTGAGTTAGATTATTTCCCATTCCTTAATCTCTGAAACTATTAATAACTCGAATTTGTTTTCTCGGGAGTGCCGTCTCTGAAGTGGTGGGAACCCAAATTTTTCCTCTCATGTTCTTCCTCCCACTGTTTGCCCCTGTTACTGGTACCTATAAGTGGAACCGTAGTTTACAGCTTGGAACAAACGTCTGATCTCATCACTGACCAGTAAGTAGAGGGGAGCGGTAAGCTAAGAAAAATGCTTTTCAGAGCTTGTTTGTTCATTTATTTACTTATTTATTTATTTGTTTATTCATTCATTTATCTATTTATTCATTCATTCGTTCATCCCACTCATTCACTTATTTATTTGTTTATTTATTTATTTATTTATTCATCCTATTCATTCATTCATTCATTCATTCATTCATCCATTCGCTACTATCTCATCGCTTCCTCACGACAATCATTCTTGAAAAATCCCACCAACGCTGGGAAAACCCTCGATGGCGCGGTCATGCGCAAGGTCGGCCACCTTCGGTGCCCATTCGCACATCATGTTGCCCATTCTGAGTGATTGTGTTGAGGTGTGCGGTTGTCTCACGGACGACGTTGTCCGACAAAATCCATTTCGACGCGCTTTTTTCCGGCGATGTCCGTCTGAAACGTGTACGTTTCGCATTGAATTCTCGTGTTTATCGTCAGCCATTCAGAGGACGTTCGTCACGATTAAAAAAATTTCACCAACATCCGCCTCTGACAGAGATGAGCCTCTCGTATGATGAGGCACAGTGAAACCGTGGATGAACGAGCTGCTTCTGAATATGATTACTGTACTCAGAACCCCAAAAACAACTTGTCGACAAGCATTTGGCGAGCAACTGTCTGATCGCATTCTGAAACTTGCTTTTCCAAAAGCTTGTCGACAATTTTGTTTTGCACTTCCTTGTCGACAACTTGTCCGCCCGAAAGCTTGTCGACAACTTTGCTTAGCACTTCCTTGTCGACAACTTGGTTTTCGGTGTTGTGATGACGTCAAACTTGTCGACAACGATTTGCTAGTTAAAAGCTTGTTTGCAAGTTCTTTTTTGGACAAAGCTGGGCCGACAACTTGTTTTTGAGGTTCTGAGTACCTTAGCCGTAATAAGCACTTACGAGTTGAAACACTTTTAGTTTTGAAATGTCAACAATCAATCTGATCAGGTTTGAAGGGCAGCCATGATGATCTTGCAAATAAAGTGAGAAATTCGCCCATCCCCATGCAAATTTTAAAAAAAACTGCTCTTAGGTTGCTAGTGTTTTTCCAGTACCCTTAGTTCCATATGTTGTATTGCGCCTCGGCCCCTTGTATCCAGTAAAGAAAGGAATAAAAGCTGTGAACCTCTCGGAATGTTTGGATAGTGTGCTGCACTTTCTAGTTCTTGAAGGATCCCCCTGTTTTTGGTGCACCTTTGGGTGCTTATGTAATCTAACAAATGAATAAATTTCAGAGTAGCGTTACTGGGTAGAAAATTCCTCGTGGTTAAATTCTGAAGAAGGTCTGAACCCAAGCACTAATTAAGGTCGATTATTTTTTGCAAATGTCTTGTCGACCTCTTTCATGTGGGAGTTTTCCTTTGGAAACTTCTGGCGAGAGGAGAGCGTATCCGTAGAAGTTTTCTCAGAGAAAAATCGCCTTTGTGGACCCGGCTAAATAGTCGTAAAGAAAAATGAGTTAGATTTTTACGCTTACTTATTTATTTGTTGTTTATTTACTTGTTATTTAATGCACCCTGGTTTGGGTGGTGAAGAACTGAAAAGGCATAATCCAAACAGCAAAAGCGCAGGTAGAACTTGTTAATAGATGCAGAAATCAACAACAATTACATCTTATTTTAACATTACCACTTCTAAAATTTTTCAAGAGTCACAGCAGATTCTAAGCCTAAGCATTAATGTGGGATAAAGATTTACGGAACAAAAAGGTTAGGAAAAGGCCAGAAGATAGAGGAAAAAAGAATGGAAAGCGGGATGTACTAAAAAGAAAATGTCTTCTTCGTTATTAGGCCTCGGAAATTCTCCTTCTCAAGGATCATACGCTCCGTAGTTGCCATAGAATCACTTTAAAATTTATTAAGATTGTCGGAGGTTATACCAGTTATAAAAATTTCTCAAAATTTCTATAAAAAGCACTGAGCATGTGTCAGCAAAGCCCGACCGAGTGCTGTCGTTTTGAATCCCACTAATTCACCTCCCAACACACGACACCCCAGAGAACATTTACTGGTTTTATCGCGAACGGGGAAAAAACCGAGCTACGCTCGAAAAACGCGCTTGTCGTGGGCGGAGTCGAGCGATGGCGTGTGAAAGAAATATTGCAAATTGTTGGGAAATTTATTGGTGCACAGTGTGCAGGAAAGGAGCGATGAGATCGAGCGCTGAACTGACAGCCAGTGAATTATGACGAGCAGGCGAGGCTAGAGGTGGTCAGTGAGGGTGAGGATCTGGGTTTTGCTATAGAAGAGTGAAAAAAGTACTAGGAATTCCGCATTGGTTTTCCCTGAGAATAAACCATGTGTGAACTAGTCAGATTTTTATCCATTATTTCTTGTAATTTTTGTTTTTTAGGCACTTTTTTTGAAATTTATTTTGCACTGCGCTGTTCACGGCAACTGTCCAAGGTAAAGGTAATGGAATACCACATATCTCTGCCTAGGGAGGAGAAAAACATGAACTTGGAGAGAATAAAAACTGGAGAATAGTAGAAATTTTCGCAATTACTAGTGACTTCATGGACAGCAGAAAAGCTTAAAAGTTAAATGTGAAAGTACGTTTTGCTCGCTTCAATTTCTGGAATGCTATTCCCTCTCAACATCAAAATTGTTGTGTCAACTGAAACAGCAGCGATACTGCATGAATTTTGCCTTACATTGTTGGATTACTCTAGCTGATTTTCCATGAATATTGAGAATTTAGCCGTTAAATAACTGCAGAAACGCCGGCGTGAAGTACGCCGCGTGAAATTCATTGTTGTTTTCATTCGCCGTGGCTGTTTTCCTCGATAGGCGGCCGCCACTGCCTCTCTGCAGTCACCGTCTGGAGTGCTCCGGCTCCAGTCGGTGAGTCTCGGAGGCTACAGCGTACTCACTTCATAAGATACCATCCTGAAGTAAATTAGGGTGGGAAAGTGAGGTGAACAGTGACATTTATATGAGCACGGAGAGGGTTCCCGTGAAATGATATAGAGGTGCGTGAAATCAATGGTGGAAGTTCCCTGGCAGGCGATAGTATCACAACCTCAGCAGATAAAAGGGGATTTTGATTACTTCTGGCAAAAGAGGCAGTTTCAAGCAGGCTAAGGATGTGGCTTTTGTACTGTTGATGTGGAATGGTGACTTCTCGGAAAACATTGCTTAAGACTCTAACAGGTGGTTTATTTTAAAGTTGAGTGACGAAAATGACAAGATACATCAAGGTTTTTTTGATTGGTTATTATGGTTTCATAGGTGATTTTGTATAACTGTTTCCATCAGTTTTCCAAGCTGCATGGGTTGTGCCTACAAATGCGAGCTCCTCATGGTTCCATGTAACCTTCAAAGTAGCCATGATCGTTAGAAAACTAGAAGAATTTCCGTCACAACTTCATATACAATTAGTGATCAGAAATATGTAGTAATCAGCTGTTCTCTATCAAATCATAATTGCTGGAAGAGATGGTTCGATGCAACAAACCAATAAACTATTGAAATAAAGAAGAAAAGGAAAACCTAATAAGTTGTGAGTAATCATAAAAGATGAATAAGGTCTTGTGTTGAAGAAGTTCTTTCTCTGTGAGGAGTTATCCATGTACAGTGTGAATGAGCTGCCTTTGAGAATCTGAGCAAAGCTCCTCCGCCGACAATCTTACCCTCCTATCTGCAAGAACAAGGAAAAAAAACGCGATGGTCAATGATTTCTCCTAAATCAACTGGAAATCCCAGCTAGGCGATGTCCCTTGGGAAGAACAGGGGAGTTAACAACATCCACTGCAGCTCATTTCGGAGAAAGGCTAGAAAGATCACATTGAGGGAAACACATCGATAAATTTCGGGAATATCCCGAATTTTTTGAAGACCAATGAATAGAAAATTTAAGTTTTCTCATACTAATCCACATATGTGTTTCTTGCTAATAGAAGAGGAACGCAAAGCGTCTCAGAGCGAACGGGAACGTGGCTAAAGACAGGATTAAAAGCGAAAGCAAGTCGAAACAAACTGGTACATACATCTGGAAAAATTATAACTATTTAAAGGCTGAAGCTGTTTTCTCAACCTATTTCCTAGCAAATTATGCTAAGAATTGCAAGAACAGTTGTTGTCAACACAGAAACAAGCAAACTTCGCACTTCTGGGAGGTTGATAGAGAGCATCTTGAAAATAATGGAAATGTAGGTGTCGACTGGCAAAAGTATTACATTTTGAGGATCAGCTTGACTTTTAATTTTGAATGGTGTCGCTGTAATATCTCCCAGATAATAGAGAGTTTCTGGGCTTACCTGTTTCTATCTTCGTGACTATATCGGAATCCTCTAGTAGAGTGGAAAGAGCGGTGTCGAAAAGTGGGAGAAAAACAAACAAACAAACAAAACGGTGGCAAACAAAAAAGAAAAGCAATTGTACAGGGGAATAATACAGTTATCATTAGCTCAAACTTCTCCGTGCCAGATATGGCTGAGCAACGCATAATGTATTCAGCTATGTAAGAAATTATTTTAGCACTTGGGTCAGTTAAATATACTCAGGAAATCTAGAAACTGTGTTTTTCATGAGATTGAAAGATGCAAATCCTACGATTAAGACATGCATGCTCTCGCAAAGCACGAATTTTTTTAAAATCAATAGTCCTGTACTAGAAATGGTCAATCCATGCAAAACCCACTCATACCCGGGTGGTGGTCAAGACGTACGCCGCGACGCGACCGCGCCGCACGCATACGCTTTTCAAGTTCAGGTTGTTTCTTCAAATTCAATGCACTAAATGACATCGGTGGCCATCTTCTCACAGTTTGCGGGTTCCGAAAACACTCATCTGTCCCATTCAAGCTTAGAAAAGTGGTGCATATCCACGCACAACTGCTCGTGCCCTAGAAGGTTGCAGCCGCGACGCGCACATGAATCGACCAATCACAGATCAGCAGCGTACCTCTTGTCACGCAGCCCTCATACCCATGCAAAACCCATGCATATCCGTGCACAACCCTTGCGTCTCCTAATCCAATGCAAGTCCGATGTAAAACTCATAAAAATCCCGTGATTCTCGCAGTCACATGTAGAGCGCATATATACCGATGAAGACACGGTTTCTAGGTTTCGTGAGTAGTGACTAATGTATGCGCCCACCAGGCCACGCATGGCCCAGGCCCAACAATCGCCGGAATATGGCTAAATGAGTGTTCGATGATTAGTGAAAATTCTCGAAGAAAAGGGAACAAAATATGTACCTCAACCAGAGTTCATTAATCCCTTTCAGAATGCCGGCCCATAGCGTTTTCTCAACGATTTCCACTGGCCGTGATTCAATCTCTGCCGGGTCTACGACGAATTTTCCACTCAAATTATAGTCATGCTGTGGGGGTAGTAAATCTTAGCACACGGAATATCTCGTCCATCATTCGATTTGTCATTGTGAAATGATGCGCGTTTGTCTCGATGTGAGCAGCAGCACGACGTCGCCGATTGGTGGGCGCGGTCGATGGTAGCCCCGCCCACCGGCGATGGAAGGCGTCTGCCATCCGCCACTGTGACGCGGATACGGTTTGTTAGTTTCACCATCATAGCCGAAGGTTCAACTCAGGTGAGCCGGGTGGTTTCCAGGATTTTTCACTGGATTATATCGTCGTACCATTCTTGGAAGAATTTCAAGGATTTGAAGCATGCCAAAAGAACAGTACATGTGCCAACTTTGCGCCAATCATGGTGTATTTAACCAGCCGAAAAAGGGCCACAAACAAAAATGTCCGCACAGAAACTGCACGTAAGTTGTGGTGAACTTCCAACGCTATTAGTCGTACTAAGAGCCTAATGACTGGCACTAATTATAGATGCAGCCTATGCGCCTTAAACACGAAACGACGTGCATTGGATCAGATCGAAAGGCAGCTGAAGAACGCGTCAAACGAGGCGAAGATCGAACACCCGACATCGACAAAATCCGATGGTTGGTACCTTGCCGTACAATTCCCTTTATTCTGCCGCTATTTTGGGCAATGCCATCACTCGAGCACAGTTTTCCGTTCCCCTCAAATCTATTTTTGCCAAAAAGTTCTTTTTAAATAACTAAGAAGTACATCATACGAACCTTGATAAAGTTTAATATGTTGCGATACTTCTCTTACAATATGTAGTCTGTCTTGGAAACATGGGGTGAAGAAGAAAATGGAAACGGAAACAGCATCCTGAAACAGGGGTAACAAACATTCGCAAACTATTCAGAAGCCTCTTACGTAGTTCGACAACTGGGTTGGTTTTTGGTTCCCTATTTATCACACTTTCGTACTTCTTCAACTTGTTTGCGGAAAAATCCTCAGCCGTAACTTTCCAACAGTGCCCCAGCTCAATTTCCGATTCAACTTTAATCCAGACCTTTGATCCACCGGTGAGAGCACAAGGATTGGAAATTCCGAGGTAACAGCTTGCATTGAAATATGCAAGTCAGTTGAAAGTTTCAAAGTTATTCGTATCTGTGACCTCTATTTAAAGCTAATGCTAGAGCTTTACAAAAATTAACTAATACTCCCATACCTCTTTGGAAACTACGTAATACTTATAAAGAGCAGATCGCTCCAAGAAACAGTAAGGTGAATGGCTATGATTAACTATGTATTTTGAAAAAAGAACACCCTAAGATATTCACTTCTTTTTTTATCCCTTTCTTCACACAATTTACTTGGAAGAAAGCAAATCTCTGCATCCACAAGTGCGTTTTTGACATTCTTACGGTGGCAAGGGAAAAGTTGAAGAAGAAATGCGAGTTCAATTGCAAAAAATTTTCAATGGATACTGTTCGGGAAACCTCGATTTTTCTACAATAGGTAGCTTAGCAGATACCCTAATGAGGGGATTGCTAGTTGTTTCGAGTCTTCTTGTTATACCTGTGCCCGAATGAAAATTTAAGTAATTTAATTGGTTTAGTAATTTTGAGATTCGAAGATATGCGTTTTCAAAAAAGTGAAAGCCTTCAGAATTTAGAATTTTTTTTGTATATTCATATTCAGAAATTCGAATTGGAGTGTATTATACGTTGCTCAATTGTTATTTTACTTCCAGTTGCTTAAACTCTTCAAGAACTCTCTATAACTTGCATGAAAAGTCTAATATTTGTAAAGACAAGGTGATAAATTTATTTATTAAATTTTTCACGACCACAGTGTACAAAAATTTACATTTTCAATCTTTTCTGGTTACCATATATAGTTACGAGAGGCTGCTCAGAGTCAAATGCAATCCAACTTTTCGCTTTTGCTCAAAAGATGCATATCGATCTACGACGCCGCGGCTCATCGTTTTTCATCTGCACCGTGTCGGATTTTCAATTGATACCGGTCGTGCTTATCTCCGATCTTCATAATTCACTATGTCGGAGTTTCTTTCATCTGGCCGCTGTCGGCTAATAAATCCAACACCTTTTTTTACAACCCGACGAGTGCATTTTTGCGCGTGCCTGGTGCTGAGTCCTGCCGCGATGTTGCAAGGGCAAACGACAGGAGGGCGGGGGATTTGAAAACTCCATAGACGGTTAGTGCATATAGTCCGTTTCAAAAACAACGATAATTAACAAGGATATTTGTGCCTATGTTCTGCATTTCTCGCCTGCCTCTCCGAATACAACACTATTTCTCGCGTTTCCTCTTTTTCGAATATCTTCGCAACTATTTTCTTCGGTGAAACCGCTATAACGGTACGAAATCAGTGGCGGGATTAATGAACGTCCCCTGAAAATCAGTGACCTACCCGCGAACTCAGGGTGGATGAGTTTCCCAAGCGAAGACCGTCAGATCTCATCATAGAATCGCGTCACATGGGAAATTTTTCCAGGGGAAAGTTTTGGTCCTCTTGTCGATTTCAGGGGATTTTTTCAGGGGAAAGTTGTGGTCCTCTTGTCGATCCAGAATGGACGAGTTTTCCGAACAAAGTCGCTATTATTTGCTGCTCCCGGCATTTGTTTCCTTTATCATCATCGACTTTATCATCATTTATCATCGACGAGAGGACCACAACTTTGCCCTGAAATTATCTGGAATTCCATGTAAGGCCAACAAGCCAACAATAACGTCCTGCGTGCCTTAGCAGTACGGTAATCTAAATGATATGCTCGGTTGTCGCTCCGTGAATAGCAACCCCTTCTCCCTTTCCTGCATGTCTTGCTCAGCTCAAAATCAACACGTTCAAAGGAAGAAGAGGAAATGCAAAGGAAAAGAAGGCATGCAGAACTTCTTGTATCACATACCTGAGGGAAAGTACTAAATCATAACGAGCCTAGCCGCCCAGCGAGAAATTTGCGAAAAACGCGACCGCCTGCCACGGCACCTTGGGGCATAAAACTTGCGGTTTAGTGTCAATTAATTGTTAGCACTTGTACTAAAAGAATTCCGCCAGCCGTCCTCTATGTGCGAACTTGTGCAATTGCACACAAAAAGTTACATCCTCAAAAAATTGCTGTACACTGCCATTTTGCGAATGAGCTGGCCGAGCCGGGTGGTCCTGGGCAGGGCGACTATAAAATCATATGAGAATGTAAAGGCACCGGAGTTGGGGAATAGGTGACTGAACAGCTGTTTGAGTTGAAAACTTTTATTAGATTCCTAGAACTTCATTTTTGAAGAGTAGCTGGATTTCCAACAAGTTTTTCTTGTTATTTTTAGGGGTTTGCTGAGTAGAATGAACTGAACTTGAGTAGAAGACCAAAAAAATTCAGCCTCTATTTTCATTCCCCTCTTTCTCCTTTCCTGCCTCCCTTCCTTCGCATTTCAGCTCACTCGGAGGCGTCCTCTTCTTCTTCTTAACATTTCTTCCTCCGTTCTATAGATCTCGTTACATCTACTTTCTCTTTTTTTCCTAAGACTCTCTCATTATCTCTTCCATTCCGAAGCCATTAGTCCAGAACACAGGATCAGCGCTTCAATACATTATATAGCTTACCCTATGGTAAACATGTTAATATACTTAATTTTACATTGGCATCTGGCACCGACCAAAATGTTTGCCCATAAACGACGTCTACACCTAGCTGCTACTTATGATGGTAATCATACCCATGTGCATCGAGGAATTACTCGACACATCTACTTTAAGGCGATTTTTTCTGTACAGTATTGCTTAGTCAAACCCTTAACACACTGCAGGGTAAGGCGCCGGCGCCATAATGTCGCTAATAATCTCATTTTGAAAGATGTGAAGCGATCTACTCCTGAAGGTGGAGGCATTTTTACGCTAAAACATTCGAGGACTGTGGAAACATTTCCTACAAGGCAAATTTTGGGAGTTCCGTTGATTTTTCGTGGATCTGTAGCAGAATGGTTTGTTCTGGTTCATTTTGAATGAGATTTTGTGACAGAAAAAGCGAAAAAGCCAGATATAATGGACTTTGCTCAACTTTACCTTATTAACTTAAAAATTAAAGCTGCGACCATGTTTTGCGTCGAAAACTCGTCCACTCTGAACTAGCCTGGGTCTCAGATCCGACTGGGGAAGACTCATCACTTGCATTTGCAGTTTTTCAGTTTTTTAAAACTTTTCACCAATGGCAGTCACCTAACGGGGACTTGAGGGAGGGGAAAAGTGGGGTTTGGATACAAAAAGGGTAACCGGGAGTCGGAGTTTCAAAAATGAACTTATTCTGAGATTAGTTGGAAATTTGATTGGTCGATCGTAAATAATTGGAACATTGATTGAGAAGGCACAGGAAAATAGGCTATTTCAAAGTTCTTTAACTGTATAAAGCAATTTTGAAAACTTTTTCGATCCATAGTTGCGGCCTCCACAGCTATTTGAGGACTCTTCCAGAAATTCCATCTTTTATGGTAACAATTACAAAATAAATGAGAACATACATAGTTTTCATTTCAACTGCCTCCATCAGATGGCATATAAGATATTCGAAAAGGCATGGAAGGTTATTCCTCTCTTTTTCAGATTTTTCCATCACTCCGACGACAGTGAAGCTGCCTCCGACGCTGTCACCGCAGTCCCACTTGTCCCACGAGTTCGTTCTAATATTTGTGGGGATTCCGCCCAACTTGAAAATTCTACCTGAAAACCCGTCCACTTTAGGTCGGCCAACTCTATTCCATCGTTCAGCGTTGCTCTGCCGGCCACAATCACCCGACGAGAGGTTCGCGGTCTTCTGAAGGATGAGTTCCGCGGTTATCCGCGGACCGAAGCACGGACTGCGGCGGCACGAAATCCTACGTCCAGAACGCTCAAAGCGGCTCTAGCCAATATTCAACGTAGCCGCAGCATATTTCATTCGGCCGAACAGCTGGCTGGGACCTCCTCATAGGAGGTGATTTTTTACGGGGCCGCGGTAAAATTATGACTGTGATGAGCGAATGGAGGGAAAAAGACGGAAATTTTCGCGATTCGTCCTATGAAAGCAACTATAGGGGTGAGTTGTGGGGTGTTAGAATGGATTAAAGTTTCAGTATCAGTCATGGCTAATATTATAGTTTTTTCACATTTATTTTGATTCTCCTATTTAATGGCGTTGTAAGAAATTCCCTCTCACTCTTTTAACCATAGGTAACTATTTCCGTGTTTTTTTCTTTTCGAAATTTTACGTTCGTTGTACATTTTTTTCTTTCCTTCATGAAAAATCTAAGAACAACTTCGAAAGTGTTTTGTTTCTTTCTATATTTTCCTTTCTATCACTCAGAAATCAACTATAAGGAGTTCTTAACCTGTTTGGCTAATAAGTGAGTCCACGAATCCACATTTTATTAGGAAATATTGCCTACAATTTACGGCTCCCCATGGGGAAACTCGTCAATACACTTACATGTATCTGTTGTAAATAATCCAGAATAAAAATTGCACTCATTGTCAACTGCATTTATTAATTTTTAATCGTCACTTCTCCGTGGCGAGCTGTGAGATCCAGAAAAAAAAACTCGAAACGGAGCAGGTGTGTGCAGACACGATGGCGTCTTTGCTTGTCAAGTCGGCCAATTGTGATATATGCACGACGATTAAATCGCCAGCGATCCGCACACGAAATTTCATCGAAATCGTCACAGAGTCAGGGACAACTGCTGTTCTGGAAATGCCTTGAGGATCAGAAGTAGGTGTGGAATTCTTTGTGCTGCAACGGTGATGGTGTCAGCTTATAATTTGGAATCTAATCGTGTCTGTTATGACTGTATTCAGATTGGTAGCAATTGAACATCTGAGCAATTGAAGCAATTGCCACATTTTTTTGTTTTGAAATTGAAATAAAGATGATCGTATCTCCTTGATTTCCGATAAAAACAAAAAAAGACGTCCGGCGGGAAAAAAGAAAATCCAGAAAATTAAGTCGCTTCGGTTGAATGTGAAAATTTTTGCTGTATTCGCGAGACTTGCAGGATATTTGTATCTGAAATTTGTGCAAAACATTGCCGGATGCCTTCCTGGACTACCCGAAGGAGATCACGGGGGACGTTCCAAGCAGTGAACCCCAAACACTGCGATACTTAACTCTGGATCTCCAACGGAGTGGAACCAGCGATAGGGACAGATTGCAATCTGCCGCTCTAACCACTGAGCCATCCGGGCTACTTTTTCTACTGCTGTTCTTAGATAAGTGCAGCGGCCACAGGGGTAGTCAGCATAGTATTTGCAAAAGAGGGGCCCGAACGGGATTCGATCTCTTGGCCACGAGGACGGCAATCACTCGCTCAACCCACTGAGCTATGCCTGCACGTTTAAAGTCCCGCGCAAAGCAATCTATCCAATGTGTGTTCACTCTGACCTTCTAGTAACGGTACAAAATGGAGGTGATATTTTCGGCTAGTATGCCGAACAGCAACCTCCATGGAAAGAGTTAAGTCACTGATTTCTTGAGGTGTTTTTATATTACGAAACTGTGTGTGAACATTCTAAATTTTGCAAAAAATTTAAAGGGTAACGTGTGGTTCTCGAACTCTGGCTGAAAGTTTTTTGAGGTGGTGGATCTAGCAGCTATGATAGGAAAATTCCTCGTTGACCGCTTCTCCTCTAAATGCAGAATTTGAGGGTGTTTTTACTTACAATTATGGAACGCACAGTATGATGGAACTCCAATTATGTGAAGTTCGTGAATAAATAAATAAAGCAGGGAAATTTCAGTTGCGTGTGTCTCGTTTTTACCGGAACCCAGCTTTTTTCCTTCATCACCTCATCCCATGCCTCCCTCTCCTTTTGCCACCATTATGAATGACATTGGTAATTACAGTTATTTTTTTTTTGAAAGTATGCATTATGCCAAATGAGACAAAAAAGCCCTGTCAAATTTTTAGTGTTACTGTTACTTTCTTTTGTCAACTCGTCATATGTAGCTAGGTCATTTTGTTAAATTTATAAGAGACGGGATTTATTATTTTTTTTACTATAGATTCATCCAGAAGGCAGCTAAAATTCCCATCTATTCCATGCATAATTCCATATCTTCACCTTCGTCCTATTACATAATTAAATCGTCTCAAAGGGAGTAGGGGATTCTAGCATGCCCCCCCCCCCTTTCTGCATGTTCTATATTTCATACATTACATTTCAAATTATAATGATTCTCCTATGTGAGTAGTACTGCTCATTAAAAGTTGTGGAGTATACATATTTGGGACCGAATAAAAATCAAATGAATCGATTCTTTTAATTATTCATTAAAGACCAGATCCGAAGAATTCAAAGGCTCAAAAAAGCGATGAACTTAAATGCCTCCCTATTATCATTCCTGCCAAAATGTATTGCGCTCAGGTCTCGCTCTTCTTCAAGTATCCGAGCAATAGACGTTTTCGAAATCAAATCTTCGAATTTCGAATAAATCGATAGGTATTCGCATTATTCGCTCCTAACTGTAGCACCCTATAAAAGATCATAAGCTTCAACTTGCATGCCTAAGTAAAAGCACTAGCCTAAGCCTAAGCCTAAGCCTAAGCCTAAGCCTAAGCCTAAGCCTAAGCCTAAGCCTAAGCCTAGGCCTAAGCCTAAGCCTAAGCCTAAGCATAAGTCTCCTACCGCCTAAGCCTCGTGCCCCTCCCCCCCCCCCCCGCCAACTCTATCTTCACCTCTAATGCCCCAGGGCACGATGATTCAGCTGGTGTTGGGGCTCAGTACAACGAAACATCAAAGTGGCGGGCAGTGCCGGTGCCCTAGTTACCGCCGAAAACGCGCGGCATGCAGCATCTCGTGGTGAGTTATTCATGTCTGTTTGCTCTGTTTCTTTTTCCAACCTTATTTTACTACTATTACCAGGAGTAGACTACTTCTTTCGATTTGTAGGACCAGGACATGTGTCGCTAAAAGCTGACATACAATTGAATAATCTTATTTATATGCATTTCGAGAAGCTTCTTGCTATTACATAGTATTTTTTGAATGCAGTAGGTCCATTTAATTCAAGTAGTGAGGAATTCGTGCTCCAGGCCTCTGAACACTCAGAATTTCTTATTATTGAATCAATTTTCGCTGCACGACCTGCTTTTCTTTACCGTTCTGCTGTCCCGTAATTCCATAATTTTTCAGGAAGTCTTCACAGTTTGCTTGTTTCTGACCAGATCCAGCGCTTGTATGTGGCCGTCATCCGACATTTTCTTCATCGTCGACGGAACCATGAGCGTTGACCAATTTCAGTTTCAAAAGGAGCTTTCCTTCATCAGCCAGGTCCATATAAAATATCTGTGAGTTTTCAAAGATTAATTCTCAAGAATTCCCTTTTTTAGAGCATTTCCAACATGAAAATTTCGGAGGACGCGTCTCAACTTGCCATGGCGCAGTTTACCCCGAGGGGAAAGCAGGAGTTCGGCCTGGGTGAGGTCAAGACCAACGCTGAGGCAAAGGTAGCAGTAGAGGTGAGGAAAAATGCTTCTTCATGTGGATGCTTTTACGGGGATGGGATTTTTTCTTCAGCGTGTCGGCTTTTCCCCGTGTGATATAATCTCCGATAAGACCCACTGCACACCCAGAGCCAGTCTCACCTCCTTGGCCGGGGTAGCACTCCAAAATAGCAACAGAAAATGGCTGCCAGACGTGGTGGTGGTGATATCCAGCGCGAAGTATAGACTTCCTGAACAGGTACGTGACAGCGGTCTAGGGGTTCTAGGGGATTTTCTTCATCCTTAGTTTTTATTGGAGAGTTTCAGCTACCAAAAGAGACGCTCTTCTCACCACAGTCACCTCTTCATATTTTTTACATACTGATTGGCGGGCCTTCTCCAGATGAGCCTCATTTCGAGGCCTCTGCGACTTCTATTCGTTTGAATGCCATTGACTTCACTGCGTTGGAACGCTTGGTGGAGCCGCTGTGCGAGACTGTGAACTCCTTCGTAGGAGGTACTGGCTGAGAAATTTACACTTTTGTCGTTTTTTTATACCATTTGATTTCGTTTTTTTCTTACTTATTCATATATCCATTGATTTTTATGAATTCCAATAAGTGTATTGAAGGAGAACAAGCTACAAAATACAGAAAAGGTGGCACTGAATCGTTAGAGAGCGCGATCTCTGCCCACAACATCATCCGTAGGTCCGCAGGTGCATTATAAAGAGGAGAGAGAAGGCAGCGGAGAAAAATAGAACCTGATGATGATGGCTAAAAAACCATATAACGTAAATACACATAATATTTGAGGAAATCGATGTATAGGCGGAAAAGGAGATTGTAAGGAGAATGGAATGGAATAATGAGCGAGAAGAAAATAAATAATGAAATCACAGCAATGCAATTCTGGTCAAAAAAGTGGAGGATAGCACAAAAGACTGCTTCTTGATGTCTTGGTCGGATCTACTGGCAGTTGCTGTTTGTCGAGCTCGAATGTAAATTTTAGAGGCTAATGCTAGCAATGAAAACTCGTAAAACTGCTGATCCAGGCATTGCCTTCAAATGGCAGCTCAGAAGAGCACTCCTCATTTCTGGCAAACGGATATGTTCGTATTGTTTGTGCTAATGAGATAGTGAGAATACCTCGTAAATATCCTACTTCCAAAGTAAGCGAACTTTACATAACAGCAGCATAACCTGTTGACAATATTATATTGAACTTGTCAAACAGGGAATTTTTTCATCGTCCATTCATAAAAATTTTTAATTCCGGCAATAATCCTCCCTCCGTCTAGCCATAGAAAGAAGGTTGGAAGTCTCATTTCTACAAAAAAACATATACATATATATTTCTCTTCCGCAACCTGTTGGTGCTGCGAAGGGGGGGGGGAGGTGGTAAAGAAAAAATTAAGGTTCCTATCAGAAAAAGGGACAAATGAAATTATACCAGTGAAAATGTCGGCGAAAAGGAAGTTGGGGGGGGGCACCCTATAAACCGTCATAGGCTTCACCTTGTAAGCCTAAGCCAAAGCACTAGCCTAAGCCTAAGCCTAAGCCTAAGCCTAAGCCTAAGCCTAAGCCTAAGCCTAAGTCTTAGGCTTCACCAGAGTGCCCCTGCCCCAACTCCATTTCCACCGAAGATGTTTTGTAATTGATATTGACTCATACATATAAAAGGAAGTAAGCAAGATAAGGACTTTAGAACGGCCAGCACAAGAATTTTATCTATTTGATAAGGTGATTCTACGAAAACCCTTGGCCCATATTTACGTTGGGATGGGTAGCACTAAAGTGCCAATGGGACAAAGCCATCTAAGGCTCTGCTTTCTACTCAAAAGGCCAGAAATTCAATCATATTTAGAGTTAAAATGTTCCTATATATTTTCCTATTTGCTAACCTATAACAGAGTATTTGAAGAAAGGCGATGTTGGGGAGAAGTTCCTTCCGCTCTCCTCCCGTCTTCAAATGTTCGGGTTTTCGTCATAACGAAAATTCGGTAAGTCAAAAGTGCATCTATGAGAGCTTCTACACTCGTATATAACCCCTCTCCCTGGACTTTGCGGAGATCTACAGTCGGGTCCGGCAGCCACTGCAAATGGGCGCCGGCGGGCGCCGGCCGCCGCCACCCTAAGGCGCCCCGGTATTAATGAGCTATAAATCACTCGAGCTTGGGAAAAAGCGAAGAAAAATACAATTTTAGTCCATAGTAGACAGAGTGCAGTGGATATGTTGAGGCTATAAAGCAGGGGACCATTTTCACAACTTTCACGTTTTTTTTCATTTTTATGATCTTCATGGGGAAAGATTTCTGAATATACGCGAATACAAAAATGGCCATTATTCTTCTATAGATGGACACAGTACTTCAGTTATCCCATCTGAATAATAAAGCTCATCCAATTCGGGATCCTCAGAAATAATTGAAATCCGTATAAATTGTTCAATATCCATTGCGAAATAGTTCTACCGCTGTCATTTATCTTTCGTGGAGCAGTCCTTTGCGGCGGAGTTACTCTCTCCCGGTTTCCCTCAACTTTGAAAAAGTGGTTTTTCACTATTACTTACACTATTACTATTACTTACACTTACACTTATCGTAGTTTATCTTCAAAATTTATGCAAAACGTTGCCGGATGCCTTCCTGGACTACCCGAAGGAGATCACGGGGGACGTTCCAAGCAGTGAACCCCAAACACTGCGATACTTAACTCTGGATCTCCAACGGAGTGGAACCAGCGATAGGGACAGATTGCAATCTGCCGCTCTAACCACTGAGCCATCCGGGCTACTTTTTGTGTTGGAGTTTGTTAGATAACTGCAGCAGTCGTAGGCAGCATACTATCTGTATTTGCAAAACGGTGGCACCGGGCAGAATTCGATCCCCTGACCACCACGGATCTCCCTCATAAGAGGGATCCCAGCCGGTTAGTTGCGAGGCTACGTGGCGCGTCCCCAGGTGGCGGATAGGGGGCTAATCGCGGACCACACGCGACCTTGTGCCTGCCCTGAGACGCGGGTGGATTCAGGGGATGGACTCCCTGTTTCTGCAGTGTCGGAACGATCCATACCTTCTGCCAGCGCGTGGGTGTGTTCATGCATGCGTGCGTGAGTGTACTTGCGTGTCTGCAGATTGTATCCTGCACATCTATCCGACCAAAAGCCCTGCATTCAAGTGACTGGGAGGTACAAGGGAGGCGGTTCGGAGTCGCCTCCAACAAATAAGCTCCATCGTCCACTCCCGGGAAGCCCGGCTAACTTCCCGGTGAAATCCTACCCTAGCTACCCGCGGGGGAATAGAGCCCAGCAAGCTATCTCCTAAGGGTTTTCTTTTTCTTAAAGCTCGACACAGCAATAATAAAGAGTGTTCCCCTGATCTCGGAAGAGTCACTGGTACGGCGGCGCCAGTGAGGACGAGGTCCGAGGGGTTATCTAGGCTGCCTAAAACCAGAAGGACTATGATGACGATCTGTACCTTCAACGCACGCACGCTTGCATCGGAGGCTTCTATCGAGGATTTGATGATGCAGGCCAGGAAGATCAGGTACGACGTCATCGGACTGACCGAGACGAGGAGACACCGGCCACTGAACGCCACCTTCGACACTGGAGAAGAACTGTTCCTTGGAACCTGCGACAGTAGAGGAGTTGGTGGAGTCGGTGTCCTCGTCAACACGAACTTGGCCATGAACATCGATTCGTTCGAACAGCTAACATCCCGAATCGGACGTTTGCGACTGAGAAGATGTGGATCAATACCGGCCTTGACAATCTTCGTCGCCTATGCTCCAACATCCAGCTACGACGATGAAGAAATCGAGGCCTTCTACATGGACTTGGAGAAGTTCTACAGGGAAGACCACACTTTCTACAAGGTCATTGTTGGCGACTTCAACGCCAAGATTGGCCCTAGGAGAACGCCTGAGGAACTTCACATCGGTACCCACGGCCTACAGTGGAACGAACAGGGTGAGAGGCTGTCTGAGTTCATCATGACGACGAAGACCATCCATGGTAACTCACAGTTTCAGAAGCCAACCTCCCTACGGTGGACGTGGGAGTCACCCGGTGGAGAGTACCATAATGAAATTGACCACATCATCGTCAATCGAAGGTTCTGCCTGACCGACGTTGGTGTTGTACCGAAGTTCTACACCGGATCAGACCATCGCCTCCTTCGTGCAAGATTCTTCTTCTCGCGCAAAGGAGAGAAAGCCGCGAAGTTCAAGAAGAGGGCTCCCAAATCCGTCATCAATTGGGATCTCTTCACTTCGTTAGCCGGCTTTTGGGAAGATGCCGTTGTCGACAACATCGACGAAGAATACGATCGGCTTGTTCAACATCTCTGCGACAGCGCAAGGAGAGCCGAGGGCTCAAGATCCACCAAAAGACGACTGTCTTACGAGACCCTCGAGCTGATACGCCAGCGCGGAGTCGCGAGAGCCGCAGGCAACTACCAACTGACGTCCGAGCTCGCAAAACGGTGCAGAGAAGCGATAAAAGAAGACCTTAAAGAGAGACGAGCAGCAGTATTGGCCGAAGCCGCAGAGGCAGGAAGAAGCATTCGCAACGCCCGCCGTGACTTCGCCAATCGTAAGACCAAGATGACCGCCCTCCGGCGCCCAGAAGGAACAATTTCTTCATCAAGACGGGTAATGGAGAAGGTCATCCACGACTTCTACTCGGATCTCTTCGATAGCCACGTCCATCTCCCCCAATATCACCCAAGGGAGGATGGATACGTTGTCCCATCAGTTCTCCCTTCCGAAGTCCGACATGCCATCAAGTCGGTGAAGAATCGTACAGCACCGGGCCCCGACAGGATTCGACCGGAACATCTGAAGAACCTACCGCCAGTTCTTATCACCACCTTGGCTAGGCTCTTCACGCGGTACCTGTCGGAATGCAAGGTACCGAACCAATGGAAGACCAGCAGGACCGTGCTGCTGTACAAGAAGGGAGACCCACAGGACATCGGCAATTATCGCCCCATCTGTCTGTTGTCCGTCATCTACAAGCTTTTCACTCGAGTGATTCTAAATAGGATCGAAAGGACATTAGATGAAGGACAGCCGTGCGAGCAAGCAGGGTTTCGAAAAGGATTCAGTACGATCGATCACATACACACGGTCACTAGACTCATTGAAGTATCGCGAGAGTATAAGATGCCTCTCTGTCTCACGTTCATCGATTTGAAGAAAGCCTTCGACTCTGTGGAGACAGAGGCGGTCCTCAAAGCCCTGGGCAACCAGGGCATACCTACTCAGTACATCAAGATATTTCGTGAGCTCTACAGCAACTTCACGACCAGGATTTCTCCATTCTACGACGACATCACTATCGACGTCAAGAGAGGGGTTCGACAAGGCGACACCGTGTCGCCAAAACTATTCAGCGCCACTCTCGAAGACGTCATGCGAAGACTGGAATGGGATTGCATGGGAGTGCAAGTTGATGGCCGGCGACTTAACCACCTTCGCTTCGCTGACGACATCGTCCTTATAACACCAACTATCGGCGAAGCGGAACGGATGCTGGCCGACTTTGACGACGCGTGTGGAAAGATCGGTCTCCAACTGAACCTGACGAAGACGATGTTCATGAGGAACGGATGGGTCCCGGATGCCCCATTCTCGCTCAACGGAACGACCATATCCGAATGCTCCAGCTACGTATATCTAGGTCGGGAAGTCAACATGATGAACGATCTCGCTCCAGAGCTGGGCAGGAGGAAGCGAGCGGCTTGGGGAGCCTACAAGAGCATCGAGGACGTAGTGAAGAAGACGAAGAACACCAGGCTCCGTGCCCACCTCTTCAATACAACGGTTCTCCCTGCTTTGACGTACGCCTCGGAAACCTGGGCGTTACGCAAGCAGGATGAGAATGCGGTCAACGTCATCGAACGCTCCATCGAGAGGGTGATGCTAGGAATAACCCGCCTCACACAAGTGAGGGCTGGAATACGGAGTTCCACCCTTCGTGAACAGTCGAAGATCAGGGACGCTGCCGCTTACGCCAAGTTGAGTAAGATCAGGTGGGCCGGACACGTGATGCGTCTTAACGACCACCGTTGGACAAGAGCCGTCAGCGACTGGACTCCACGGGACGTTAAGCGCACGACAGGAAGACCACCGACCCGATGGTCAGACTTCTTCACGAAGTCCTTCAAGGAAAGATATAATGCTCTTCGTGTCCCTCGAACGGACAGAATCCACTGGACAACTCTGGCTCGCGAGAGGGACAAATGGAAGGATTGCTGGCGCCCGCTCGGTACATCCGAAGATCAACGGGAGTCAAGGTGATCAAGGTGACCACCACAACGTCGAACATTCGCTCAACCCACTGAGCTATACGCGCACGCGATGCAACATACAAATGATGTCCGCTATTACTTACACTTACACTTATCGTAGTTTATCTTCGAAATTTGGGTGAAAAGGGAGTTGGGTGGGGCCACTCCTGTGAAGCCTAAGCATAAGCCTTAAAGCCATTTTTAAGCACAGAGTTAGGCTTATCTACCCTGTCTACTATGGACTAATATTGGAGTGTGGCGGCGGCCGGCGCCCATTTACAGTGTCTGCCGGACCGGACTGTACATGGCGATGGGGATGTTATTGTCGAATTATTTGAAGAACATCGATTTTTTTTAAAGCTGATTATCTTCTTGGGTAATTCCTTTCAAGAAACAAACTGCCACACACAACAATTTCTTTACCTAAGATCATTATTCATCCGCTTTTAGCAGCTGATATTCTTGCTTCCAAACATCACTCTTCACTTTTCGCGCGGCTACTAGTGAGCGGGCTCTTAGCTCCACCTTCGTAATGTCTTCGTGTGTGTTTTCGTTTGTGCGCTGGTCGCCCAGTTGTTGCCGTAGTCTCCATGGCGGCGTGAAACGAAAGAACGAAAACGTTTCTTAGCCCATTCACCACATGACTCTGACTCATCCAAAATGTCCATAGCTGACCTGAGCTGGTGGAAGTATCTGAATTGGAATGTCACCAAATGCACACAGTACGATGACCTGAACACGGTCTGGTGGACGACTGACTGTGAGTTTCTTCGTTTTCAGTGTAGGATTTTTAGGCTTATCAGCCCAAATTAACGAAATTAATCCATGAAATTGCATTATTTTGTTGACCAGGTTCTTTGAAACGCATCAGGAATTCAACGAAAATTTATGTAGGACGATTAAGGTATATCTGGAAATTCATGTGACTCCCGAAAGGGCATCGTCCTCCCTTGGACCCTTCTTCTTCTCCCTCTTTTTTTTTTGAACCAGTCCATGCCGTCAGCCCAATTATTTTTTTCTAGAAAGTGAAGAAATTCTCGTATTGATTCTCTTCACAGTTTGAGCCTTCTTTTGATCGAGCTCCCCCTAGGATAAAATATTGCCCTCTACTGCAGTTCCCTTACAATTTTCCTCCTTTCCGCGCTCACTTGTCTCCAAGTTTTCGTTCAGAATCTATCCTAAATAGCATATTCTTCAAAACACTGCTGGCTGTCTACTAGAATCCTAGCAAAAAATTCAACCTAAGTTGCCCCTATCGAAATTATGTTTTTCAAAATATTAAAAAGTAGTTACAGTTCAATTCAGAGCTAGTGACATCGCTACCTACTTCACTGTAGATCTCGAAATCGCTTGTATGATGAGAAATGATAGAGAACAGAATTGGCGAAATACAGCGCATGCAAATCCTCGAAAAATCTACAAATATGTAGATGTATATTTGTGGATTTGCAAAGGTGAAGCAGGAATAAAATGCAACCAAATGTGGTCCACGTGGACAAGTGATGCAATTTTTAAGGTTCTAAAACTAATTTATTTTTCTCTAACTCTTGACTTTGATGTTTAGCCCTGTGTTGTTATTTCAGTTTCACCTTTTCATTTCATTATATTTAGATGCATCTAGGCTAGTTCAGTTCCATAAGAAAGGCTGATTAACAAATGCTTAAATCTCGCACACCACAGAGAACTTAAAGATGATGATCCAGTTTCATTGACCTAGTTACTCAATTCAGCCTATGAGCATTTCTTACTACTATTAAATACATAGTATTTGAAAGTTTATCCAGCATTTCTAAGCCATTGGAGCTTCTTTTTTTTATTTTTTGGAAACTATCTGTACAAGAGTATCGCAAAGTAGTTTCATTTTTCTCAGGCAACACTCAAAAAGCAGCATTTGGTACAACATGTTGGTTGGTTACTGGAATCTTAGCTGGGATTCTCCTACTCTGCTTACTGGTTCTTGGCTATGCCGTGTATGCTTATCGACGAGAAAGTAAGGCCATTCAGATTATACGAAACTTTGGACATTGTTAGTCAACTATTTTCCCAGTAGTTTGCTTGAAAAATTTGGTTTTTCAGCTAAAGTGCTCAGCTACAAGTTGAAGGAGATGGAGAAGACGCTTCGGTCGCAGAATGAGTTCTTCACAGCCAAGCTGCACTCACAGATGGAGGAGCAAATCAAAGCTGGTGAAAGACACGCAGAAGAGCTGAGAAAACAAAACGAGACTATACAGGTCGGTCATTTTCAGGATTTATTGTTTCACAAACCAATATTCCATAATTTCAGGCGCATCAGCTGGAGCTTCAGCGACAACAGCAGCTCTCAGCCGTGCCACCAGCGTCGATAACCCAACCTCAGCCAATAATCATCCCTTACCTACCGCAGAATACTGGTCAGGTTCAGAAGAATAAATAGATTTTCTTGTTGCCTTCGGTTGGTCTGAGAGAAATAATAGTATTTTCTTTCGGAAAGTTATTAATAGTACGGAGAATTGCGCCTCATATGATGCATAAGGTGTGGTTCAGAATGCTTCCCTCGCTTCTTTTCATTTGCCAGGGCTTCAGGCAATTTTTTTTTCGTTGTCAGTGCGCACCTGGCAATGAGATGTCGAGAAGAATTGGGCAAATATTTGTGAATACAATAAGTTATTTGTAAATACAATACTTTCTACAGCTGCTAAATCACGACCGGCTCGAGAAATGCAAGTGCAAATCTGACTCTTCCAGTCAACGAAGAATTTCGACAAATTGTCAAACAAAAACCAACGATTGCGGTCAAGCCACATCATAGCCCGGTGATCCTTGCAGGGATACGTTAAACAGCCTTTGATAATACAGGATTAATCATTAATTGGTGGAAAGTTGAGCGAAGACGTACCTTCTGTTTTATCGGTTTTACAACTAATATTGTTGACTATGGTATCACTGGTTTTTAAGGTCCATCAATTTGGTGTTTTGACTAGATGAATAAAGACCTTTAAAGAAAACTCCATAAGCTTCAAATCGAGATAAATAAATTAAATTTTAAGCTGTCACTCAGCAACCACCAGGCTTCGTCGCTGGGCCTGAACAATATTTCAATGGACAGGGCAATGACGTCCATGCGGTACGCGCCTCACTAAAACCCATGATACTACTTGACAATTACAAGCTAAACTCTCATTGCAGAGAAATGCCGGAGAACGATACATGCGAGGCGGGGAATTCGTGAAACAGAATTCTGAGCTGAACGGTGCAGGCAGTGACGGAACTGAAAGCAAACGTGGTGAACTTATAAAGACAATGAAATGCACCTATACGAACTAGATTTTGTTGGGTTTCAGATGAGGAGCTCATGCTGCGACTGGATAAACTTGAGGAATCTCTTCAAAATACACGGAAACAAGACCAACACGGACATGGAACACAGCACGACCAGCATGGCTCGGATCAGCACTCTTCTCCCGCGGAACACTGTGAGGATTAAAATCCAGGGGTTATGTGAACACTTTGAAACCACTGGAAGTTACCAATGCAGCTTCTATGTATGAATCATTACGAAAATGATACAGAAATACTAGTAACATTTAGCAGTTTTAATATTTATATCTGCAATTTTGACAGTGTGGCCCACCGATCCCCACTCAATTAGTGAAGAAGACAACAGTGATGGAGCCACTGATGATTCTGGATACGCTGCGCAAGGAGGTACGATTGCTCCGTTGTTGGCCTACGAAGGTGGTAGCTTGTCTGGGAAAAATGTTTTCGATGGACTTATCCATGTACAGGGTGGGCCAAAATTATGGGTACTCACTAAATTAATCATTACAAATACAAAAACGTTCCCAGATCCTTAATGCGTCGGATCGTCTTAAAGACAACGCTCCTGCACAATCTCAAACGTCTGGCGATCTCGCGTGCCGAAACTCCACCTTGGTGCAAGGTGATGATCGTGGAGCGGTGGACGGAAGACCTTACCATATTGGAACCAGACAAGCGAACTAGCTCAGATAGAAAGCACTACTTCCAAGCAAAAAATACAGCACAAAAGCTATCAGGAGTGCCTAAGGCCGCCCGAGTTATCAAATAAGTTATCAGCGCGCGCGCAGTACCCATAATTTTGGCCCACCCTGTACATGAGTAACATCAGAATTTGGATGGAAATTTGTGAGCAAATGAGCTCTGCCTTGCATCGATTAAATCATGTTTAACCTGACTATACAAATGAAGGCGCAATCAGAAATTCTTCGAATTCCAGGAAAGCTCCACTCTAACCACCCTGCTCGTCATCTGCCACCTGTTGATCTCCTGCTATTGGTGGACAGCTCAAGCAGCATCGGAATCTCAAACTTTGAAGCTGTTGGTGAAACAAATCCATAAATATCCGTCAACATTACCTGGGCAGGAGAGACATGCGTATATGGGGATTTTCTTCGAAAAAAAAACCTGGAAAACTGTGTCTTCAGATCAAAACCAACATTATCAACGTCTTGGAAGATGTGGACATAGGACCAGGTAGATCTCGCGTAGCCCTGGTGCAATATGCTCTTCAGCCAAGCGTTGTGTTCGGCTTTGACAAGTACTACTCACTGAAAAGTGTGCAGAGTACGTCTTCTTGATCATTACTTGCAATTGTTTCCCAGCAACTTCATCTTGCTTAATCTCCTCCCTCTTCTCCATCGATTTGTGGTTCCAAACCCTACATTGTTTCTAGATTTCTCCTAAAAATTGCAATATTAAAACAAAAAAGTCAACGCACACTCAGAATGCTAGGACATGCTTTTACGACAAGATTACTGGATTTTTCGCTTTCTAGAAGGGGTCGAGCGAATGTCATACACCGGTGGAGCTACAATGTTATCAAAAGCGCTCTCATTCGCCGCAGGACTGCTATACAAGGAGCAGAACATGAAAGATGTGAAGAAGAGGAAACACAAGCTGATGCCTACTCCTCGTCATGATCGGCTACAAGTGAGTGGGATTTACCCCAAATCTACGCAAATGCCTGCTCACTTTCTTTATATCCAAGGTGTTATGCCTGGTATCCGATGGCGCTTCCGATGACAACATCGACAAAGCTACTGCTTATCTTCACGAGAAACTGCAGATCAAGGTAGATCACGGCTCCTTCGCGACTCTTTGCCATTTCGTGCGCGACTCGCGCAATGTCACCGCTTCAGATCATGGCGATGGTGACGCGAAGCTTCAACAAGGATCGACTTGTGGCTATCACGCGCTTTGAAGGCTCGATCTTCGTTATGGACCAGAAGGAGAGCATTAGCATTTGGCTATGGCGACAGCAGGTACAGTATAGTGGCTCCAACATTTTGTTATGGGCGGAGCTTTGTACGCGTGCGTCGGCGTAGCGTCGAACTGTAATAGATGGATCTCTGCACATTGGCGTCAGCGTAACGTCGAACTTTTAGCTCAAATCTGTGGTTCAGATTCAGAGCAGTATGATATATTTTGAGTATCTACCTTAAGATAATTCGAACAATATGATGCATATAACGTGGAAGTGCATCGCCCCGTTCCAGGCTAGAAAATACTTGCGCTATTCTCTCAGTCGACTTCAACGCTATGCCTCGCCTCACATCGATTCCGATACAAATCGATTATCGATTGCTAGTTTGCAGCGGCGCCAGCGATGCTCCGCCAAAATCGATAATTATTTAAATCGATGTCGCTGGCACCGGTGGAGCAGAGCAGCATCATTGAGAAGCATGATGATAACCATATTTCAGCGACTATGGGCCGAGAACTACTCAGCTTACATCGAGCGAGAAAAATCAATGCCGTTGAGTATGAGACATAGTCCGAAGAAGAGTTACAGAACAGAGGAACAAACATCGAAATCGCCCAAATCTGTCTGAATCATTCTGCCTTCCTTTTTTTCCCCTTTTTTCTTCACTTTCCTGATGACTGTGGAAGATGTAGTTTTCAGGTTACGGTTTACACTTGTTGACATTTTCATTTCATGCGTTTGTGAACTAGATAGATTTTTTTCACGAATACTTCTTCAAGGAATAGTGGTGGAAACGTCTTTGTTATGAGGAGAGAAGAATAGAAGAAACATGATGAATATACAATTTTTGCTTGTTCTGTAAATAATGACTCCTTTTCGAGAGGACCAACCATCTTTCATTTTACTGTTTTTTCCCTGTGATCAAAACTGTGATGTTTGACTTGGAATATAAATAAAATTTCAAAACTTTTTCAATTCCAATATTTGTATCTTTGGATCACATAGAATGCTCTTTGCAGCTCCTCACAACTCATTTGCAGCGTTTGGCTAAATTATTCGAGAAATCTGGAGGTGAATGTAATGGTGTTTCTCATATCTTGTACAAATTGCCCTCTAACCTAACAGAATCTCCGGCGTTTATAAATCTACCACCAACTTCCTTCAGGATATGTGAGTATAAACTCTCAATTTTTAACTTATTTATTTTCAACCAACTATTTAATATAGAATTTATTAACATAAACAAGGTAATTTCAGCCAATCTGGACAGGAGCATCAACCTCTAATTGTTGTGGGGACTTGTTATCCTGATTCTCCTCGTTCTCCTTAACTTCTCCACCGTCCCGATTATCCAAGACAGCTTGGACCAGCCTTTCTCCCAGCCGTTTGCTTTTTTTAGCCGGCTTTCCATTTTTGTTATCAGACGGAGTGCTGCCACCAACACCACTCATGCCAGCTTTTGCAGGTGTCCTTTTCTTCCGCTGTCTACGGGAAATTCGTCGACTAGAAGCCAATCCAGGTTTAAATGGTACTTTTCTAGTCACGGCGAAGCGTTCTCGCTGGAACAAAGTTCGATTATTCACCATAATTGTCTGGCCATCAAATATTTCTTAGAAACCACTGAAAATAAAGTAAGGCTAAGGAAATTGGGTTCACTCAGAAGTGTTTAGCGCTGAAAAACTAGCAAAAAAGTTTTTCTTCGTCATGTAGCTATTATGAAATTGTGGAAATGAAAGAGAAAAAGATAAAAATAGACAAAAGACGATAGTATGATGTCAATTAGTGCCTATAGAACAGAGGAAGATAAGTAGCAACAAATAAGGACAACTAGAGTAAAACAGATTCTCAGAATCGTTTCTGGGATTTTCATATCAAAATAATCTCCAGGAGCTGCTGAAGACAATGATATATATATATAATAAATAAATAAATAAACAAATAGATAAATAAATTAATGTGATCCGGTGCAAAATTGCCGCAAGACCTCTTTTTCACGCCACATTTCTTGGGCAGATTGTGGGCGGAGCCGCTGAGGGGCCATTGCGGGAGGATGAGTTTTTCGAACAATGTATCATTGGGAGCGCCCCTTCTGACAAAAGTCGAGCTCCTCGTGATATTGCCCATCATCCACCCCATAATAAGATAGAAACGCTAAATATATGGCCAGCAAGAGAGTGCATGGTGCAGAAACCCCGTAGTCCCGCCGTGGCCCCGCCCACAAACTCCCCAAAATTGATGCTCCACAAAGGTTTTTTCGGCGGTTTTGCACAGAATCGCGTACACCATTGGGATAGGGAACTCTTGGAGATTCTTTTCATGTGAAATGCTCAAAAATGGCTTTGAGGTGAGATGAAGTCTCAAATACTCAGATAAGTAACCGGAAGCACTTCCCATAGAGACCGTACCAGTTGTGATTTCGAATTAAAAACGATACTTAATAGCAAATATAAGGTTTTTAAATATTTCAATACAAAAATCTCCTGTGAGAGTTTTCAGCTTATCTTAGGGTGAGGGGAGCGCCCCGTACTCTTCATATGTCACCAACACTCACTGAATAACTATACATTGCTTCCGGCTCCCTAAATGTTACTTGTGCTTGTCCCCTTCGTCTCACTGCTGGTGTGACTTTAGTTGAGTTGTCTGAAATAAGAATCTTGTCCACGGAAAACTAGAATTTTCCAACGTATTATTCCAAGAATTCCGCTATTTTGGACTCCGCGGTTGAACCTGCCTGTAAAAGCATAGCCAGATTTGTGTGAAGTCACCCACCGCATAGATTTATCATGCTGCGAATAGAATTTCCAAAAAGGACAGCTTTCGTGTAGAACAGATCGTCTCTCCTTTTCAGTTCGGACAACTCGTTGAAAGGATCCAGAATAATTCTAAGAGTACAAAGGAATATTGCAGTAAAAACGATCGCTTTTGATAGCTTACGGTATCGCTGGCATGTTCTCCAACTTCGTCTTCCCTTCGTACACCTCCAAAGCAGTGTCAGCATTCAATTGCATGTCATCTTCAGTGCCGCTTTCCTCCTGGAAGGTAACCGACAACTTAGGTTATTTAGAAACATCTGAAGAAATGAAACTTGTAACCCTTGTGTTGCGATTTCGTGAGGTTATTTAGAAACATCTGAAGAAATGAAACTTGTAACCCTTGTGTTGCGATTTCGTGAGACTTTTCCTACAAATGGGGTGGACAATAGATGCTAATTGCCTCACGCCAGTGTCGGTGCTCAGGCAAAAATGAGGTCAACTGACTATAAAAGCCGTATTTCGCGAAAGTTCTTCTGTGTAAGGACTAGATCCATACCTAGTATTACAGTAAAACAAAACTCGTCTTCATGACTACACTTCGGTCCTTATCAAAACTCAAAAAGTTGCAAGTTCGGGAGATAGCTTCTCATGCGTGATCTATTAGCGCAGGTTGGTACAGATTTGTAGAGTACACCTCCTATTGTAGTAAGATTTCGCAGGAATACTGATTGCTACCTCACAAACAACTGATATACAACAGCAGATTAAAATGGTAAGAAATTTTAGCTCAGCGTTAACATGTCTTCTTACTTTTTTCCTTCCCAAGTTATGACTATCACCTATAACACGATCGCCAATCCCTACACTTGATTCAAAAGCAAATGGCACTAAATCGCTTTGCATGTGACTGCAAAGATGGGCTTTTTATGAGATCACAGTGTGCTCCGAAAATGTCTCAAAATGTCTGTAACTCTGTGTGAAGAAGTTATAAGTTATGTCTATATCTCGGACAAGAAGTCAGCACTATGTAGTAACGACCTCACACACGAAATATCACGATGAAGTAAAGCTGGATGTTTGAAATTCAACGAAGAAAAAGAAGTCTTGCCGTCGAAGATCGACCCGAAAAGGAGAGCAGAGATCTTCAATACTACAGTGCTTCCACCAATGATATAGGGTATGAAACATGGGCTCCAACAGGAGAGCAAGAAAGGAGACTTGAAACAACAGTAATGGTAATGGAAAGAGGTACGCTAAGAATCACGCCCACAGACCACATCGCAAACGAAGAAATTCGAAGGAGAATTGGAATTCGTGATATCATTCAAGAAACCAGAAAGAGCAGAATAAAATGGGCAGGCCATGTCGCTCGCATGAATGATAGCCGGTGGACAGCGTATCCACGGGACAGAAGAAGACCTCAAGGTAGACCACCAAAACGATAGGTAGATTTCATTAGGGTCTGGTGCGGTCCTTTATGGACACAGAAAACGCTCAAAGATCATGGAAACCGATCATCAACTCATCTCCGCTGAAGAATGATCGTCTAAGGTTCTAAGAGGCACTAAATCGGCTGTCTTCTTACCAAGTCCGCTTCTGTTGGTTTCTTCTGTAGCGTCCAGAATGGTTCATCATTGATCATTAATTTCCCGTTGTTATTTTTGTTACCGTACACAAGCCAGTTGCCACTTGGCAGGTCTCCATATCTGCTGCTTGGCGCAGCATTTATGACGCTCTGAACACTCGTTGAAAATACAACGGAAATTCGTTAAACCTTGACATCAGACCTACCTTAATAGACATGTCCGGCCCCCGTCCACAACTCTGAAAATACGATGATCGTCTGTGTTTAGCATTAAGCGTGTTGAGATGGCTCTTTTTTCAAAGCCAAGACAACTCAGAACTATGTACATCCTGGTCAGTTTTAAAAAAATCTTAGCGGATTAATTGCCTCCTTAGATCTGCATGGCTCCTGTGACATCCGTAACCTCTGCTTCGGGAAAACATCATCTCCGCGTTTCACTTGGCGCAACTGAAAAGAAAATTGTGCTTTTTCGAAGAAAGCATTGTAGGAGCACAAGTTGGCTGAAGCCTGGTATAGGATCTAGTAGCGTACCATTATCTGTCCAGTCATCTCGGCTTGCTTTCTCGCCTCCACCTTGTGTACAAACCGTCTCATAGTTGCTTCTTTAATAGGTCTGCTCACAAATGTTTTCACTTTCCGAACCGCGCGTTCGCTCATATTTCGAAGCCGACCTGAAAAGAAGGCCGTAGATTCTGGAGTGGAGCATGATTCGCAGAAGATAGCTGGCCACAAAAGAGAATTGTGAGAGGTTGACCCAGGAGTTCAAAATGAAACCAATTTGGTTTTAGTTCAGCCTACCCAAGGGGTCGAAGTATGTATACCATATATACTTCTGCCCTGGGTCAGGAGAAGAAGAGCGTAAAACAAGGCGCATTGGATAGTTCAGTTCTTCAGCTTTTGCCGTACAATCCATGTGCTAACCGATGGGGCCATTCAGTTGCCTCTAACCTCGCGAAACCCTGTTGTCTTTTGATGAAAAAAAATCTCAAACACCAAGAGCAAAAATGGTGTACAGTGCCGTCCAATCATTCTGACATCACAGAATGCTACCAATCTGGTCTGCCGCGCCGCACTAAGCATGCGGTGCGGCAGGCTGTCAGACGTCGCCGGTGTTGATGTTTCTCTAAATGGTGTCCATTGTTTTTTCTTGATGTCTTTAGTTTCATTTTGAAAAATAGGAGGAAAACTTCAATGCCTGCGACGCCCAGAACCCCAGTGCCTAGTTGATCTGCCGCACCGCGTAGCTGGTGAAACGCGGCAGGCCAGACGGGCTGTATTCCATGCTACAAGAGCGACTATGTAAAACCACGGTCTAAACTGTCGCAGCTTGTTGGGCGAGGCTTCAAATCAGGTAGCTTTCATATCGATCTGCCTGGTTAGTCTCCTGGCAATTCCGTTCTCAGATGCCACTAATCTTGGCTGCTCTGCCCATCCGAAGTCCTACCCCAATCCATAAACTCCCTCACTCTCCTTAATTACGTAAAGTGTGTATGTTTCGCTGGCTTGGTTCATGGTAAAGCTTTCTTCAATGAAAAGTCCGAAAAGCTACACTTTTCGCGGTACTTCTCAAGCCATCGTGATTGTCATTGCGCATTAACGATCCTATGGTGAGCAGGAAGATGGTAAAATTGTGTTGTCGTGGGGCAACTGTTTTACGATTGGTGCATTTAGACCCCCTTCAACTCCTATTTTTAGTTGGCTCGTCCCCTACCTGCATTCAAATCTCTACATCTGTAATATAATTATTCGTGAACGAGGGACGAAACGGCACAGAACACTCGCACACTCACTCACGATGTATTACATCCTAAATCACTTGGTAACAATTTCGACAAAGCGAACAAAACCCGCCCACAGCCGAATGTTTGAAATGAGCTATGTGTGTGACAAAAACGGTTAGTGTAACATGAATAAATGAAGGTGAATACGTACTCTTCATCTTGTGAAATTCGATAACTAAAAATAAGCTCACGTAAACTGCTCTGCGACAAATCGTCGAACACACTGACGGCACTAACGCTACAAAAAGCAAGCTTGAATTTATTTCATTTAGAATATATCCCATCAGTACATTCAAAAGTACGCAGGAACAATTGTTTTCAAAGATGGACAGTGATGCAGAACAATTTCGCCAAGAAAAATCTGCTTTCGGAATTTCATTACCTTCTGACAGCCGACTGCGTGTCATCAGGAACTGGAGGTTCCGCACTAGTGTGATTTTGATTATCCTTTCTGCAAAAACGGCAATAATTCTGTAGAAAAGGTTGTATGCGACTATAAGCAGCTAGGGATATCGCTGTCATTAACTAGCATAATAATCTACGTGAAACTTACACAGACTGAACCCTTAGCGATACATCGATCTCGCCATAATCTATCCTTCTTTCCTGCATCTGCGATCCTCCATCACTTTTCTCGTTTACTTTTCCGGAGATGGCAGATTGCGAAGGTGTTATTTCGGAAGTTGCAGATTGTGGAGTTGACCGAGACTAAACTATTGAACTGGAGTAAATGAGACATTTAAGAAGAGGATTCCTGACCAAGCGGTCAGTGTAGGTGGCCGCGCGCAAGTCGGTGGAATTCGCCGTAAGGGTAATTTATACTAGCTGCGTGCGTCAGTAGCGCATCAGTCGCACGCATCCATTTACAAGGGATTTTCCATGAAGACTGGTCAACACGACACGTAGATCCTCAATGAAAAGAACGCTCGGTCGCCGCGAGGTCGTAAACGCGTGCGTCTGAGCTGCGACTGCGATGCGACTGCTATGCGATTGGGCCCTATTCTTCATCATATAGACGCACGCGCATCAGTCGCACGCATCCAGTATAAATTGCCCTGTGGGCGTGGATCAACTCTCGCCGCTCTTCTTCGTCGTCGTCATGAACATTTTCACGAGACGATCTCCAGAAGCCGATACCTCGTACTCTTAGTGCAGCCGACGTTATGCGCGCGCTCGAACCCAAGGACGACCTTGAACGGTAGAAGCGAGTTTTCAGTGATCGTCCAATGAACGCTGTTGATGGTCTATGGATGATTGGCCAATTATTTCTCATTTTTAAATTCAAAGATGAACTGCATTTTCAGCCTTTGGTTATCATCCAGTAGCATTCGTGCTCAAGTATCTAATCACTCAAGTTAGGGAGACAATTGCGCAGAAGGGATGGACCCTTAAAGTGGCACCTCCTTTGTATCATTGCATCCAATGGCAACGTTGTAACAACGCTCCCATATCGGGTCAGCCTGCCCATTTCTATCTGCATAGAAAGAGGAGAACTGCAAAAGCAAAAGCACGGCGATCACAGCCGCCACTGGAAATGTGGATATTCCATCTAGTACAATGAAGCACAGATTTTCATATAGAAGCGTAAACATGGATGACACTCATTTGCACTCCTGAACTTGGTGAATTTGTAGATTTTGCGGCGTCTATAGAGCAATTTACACGAGATGCCCGCATCTAGTATAAATTGTCCTCATTGAGAAACGCTCGCGCCACAACAAGTCAAGATGTGCAGTAAAATGATCGCACGAAGTAAAAACTCAAGCAGAATCGTTTGGACACCAAGTCACTGTCGCTGCCACTATGTATATGCTCGGATTAAAGGCAGCAGGAGCTGAAATCCTCGTCTTCGAGCTGAGCTATGGGTGATGAAGTACAGACTCAGCACATCATAAATGTGAAACAAACACAGACAATGATGGCTTACCTGCAGAGAAAATGGAACATTCGTCGCGAACACGCCTGGCCGTGTTCGCGCGCGGACGAGTTTTCCCCGGCGCAAAAGCCATTGCGCCGTGGTTTGGCGCAAAGGAAAAACGAAATGCATTCAATTCACAGGGTTTCATGGCGGCCAAAACCACGCGCCGCAATGGCTTTTGGGCCGGGGAAAACTCGTCCGCGCACGAACACGGCTAGGCGTGTTCGCGACGAATGTTTCATTTTCTCTGCAGGTAAGCCATTATTGTCTGTGTTCGTTTAACATTTACGATGTGCTGTGTCTGTACTTCACCACCCGCAGCTCAGCTCAGAGTCGAGAATTTCAGCTCCTGCTGCCTTTAAAGGCAGGGGGGGGGGAGTAAAATGGAGTTGGGGGGGGCACTTGGTATTAACCGATAACATGACCTGTCTTACACGTTCTGACTTGTTTGCATTTAAGCTAACTACTGTACATTAAAGGCAGTGTGTCACCTCGTTTTCGTGTCTGAGCTTTTACCAGATTCTGAATCTTCTCGACACGCTGACTCCAAGATATACCTAAAATGTTACGAAGAGGTCTTCAAACCCTACTTTTAAACGTTTTTCGGGGCGGGATTTGTAACAGTTTGTCGAGCTGAGTGGACGCGTGAAGCCGTTGATCTCATCGATCGGACACGTCTAGACGTGTTGGCCAACGCTGGAGACGTGGACGGCAGCCAGCACACTCACGGACCGCTCCGCCCAAGTGGTCCGTGAACTGCACTTTCGGACCCTCCGAAAACGGGGTTTTCGTCATTTTTATGAGCTTTGACGTACATCTTTGGAATTAGCGTGACGAGGAGGTCTAGAGTCTGTTGGCATTTTCAGCTCACGGGAAGAGGTGACACACTGCCTTTAAGAGAATTAACAAGTCAGAGCGTTCTGGACGTATCAGCTAACAAGCCTGAACGTGCAGGACAGGTCATTTTATCGACTTGTACCAAGTGGCCCCCACAACTCCATTTTCCCCAGGGGCCGACTTCACATTCGTGGTTGAGATAATGGCAGATTCAGCATCTCCTTGACACGCTCAATAAATCCAGCAGTATAGGACAACTGTTTCAAAACTGCCTTTAAACTCGTTCCCCGGAACGGTGTGCGTGACAGCTTGCTCGCCCGAGTTGATGTGTGAAGCCGTTGATCTCATCGATTAAACGCGCTAAGATTCGTTGTCCACCGCGGCAGCCGTGGCAGGCAGCCAGCATAGTTTGGAGCAATCCGCCTCCGGGCTCCAAAAATGTAGCCACTTCCCTCTCGAAAACGGGGCTTTCGTCGCTTTTGAGCCTGTTTCTAACCTTGTAAAAAGATAAGCACACGTACCTCTGATTCGTGGTTTCCCTTTCTATTACCTCTGCATGGTTTCGGTAGATCTTCCGTATTGCTACTGTCGGTGGTCCGTTGAGCCTATAAAACTTTCAAAGTCATTAAAATTACGACAGTGTTCGAGACTGGACAGTATATGATAATCTTCCTCATTCCTACTGCTATTAGTGAGATTTTACATCCTTTAGCACAACAATGTAAGTAGTTAACCACCTTGGGCTGGTCTTCCATTGCTCCCTGCTCCTCTTTCTTCAGGGGTCTGAACGGTTTCAACAGATCTTCATTCTCTTCCATCATGTCCATACCTATTTTTCGAGCCATTGTTGAAAAAACTGAAATTATTTGAAATTGTGTCAAATTTCGGAAAATGTAAAAGTGCGCTAATAGGAGGCCCAACATACAACGCTTGACTGATTTCATGCCGAACAATGTTCGACCATTCGGTGTAAACCCACAAGTATAAAATGGGTACTGCCTACGGAGCTGTGGTATTTATACGCTAGCATAGGATGTAAACAAAACACTATCAGAGGCACAATTCATACCGTCCGAGTGACAATCTGACAAAGCTAGTGCGAGAAGTGAAGAGTGATTTTTCTGTGACATATTCAGGACAGCACGTATTTCGCTCGCATTACCACTTTGAAATCCTCACTGTACATAGGCGCTTAGCCCAATGCACTGTTGGTTTACTTAGATATTTATTCAGGAATTCTTACTTTACAGATCTTGTTCTGTTTCGATCTTGCATGAGCTTAAAAAAAAAACAAGTGATGCCGTAGTAGTACCTTCATTAGTAGTTCGGAAAAAAAGTCCAAGGAATGATACCAGTTGTCCATTTCGCGCACAATGCATTTGCACAATTCAATACGTTGCTATCAAGAAGTTATCTAATTTTGCAATTCTGCCGGAAAATCACCGAGAATAGCATGAACAATGCGTTCCACGTGCAGTCCGAAATGGTCGGCATCTGCAAGTCTGTCGGAACAGCGTTAGAATTGGCATGGCCATCAAATGAACATTAGTTCAACAGTGGTCCATGGTACTCATGAGGCCTCTTCGTAAGGGCCTCAAGCTTCAAATGAACAGTGAATGGTGTTCTTTGCAGCATAAGTGTAGGCTACAGAAAAAACCAAGGACATTAAACCAGAGGCAATGCAGAACCGAAAACCAGATAAAGTCCACCTTTTATACCTTCACATGGCTATTTGTATTCCTTTAGAAAAAAAATTTATGAACAGCTCACGCCTCTGGCGTACGAAGTACCACTTCATCACTGAAATAAAAGCGGATTCATATTTATTTAAAACGATCGGAAATGTACAATATTTACAATAACAAAACAAACATCATTAACAAACTAAAAATTTATAGGCTCCCTCGCAGTTTGAATTTACTGGCTGAAATCCCTGAAAGGCATGTTTGCCACTGGATTCTTGTACTCACGGACGGGTGAAGGTGGTCTGCAAAATGGGGACATTAAAAATAACGAATACAGGTTTGCAGTGTGCGGCTAAATGAGAAGTTTGCGCGTGTAAAATTATGTTTTTGCAGCAGTAACTGCCATTAACCTGTACTTTGGACCAACCGGCACTGTAGTAGAAACGGTAGCGGCTGGCCAAGCCACAACTGGAGTAGGGACGCTTGGATGAAGGGTCATCGTGGTATGCTGAACAGCACCGATGGGTTGATAGTACTGCGTTGCAGAGGCGGCTGAAAGCAAAGCCTGACAATAAATAAGCACATGAGTAACCTGTACCTGTGAAACGCAGTATTGTCTAAGGTTCGATTCAAAAATGAAGATATTTCGGGAGACAGCAGAAAGAAAAGTAAAGCGAGAAAGTAAGCGGTATTCAGAGAGTCGGGTGAGAAAGCCAGACGGCGCAAACAATCGACTACATCTGAACCGAAGTTAAAAAAGTAGTTAATTTTAATCTGTTTTCATTCCTTTCAATGAGATTTTTCGGTCCTGATGCGCAGAAACGAGGACAGAAATAACATGCTACTAAACCTAGTTCCTTTCATTTTCAAAAACGTAAAGTTTCAGGCCTGAGGGGGGGGGGGGAATTAGCAAAGGTGCATGAGATGGAGACTCAATTGGAATCAATCATCAAACAAAACTTCACTTCGAATTAGCAAGTGCTTTGTAAGGAGGAGATCATTATGTTGGAGGTACGAATCTGCAAGCAGAAGAGAGTGGAAGAGGTGGGGGGGGGGAGAGAGGGGGTGGGATTTTATTTTCGCTGGCGGAAGGCTAGTGGGGATGGATTATTTATCATTAACACGTTTAATCTTGTTTTGAAACACTCCATCCGTCATCCTTCAGAATCATCCAAGATGGTAAACGAATTAATGCAGATAAAAGTAGAATAGAAGCAAAAGGTCTGCCTGAAAGTTTGGTGGGACTCTACCTTTACGAATTAGAATAGTGTGGCTCCTCTTTCTCGTTTTTGCATCTCATCCGCGTTCATGTAGACACCAGATTATTTATTTGTTACAGATTAGAGCGGTAAGCGTTCGCATGGACATATCACACTGGGTAAAATACTACCAACACCTTCGATTACAAAAAAAAATGTAGTGGAGTGATTTGATTTGTGAAGGAATAAAAAAATCTCAACAGAAATTTGGGATCACTCACTCGTCGTGGTGTCCTGATATCCGCTTTGCCCGCTTCTCAAAATTGGAAAAAGCGGAAACGATGAATTGAGGGTTCTACGAAATGCAAGATGCAGAATGAAGATATGAACAAACGCCAGCATTTAGATCTTGAAACTAACGATCATATATGTATACGTTTTTTGTATTTTGGGAAAATTAACCCATGACATGCAATGGGGTGACCTCAGAAGAAAATGATGTGAAACTGAGCAAGGTGAGTGAGCAACCAGTAAAATGAAACCGTCTTTATTCGGAATGTTGCGCTACAACTAGCAATGAAATGAAAAGTGGAAAAAGTAGAACATTAACACTTTAACATTAACTTACCAACAGTAGGAAGAAAATGCTGCGTTGGAACGAGAAGTTTCGGTTGATCCGTTAGTTCTCCACCTGGATAAAAACAACAACTTATTACAAGATACGAGCTGGGAGAATCGTCATTGAAAGTGTAATCGAATTTAAAAGGAGGATTCATTTACGCCGCAAAAAAATGTATATTTCTATTGTACTTCCGAAACACTCATTTTCAGTCAATAAATCTTCAAAATTTCGAATTAAAGCTAGGCACTAACAATGGATATGGAGATGCTAGCATAGAAATTGGAATAGAAATCTTAGTTGAACTAGACCTATTATCTCATTTTCTAACCTGTTTAGAAGTTTTACAAGAAAAGGTTATTGCTTTAATCCCAAAGTCTCAACTCCGTGACCATATTGAAAAAAATTAGTTTAACTAGAGAAGATAGGCAAAGCCCAGAACTAAATGGGACAATGAACAGTATTTAAACTGAGCAATTGAATACGAATACATAATCAAATTACAAATACGTAATCAACATAGGAAAACGATAAGTAAGCGTATGAATAAAACAACGACCTACTTTGTGCTTTTCTGAAATTCTCAATGACGCAAGGCAGGAATGTGTTGTCTTTCATGTGGACTGTTACTAAAGCCATTAAGAATTCCATTGGAAGGACGTCATCGAGTAGCTGTCCTAAAAGTTTTTCTTCAGGAATTCACCGAAAACAGTACGCATTGATAGAGGAAACTGTAAAAACAAACCAAGAATGGAATCAACGTTCGCTGGTCCAGCAATGGTGTTAGATGCTTCTGATTGTGCAAGCGCTGCGACTCTCGCTTTCCTAGATGATATAATGGGTATATTGCAGAAAAGGGGCAACAGTACTTGTACCTTGAACGTTCATGAAAAATGCTACATTCTTCCAAACTTACTTCTCAAAAACTTCTTTTTCCCATTGCAGAAATTGTTGGACATACTTGTTGTAGGACTCCGTGCCCACTTGTCGACTAAACAAGATAAACACTGAGAAGAATTGTCCTTCAGGCAATAAAGGAAAATAGTAAAAGTAAGCAAAACCAGAATAGATGGTAAGAAAAGAGGAGAAATGCAGTTTGGACAATTTTGCCTGGCTGCCCTATCATTGATTTACATGTTTTTTTCAGGAGATAAATGAGTTGCAAATGATAACAGCTAGCATGAGTACATAAGCGAAGGAGAAGCGCAATTATCATTCAGATGCAAGGAAGAGGAACCGAGATGGAGCGTAAGGGCTGTGGCATACTACACAGCGACGCTGTCGCAGCGACCGCTCACCACCACAAGCCTTTCATTGTTGCTCCTATGCCAGCACGGTATTCCATGCAAACTGTGTGATAAGATATGAGAACTTGTAACATTTTGTTCTCATCATTTCCATTCATTTTCTTCACCGTGACGGTGTCGCTGTGAAGTATGCCATGGGCCTAACAAGCTTACAAAGCAGTTCAGCAGCAAGCGGGTTTCAGGATTGGGATGTGGATTTCCAGGTCTAGCAGTCATACGCGTAACCCAGCGAGATCAGATTAGCAAACCTACTTTTGCATCATACATCTTCTAACATTGCCAGTATATAGAATGAGCAATTGCTCTAAGCATCTTTGGTTGCGTGACTAACGCCTTATAAATCCCAACCTAGGACCACTTCATTTTCCCAATACTGGGCGTCGGCGCATTCTTGCTGCGCCTAGCAATGGGAAAATGAGAAATGTTTAGAAATTCGGGAATCCTCTGCAGAGATATAGATGATCGCTTCAAAGTGGCTTAATTTCGGAGAACTTGTTCAACCGCTCAAGTCGGCATTCATTGGTCGGATGAAAGATTACTAAGGATCCAGCATAACAAATGTGAATGATAAGATGGGCAGCCAGGCGAAGTTGTCCAAACGGCTTATGCCAGAAAAGAGTGAATGCTCACCTATTGTCAAGTTTCCACTTTTCAAACTTTGCCTTCTGTTCGGCGTATTGGCGTTCCATGGATGATATGACTTCAGCATTACTCTGAAATACGATATGACCTGTTCATCAAACAAAATAAGCAAAATTAAATGGGAACAAAATCTTTTTAAAAGTAAAAGTCAGAAACTAACCTGCGCAGCAGCCATCCCTAGCCAGAAACACGTTCAAAACAATTGTATCGAGTTGTAATAATCGCCTAGGGCGGGTGAACAAGTGGAGAAACAAGTTCCTTCCTTGAGAACGATGAAGAATAGAAAAAGCAAATGCAAATGAAGCAACGAAATGCTCCGTGGAATTCTTAACAATTGTCCATGGCGCACGTAATAGTATTAGAGCGCACAAAACTTCAGGTACATGAGACATTCTGATGCACCAAATAGTTGTTTTTGAGTTTGTGATAGCTAACTGATACGTGTTAACACAATTACAGGCGTAATCTGCTCAAGCTAGGGAGGGTCGTGAGCATTTTATACTTATGACTCTGTATTAAGCAGTTGTATAGTTGTTCTCTAAATGAAAGGAATCAAACGTTGTGCGTTTTCACAGATTTTCTTCCTACTCCCTCTACAGTATTCGTTTCTCTCTTTAACAACCTTCAGTAATCTGCTTTGCTGGTCCTTTACCTCCACTAAACTCAGTTTTATGCATGGTTTTGCTGGATACTGAGCGTGTCGAGCCACCGCTGCCTTAGGGACCCTTCTAGTGGCTTCTGGCACTCGAAGATTAAGGCCTATTTCAGTGACGTCATCAGATCGCAGAACCGAATTGCTTCAGCGGAAGCGGATTTCAGAAACCTGGTTTGCTATTGAAAAAGAACTGCTCTTAGCTATCTTGATTGTACGATACCAGCCATCCGACCCAAAGTCATCATTTTCATCAAGCTAAGAACTCGCACCATTTCCTGGTTGGCTAGCCAACACTTGACACCATACATGTATATGGATCAAAATACGACTCGGTTAACTCCAAACCAGTCATCTTTAGGGCAATTTATACTGGATGCGTGCGACTGACGCGCATGCGTCTATATGATGAAGAATAGGGCCCCGTCGCACCGGGGTATGGGTCATGATGAGGCAAAATGGGGCGGCGCCTTCGCGCCCTTTGGCGTCGACTCGTCCTCACTCACACTCAGATTTGCATAGGCAAGTATGATGAAATCGCGCGCGAATCAGTGCGAGTAGGTCTTAAAGGGCGGAGCGAGGGTTTAATTGAACCAATCGCAGACACATCGCCCACTCACTTTTGCCTCATCATGACCCACACCCGTCGCATCGCAGTCGCAGCTCAAACGCACGCGTTTACGGCCTAGCGGCTGCCGCGCGTTCTTTTCATTGAGGATGTACATGCCGTGACCGGTCTTCATGGAAAATCCCTCTCAAGTGGATGCGTGCGATTGACGCGCGACTGACGCACCCAGCTAGTATAAATTGCCCTTTTGGCGGATACCCCATGCGCCTCTTCTACTAACAGACTAACTTCCGTTTTCACATCGTCATCGAGAGCCACGTTGAAGTTCTGATTTTCCCCGGGCTACCCTAGACGTACGAAGTTTAGAGCGGGACGTCTCGGCCAGCATTCATCAACGGCTGCGACGGGCGGCAGTTTCATCAAGACTTGGCAACGGTTTCTTTTTTTAGTTTTATTTTATTTGAGCGAATCCAACAGAAGGGCAATTTATACTAAGGTGCGTGCGTCAGACGCACGCATCCATTTGCGAAGGATTTTCCATGAAGACCAGTCAACGCAGAATGTTAATCTTCTATGAAAAGAATGCACGGCCATGGCAAGGCCATGCCTCTGAGCTGCTCAGCGATGCGACTTGCTCTACATATACTTCATCATACGGACGCACGCGCGTCGAACGCACGTGTCTGGTATAAATTGCCATTGACTAGCTGCGAAATTGCGTTGCACCAATATAACTGAGCAAGAGGTTTGAACACAGAGCAGAAACAGCCAGTGGCACAAGTTTACACCTGTGGCGGAGGGGAGGGGGGCGCTTTTCTCTCCGAAAATGGATCGCTGCATTTTCCAGATGACCTTATAAAACTGAAAAAAATGTTGTATAAGCTTATTTTTTGTTGTTTATTTTTATTATCAATCCAATGTACTTATAGTTATTTATTCAACATAAAAATTAATAATTTTGGTCCATTCACTATTCCATCTAAATTACGATTAATACCATAATTATGATTGTGCCCGAGTTGCCACGTGTCCCCCTCCCCCTTCCTGGCTAGCAACTTTTGCGTCCGGCAGTGGTGGATACTCATTAGATCCACATAGGTAGCTGCACTCTATGTAGCGACTAGGGAACATGGCTTTATATCTTACAATATCTCTACCCATAAGTTCATTGTCCACTCCATTGAGGGCGATTGTCCTCAAAAATCGTATGCTGTTCACTGATAGGGGCAAGCCATGGAAGATCCCACGTCTATGGTTGATGACTGTTCCATAATTTCTGCTTCAATAATCGCAGTCTATTAATATTAGGTAAATAAATTTTAACATTTATAGTTTTCGCAAGAATTTGTTCCGGATTTAAGAAGAAGGAAGAAAGCGAAAGTGGGGTCCCAGAGGAAACCGAAAAGGAGACCCGAAAAAAGGTTCTTGTCACCCTAATAGTTAATAACTGAACCTAGCGCATTGAAGTGATAGTAACTGTATAAAAACTGAGCTCCACCTCATAGTGGAGCAACTTTCGTCACTAATAACTAAAAAAAATTCGTATGATCGCTCAACTCTAAGTCATGCTATGTAGGTGTTTCTTTACAGAACCGTGAAGAGGAGATGAGGAGCTTATCTTCAAGATCGCAAACTTCTCGCAGAAAAGCGAAGGTATTTTCAGCTCGTAAAGTAAGCCCGAGAAAAACTGCTGTTTTGGGGTGAACTGGATTTGAGCTCATACATAACTGAATGGATAACGTAGATAAACCGGGAACTTTTGCGAAAAACTTTCTCGATAACGTTGATGGGCTTAAAATTTGTAATTTCATTCGTGACACCCTGAACAAATCTACAGCTAATTAGGAAATAGGTCAGTTTCGCTCGCAGTATTTGAGATCCAGCTTCACTCACTTCATGAAATTTTGAGCTCTCCAGGGAAGCGGTGGGGGGGGGGGGGGAGGTGGCTAATTTCTTCTCGCTTTCGAAGTCAACCAATGTCACTGAAATACATATTTTAGGAAGCGCAAATGTCTCCAAAACGACGAAGTCGGAGATCGAGAAGTCAACGCTCAAAAACTCCAGAAGTAATTCTGATTATTTATTTTCGTGGGAACTAGCATCCCAGTGGAAGCATGGAGGTCACTCGGCGAACCAGGCCTTCAGTGGCTGACCAAGTTTTTCAATAACATCACTAGGTCAGCAAAAATTCCAGAAGCGTGGAGGGACAGCATCATAGTGCCGATCTTCAAAAGGAAAGGTGATGTGATGGACTGTGCGAACTATAGAGGTATCAAGCTTATCGCTCATACGATGAAGATCTACGAACGTTTTCTGGATGTGAGGCTGAGAGACATGGTGGAAATTGCACAGGATCAATTTGGATTCGTCCCAGAGCGATCGACAGTTGACGCCATCTTTATCGCCCGCCAAGTGATGGAAAAGTATCGCGAAAAAAACAAACCATGCCATATCGCATTTCTGGACCTGGAGAAAGCATATGACAGTGCAGTGCTTTGGGAGGTGATGAGAGAACGAGGCATCCCGGAATACATGGTGAGGGCAGTCCAAGTCATGTATGATGGATCGACGGCAAGGGTGCGCACTTCACATGGCACAACATCAAAGTTCGATATAACAGTGGGGGTGCACCAAGGTTCAGCATTGAGCCCGTTCCTCTTTATTATGACACTTGACACAGTGGTAAAGCATCTCCTGGAAGGTCCGCCATACACACTGCTCTATGCGGACGATGTTGCTCTAATTGCAGATTCGAGAGCAGAACTTCAGCTCAAGATCCAGAAGTGGCAATCAGCACTTGCAGACGCCGGTCTGAGGTTGAATTTGAAGAAAACCGAGGTCATGAGCAGTACACAGGAAGAGGACGTCGTTTCAGACGCAAACGGTATTGCTTTTACACAGGCCAAGGAATTCCAGTATTTGGGTAGCGTCTTGAGTGCTGATGGAACGGTGGATGCGGCAGTTAGAGGACGAATTGCCTGCGCGTGGTTGAAGTGGAGGGAATCAACCGGAATCCTCTGCGATCGAAGGTGCTCGAGGGTGTTGAAAGGGAAGATCTACCGTACTGTTGTGAGGCCGGCAATGATGTACGGCGGTGAGTGTTGGCCGCTGTCGAAGACCCACGAACGAATGTTGAACACGGCCGAGATGCGAATGCTCAGATGGGCGTGTGGACTTACGCGATGTGATAAGGTGCGTAACGAAGACATCAGAACAATGATGCAGACGGCGCCCATACAGCTAAAAATGCGTGCACAGCGGTTGCGATGGTTTGGTCATGTCATGAGAAGATCACTGCAACACCCTACCCGGCAGGCTCTGGAAATGGAAGTTACCGGCAAGCGTCCCAGAGGCGCACCGAAAAAACGATGGAAGGACGCCGTAGGCAAGGATATGAAAGAAGTCGGAGTCACCAAGGATGACGCTCAGGATCGCGATCTATGGCGAAGGAGAACCAAAATAGCGGACCCCGCGAATGCGCGGGACAGACGCTGAGGAGAAGAAGAAGAAGAAGATGAAAAACCTCGTTAAATTACGTAATTTGTAATTCTGAAAGGATTTATCAATCTGCAGCAATTCGTCAATTTGAATTGGTTCTGCGGACATCTTTAGCGGAACGCATATACTTAGAAGTTAAATTTTTGGCGTTTTTGGCGAAAAAAAAAATGCCAAACTACCCTTTGTGGAACAAGAATAAGAATGAGCGTAGCAATCAAAAATAGAACCTCCTAATCGTTCAGTTAATGGTTACGGAAGTATTTTGATGACGTTTCAGAGAAGATCAAGTCGTGAAGGGGTTGCCTTACGCTCGGACAGATCTCTTCCTTTAGTCCGTTCGTCTTCTCGGTAAGCTAGCCGTTTATGCTCTAATAATATAGCTCTGCAATGGCTACTTCGATGAATGCGCTTCCCTCGATCCTCCTAATATTACAATTCATAGTGAGACCAAATCATCGCGAAGCAAGAAGTCATCATCCAGATCCAGGAAGAGGTCAGCTGTACCTATCTACCCCCCTCCTAGTGTAAAAGTGAGAACGCGGAACAATTTCCAGCGACACGTCAACAGGATCCAGAAGCAAGAAGACATCTTCGGCCTTGAGGTAAAAAGATTATCTTCTCGTTCTCTGAAATTTGCTAGCTACAGGACCATTTTTAGTGAGGAAGATGCTGATGAGAAATCAGGAACATTGAGTATGTCCATTTATGTTTGTTTGTAAAAAGAAATATGTACAGCGAACGTTGAAACAAACAGGGCAAGATGATTCAGATAACGGATTCTGATGACGGAGTCTGTTGCACAGATAGATTATTTTGCATGGAAGGAGTTGTGCATGATTCTGGAGTTAGATATTCAATAATTTCACTTCTGACATACAGTGCCGTCTGCCGCGCCGCACCAGCTACAGTCGGGTCCGGCAGCCACTGCAAATGGGCGCCGGCGGGCGCCGGCCGCCGCCACCCTCCGGCGCCCCGGTGTTAATGAGCTATAAATCACTCGAGCATGGGAGAAAGCGAAGAAAAATACAATTTTAGTCCATAGTAGACAGAGTGCAGTGGATATGTTGAGGCTATCAAGCAGGGAACCATTTTCACAACTTTCACGTTTTTTTTTCATTTTTGTGATTTTCATGGGGAAAGATTTCTGAATGCACAACAAGCGAAGCCAACTCTTCCATTTTCTGCTATAGTACACTGCTTCGCGAATACAAAAATGGCCGTTATCTGTATATATAAAAGTCAAAGTTTGTGTGTGTGTGTGTGGGTGTGTGTGTGTGTTTGTTTGTTTGTTTGTTTGTATGTTTGTATGTTTGTATGTTCGGAATAGAAATCGCGGAGGTTTAACCGATCCGGACGAAATTTTGCAGGCTGCCCCTAAAGGGGACGGCGGAGGTCATAGGCTACTTTGCACTAGGGATTATCGATTGATTGATCGATTATATCGATTTTATTGATTTTTCGTTATTTTTGGCCAGGTGTCGGTGAGGACATGTCTTCTGGGGTTTCTCAATACGCTGAATACGAATATGACAACCATTTTGCAGGAAATATTGATTTATTGATTTTATCTACTTTTCCCATTTTCGCTCGGAGACGGACAAAGACATGTCTTCTGCGATTTCTCAATACGCTGAGTACGAATATGACAACCATTTCGCATGAGATATCGGTTTATCGATTTTATCGATTTTTTCCATTTTCGCTCGGGGACAGACAAGGACATTTCTACTGGTGTTTCTCAATACGTTGAACACGCATATGACATACGACACATTCTGCACAAAATATCGATTTATCGATTTTATTGATTTTTGGCTCTTTTGCTCAATGGAGCGGTGAAGACATGTCTTCTGGGGTTTCTCGATACGCTGAATATGAATATCACAACCACTTTACAATATATATATACCAGCCTGATCGTCCGGCTAACGCCGGACTCTCAGGCTTCTTTTCGTGCTCGCTTCGCTCGCATATTTTCGTTGTCCTCAGATAAGATTAGTGCAGGTGGATGAACAGACACTATTCTTACTATTTACTTCCACAGAGAAGCGTTCTTTACCGCGGTTCATGGAACCATTGAACTACTATGGACAGCTCCTTTTCAACAATTTGTGGTGTCGCATTTCGGTGGAAGTAAATAGTAAAAATTGACCGAGTAAGTGCAAACTGGGATTGAACACCGGTCCACCCTTATCTCACCTGCCTTCAAAGGTTCCTCCCGTTTTGGACGCTAGCGCACCCTTGTCACGCCGTTGGACCCAACTCCAGGCGTTTCCCCACTTTCGGACGCCGGCGCACCCTTGTCACACCGTTGGACCCGACTCCAGGCATTTTCCCACTTTCGGACGCCGGCGCACCCTTATCACGCCGTTGGACCCGACTCCAGGCGTTTTCCCACTTTCGGACGCCGGCGCACCCTTGTCACACCGTTGGACCCGACTCCAGGCGTTTTCCCACTTTCGGACGCCGGCGCACCCTTGTCACGCCGTTGGACCCGACTCCAGGCGTTTCCCCACTTTCGGACGCCGGCGCACCCTTATCACGCCGTTGGACCCGACTCCAGGCGTTTTCCCACTTTCGGACGCCGGCGCACCCTTATCACGCCGTTGGACCCAACTCCACGCGTTTTCCCACTTTCAGATGCAGGTGCACCCTTATCACACCGTTGGACCCGACTCCAGGCGTTTTCCCACTTTCGGACGCCGGCGCACCCTTATCACGCCGTTGGACCCGACTCCAGGCGTTTCCCCACTTTTGGACGCCAGCGCACCCTTATCACACCACTGGACCCGACTCCAGGCGTTTTCCCACTTTCGAACGCCGGCGCACCTTTATCACACCTTTGGACCCGACTCCAGGCGTTTCCCCACTTTCGAAAGCCGGCGCACCCCTATCATATCGTTAGACCCGTCCCCAGGCGTTCCCCCTATTTTGGACGCCGATCACACCGCTAGCCCACCTCTATCATACTCTATGCTGCAATCCTCATTCTTGTCACTTCTCACCCTTCTGGTTCATCGTCCTCGTTATAAAGGCATAAGGGTAATTTATACTAGCTGCGTGCGTCAGTCGCGCATCAGTCGCACGCATCCATTTGCAAGGAATTTTCCATGAAGACCGGTCAACACGGCAAGTACATCCTCAATGAAATGAACGCGCGGCCGCCTCGAGGTCGTAAACGCGTGCGTCTGAGCTGCCACTGCGATGCGACTGGGCCCTATTCTTCATCATGCAGACGCACGCGCGTCAGTCGCACGCATTCAGTATAAATTGCCCTATACTACCCGTCTCCTTCCTTTTATACGGTCCTGTGATCATAAACTTATCTCATTCATTCCGACCGTGGTGAAAACAACTGCAGGCCATTAACATGTCTGAACATGACAAAAGTGGCCCGAAACACCCTTAAATCAAGGTAAAAATCAAAATTTACCACGTTTTCGTACATAACTCGATGTGCTGAACACAATGGTGTAGGTATTTTCCGTTTTCGATGGCTGGTTCTCGTGCACACACACACACACACACATGAACTGCCAATTAAGAAGAAGTATGATACATATATACATATAATATATAATACATCGATTCCATATCACCAAAATAGCTTTGCCAACTTCTCGCCCACAAGTCGATGGGGAAGGCTCACTTGGGCTTCGCTAACATGCTGATCACCAAAGTTATGGAAATTTTAATGTTTCAAAGAATTTATCGGTGATCGTAATTGGCCTCAGCAGTATGATAAAGCCATGGTAGTAAGACACCCGAGCGAAGCCGGGTACGGCAGCTAGTGCTTCTATATAGATGGACACAGTACTTCAGTTATCCAATCTGAATAATAAAGCTCATCCAATTCGGGATCCTCAGAAATAATTGAAATCCGTATAAATTGTTCCATATCCATTGCGAAGTAGTTCTACCGCTGTCATTTATCTTTCGTGGAGCAGTCCTTCACGGCGGAGTTACTCTCTCCCGGTTTCCCTCAACTTTGAAAAAGTGGTTTTTCACTATTACTTACACTATTACTATTACTTACACTTACATTTATCGTAGTTTATCTTCGAAATTTATGCAAAACGTTGCCGGATGCCTTCCTGGACTACCCGAAGGAGATCACGGGGGACGTTCCAAGCAGTGAACCCCAAACACTGCGATACTTAACTCTGGATCTCCAACGGAGTGGAACCAGCGATAGGGACAGATTGCAATCTGCCGCTCTAACCACTGAGCCATCCGGGCTACTTTTTATGTTGGAGTTTGTTAGATAACTGCAGCAGTCGTAGGCAGCATACTATATGTATTTGCAAAACGGGGGCACCGGGCAGGATTCGATCCCCTGATCACCACAACGTCGATCATTCGCTCAACCCACTGAGCTATGCGCGCACGCGATGCAACAGACAAATAGTGTCCAATCTTACTTACACTTACACTTATCGTAGTTTATCTTCGAAATCTAGGTGAAAAGGGAGTTGGGTGGGGCCACTCCTGTGAAGCCTAAGCCTAAGCCTTAAACCTATTCTTAAGCATAGGGTTAGGCTTATCTACCCTGTCTACTATGGACTAAAATTGTATTTTTCTTCGCTTTCTCCCAAGCTCGAGTGATTTATAGCTCATTAATACCGGGGCGCCGGAGGGTGGCGGCGGCCGGCGCCCGCCGGCGCCCATTTGCAGTGGCTGCCGGACCGGACTGTAGATCTTGATACGCGAACAGAACGAATTTGAAAGCCAATTTTATCCCCGTTGAAGATGCCAGGATTTGACAGCTCTTGCTCTAGACAATAAACTGCAAAGATATTAATTCGTTACCTGTAGATTTAATTCGTCAGTGTCGAGCATTGCCGGCAGTGATGCTTTCATCGAAGCATTTCGGAGTAAAGGTAAAGACAATGAAAGCGGTGGAAAACACCGCCCACAACAGTAGCATCCAGATGGCCTGCCGCCCCGCACATGCAGTGCGATGCGGCAGGCCAGACGGGCGGTATGATGCCACAATGATTCACCATCACTGTAGGTCAAAACTGAACGAAAGCACATCTTTTTCTTCGCAAAACAACGCTTTTCTCGCCATTGTCTTTTTAAGAGACGAGAACATGGAAAGTAGTGTTGAAGGGCATTTGAAGTAGGGAATGTTCGTCTGAACTCTTCAAATTTCCAGCCATTTTTTGTAATTTTAGCCGAAATCATCATCCTCGATTTTATTCAGAAAGATACCTTTCCTGCACGTTGAAATGTTGTGCACATTGATAGGTCGCATCCTTGAGCTTAGCGAACGAGTCACCCGCAAAGTGAGGACCTTTGTAAGCAGACCAATACGACAACCGGCAATGCGCAAGTTCATTGCTAGACTTGAGTTACGAAGGCAAGCAGAAAGGGAGATGAAAGAGGTATCTCAAGAAGTTTTCGTTATGAGTCTGAGTACTATGTAAACTGGTAGTGCTTTTAGCGCAGACTCAATGAAGGAGATGTGTCTTTTCCCCGTGAAAAATTGAGGAGAGCCGCAGAGAGGGGAAAGAACGGACTGGAAGATGTATTTTCACTTTCTTTCTTTGCATTTTATTACCATGTTATGCTTTAAAATATCAAATTTTTTAAGATGTTCATCAACGTCTCACATGAATCCCTTGCTTTGCTTCCTTCAACGGTTTGCTTCCTTTTATCAAATATTCATAGTGAAACTGGCCTATGGGACGTTTTTCAAAGAAAACGGGAGAACATTAATTTTCACAGAGCGTTGCTGAAGAAACAAATGTGAACGACAGAACAGAAAGCGGTGCAGTATTAGTGAAGGGCAACAACGACAACGATGGTCAACTTATCGTTGACGGTCACCCATTCTGGCAAGACGAGGAGAATGAGGTATGCATGATAAGGAAATTTTGAAAGTTATTGGAAACTGCCGGTTAAAAGGAGCCATAATTCTTCCGAACTAGTATTGAAATGCCTTTGTGTTTATACTTCATCGTGGCGACGATAAAAACAAGAGCGACGCGATGTGAAGCGCCGGCGAAGAGGTCATAAGCCGAAACATCTGAGGAAGAGAAAAATAAAGGCGAATGAAGATAAAATAAAGAGAATAAAAATAAAATAAAATAAACAACTCACAATGTTGAAGAAATCGTCGCATAGCGTTTGCTAGCAGACGCAACGCCAATTTGGCTCATAGCGTGATTTTCGAGCCGAAAAAGTATAAACAGCGCACAAAGGGGATCCGTGACGTCGCGTCGCGGATCCCCTTTGCGCGACCACCAATTACCACATTCCGACTGTACTATTCGTATGCTTCCATACGGAAACATCCGCTTTTTGACTATTTGCGAGTGTGTGACGGTCGCGCTGAGATGAAGTATGAACACACACTTTCCTCGCTAATGCCAAGGCGTAGAGTTCGGCAGACAGGATCGAATTTTGTGCGATCTTTTTTCGAAACGGGCTTGGTAACCCTGGGCGGCATGCACCATAGAGTTTACCTAGGGTAAATGTGTCAACAGTTCACAAATTCACCTTTCGCCAGCACGGGAGATAACACGTTTATCCTGGGTGATCTCAACGTTGCATCCAGGCCTTGAACAGATCCGCAATTCTTTTTCTCATCAAATGTGACGATTACTACATAGTTGATTATAATTTCACCGCAACCCTATCCTCTGCTAATTAATACGTTTTTTTTTCAGGAGGAGACTGACACTGCTGATGATTTACCCTTGAACGCTGAAGTTGTTCTAGAGGTTGATGAGGGAAATATTGAGCTTGCAACTGCACCTAAAATACCGTATGCACTTCACCCAACGTCATTCTGGCCCATATTATTTTCGGAATGTCTTAGGGTCATTTTGGATTCCTTCGAAGAACTCCGCAATCTGCAGAAGAGAGATAAGCTATTCTTCAACAAAGCCTTATTGTTTGGAAACACTGTTCGAAGTATGATCAACCTTAGTGGTTAGTTGGAGTAAGAATAATTATCATTATCTCGAAACTCATCTAAAAGGAACTCCAAACAGCCGCGTGCAAGGGGCGGGACAGCGGCGCGGCGTGGAACTCAAGTTTTCTGCTTGGCTTGGCAGAAGCAGGCAATCAGAGCCAGCATGGAGAGCCCCTGTGTCTCTGCGCAAGAGAGCCGCGCCGCGGTCCCGCCCCGTTGCACATGGTTGTTTAGAGTTCCCCTGTAGATGGTCCAAAATCACTATTACTCATGTGGGCAGTATCAGTGTAACCTTTCTGTTCAAATCGCGTCGCTCTGCGTCAATATTTCTGGCCCCACCTCTTATTATTATTCCCTTTCCCACTCTCCCAGCTCGGAAATCCTTGTGCCGTGCACAGCCTCATTGAGGACTTATTTTTCACATCGATTATTTCAATTTGATCAACTTTTTCTCTTAAAAAAATGAAAGCATCAAACCATTGCATTGCAGATATGACTTCCGTGAGGGTCGGTAGACCCACTAGAAGAAGCAAGGCAAAACCAAGATTCACGTTTCCGACCATGAGATACTATTATAGAGTTCGTTTTAGTTCGTTTGATCAACTCATCTTTATAGACTACAAAGAACTCCAAACAGCCGTGTACAAGGGGCGGGACCGCGACGCGGCGTGGCATCCGGGTCGTTTACGGACATCTAATACCCAACTTCACTCCTGGCCAATCACGGCGGGCGCGTGGGGTGGCCTTTCCAAGGATTCTCTGCATGCAGTAATGTTGAATAACGATCTATTTGCTCAAATGGACGGTTTCAGATCTTGAACGAGTCTCGAAACATTACAACGGATATCCTAGAAGTGTAAAGGAGTTCCAATCTTATACAGGCCAACTTGCTGAAGGATTGCCAGGTCTAAGCGATGCAGAAGCTCGGCAGCAGAGAATCCACAGACGACCTCAACCAGAACGTTTCTGCTGCAGATTTTCTGGTTTGATCGACCTTAGCGGTCCTTGTAGAAGGTGCACTCTTGTCCGGACAGGCTTCTGCGATCAAATGTTTTGTAAGCGTCCCTTATTGATATTGTCTGCTGCTTGCATGAGACCAGCCACGCCCCGTTGCAAATTGGGTATTAGATGTCCCGCAACCCATCCGGGTTGTCTGATGCTGGCAGAAGCAGGCAGCCAGTGCCACGTGCAGATCCTCTGTGTCTCTGCTCAAGGGAGCCGCGCCGCGGTTCCGCCCCTTACACACAGCCGTTTGGAGTTACCTGTAATCGGAACATATCTACAGTGTTGATCGATACCTTCGCATTTCAGAGAATCGCCCTGTTGGCCTGCCGCGCTGCACCATGCAGCGCGGCGGTCCATTTGGGCGCTGTGGTGGTCGAGCGTTGTGGTTGTTGATGGCCTACGTATATTTTCCACCGTTTTCCAATGAAAATAAAAAGAAAAAGAAATGCGGCTGTAAACATAAACAAAACATCCGTAAAGACAACCACAGCGCCCAGCTGGTCCATCACGGGATATCTGGTCTAGCGCAGAGCGCAGTGCGTACGGTGGTGTTGCGGTGTGCTAGACCAGATATCCCGTGCAAAAAGGGTTGACCGGCACTACATGTATTTCCCACTTTCTTGGATTGGCTAAATCCGAACCACTATTGCATGAGAAGTCATGCTCATTACATTTCAGAGAGAAAAATGGTGGCGACTCAAAGGGCTTCCTTACACGTCAAAAGAAAAAGACTCTCCACAAGAAGAAGCATCAACAGCAAAAAGCTCAGAGCCTGTAAGAATGAAGCCCAGCGATAGATCATTTGCAGCAATTGCAAAGAACCGTCAGCAGGAACACAGGAGAAAAGGCGAGAAAAAGGGAAAAGGGAAACAAAGGAAAAAAGATGACGAGAATTAGCAAAAAATACGCTTTCTAGGAGTCATAGCTTTATTATATCGCAAAGTTTGTAATACTTTTTGAATTACGTACATTGCTTCATTAAAAATTTAAGCCAGAGATACCCATTTGTGTGTTTACACACACTGCATAAAGAATCACGTCAAAAATTACAAACAATCATAGAACCGGCAGGTTAATCTAGTGGAGTAACCTTATTCCGCGAAGAACTCCTTCGCTGTTCCTTGTTGAAGAGCTCTTCTTTCAACACTTGCCTTGAAACGATTACGAAACCGACTGCTGAGAAGACTTGAATACCTGAAAGTATCCTTCATGCTACATTTAATTCAGTTAATAACTATCTTTTATATTCAGGACCGAATAAAACTCGAGTAACTCAGTTTATTTAATCATTTATTCAGGACTAAAATTTCAAATGTTCAAAAACTAAATCCCTCCCTATCGTTTCAAACATCCGACCTATACCGGGTGCGCCATAAGTTCTTGCACAACATATTTCCTACTACCATAGCAGCGGAATTCACTCTATGGCCGCTCTAGGCCAACTCAATAACAACTCATATAACCTAACAGATCGGAAATATGTCGCAGTTTGCATTTGCCTGTGTAATAGCTCGAAGTTGAGTGGGAGGCGCACCGTCGTGGCACGGAACATCGATGTCATCTGAGAACTGGAGCCACTCTCCAGAACAAAGCTGTTCTATTTTCATCAGAAAAATGGACTAGATGTAGCAAGCATTGGAGAATTTCGGAGTTGGACCGGAATTCCGTTTTCCCTCTTCATTCAAGAATTTCATTGTATTTTTGAAAAGATGTCCAGCAAATAAATTGCTCGAATTTTTTGGTCGTCCATTTTCGTGCATAGACAACGAATAGCGCAGCGCCATGTCCTTACATACCCATGGTGCAGTTGTTCAGAGGGTAGGCTATCACATATTCACATACCATGGAGACAGGTCACGTGGGAGGGATGCCAGAAAGAATCTTTGATGAAGGGTCTCAATCATTCCCCGACAACCTAATAACTATGCGCCACCGAATAGAGCAATTTGAGTCCAGCCTTTCCCGGAATCCGAGCCAAGTCATATTAGAAGATAGCTGTACTTTTCATTGGATAAAACATAGTTGTATTTTCAATGGCCCCCAAGATTCTAAGAAAAAAACTGAATTGCGAACCTGCTAAAACAATCATCCACGCCCTTATTGTCAGCTGCGGTGACAAAAAGTATGCAACACATGAAGCAGCGGACTGAAACGGATACCTTTCTTTGGCTTAGTAACTTAAATAATTAACTGATGCCGTACCCACCTGGTAGAACTTAGCCAAAGAGTAAGCCTGAAGTCTCTTCCGTGGCACAGCGATTGTAAGGATTAGTGCACGCATTGTCATCGAACTACAGTCAATCGCGCCGTTCAACAGACCGAGTGTGCAGATGATGGCGACCCTGGTACAGGAGTGTGACTTTTTTGTCTTTGCTATTCACATCATTTTTTCTTCCTGGATGTTTTTAGCCCTTCATACGGTCAACCGTTGTGGCAGTAGATGAAATATGTTCTCTAACCGCTGCCATGAGCCCTTTCCTGGCCGTTGTATTCGGTACTATTATTGTACAGTCCTTCTCAAAAAGATAGACGGATTCCGTAGCTGCAGAATCGCGGCGGGACGCCAACAAGTTTCTTTCCCGGAGAGAGCATGCTCTAAGTGAGAGAGTCCAGTAGGTCCCGCCACGATTTTGCTGTCGCAACGCTATGAAACCGCACGCACAATCCGTCTATCTTCTCGACAAGGACTGTACTTCACCGACTCCACTACATACCAATGCCAAGCTCCGGAACGTGAGTTTATTGGAAAACTCGCATATGGGGATAGTTTATAGTGTAGATCACGGACATCATACTCGTTTTGCATGACGTTATCGATTTTATTGGTTTTATCGATTCTCTCAAAGTTTGGCTTTCCTCTCGGATCTCTGAAAACTTGTATACAGGGGTTTTTGAAGGTGCTGATTATGAATATCATAAGCATTTGGCATGAGAGGGTCCATTTACGATGGAAACTCCACGAAAAACCGAAGCAAAACCGTCTCAAAGAAGCCATTCAGGAGAGAATGAGTAAAATTGAGATCATACTCATTCATATTACATTACCTTGGCTGAGGATCAGCACTCAGCATAAGAGTAAGATGTCACACCCAAAGCCATACAGTTGAAATCAATGGTTTGAACGACTTACGATGGCGTAATCCACATCGATGTGTCGTCATTCGTTTCAATAGTGGACAAATTAGCTGTTGATGCAGATGTTAGAAGATACATCGCGACACTTAGGACGATTTCAGTGATCATTGTTGGAATGAGACCGAAGTCGGGGAACCACTTGTTGAAAAGTGCGATGTAGAAGCCAACTAAAAAATTACCATTGCAGTAAATTTTCCGAGCATGTTGTAGGCGGGCGCCGATCAATATGTATCATATGTGATGCCGCCTAGGGATGGCGATACTAAGTGCTACACTACATGTTGACCATTGAACACAGCTTTGGAACCAGCACCACTTACCAATAACACTGCCTAGGCCCACCATAAAGCAGAAGTAAGCTGGCAAATAGACGTTTGTTGAAAGGGATTTTGTGAAGGCAAATGTTGTTGGATACGATCCCAAAAAGTAAGAAATATGAAACCCATAGAACACAAAGAAAGGCGATAAGAGAATCATCCTTGGCTCTAGCGCTGTATCGAGGAGGTTTCCTGGAATTGGAGGAACATTATAATGCTTTACTCTGAGCCCAATTTTTTTATAAGCACTTACTAAGCTGTGTACGAAGAGTAGCCTTATCGATAGTTTCGAATTTTTCACTTTCTTTCGTTCCCTTCACAGGCATTAATGCGAAGATTATGTTGGAGATGAGGGAAAACGTCAGAAAGGCTCCGTAAATAACGTATATTTCGTTGTTTGAGAAATTCCTGCAAAGCGTGAGCTTTCTGATTGAAGGAAATATCTCATCTCAAGATCGTTTTTATAGATTTTCATATGAGAAGAGTCTCCGAGAGCTCCTGGTCACAATGGCATACGCGCATTCCGCGCAAAACTGCCGAAAACCCCGTTTTCAAGCCCCAACATCAGGGAGCTTGCGGGCGGAGCCTCGGCGAAGCCACAGCGTCTTCGCATCATGCAGTTCGTTGTAGTTCAGACATGGAGCGCATTTCCTATCTTGTTAAGAGGCGGATGATGAAGAATTCTAACCAAGGGAAACCTATTAAAGGCACCGTTTCAGAAAATAATCTCCAAGAGCTGCTGATCACAATGATATATGTGATTCTGTGCAAAACTGCCGAGAAACCAGTTTCCGAGCCTCAATTGTTAAAGAGACAGTGCGCGGGGTTGAGGGACGGGCCAAGGCAGTGTCTGGATAATTCACTCCCGGGGACACAACTTCTGTAGAAATTCATGAGTCTTGTGAGAGTTTCTCTTTCACTCCTTATCAGAATAGAAACTGCGCTACATGCGTGACGAGCAAAGGAATACATGATGCGAAAACACCGTAATTTTGCTTTGGCTCCGCCCACAAGCTCAATAATAATTGGGGCTTGGAAGCAGGTTTTTTTTTGAGAGTTTTTCACGGAATCGCATATACCACTGTGATCAGCAGCTACTGGAGATTATGAACATATGAAAATCTCATAAACAATTCTGGAGACCATTTTCACAACTTTCACGTTTTTTCATTTTTGTGATTTTCATGGGGAAAGATTTCTGAATACACAATAAGCGAAGCCAACACTTCCATTTCCTACTATAGTACACTGCTTCGCGAATACAAAAATGACCGTTATTCTTCTATAGATGGACACAGTACTTCAGTTATCCCATCTGAATAATAAAGCTCATCCAATTCGGGATCCTCAGAAATAATTGAAATCCGTATAAATTGTTCCATATCCATTGCGAAGTAGTTCTACCGCTGTCATTTATCTTTCGTGGAGCAGTCCTTTACGGCGGAGTTACTCTCTCCCGGTTTCCCTCAACTTTGAAAAAGTGGTTTTTCACTATTACTTACACTATTACTATTACTTACACTTACACTTATCGTAGTTTATCTTCGAAATTTATGCAAAACGTTGCCGGATGCCTTCCTGGACTACCCGAAGGAGATCACGGGGGACGTTCCAAGCAGTGAACCCCAAACACTGCGATACTTAACTCTGGATCTCCAACGGAGTGGAACCAGCGATAGGGACAGATTGCAATCTGCCACTCAAACCACTGAGCCATCCGGGCTACTTTTTATGTTGGAGTTTGTTAGATAACTGCAGTAGCCGTAGGCAGCATACTATATGTATTTGCAAAACGGGGCACACGGCAGGATTCGATCCCCTGACCACCACAACGTCGATCATTCGCTCAACCCACTGAGCTATGCGCACACGCGTGGCAACATACAAATGGTGTCCACTATTACTTACACTTACAGTTATCGTAGTTTATCTTCGAAATTTAGGTGAAAAGGGAGTTGGGTGGGGCCACTCCTGTGGAGCCTAAGCCTAAGCCTTAAACCCATTCTTAAGCATAGGGTTAGGCTTATCTACCCTGTCTACTGTGGACTAAAATTGTATTTTTCTTCGCTTTCTCCCAAGCTCGAGTGATTTATAGCTCATTAATATCGGGGCGCCGAAGGGTGGCGGCGGTCGGCGACCGCCGGCGCCCATTTGCAGTGGCTGCCGGACCGGACTGTAGGTCTTGATACGCGAACAGAACGAATTTGAAAGCCAATTTTATCCCCGTTGAAGATGCCAGGATTTGGCAGCTCTTGCTCTAGACAATAAACTGAAAAGATACTAATTCGTTACCTGTAGATCGGCGCGACAGTAGTGGTCAACGCCTCTATCACCGCGACATTATGCTCTCTAACATAGGAAATGATAAACAATGTTATTCCTCCAACGAGCATGCTGAAAGAATTTTTCTGATTACTACATATTTAATTGACCTCAACTGCTTGTAAAAACAATGAACCTGCAATTGCTAATAGCGCTAACTAGGGTAGAGTTGCGTGAGATCGACTCTCGAGTTGAGTGCTCGGACATGTACAGACCCTGTCCACAGAAGTACACTAAAACACTCGTCATCTTCCAGAAAGCCCATGGAAACCACAATAGAAAAAGGTAACATCACTCACTTGCGAAACCAACACCCATGAGAGCTTGGGAGGCATAGTAGTAGTAAGCATTCAACATGAAGAATCCAGCTTGATAGACTGTGAACAGAGCACTCCCAACGAACACCGTCCATTTCGAGCCAATTCGGTAGCAAACCCAAGGTACGAACAAGTTCGAAGTCGTGTACGCTGCGTACATCACTGATTGTCTAAAACGGAAAATTTCCTAATTTTTAATGTACGGCAATGTTGCATAAGTTTATCAAATTGTCTTCGTTTTTTTTTCAGTTTACAGTCAGGTAGCTTAGAAAGTGCGTCTGCGAATTTGTCTGCAATTACGGCCGCAGAGCGCTGTCGGCCAGCTGATCGGCTGAGGTTGGATCTTGTTTTGACGCTTTCTCCTGTGTAAATTTTAGTATGTGCATATATGGGTGATTTCATCTACTTTGGTATTTTCCAACTGTCATTTGGAAAAAGCTGCCATCAGGCAAATCCTGCAGCAACGTCCTCTCATCGATCGAACCAGCTGATCGGTCGGGCCGACGCCGCTCCGCGGCCGCATTAACAGACAAAGTTACAGACGCACTCTATGAGCCATGCGACTTTAATAAACATGTTTTAAAAGTTTTACGCACATGGCTCTGAAAATCTGTTCAAATTTCCTCGAAATTGCTTTACAACTGGGAGCTCTTTCTTTTTCCGCTGCTTCAATATGGTGTGATTCCAAGAATGTGGAGCGCTATACCCAGGGCCGCATCCAAGATAGTTGGATATATGGGTTAAATTGGACAAACCTAGGATAAAAGTGTGCGTGGTCCTTTGTCCTGCTATCCAACAAAATTTATCCGCCGAATTTTTTCTCCCACGGAAAAAGATTAATCTTGCGAAGTCGTTTTGATGTATGGGATAAGTGAGAAAATTCCTCAGGAAGAAGTACTATTTCTACTAATAAATGATGGTTTCTTAGCTAGGAAGTGCACTTTGGTCAAAAACCTAATGATTTTCACCCTAACCACAGGAAAGCTGCTGCTGTAAAACCCAACTACTGGCCAATTCGTCTCGGTGACCAATCGCTAAGCTAGTCTGCGAAACACTTTCCCCTACATCTCAATCCCAATATGCAGTACTGGTTATCAAGAAACGCACTTTTCGGTCTCCTATCGAGAGGTTACAGACGAATAAAGAGGAACTACGTGCATAAACAAGCACTGCTCGTTCATAATTTATTCGCGATTTCGTCTAGAAAAAACAGAACAAGTGTTCAAATCCTGCTAAAACTCCCAGCTTACCCGTAATAACCTGCATGTTTGTCCATCCTCGGTGGTTCTCTCATGTGTACAGAATGAAGAACAGATTCAACGATAAATGACTGAGTGTCGTATCCGGCCATAAGGCACATTGTCGCTATGCCCAAGCATAAAATGCACAGCAACTCGCTCCACCACGCGTTCATGGTTAATTACTGTAATCATTCATTTAAGGTCTAATTTCTGGATTGGAAGAGGGTTCTGGCAGAAACGCGTGTAGATTCTGGGAGATTTGCTGGTGTGCATGGCTAGATGAGGTGCTAGCGGTCATCTACACACGGTTCAGGGCTAGAATTCATGAACGAACTCATAACCAAACCAGGTTAGCAAAACAACATAGTTTATGCTATAACCAGTACTGCTAATATATGGGTAACGTTTCATGGTTCCCATCCCAGTCAGCTTTCTAGAACCATGAAGTATTGGACACTTACTACCGGCACTCTTCCACGAAAACTTGGTTCCAAGGCCTGGGTGCATTAATGAGATTACCCAGGGTAAACTTGTTGACGCCCATGTTGACCCATGTAACTACTACATGTAAATTTGCAGTGATGCTAGCACATTTATCATGGATAGCCTCAATGATGCGTGCTACTCCAGGGCATAGATGCATCATTGAGATTACCCGGGGTAAACGTGCGGGAGTCCGTGTTAACGATGGGTGAACTTGCGTGGGGTTAACACGCTTACTCTCCTCTGGGTAATCTCAATGATGCATGCGGCCCCAGATCTTTCATCAGGAAGAACAATGCAGGACCCGGATGCAGCATTGCAAGGATGTTCAGATGCATTGGTATGATTATCCACCGGTAGAAGCTGGATATAGATAACGTCACGTATGAATACACATTCGTAAAAGTGATGAATTTGGGTATGTTCACAGATTCACCATGGATAATCTTAAAAGGCATGCTGCCCAGCTTCGACATAAAGTGATAAATGAGGTACTCAAGTGATTTGGGAGATTTTTCAAACCACTTTAGGCTTTTTTCCAATGTTTAAAATGAGAAAGCGGCTGGACGCTGCACGCGCGGGTGGTAGGTGTCCATAGACGCCCCTGTTTTGCGAGATTTTTTTTAATCGGCTTCCACGACATTCCAGAGTCCATTGAAACATCAGACATCAGTTGGAAATAGTCTCGTCATTCAAACGAGCGTTAACCCTCGAATTCAAGTCATTTAAGTCGTTAAAAGTTAACGTATGAGATAATTGAAAAGAAGATGAGTATATGAAACGTCGAAACACCACGTCTGAATTCTATGTATTGATAGTTCATGAGAGCGTATAACCCAGCAGGTAAACTCCAGATTTCGAGCATGAATATTCCCTAATCCTTACTTTATGCAGGCTGAAGAGAGAGAAAAATGAAAAAGCACGTGTATGTATAGAAACGAAATATTTACTCGAAAATTAGGGCTTGGTCTGAGCGAAACAGGAACAGTCCCCAGAAAAACTTTGTTGTGGTTTCAATGACAGTGATAAGGAAGCACGTCCTCTTCCGCTGCACAGTTCTCTACTTTTAAATAATGGTTAATCAATTTCAAAGGTGAAATTTCTCCATACATGACATGATCATGATAAATTCAAAGGATGCGCTGGAATTTAACAGTTTACATGGGAAAGAAGTGAAATTTGGTTACAGACAAACTCATTCAAGAGATTGCACGTTGTTCAAGCGCTTCGCATGTTAAATAGCACAGGGAGTGAGGAAGTCGACTATGCAAATCAACCCTGACAAAACAATGAGCACGCAATGGCGTGGACTTTTTCACAATAAATAATCAAATATACAACAGCAACATCGGCAAATGTTCTTCATTGAAATTCAATTAAAATTTCATTTAGGTACATATATGGATTAGATCCTGAAATAAAGTTCCTCATGTAACTGACGCTGCGCGGAAACTTGTCCAAGCAGCTTCATCTCCAATTCCTATCCCGTTCAATTTAGCTTATTATTTTTAGAACTTTTAACAGCACCCTGGCTCTGCCATTTTTTTTTATTCTTTATTTTCTACATCGCAACGGATCACATGATATCATGCTGCATTTGCGGAGAGTTCGCTGGATCGCTCCATCTCTCCATACATCCCTATGGTTAACTTCGCCATTATATGCTTGGATCTTCTTCTTTTGGGCTCTTTTACGTTGCTAAGCCGTCTTTCTCAAGCTCTTTTGCCTCAAATACTCATCTCAGACGTATAGACAACAACAAAAACTACGTTCTCCATAGAAGCAAAAAAATCTACCCTCCTACCGTCTGGAACTAAAATTAGGTCAATTCATACGGGATGCGTGTGGATGACGCGCGTGTGTCTATATGATGAAGAATAGCGCCCAGTCGCATCACAGTCGCAGCTCAGACGCACGCGTTTACGCCTTCACTGCTGCGCGCGTTCTCTTCATTGAGGATGTGCATGCCACGTTGACCGGTCTTCGTGAAAAAAAAACCCTTCGCAAATGGATGCATGCGTCTGACGCGCGACTGACGCTAGCTAGTATAAATTGCCCTATTGATCGACCGAGCGACGTGCTACCTATTTTCTACGGAAACAATCCTCTTATTCCTTCACAATCAATAATTTTATTGTTACATTTGACTGCTAGCCCATTCTAAGAAGTTCCCACACAGGCTAATTCGAAGGCTAATTTTTTTTTCCAAATACATACAGTAGGATATTTCTCACCATACATATGTATTGCCGAAGGCCTCATTCCCAACAGGGCTAAGTATCTGCCTAATTTCCCACATGGCTAGAGAACCAAACGTTCAATTAGGTTATATTCTCTCCCTTGTTATCCGATATCATATTAATTAATACTAATTAATTTAATCATATTACCCTCTTTGTTCAACTGGTAAAAGCAGCGGACCTTATATTCACGTGAAGGTCACGTGTAACTGTATTGTTTTATTGACGTGTGTGTGATTTGCACGCTACAAACTCATGGTGACTTTTTGAAGAGTTGATCGTAAAAATAGTTCGATGATTCACTGAAGCTGTCTACTTCCAGTGCTTGATCAATCGCTGAATCGCTGTGATGAACAAATAATCTTTTTTTCCGGTTGCTCGTGCCCTGCTCACAAATTTCTCTGGAATAGTGGAAGATATTCTCAGTTGTATTTTATCGTAAACTACCCTTCTTCTCTTTTGATCAACTGCAACTTCTCAAGCGTAACTGCGACGAACACCGTCCCAGATCTGTCTGCTCACTAAGCTTAATCATATACAGGCCAATCGTGCTGTGATGCGATTGAACTTGATGTCATTGTTTATCACTGTGTATGTGATCACCTTCCGCACAATTGAAAACTTGTTTATACACTAACTCATAGAAATTCATTTAAACGAAGGCGAAGAAAATTAGCCGAACTAGTGAAGATATATAGTCGTAGACGATTGGTGACAACAGCACAATATTGGTGGTAGCACACATAAAGGGTGTGCGATTTAAAAGCAGACCGAGCTTGAAGAACGGCGTTGTTATTTGCTGATTACATGCGTTATTTTTTATCGCGATCGCTGCGATTGCAGCTGTACTCCATAATTTGATAACTTTCCTGGACTGGCGCTGAGATCCTCTGAGTTCACTGTTTGACCATGGAATGAAGCCCTGCTCAGCTCAACGCATCCATGACAGAACACTTAATATTGGCTGACAAATCGAAGAATCGCCTTTGTTGAATTGTAAGTCATCTGTACTTAATTATTACTGTCCTCAGTAAGGAATACTCTGACGGTTCAATGAACTTCTGAAACTTTGCAAACCAGTGTTAGAGGTGAGATTGGTTGATAATACAAGGAGAGGCGTCTGCGTATTTAATTTCAGGACTTGACCATGTGGCAATTTTCACCACAACCAAAAGAAGAAACAAAACCAATTAGGAAAAGAGAACCAGGGAAAAAGAGAACCAAAAAAATAACCAAGCATCGCAATTTATAGAGGCGTCGCATTACAGCGCACTATACCATCCCTGAAAGAGAAAAAGTAGAATTCTGGAAATCCTAAAAGATTCAATTATAGGTGAATGGTATATAGTCATGGTATATAGCATTAACCAGTGACATTTCGAGAAAAAAAGTACTAAAAATGTTACTCGAGAAAAAGCCTAGTAAATTTTGGGAAATGTTGGGGAATAAGAATGAAAGTTGGATGGGAAACGTTAATGCCATGAGGGAAGTCACCGCGCAGATATAAAAAAAAAGTTAAAAAAGAGCGGGGGAGTTGCTAGGAAATTTCTCTCCTTTTAAATATGAGTATGAAACACTTTACGTCAGTGTTCTGAAGGTGGAGAACAATGAAGAAGACAGAAAACATGACAAACACCAGGAAGTTGGAGATTGCAGAGCATTCTTCTCCCAACAGTACCTAGAAATCGGAATAGTTTGGCTAATTTGAAAAAGACGGTAGGCGACCCGAACAATAGCGCATTCTTTCGGTCACTGTGAAACAAAGAAGTGAGTGTTCTTCCAGTTTTAGCCTTGAAAGATGGAAATGGCTCGAGGAACATGCCTACCTCCTCTGCGGCGATATCACAGTGGAACATTAGCAGGACAGAATTTGCAGCGATTCCCATGTTTTACATAAAATTACGGTCCATCGTCTTTTGACAATGATATGTCGATTTTAACGGAATATTTAGGCGAGTCAATGACAGCTCAGGGCGACTTATCTTTTGTCATTTTCAACTTTTCTAATTTAGTAAAGAGGCAAGACGGGAAATGAAATGTGAGTAACAAAATAATGTTTTGCTCAATAACATATCCGAATAATGATGTATAATAATGAGAATACGTCCGGGACGGAAGCTCCTGGATTTACACCTAAAGAATGTGTCAATCAGATTCGTTATGGACGTGATGTTTTGTGAGACGAATTTCGGGCGGCAAGAATGGTCTAAAAAGGCTGTGTGTGCATGGATATTGCACAGGTGAAATTCAACAGATGAAGGAATATGAAACCTGAAAAAGAAAGTAATTCTCCCATCCTCTGGAAGGACATAGTAACACCACAGACGCGCTTGATGTTTTGAATTAGGTTTAACTTATACTGTTGCTAAATCGAATTCAGCAGTACGCCGACACAAGAGCAATAGCTAATTTACCACCATGGCCTCGAATAAACCACTGCAACTGTAACGGTTACGGCACAAGCCAATTAATAAGAAATTGGGATTTCGAAAACTCTCCGGGCCGAAGCCACCAAACACCTACCCACTTGTAATTTCATGAGCCACTGTAGCCGACTCTCCGCCAAGCAGTTGGTAATCAGAACATAACTTCAGCAACGTATACTAAGAATCGTTAAGAGAAGTAAGGTACCCAGTTTGCAGTGGACTCTCGCAAGAATATTTTCTGCCTCTCTTCACTGAACTTGCCCTTCAAAAAAAGTAGCAATGGATAGACGAGAAAAAAATAGGAAGCAATTAAAATGAAGCTGTACTAATGAATGTAAAGGAAAGCAATTTATCGCAATCTATGTACTTTACAATTCTCGTTGTCTATAACTTTATCTTAGACTACAACGAAACCAACGCAGTTCTCTTCCTAATGATGTCCGTGATCATCTCCATGCTTCGCACGATACTTGTAATGCAACCGGTACTCTTCCGGAACGGCAAATTCGTACGCCCACACCGCTACCTAAAAAGTCACGTCACTGCGCTAATTTTTAGGCTCGTTTTTGCGAGAAAAGTATGACAACCACTAATGCTTGCTTGCTGGGTTCAATCTATCAAGCGATATAAATCCAAGGAATTAAAAAAAAACTGAAAAGATTGTTTACCTGAACGGTGCATATGAAAGCCGCAATGCGGAATATCCCTTTTGCAAATTGACCGTAGGGAGAGGATGACCAAATATCACTTTTATGGTTCTGAAAGCAAATAAAAGCAAAAGATAGAATGGAACATAAGCATGTATTATTTAGAATTATACTGTACCATAATGAACAAGGAACTCACGATAGCATTGTACGCAGCATATGCTTCTCTCTTGGCTTTGCCAAATAAGAACATTTTAGGCATATTGTTGATATTGTCCCATTTCCCTTCACTTCCTAGCCGGTTTATTTCTTTCCAGACAGCATTAGCATCACTTAATTACAGCACGTTGATAAACTTACACAAATATTTCTCACAAAACTTTTAACTAAGAAACGAAAAAAAGTGTATGCAATGTGCACCTCGTAACCACGGACTTGAACCCTTGGAAAGTTCAAAAAAAATTCATTTAGGAGTTTATCTAGAAGGTTACATACGGAACAGACCACTTTGCATCACAATGTTTGCATATAGGTACACCAAGGGTGCCACAGGAGTTATTTTACAGGAACATACCTAATCTTGCTTGGATCCAAGTCAGAAAAACTCCTGAGACAAAGTAGACATTAACTATCCATTCAGAAAAAAAAAGATGTTTGCATTTCTAATGACGGTTTCGTGAAGTATGACATATATCGAATAACTGATAAAAAACAAGGAACTCACGGAGCTTTCGTAGTTAGCCGTCTGCAGGGAACACGGGCAAGCACCCGTGATAGCCCGGACATCTGTAGGCTGCAACAGTGGGAAATATAATAAAAGAGGTATTAAAATCCGGAATAAAACCGGTGGACGAAAAATACTCTATCGAAAAACGACTCGACGAAATCTAGATGCCAGTCGAAGTCTGGATGGTAAACTACTACATGCAACCATCATTACTATCATTGCTTTGTGAGTTATTTATTAATAAGGAAAGAATTCGCAAAACAACCACGAAGCCACATCGGAACTTCAGTAGAGACTATTTCTACATATTTAATTCGGCTCCTTGGCAAATACCAAGGCTGGCAGCGTTTATCGCTGGACCCATCTACTCATGAACGCTGTGGTTCTTCGAACACTGTGTTGGGAAAGAGTTTGGAATAAGTTGCTGGTACAGTTGAACAACTTTCCGTCCCCTATCAGTGTTCTCTTACTCTGTCAGTGTTCTACTCTTGTCTTTATCGCATTGTGGACACTCTTGACTTGGTGCCATTCGTCTGCATTTGCTAATTTGTTTAAGGATTTTCAGCACAGATTTAGGTTTTAGCACGCTCAAGTTCAGTCTGATACTTAATCAGAATGCCCACAGTGCGATAAAGACAAGAATGAAGCAGTGACTGAATAATGAAGCAATTGCAGACGACGGAAAAGTGTTCAACCGAACCAGCTATCTATTCCAAACTCTTCCCCAACGTAGTGTTCGAAAGACCGCAGCATTTCCGGATTAGGTGGGTACAGCGATGAGCGCTGCCAGCATTGGCACTTGCCAAGGAGCCGAATTAAATATGTAGAAATAGTCTCTACTCGGAACTTCTGCTCGAGATAGCAACTTAAATTCCTAAGACCCTTTGGACCTATGCTTTCCAGCTACAGTATTTACACTTGGAATGTGTACAATAGATATCCCCCTATCTAGAGCATAAAGAACAGTGCATTCTAAAGTAAAGGAAACAAGTCGATGAAAAGGTTCACTGGAGATTTTCCAGTGTCTGCGTTGCGGTCGCTCACGGTTCGAATGGAGCGCCTTTGTCATCTAAGGAATTCAAATGGCTGTTTTTTTTTTTGAGATTGATCTTCCTTCGTTCTATTTCAGAAAGCTGGTTTTATCATTAATGAGCCTCTTTTGTTTTTGGCATCACCTTGCAAGCGAGTACAGTGGCTTAGAGATTGGGACGATTATGAAATGTTGTTCGTGTATTTGTTTCAGATGAAAGTGGACGGAGAATCTGGTGGGGTCGCCGTCGAACAACCACCAGCTCCCGAACAGCCCACTCGAGCAGAGGATCAGACAGCACAGGAGTGGCTCAGAGCAGCTTCCTTCAAGGAGATTCTTGGTTCTGATGCTAGTCATAAGGTACTATAAGCGAGTTTTACTAGAAAAAAGAACTTGTGTATGTTTTTTCAAGGACAACTCCCTTCACCTATTTCCTTTCAGTCCCTCTTTGTTCTTGTGGAGCATTCGAGTGGAGAGAAAGGAGTTCTTCTGCTGAATAAATCTCCATTTTCTGAGCAAGCGGAAGACATATCTGCCATTGTCAGATCTGCGGAATTGACGGAGATTCTTAAGAATGACATTTTTGGTAATTATGACATCATTATCCCTTCCAATCTGAACGGTACGTCCTTTGTTTCCTTTTCTTTTTCCCCTTACTTTCAACATCATTTCTTCTTCAGTTGTTAAATCTCAGTTAATCTACCCTGCCAATGAAAAAGTCATTGCTAAATATCGACAAGAAGAGAAGTTTGTCATCCGTGAGACAGCAGAGGACTATCGTACAATTACTGTAGAATACATTGAAAAGTATCAAATGGATCTCAAGGTAATGACGATACTGGTCATTCTATCACTTCAACTATTCTAAAGAATTTTCAGTGGGTGTACAACGTCTTATCAAAAAATAAGGAAGCAGAGAGAATAATATATGAAGATCCTGATCTACATAATGGCTTTATTCTGGCTCCAGACATAAAATGGGATGGTGTAGCGTTGGAAAATCTTTACGTCCTAGCAATGATCCATCGAAGAGGAGTTCGATCAATACGGTATTTCTTGTTCAGCATTTAAATTTTAACCTGCTTTTACCGATTCACATGTGCGGTACATCAACGATTACGTGCAGTGAAGGGAACTCGTTATTTCACTAGAAAGTTAGGCCGCTCTGCTTCGTTTTTGCGGCACTGCAGATCAGCGGGACACCGTAGCTCTTTAGCATAATGCTGCTCTGCCCATTTCTTTTATGTCTCATTCCTTTGTATCCGTGCATTCAACCAACGGAGAGAAGAAATAAAGGCTATATGTACCAGTTGCGTGCGTCACATGCACGGATCCATTCGCGGGTTCTCCAAGAGGACCGGCCAACGCGGCCAGGGTTCTTGATTTTCTGCGTTGCCAAGGTGATTTACGGTTGCAGTAGCAGTTCCTCTTCACTGTAGTAGTTTTATATCTTGCAGTTTGACCATGCTCCTTTTCGTGACAAGTTCTGCTTTTACTTTTGCTTTCTTACAGGTCTTTTTTGAGAGCTATTCGCAGCATCTTTTTGATAGGCAAGTGTGTTGTAGACTTTATACTGCATGTCATTCTTCTGCCGAGTAATTCTGATGATGAACATTTAGACGTTTCCTACTCTTCTTTCAAAATTGAGTGAAAATCGGCTTGAGTAGTTGTGTTTTCGTGCTACTCAACTGTTGTGAAATAGAAGTTCTTCGAATTCTTGTATAGGCACAAATGTTCAAAATTCACCTAATTGGGCTTTCTTGCCGCAGTCTGGGTTTCCTTATAGGTTACCGTGCTATTTAGTTTGAATACGTCATGTTGCCCACCGCTCACTTACGCCTTGCTTCCAGAGATTGTTCATGATTTGTTCAGTACCTGCTCTTTCCAGGGACTTGACTGCAAACGATCTCCCAATGCTTGAGAACATCCGTGATCGATCTTTGTCTACCATACGTGAGAAATACGGGGTCCGGCCGGACCAAATCAGAGCCTATTTCCACTACCAACCATCATTCTTTCATCTGCACGTACATTTTGTGAGGTAGGATTGAGTACTTTATTCGTCCTTTCATTGCAGTCTGTATGGTGTCGTTAATTTTTTTAGTCTCAAATATGACGCACCTGCTAGCACCACTTTGAGTGCCGTTCTTCTCGATGACGTCATCAACAATTTGCAACTGGTCCCAGACTATTATCAAAAGGCCACATTGACTTTCACACGGAAGGCCTCAGACAAGCTGCTAGAGATGTTCAGAGAGGCTGGTCGTTGTGAGAAGTGAACAGTGTATGTATATAGGTGTTTGTATTTGTTATCGTGCTGAATCTCTTATCCGAGAATTTCGTAATTGTTTGTAATTTGGCATGAGCTTAAAGAAGTCGTCTTCTTTGTTAATCGTATGCAGATATCAAATAAATTCTGATGTCAACGTTTGTGACTTCACGGGAACAAAAGCTTTTTTATAAGTGTTGTACCTTCTCTCCAAGCCGACTTGTGTTCTGTGTGTGTTCTTCTTATTTCATTTGATAGCATACCTCTTAGGTAGCTGAATTATCACAGAAATGCGATCGTTGGTGATTCTGTATGGGAGCGAAACAGGAACAGCGGAAGATGTTGCTGAAGGGCTCTGGAGAGAGGCAAGGCTTCTTGATGTGCCGGCTCGTCTTTATGGTGTCGATGACTACGATGTTGAGGTCTGCCATTTTCTTTGAACTATCTTTTCCTATTGTTTCTCGTATAGCTTCTGAAGTTTCAAATTCTTCGTCTCATTTTTGGTAATCATTCGGAGGGGAGCTCCTATAGAGTCGTAATGCCTATTTATTTAATAGAATATACGATTGTTATCCACCAGTTCATTTTCAATAAACAAAACCAAAAACAAAAGATACGTAATCTCCATTTCATTCCTTTCACTCGACGGAGAAAAAGTAAAGAAAGTTGTTCTTCAAGTTGTTGTCAATATAAACAGTTATTCGAAATATTTTATAAAACTTTTTTCTTTTCGGCTGTCCCCGCTAGGTCTCTTTCTGGGGTTGAGACTAGCCCTTTGTCCCAGACTCTTACCTCCTCACCTCGTCTCCAACCAACACTGACATGTATGATATGAAGATCTAGCTATTGGATGTATCCTGATTGTCAGAATCTCCCTCTCGAAAGTGCCGTTGTATTCGTGGTAGCTACAACAGGTCAAGGTGAGATCCCCCCGAATATGCGTACTGGCTGGCGTCGTCTACTGCGCAGGAGTTTAGGTCCTACTTGGATGCAAAATGTGAGTGGGTATGTAACTTCAACCATTGAATGGTTCAGATTTATTAGTTTTGCAGGTACATTTTGCTGTTCTCGGTCTAGGAGATTCTTCATATCAAAAGTACAATTTTGCAGCCAAAAAAGTCTTCAGGAGACTACTGCAACTGGGAGGCAATCGTCTGCTGGATATTGGTTTAGGTGGGTATCTTTAATCTGATGAGAATTGAGTTCTAGACTACTATTGAGAATTCGGCATATTAGCATCGAGATGACACAGCGTAAGGGGACTGCCATCACATCCCACCTAGATTTTCATATTTCATCGTGACTTGCTCGATTTTCAGCCGACGATCAACACGAAATAGGTATAGATGGCGCAATCATTCCATGGAAGAAGGAATTCTGGGAAAAGCTTAGAGCAACTGGTCTTTTTGAGGTAGGTTTTGCAAGAGAATCTCTTCTCCATGGACATTTTGGATGCAACTCTGTAATCAGGAGCGAATTTGCCATCAATTTTCCAACTTTTTTTCAGAATGCCAAAGAAGAAATCGATCCAACGATTATGTTGCCTCCCAAATACAAATTAGTTTTCGAAAGTAATGCCGACAATGGAAGCACATCAGATCCCTCTCAGCAGTGGCACGAAATACCTGTGATATCAAATGATCGCGTCACTTCGGAAGACCACTTCCAGGTATTCTTAGTACATTTTTTGTCCTGATGATAAGTCAACTTTTCGATTATATTCAGGACACTCGCTTGGTTTCTTTTTCGTCAAGGGAGCTGCCTCAAAATACGTTAGTGTTATTCTCATCTCTTCTAGAGCTATTCCATTAGGAGCATTTTGAAATTTAACGACGATTTTAGAAACACTACCCAAATGTATGAACCCGGTGATGTGCTTATGGTTCAACCCTATAACCTTAGCGAATCCATTCAAATTGCACTGGATGCGCTGAAATATACTGATGATCTGCTAGATCGCCCATTTCGACTCCAGCCGTCGGACGAGTTCATCAAACCGCCACCGAAATGGCTTATAGGAGGTGGGTTTCTGCCATTATCTGTCTACTTTGGTGATAGAATCGAGTTTCAGAGAGGCCAACTTTGCGGACTTGTTTTAAGCGTCTCTTCGATCTTCAGGTGATCCCAAGAAAGTCATTTTTCCAAATCTTGGCCTCTATTTCCACGCATGCAGCGGAAAAAGAGCGGCTTCTGGACTTCATCAGTCCAGAAAACTTGGTAAGTTCTTGTCTTTTAGCTTGTTTTCGTTGTGATGGTATAGCTGGGATCTGAGAACAGATGATAGCAGTCACTGAGGAATCGCTAGGAAGACAAAGATTCTTTTCTATTTTTAAATTTTTTTCCTAAAATTTCCTGAGTTGAATTATAGTAATAGGAACAAGGACATTTGTGGTCGTCGTATAAAATGTGGAAAATGTCTTGTAGGATGAGTTCTTGGACTACACCACAAGATGCCGGCGAACTACTGCGGAAGTGTTGCGAGACTTTCCTGAGACTTCAGCGAACATCTCACCCGAAAGACTCTTCGACCTATTTGTAACCATACGACCTCGAGCTTTCAGTATTGCTTCTGCACCATCGTTGGATCATATTGAAATCCTTGTTGCGAAGGTTCTGGCTGGAGATTTTGTTCGTGAAGACGTATATAACTTTTATGTTTTATGTGGAGTATCGATCTCGAATGGCGGATCCGAGACAAGGACTATGCAGCTCATTCATAGCCAGACTTGCCCCAGGTGATAAGGTAGGCTATCATTATCTTTCTTTTGTTTCAGCAGAACTTGAAGTGATTCTATGGCACGATTTCGCGATGAAACACCATGATTTTGCTAGTGTCAGAGTAGTAGAAAACCACCAAAAATACTATACTTAATTAATCGACGACCCGTTTTATTGGCTTGGAACATTTTTTTTTTCGGTGCACACTGTGAAAGAAGACTTCTCCCACATTGAAGACTGTTGTTAAGGAAAAAAATTATAGGTCTTTGTGAGAATCCGTGCTGGGACATTCAAATTCCCAAGGGAGGATAAACCTGTGATCTGCATAGGACCTGGTACAGGAGTAGCACCGTTTAGGAGCTATCTCACATGGCGAAACAGGTAATGAGATGTTTTCTCTTCAGTAACTAACTCTCTGGCGTTTTCTTATCTTTTTTTCGTTCCAAAATCCTTATACTCCCTAGATACTAGTTCTCGAATGTTCACCTCTCTCTCTCTCTTGCTGATGTACAACAAAATAAAAATTCATTTGCTTCTGCTGCGGACATAGAAGCTGTTACACATCACGGACTCATTGTGTCACAACGTCCACAGCAAACAACATCTAGGCTTTAGAGGTTTTGTAAAGTGTTTTATGACATTATCTGGGTGGACACGTTTCACTTGATGTAAATACCATTGAGCGAAAACTAGTCCCCGTGTCGTAACTTGTTTTCGAGGTGACATTTTAACCTTTCTCCTCCAGATATTTGTCTCACGAATACATAAAAAATTAACAAAAAAAGACAATTTCTGAAAAGTTAGGAATCACATCAAATTAAAACTAAAAACTCCAATCACCGTTTTGAGCTACTCCCTTAAAATAATTAAACATCATGTTTAGATAAGCCTATTTCAGAAGTACAGACGCGGCCAACTCCATTTTGTTTTTTGGCTGCCGCGGAAAGAAAAAGGATTTCTACTTCGAAAAAGAGTGGAGTAATCTGGCAACCACACATGTTTATACCGCCTTCAGCCGTGATACAGAGCAAAAAGTAATTTTCTTCGTTACGGTGACACCGCTGTATTGGATAAGAACGAGTCCATTTGCTTTTTTCAGGTATACGTTCAACATTTGATTTCGAAGCATGCAGATGAAGTGTGGGAGATACTGGGTGAACAAGATGGTAGGTTGAGTAGTAATGATGCCCGGTTGGCTGCCATCAACAGTCTTTATTGATAGGGATGGCGTTCATCGCCGGCAGCTCCGGGAATATGCCGAAGGAAGTCGGCGCCGCAATTGACGAAATCGCAGTGAAGCATGGATGGACAGAAGGATCATTTCTCGCTAAGTTGGAGACTTCAGGACGAATGCAGTATGAAACATGGTCGTAATTCAACGTTGCCACCATTCTGGGATAGAATGAACTGAGTATGTAGAGCAACATTGTGTTAAAGCTAGATATTCCTCTAGATTTGTTGTTGACCATAGATTACAGATGGCGTGTTTATATAGTTAGGTATCGCTGTTGTGTTTGTGGATTGTTTGTTGTTTTGATGTTGTTGCCTTCTAGTTACCTTTTTAGGTGCATGAGTGCTGGTAGGACAAACGGTGATTAATATTGAGCTAGGTTCACGTATTGGTTGATTCTAATAAATATGAATGATATTCAGGGTTTCTTTTCTCAGCTGGAACACTTTGGAGGTAAACATTTCCGTAAATCGATTGTGAAGCGGATACTTCACATACACAGGGAAACGGAGTTGGGGTGGAGAGACGAGAGGAAAGCACCTAAAGGGAAAGCCAAAAAGTGGTCGTAAGCCCCCTATAGAAGCCTAAGCTATTCAAAGTTTAATTACGCTAATTAAAGTAGACAGTTATCAAATCTGTGAATCCTGTTCAGTGCCTCAAACTTCTAGGAAGTTGCTAATGTAGCAATCGTGAACACTTTCTGGATGCGCCTCCACCTTCGACCCCCACCTCCCCAATGCCTTTCCCGAATATCAGTTATCTGTGATGTGCGAATAACTCATTGATAAGTGCTGCCATATAAAGGGTGTCTCGGTGGGTGGATACCATTTTTTAGTGCAGAACCACAATGGATCGCCTACTCCGTGGATTGGCTATGGGGGTTGGACGCACCGTTGTCGATGAGCATGCTTGACGACCTCTCGTTGCTAATCAAGGGTTCACTACAGATGGGAACCAAGGAAGTCACCGACGATCCTACTCACCCGGATTCCGCAGAGACTGTGCACATTTCGGCGTTGGCACTGTTGAAGATGTTGAGGCATGCAAGGAGTGGAGTACCCTTGGAGGTTGGCAGTCAAGCAGTCTCAAAGTCATGCGACGATCGTCGAAAGGACTGAGCTATTAGGCGTTGTTTCAGGTTATGGGTCTCATGTTGGGTAGTTTTGTGGACGACTATACTATAAATGTCGTCGACGTCTTTGCTATGCCACAGAGTGGAACTGTAAGTTGGTTACAGGATATAACACGAGGATGACGAAGTCGACTCGTCTAAATGAAACCCGAGCACCAGTCCACTACGGCGGAGTGTCACAGATGCATTGCCGCACGCTGCGTGTGCATCGGAAGCTCCGCCCACAGCTAAATCTCTGAAACGATGTTGTTCGCACTTCTCACGAGTGCATGGCACATTTTACAGAGCGTTACGGTAGAATCGGTCGATCCAGTGTACCAGACGAAACACATGGAGCTGTTGAAGCAGACCGGCCGGACAGAAATGGTTGTTGGATGGTAATGCGGATTTCTGAGATTTCATGATCTTACCATAATCTACCGTAATCTACGATCAATGAGATGAACTAATGATGATTTTGCATCGCCCTCTGCGCTTTGTGATCTCCTAGACGAGTCATTTCTCGATCTGTCATGACTGCACCCCGGTATTTGGGAGCAGTCTCGGCTTGTCCATTAGGTTACGGTACATCCGAGAAGTGGACTTTTTGTCATCCTGATCTACCCATACAGTGCGTGTCAAAACTTTACGCCCACCCTAAAAATACGTTGTTTCGGGCAAGGATCAAAGTTACTCGAGTAGTGGCGTTCACTATCGTTTTCAGCGTGCTTGAAAACCCCAGAAACCTTCACCAAGTCTTTTCTAGGTGATCCTCTAATTTTTTATTAATTTTTGAAAGGAAAATGCCACGGTTCAAAACTTTACGCCCACCCTTGAAAATGTCGATTACGGAGGAGAGGAATTGCGAATAAGCAGGAAAATGATACGAGCTGATGTAGTAGCGCTCAAGAAGACTTTAGATAATCTTATGGAGCAGTCAAAATCAATGCCGAAGGTATTTTACCTTTTAACGACTGAGCACACTCCCCCCCCCCCCCCCCCGAACAAGTGTTAACAGAACAGAATTTTTTGAAGACTTCGGGTGGTCGCAGACACTTAGCTGATATTTCGATGAATAATCTTAATACGCATAGATGGGAAAGGACACACTAGGACAAATTTCAAGGTTGACACGATGGCCATATCATCCGTCTGGTCCTTCTCCTTCACAGTGTCGACCGAGAAAGGTGCCCCAAGTCGTGATCCTGGCGGAGTTGTGGACGCGGTGTTGGAGATAACATGAAGGCAAAGGCCTTTGTAGAGCACTGCTATGAATTGCTAAGTCCATCGGAATCCTATCTGCGCAATTTCGATGTAATTGGTCTGTACTGACCACCGATGTTCAACCGCCAAAGTTGCGGCAAAAATGAACCTCCGATTTCCCTCATTAGTCCCTACAGCAATGCAAGATTCGGCCAGAAAGTCGTTGCCTGTCTTCTACTCCCATGAGTGAACAGCGCATTCAAAGTTATGAGTGACATCTTGCATGTTAATAAACACTATGAAAAATGCCGCCCAAGCCTGCATGCTATTCATGTTGTGCCTAGTAAAATCATTCGACCCCAAGGGTGGTGTGGCGTCCGCCGGAGAACAGGCCTTGTGTTCTTGCCTCAAATGTCCTCAAATGCTAATATGCGAAGAAACTGGTCAATTTGAAAACAGTTAGCGGGAATTTAATGTTGATTTTCTCGGTCGACGCTGTGAAGGAGAAGGACCAGACGGGTGATATGGCCGTCGTGTCGACCTTGAAATGTGTTCTAGTGTTTGCTTCTCAATCTATACATATTAAGGTTATTCATGGAAACATCAGCTAAGTGTCTGCGACCACCCAAAATCTTTAAAAAATTTTGTTCTGTTCACACTTGTTCGGAGGAGAGTTTCCTCAGTCAGTGACAGGTAAAATACCTTCGGCATTGATTTTGACTGCTCCATAAGGTTACCTAAAGTTTTCTTGAGCGCTACTACATCAGTTCGGTCCATTTCCCTGCTTATTCGCAATTCCTCTCCTCCGTAACTGACATTTTCAAGGGTGGGCGTAAAGTTTTGAACCGCGGCATTTTCCTTTCAAAAACTAACGAAAAATTAGAGGATCACCTAGACAAGACTTGGTGGAAGTTTCTGGGGTTTTCAAGCACGCTGAAAACGATAGTGAACGCCATTACTCGAGAAAGCTTGATCCTTGCCCGAAACGACGAATTCTTAGGGTGGGCGTAAAGTTTTGACACGCACTGTAGTTCATTCGCTGACACCTTTCAAAAACGTGGCCGCGGAAGCTTTGCAGCGCGGCGACCTTGTGGCTCTAACACGTTCTGACATGGCGCATGTTGATTCTAGAGAGTTAAAATAGAAGAGGACCTGCTAAAATTCGATCGGACTAACCACATTTGTGCCAAGACGTGTCAGAATCAGAGATGCAGCAGCCAAACCGCATCGCGGCGGCGCTGTGTTGCCGTTGTGGGTCGGTGACGTATAGGGCAATTTATTCTGGGGTGCGTACGTTAGACGCACGCATGTATTTGCGAGGGATTTTCCATGAAGACCGGTCATCCCGGCATGAGCATCTTCAGTGAAAAAAAAACGCATAAACTCGTGGGGTAAAATGGAGTGGGGGGGCACTTGGTACAGTCGGGTCCGGCAGCCACTGCAAATGGGCGCCGGCGGGCGCCGGCCGCCGCCACCCTCCGGCGCCCCGGTATTAATGAGCTATAAATCACTCCAGCTTGGGAGAAAGCGAAGAAAAATACAATTTTAGTCCATAGTAGACAGAGTGCAGTGGATATGTTAAGGCTATAAAGCAGGGGACCATTTTCACAACTTTCACGTTTTTTCATTTTTGTGATTTTCATGGGGAAAGATTTCTGAATACACAATAAGCGAAGCCAACTCTTCCATTTTCTGCTATAGTACATTGCTTCGTGAATACAAAAATGGCCATTATTCTTCTATAGATGGACACAGTACTTCAGTTATCCCATCTGAATAATAAAGCTCATCCAATACGGGATCCTCAAAAATAATTGAAATCCGTATAAATTGTTCCATATCCATTGCGAAGTAGTTCTACCGCTGTCATTTATCTTTCGTGGAGCAGTCCTTTACGGCGGAGTTACTCTCTCCCGGTTTCCCTTAACTTTGAAAAAGTGATTTTCACTATTACTTACACTATTACTATTACTTACACTTACACTTATCGTAGTTTATCTTCGAAATTTAGGTGAAAAGGGGTTGGGTGGGGCCACTCCTGTGAAGCCTAAGCATAAGCCTTAAACCCATCCTTAAGCATAGGGTTAAGCTTATCTACCCTGTCTACTATGGACTAAAATTGTATTTTTCTTCGCTTTCTCCCAAGCTCGAGTGATTTATACAGTCCTGTAGATCAGGAGAGAAGGATCTCCGCGACGCTTGGAATTCTCCACGTCTTTCCACGTTGTTGTCTCCAACAAGCATATCATGGATCGACATGTTGGAGATGACTGAAGACAACGTTCGACTATGATACGCAGTTATGTCTAACATGTCGACCCACGATCTGCTTGCTGGAGATAACGACGTGGAACGACGTGGGAGATTCTAAGCGTCGCGGAGATCCTTCCTTCCTGATCTACAGGACTGTAGCTCATTAATACCGGGGCGCCGGAGGGTGGCGGCGGCCGGCGCCCGCCGGCGCCCATTTGCAGTGGCTGCCGGACCGGACTGTATAAGTCGATGATATCCTGCACGTACAGACTTGTTAGCTGACAGGTCCAGAACTCTCTGACTTGTTAGCTCTCTTAATGTACAGTAGTTACCTGTAATGCAAACAAGTCAGAACGTGTAGGACAGGTCATATCATCGACTTATATCAAGGCCCCCCCCACTCCATTTTACCCAACTCGTACTTCTGAGCAGCGTCAGCGATGCGACTGGCCCTATCCTTCACCATATAAGGGCAATTTATACTGGGTGCGTGCGACTGACGCGCGTGCGTCTATATGTTGAAGAATAGGGCCCATCGCATAGCAGTCGCGTCGCAGTCGCAGCTTAGACGCACGCGTTTACGGCCTCGCGACGGCCGCGCGTTCTTTTCATTGAGGATGTGCATGCCGCGTTGACCGGTCTTCATGGAGAATCCCTTGCAAAGGGATGCGTGCGACTGATGCGCGACTGACGCACGCAGCTAGTATAAATTACCCTATAGACGCATGTGCATCAAACGCACGGATCTAGTATAAATAACCCTGAAGACCGAGATCCTGCATTGCCTGAACATGGTTAATGTTAGGGATAACTCTTGGGATGTTAGCTGATTCAGGTACTATTCGTTAAAACAAGCTTGAAACTTAGAACTTTGTTTATCCTGGCTATTTCGAGGTACCATTCCCATCCGGGATTCGGATGCTGGTTGTCCAGTGTTGACGTCAGCACACAGCAGTCATTTGAAGCGCTTCATCCGAGAGCTGTGGCACTGGTGGTGGATCCCATACAGAGTGTTAAAGGAAATGTACGTTGTTTATCAGCCAACCAACACATCTGTTGGCTTTACCTCCAGGTGCATTTCAGGTAATGCTGGATGCATTCCGATCAATAAACCCATTGGCAGTGAATCCTCGGCTGTGCGCACCAACGGCTGAGGCTCGACAAACCACCAGCAACATGGGACATCTGGTCCGACCAAGTCTTGTGTCGACTGTGCATGGTTTAGGACTACGGTGAGCAGGGTCCTTAGCACCTTGGGGGTAACTCTTGGGGTAACGTCAATTGGTTTAGGTACTATTCGTTAAATTGTGCATATAAACTAACCACTAGAGAACAGAAGATGCTGTCTCGCCTGAATCAGAAGACATGGCTGGATGGCATGGTTCGTAAATAGCAAATGGACCTTCTGAACTAGCATGCTCAAATGCGTTAGCTGGAAACAACGCATTCTGGCTCCAGCTCATTTCAATAATCAGTCTTTGGGGTGGGAGCTGTCGCGCTAACGGTCGCTATCATTCAAAAACTCGTTCATAGATGTGAGAGCTGGGTACGATTATTCCTCCAACGAATATTGAAGTAGAAATGGACCAATCAGAGAAAGCGATGCGCGCAAGGCTCCGCCCAAAGCAAACATATTGGAATAACTTACCTGAATTTCCAGAATTCTAATGCTCTTTTCTCCAGAATATTCGCAATTTTTCTGCTGTTGATCAGTCAAACAGCGATCAAATAGAAGAAATGCTCAAACTTACACAGCTATTCACCAAGGCAAGGACCATTCATACTTGAAGTTTTCCATACACGTGACTTACTTCCCTGTTTCAGGACATACAGTCAGATAAGCCAGCTAGTAACAGTGAACAGCAGATTAAAAGATACGGCCGTCTTAATGCTAAGCAGAAATTAGAGCAGGTAACTATCCATTCAATGTCAGGAAAGATTTTCATTCTTCTAATTGCTTAATCTTCTAGTTGTGCAACGAAATCATGGCCGACAATATTGTACAGGAGCTGAGCACTGTAATCAGTACACAGTCTCTACAATAGAAACAATAAAGTTCGACAAAAAATACGAAAACTGATCTCCAAATGTTTGTACTGACTGGGAATAAAGAGGATCATCATAAGCCAGATTTGATGCTGTGTCGTTATAAAATATTTTCGTGCCCACTCGATATAATCGAAGAGAGCTCTTGCTCTTAGGGCTTTCTCAGGGCTTATCGCGATTTTTGCAGCGCTGCTACGCTGTTAGTGCGTCCAGCCAACTTCAAAATGATCCATCGACGATCATCTACTACCCAGATGAAAAGGCTCGAACATATCTCGCTAATTCTCCTTATATTGTCTATCCATATATTTTCGTGGATTCGAGGAGAATCTACTGAACTTCACCAGAAAAATAAGCAAATTCCACTCGAATTCGCACTTAACATGGATATAAACTGCTTGTGCGCATTCCCATCTATTTAGCATTTTTTTTATTTATTTGCACCAAATGTGCGCTACAAAGAAGCGAAGGACAATAGCATAAATATTATTGATGTGGTAATTTATTTCCCTTTAATTATTACCATTGCGCCCTTACCTTCGAAAGTGGTTTACGTCCAAAGGAAAAAAAAAACGCTGCATCTATAATACCTTTCCCCACAGGGAAATTCGCTTTTTTTCTGCTGAATTTGCTTATTCGCCGAAGAAATGTAGCCGCAATTTCCATGCGAATTCGGAAGAAACCTAGGAGAAAGATACGCGAAATCTTCTCGAAAACGCATTGATTTTCTAAACCTGAGTAAGAGACTAACGTGAGTTCAGGCACCTATAGGACATGAGCTAAATAAATTTCCCACAATACAGAAAATTTGCCTGATCTTCGACAGATAATCCGATAGGCCTAGCTATTTTTTGTTATTCGGACCCAGGAAAATTCTGGAGGGTTCCTGTGGAAACTTCAGGCGCTTTCTACGAAGATGTAAGACCTTATCAGGCAAACAATATAGCCGAGCAGCCCTTTTTGTTTCACATCACGACTGCGGCCCCAAATTGTCGACCAAACGTTTGTGTATAACTTCGTGTCATGTGAAAAGGGATTATGAGACAGGCATTATGTTGTTTTTATTATATTCACGTTGGTTTGTTTCATTAATTACGTGCAAATTTGGGGTAAATAGTCATATCGAAAGTCGATTTGCTGGAAATGACTATGCACAGACTTGTAGTGACGCGATTTGGTCGCCGATACTGGGTTTTATATGAACGAGATGGCGTAGTTGGCTGATATACTTTTGATCGCACAGAACTATTCGTTACAAAAAAAAAACGGATTACACGTGTATTTCATCCCATCATTTAGGAAACCCCATTTCGCAATAATTTGCAACATCATCCACGTGACATCAAGTGGGGAAGAATTCACGCATACTGTTAATAATGAAGCTCACATTTGCGAGAGAAAAGGGCTCCATCAGCTGTTACATATTCCACAAGTCATTCATCTTCATTTTCATTTTGGATCTCCATTTTCATCTCATCGCTAGGAGTTAAACTAGTGATAGACAATCACTGATGCTTAATTATGTGGGGATGCGAGTCTTCCAACATGAGCGGGCGGCACCTCCACCCCCGACCGAGTTGAAATGATAGAGGGTTACACCCTTGCTCCGGTGGTGGTATTCCAGCGAACCATTGACTTCCATACCTTAAAGGCAGTGTGTCACCTCGTTTCGGCGGGCGGAAAATATCAAGAGGCGCTAGACCTTCTCGTCACGCTAATTCCAAAAATGTACGCCAAAGCTCACAAAAATGACGAAAACCCCGTTTTCGGAAGGTCCGAAAGTGCAGTTCACGGACCACCTTGGAGCGGTCCGTGAATCTGCTGGCTGCCTGCCACGTCTGCAGCGTCGACCAACACGTCTAGACGTGTCCGATCGATGAGACCAACGGCTTCACGCGTCCAATCGGCTAGGCAAACCGTTACAAATCCCGTCCCGAAAAACGTTTAAAAATAGGGTTTAAAGACCTTCTTGTAACATTTTAGGTATACCGTTCAATGTGTCGAGGAGATTCAGAATCTGGTAAAAGCTCAGACAAGAAAACGAGGTGACACACTGCTTTTAATCCTTGGCTCCTTGCAATGCTCTCTAACTGAACCTCGTACCCCCGCCAGATTTCGATTTCGATGTGTTTACATAAAGGAACTCTTTCAAGGGCTCCGAATGGATTACATGGCATGACTAGTTTCGAATCACGTCATGCAGATATGCATTCGGAGCCATTATATGGAATGCAGAATATCCAATTCAATAGACTACATCAGAACATCATAGCACAGTTTTTTTTTTGCTTCCATAATTTTCGTCAGGGATCCCGAGACTTAGTTGAGTTGGATACATGAGCTAAAAAAAGAAATTCAATAATATGTCTATGAAGATTAACACGGCAATGACAAATCTTCTAACAAAGATAATCGCTGCAATTGATTATTTGCGGAACACAAACATCTGTTTTACATTTGTCTTCTGACAAAAACTCTAAAGTCCCAATCGCTGAGTTTCAGTGGGATTGTTTGCCTCCACTGCAACAATATTTAGGACAATGAACGAACAATGACGTTTGGTCTAGTATTTAAAAATAGTGGTTATTTCCTTCATTATGATGTGAGACTCAAACGTGGCGGAATTATCATGAAAGAGCATTCCATAATGGCATGGTGGATTCTACTGAATAAGGATTATTTATTGCAATTAAAATTCAGTCATTCAATTCGATAATTGTCATTGGTTGAATGATTTCGGAATGTGAACAGTACCAGCGTGGTGCACCATCTCTTCAATTAGGGCTCTAGGAAAAGGAAACAAAGTGCGCGGATCTTAGCTGCCGGGGGTGGAGCTCATCTGCAGAGGACGAGTTGTCCCGATTATCATTTATTCATGTACGTTGTCTCTACCGGTCTGATAAAAGGTCCAATGGTCTAATAAGTCCAAAAAATGAAAATTTCCTATTGTTTTCCTTCAAAGTGCACTCCAGATCACCCAAAAATTGTGTCCATAATGTCGAATTTCTGCTAAATCTCGTTTCAGCTAAATGTGCTTTCGGGACTAATCCTATGACTGCGGGAATTCAACGGACTTACATCCATCGAGAAGAGTTCCTCCATGTAAACATCGGAATCGAAGTCTGGTGGAAATACGAAGTACAGTTAGATAGCATTGTAGGGAACGAGGGACAAAGAATGAAAGGCAGTGGTTTGTTGGAGAACCAGCACCACAGCAACGGTGTAACCCCCTTTCATATTTTTGGCTAGGACGAGCGTGAAGGTTCCGTCCGCTCATGTTGGGCGACTCGTATCCCCAGTGATTGTTCATCAGTAGTGAATTTCCCGGTGATTAGATGAAATGTTGATAAAATTTGGTGTACATAACAGCTGATCCAGGCCTTTTCTCTCATAATTGCGAGCGTTATGATTTACTGCACACGTGCATTCTTTCTCAGTTAACATGACGTGGATGATGTCCCAAGTTATTGCGAAATGGGGTTTTCCAAATGACGAGTTGGAAAGCACGTGTAGTCCGCGCTTTTTCTGCTAGTAGATCCGACAATGTATGATTTGGTGAGCGCAAATGTGGGCGATGAAACATAGGCAGTATGCGTGGGAAATCCACATAGTTAAAAAGTTCTTTACAAAACTTGACAGACTGGTACTCTTGGAAATCCTCCCCAGTTCATCAGCGAAATGCATAAAAAGAAATCGAATCGATTAATGAGTTTTGAGCGAGAAAGCAGTTCTTTGTGCGCATATATAAGGTGCCACATGCGAGCTCAGCAGCAATAGTCCAATGAAGCTCTTCATTCTGGTGAGTTATTTAGTTGTCTAAATAGATTACATTTATCCATTCATAGGAGGAATATCACACTTCTTCAGGTTTTGGTCGCTATCCTTGGCATTGCTCACGCCACTGGTAAGTGCTTTGAATTTGTCGGAAAAGCGAATAGCCAAAGCACCTTTGAACAAGCACTTCAAATGCCATATGAAAATGAACCACTTCTTGGACTTGTGTGCACTATTAGTGACTCGTATCAAGTGAGAATAGTGACGTACTGAATTCTGAGATAACAAAACTGCAACAACGGTGATATGTGGAAACTAGGAGAGAGCTGCTCGGCGTTGAGAGCCAAACGTCCGCTAATATCAGATTCTATCACATTAAAGTTAGGCAAACCCTCAGACACCTTCTCTGCCATCCGTTGTAATGAGTTCGGTGTCATTTCATTCATTTTACGGTTCTATTCGTCATTATTCCATAAATTGCATTGATAATGAATGAGACATATAGCCGGGTAGCTTAAAGAGTGCGTCTGCGATTTTGTCTGCCATCACGGCCGCGGCGCGGTGTCGACAGGCTTGCCACTCTTCCATCAGTGGGAGCACCCTGCAGGATGTGTCCGTTAGGAGATTTTACTAGGTGATAGTAGGAAAACATTAAAAAATGGGAAGGATTACACCAGGTGCACGTTCGAATTTGCAGAGAAAAGTGTGAAAATTAGATCGTACAAGCCGGCTAACACAAAGTCGCAGCCTTAATTGCACACGAAGTCCTGGACGCATTCCATAAGCTACCCAACTTTAATTGTGAATAGCTATAGCAGCAAGTCCAGAGACTTCAGGTTGAAATACACGCGCTTTGTAAAACACCATTCTTCTTCAAGGAAGCATGAAAGCTGCCGAAACTAGTATTTTTTGGATTATACTTAACAGCGAATCGTCGCAGTTGGTTTTCATTCATGATCACGTTTTCCACCAGAAGTATGCTGTTCTAAGAACTGGGTTGTTGCATGAAAACGACTATGTATGTGGAATTTTTAAATCCAAGCTTGCAGTAGTGTGATATGTGGTCTCCTTTATAATTTTTCATATTTTCTGTAGAATGATTTTCAACATGAAACTGGTGAGCAGACGTCACACGGTTATGAAAAGCGAATGATTTGCTCTAATTCTGCGCATAATTTCAAGATTTTCAATGCTGGAACTTCAAATCGACGGATACACTGCGGGAACATTACCTCAAATCCATTAACAACCTAAGGAAGAAAATCGCCGATGGATCAGCGGAAAACAAATCAGGAAAGTGCCCGCAGGGCAAGAATATCTACAAGCTAGTGTGTTTCTGCTCTTCCTTCAAATTTTTCTTCCGAAAAATTAGAACAATGTTTTGAAAGCTCGCAATTTAAAGCAGAAAATAGAGGAAGTGTTATTTTCTAGAGCTGGGATTGTGAATTGGAACTGAAAGCACAGCAAGCTGTAGACCAGTGCAAACCGAATGTACCCGAACCCGCAGGATATTCGCAAATACTAAAGAAGTAAGGGTTGTTGTTCTAACATAAAGAACACTCGTTATCATTTCACAGTAGGAGTCGCTTTGTCATGGTTAGCATTAACTTCTCGTCATTCGTTTTTCATGAAAAATTGCTTTCCAGTTAGAGATCCCTAGGAGGATACCAAGTTCTCTTCCCAATTCCCTAGAAACAACCCGATTTTTCAGGGTTAAAAGCACCTGCGACCCAACGAAGGTCCTGAAGAAACAGATAGAAGCATGGTGGACTAAGTCCGTGAAAGATGCTGGAGTTGATAATCCTCCAAACAACAAACAAGGTTTGGAAGATTTCGCAAAGGTATGTCTTTCATTTGATGCTTGTCTCACAGTGATGTGAATACAATTATTAATTTTTCCAGTTAGCAAATGGAAAGGCTACGAAGATTGGTTGTGCGCAGAAAAACTGCAACGAACAGTTGTACGTGGCATGTGTTATTAACGAACCGTAAGTTTCAATTGGCACATTTCATCATCATAAGATAATGGATGAATACAATGAAAGCATGGAAGGCGATATGTTAATGTAGAGTATGAGAGGAGTGGAAAACTGAGAGCCCAGCAACTTGTAGGAGAGACTACGACTCAGACGCATACCACCTTACTGAAAGCTGACTTAGCTGAAAGCGTTAGTTTTTCTCAAGAAGACCTACATAATTGTTCCCTAGTTTTCTCATATTATTTTGAAAACCCGACAAAACTATTAGGGGACACTTTCGGTTACGGTATGACAGTTTTTTCGTGAGGAGGTAACGTTTAAGGTACTTCAGTTGACCAATCTCTCTTGTATTTATTACTTGTTCCTCGAGCCACGGGTCGCCTTAGTAGAACTGAAAGTTTCTTATTATGGAGAACTGGGTCTGTAATTCATGCTTCGAATCAGGGTTGAACATAATTCCGATTTTGGAAGTTCAGATGTTCCTGAGTTCTGCCGTCACAGGAGCTTTGAACTTCTTTTGAGGTGTCGGCAGTAGCTTTTATGCGTAGTCGTACATGGAGTTTTTATCTCTGGGAGTTCCACATACTGAAGTTCTTTCATATTCTGAATTCTGAACTTAAAATTTTACGCAATACTTTCACTTATTCCTGCTTGGGATCCTAAGGATGTAACTCTAGGTTTGAGCAGCGAATCACATAACTCCTTTATCTATTTATTTGTAGTTAGTATACCACGCTAATGTAGAGATACAATCTCAATAATATAAGTACGAATAGAAGACACCAAAGACACAAGTAATTGCCACAAGACATAAGTAATTGCCTGAAAGGCGGAAGTAACTCAGTAAAGTTAATACTATGCATATACGATAAATCAATAAGCATATTTGCTCAGATACTTGTCCTCCTGCCTCTGTCGTCTTAATGAACATGCCAGGATGGATTTCTTGAAGAATCTCAGAAAAATCGACCCAGCTCTCTGTGTACATAACACTGCCGCTATAGTCCTCGAGGACTGTAGCACCTTGCATCGCCGTCGCCGGCAACTGTGAGTCCGATACGCATCGATTGAGGGCGGAGCGGCGGCGGCGGCGGCCGTCGCCGGCGACTGGCGATTGTCATCATCGGCGGCCGCCAATATTGGCGACTGTGACGTCTGTGCGTATCGATTGGTCGCCAACATTGGCGATCGGTGGCCGCCAATGTTGGCGACTGCGGTGCCGGTGCGTATCGATTGTGAGGGGTCACCAACATTGCATTGGCGGCCGCCGTCGCCGGCGACGGCGACGCAAGGTGATATACTCCTCGAGTAGTATAGCGGCTACCTAAAAAAAACTGGATCGTGAGCTGCTTTTCGCTGTCGAAAATTGCGTTTTAAACGGGGCACCCTTCTGCAGGAAGGGGATCACCCATAAAACTTATCTACCGGAAGATAGTTCTTGCCGCAGATAATTTTGTAGATCATAACAAGATCATACTTGATCCTTCGAGAAGCTAGAGTAGGACTTTTGAAAATTCGGTTCGAACAGAAGTCAAACTAATGTTGGCATAGTTGTACCCGTGTAGTCTTTCCCAGAGCTTTCTGCTAGAACCAATACAATAATTCGAGGAGAAACTGTCAGCATGAAGAAATTCTTAAGACAACCACAGCTCAAACACATACAGATGGTCCTGATGTCATCAATGTTGTCCCGTTCAACATTTCAGGGCTCCTGCAGTGGGTATGCCAATCTATGAGGTTGGAGCTGGATGTAATTCCAAAGACGATTGTACAACGTATCTGCAGTCGAAGTGCAGTAACAAAGTATGCGTCGCCGGGCACCCAGGTGATGCCACCACTACAACATCAACACCAGCAACAACAGCACCAACAACACCCACGATTCCTGCTGGACCAACAACTGCGCCAGCTCCACCACCAACAACTGCAGCTCCTACAACGACGAGTACGATTGGTTCGAGTGGGTGTGCTTTCATAACGAGTATTTATGAGTGCAATGGAGAGAAATTGGCGCAGTTATCGAGCGAAAATGCGACATCTTCAGGGTAGAGGCCTCGATTCAAGAAAAGTGACTACAATGCTGAAAAAATAGTTGGAGCTTTTAGAAGTTGCCGAAGCACAAAGCGCCGTTGATTGCAGCAAAAAGGCGGAAAGACGCAAGGGCGCGTCTCTTCAGTCTTTTTTTTATATAACTCAGTTCAGAGCAGTCGTATTTACATGCATGCATACATTTTTGGAATGTAACAACGAAAAAACAAAGTGGAAACGGTATTTTCATTGTAGCCCGATGATCTCTTCCTTGTAGCAGAAAAATGTCGAAAGAACTGCCGCTTACCCTGTAATAATAGAATTCCTGTATGTACAGCCCACATACATACTGATATAAGGCATTTATCACAGAGTAAACATCGGTGCAATTGCGGACCTAGTACAAAGGCTACGTGCGAATTGCTGGAACCTCCGCTCTCACGTAATCTTTCAACTGAGAATTTGATCTATTGGAATGGATCAGATCGCGCGCGATGTTTACTCCAAGGTGAATGCCCTGTATGTCCTCAGTTTTGCTCATGTATGGTTGAATCACCCAAGGTAAACATATTAACACCTCACAACACCCATAGTTAACATAGACGTCAACACGGTTGCTTCTACTAATCTCAATGATGCATCCATAGGCAGAATTGTTTCGAAGTCGGATCAGAAAATTCTCGACAATGGTGTTGGTGTCTCAGCTCAGAAATGCAGAAAACACCCTTTTGAACCCTCTATTTTTCGAGGAAACGGGCACCCCGGCGTATCGACATCTCGTATAGTACAAAGTTGCGTCGCAATCGATCGATGCCGCCGCTGCAACTCCATGCCGGGGCGAAGTTGCAGATGTGTGGCCGAATGCAGGGGCCGCACGGCATGAAGTTGCAGCGGTGGTATCGATCGATCGCGGGGCAACTTCGTATACGAGATGTCGATGCGCCGGGGTGCACACCGCTTTCACCAGAAATAGAGGGTTCAAAAAGGGGGTTTTCTGCATTTTGGAGCCGAGATACCTAAACTAATGTAGTCAGCGTAGCGTCACCCCATGCATCTTCTGATACCCGATACCCCGAATTGGTCCTAAGCTTGGACACTGCCTTTGAGTAAAAAATTCACGGTCATGCTTGGGCCCGTAGATGCCGCGATCGCTACAAATATCTAGACTGAGTTCGGTAGAGAGGATCACGAGAAACACTCCAGATTCTTTATTCGTGGAGGAGGGATGCTTTACTGAGGGGGGTTGGAGGTGGGGAGGTGGGCTGCTCGGATAGCAATTTCCATCCTTCTGCATTTGATCAAGAGTATTACTAGAGTTTCTAGTGGCAGCGATGAGTCTTGATTGTAGGAAAACCTGAAGATACACAATTATTCGTTGAACCGCAACGCCAATGCCTCATCTGGATGCGCTCTACCAACTTCACCCTCAACATCCAGGCTTATTCTTCATTGCAGAATGCTTGGATTTTGGCGATATTTTAAAAATATCATTTATGAGCGCCACAATAGAGCTTTAAATTACCGGCCATTTTTCACCATCCATATGTGGCGAAATGTGATATGTTTAGCTTCGCCGCAATGCGCGGAATAAGAATCTGTCTTTGGAATTCCCAAAATTTCATTCCAGAGAGAGTTGTGCGCGTGCGACGCCTTGCCACGCGCTTTTCCATCGCCGACGCAAAGCGTGTCTCAAAACTCCTCGAACAAAAAATTCTCTCGATAAATAAGCTCTTTTAAGTTGACAATACGATTTGTCCGCAAAACCAAGTGATCACCGACTCAGTCAGGCTCACATTCTTGAATACGCACAACGGACTCAGGTAGAAAATTAATTTATTCCGTAGAATAATGATCATAAGTGAGAATCATACAGATCTCAACTCGCGCAAGGTCAAATCTTTATGGGAAATGGCGCTAGGGCGCGTCCGGCATCGAAAATGAGGAGGATGGTGAGCATATGAACTAATTACCCTAAAGGATTGCCGATTCCTTGTTATTGAGAGTGTTTTCCCTTTTATTTTTGATAATTGTAGGTATATAACTGTGATGCGGAATCAAGCGCTCGCAATTCGGCCGCTCAGTGCCTTAGCAGCCCCGGTTCACCTAGCGGCTACACTGAGAACTTGCATGTTATCAACAACAACTTTGTGGACCATAACAGTGCGGCTACTCAGGTCAGCAGTTGCATTCCTACTGTATTCACGAGCTCATGCAACATTTTAGTTTAACATTTTAGGCTTCTAACGCATGGTGGTCAGAAATTAACACAGGATATATGCGTCAGGCAGAGACGGAAAGGAATATGTACTCTCTGAGCGTTGGAATACCAAACTTCGCTAAAGTATGTGATGCACTTCTAATTGCAGATTTCGTACAGTATATCTTTTTTATTTACAAGATGTTTGAACAAGTATTCTCATGTGTTGAAGTAATGCATTTAGATGGCTTGGGAAACCAATGCACATCTTGGTTGTGCTATAGTCAGATGCGGTTCGAACACGAACGTCGTCTGCCACTACTCACCAAAGTGAGTTACGGCTTATTGTAAAAGAAGAACTGGTCCCTAATTCTACTAGTTTAGATCGGATGGAGGCCAAATTTACAAGATGGGCCCTTTCTGCAGACGTTGCCACGACTACCCTGGTACTTTCTGCAACCAAGGACTCTGCTCATTTTAAGACCCGCCACGATATATCTCTGGGGAGATAATTTTACGAGCAATAAACCAAGCGTGAAGAGAGAATTTTGTTGCTAGTTCTCGATTTGAAAGGATTTAAAACTGACTTATTCAATCGAAGCATAGCAGAGCATCGCATAGCATTGAATCGACACATTTTTCCCTTTTCACACCCGATCTGCGGAAGATCATGCGTATCTCTTCCTGTCGTTTTCTAGGACTTCATCCAATATAACATTTGCATCATCATCCATGATAATTTTGAAGTCTGCGATTTTGAATGTTTTAAAGAGATGATGCTCCGCAGCGTGTTTCATCATCTGCCAAAAGAGGGCCTTTCGATGGTGTGCCACACTGAGGATCGAAACATCCACTGATGCTGAGTTCGGACCTGATTGGCAGGATTGGCCTAGTTGGATGCTAGTCGGGCAATATGACTTTCGTCCATTCGCGCCATTTTTCTGAAGAGACCAAGATTTTTCGTCCGCAGACACCAGAATTCTTCACAAAAACGTCGACACAGCATCTTGATCTGACATCCTGCTTCGCAGAGGTCTTGTTGCTCATGCGAAGTGAATGTCTCGACTTTGAGCATGACCGCTCGATAATAGTAAGATTCTTTTGGCTTAGTTTTCGGATATGGACCTCCCCCCCCAGAATTGTTCACGATTTTTGTGCACAGTATCTCATTAGGAGGCAATTAAGTAGCGGTGATGTTCAGCTGACCCCATCAAGCTTTTATAGTTGCTTCACGTGGCTGCACCATTTCACTTCCTGGCGTCGCGTAGGTTTGCTAGTCGCGTGAAATATTATGGTACTCACTGGCTCTTTTGTAATTTTTTTCCTCATTAAGTACATGCAAACATGAAATTGAATTACGTCTAAGCAAGCTCTCCAATGCACAGGAACATTTTCATACGGCAATTTATACTTACGCATCTAGTATAAATTAGGGTGGGCCCAGTCGCAGTCCTGGCACAGTACAGACGCAGGTGAGGCTCACCATGTGTTCTGTTATAACTATTCGCTGTCAGTATTGAATAGCTATGCGGTACTTTCATTTCATGCAGGTCTCCATAAATGTGCATCTGACGCATGCGTCTAGTATGAATTGCCTTAATCCGAAGCTGATCACAGGAGATACTTCACTACATATTCTCGATTAGGGACCTTATGATTTCTAATAGATTAGGAGACAAGCCAGACGGCACGGTAGTGCACTATCAAGCAGGGCCTATGGAAGGCTGGCTTATACCTCATCATATAGTTGTTCATACGGGGAGCACAGTATATAGTATAATATATAATATCTAATATATAATAATACCTAACATAGAATGCCTTATATTATTCTGAATGGAGTGTTTGACCAAATTTTTGTCACGTTATTGCGGATATGCGTTCGAAGCATCAGAGTGCAGGATATTTGGTTCATACATTCGTGAATAGCATTTTTTAAAATTCTATCACTAATGGCTTGGTGTCAACATTGGCCTCTAAAACTGTGTAGCTGAACTAAGACAGAACGAATCACTAAGTCGATATCCCACTCGATAACGCCCGACCAAAAGTATCGTAGGCCCTCCGGCGGATGTGGAAGATGTTCCTTGTTTTCGAGCTCCTCATTTCGTCACCTTGTCTACGGATGCCTTCTCATCTTTTGAATTTGGAAGCCGTGCGCGTCGCCCAGATTTTAAAAAAAGTGTCGTAAGAGTTGCTATGTTTTATATACAGATTTTTAGGGAGATAAAGAATTTGAGGTCGATGCGTTGGTTAAAGAGAAGGAAGAATTTCAATAAAATAAAAAAATTAACCAACGCCAACATGACGCAACAAAGCTTCATGAAGGACAAGAAAAAATAATTATTCCGTATTACGCTTGTTTGCCAAGTCCAATCAATGGTTTGCATTTTTTTGCTATCAAAATTCTTGTTCAATAGGTTTCAGTTGGATTGTTTGCCACGTCTGCATGTAGTGTTTGGAAGTGCAAGCGGATTATGACGTGTGATCCAGTGCTCAAAAATAATACCAATTTCCCCTCATGATGAGATGAGAGTTATACATGATAGGATTATCACGATAGGTCATTCTATACTGACACATTGAATTCTCCCAAATGAGTATAATAACAAGTTTTGATTGAAATTTGAAAAACTCAATTTGGAGAGTTTTCAGTGGCCGAATACTTCCGGAATGCGATGTGAAAAGTGTGAAAAGTAAAGAGCTGGCAAGCAGCACTTTTACAGAGGGGTTATTTCTGGCCCCACTTCCATTAAAAGAGCAAAAGGTGATCTTCATCGGCCATAGAAATAACGGAACTCGTTGTGAACCACTTATGATTTCCTACGGGTCAGGAAGCGTCTAACTGGCGATGTAATCAGTACTAGAGCGAGAGCACTAGTTAGAAAACGGTTCTGTTCAAAGGAGCAGCTGCAAGGCTTCTTCGAATCCCCACTTGGCGTCAATCCCTAGTCCAGATCTTCTTATTTTTCGGCTTCCATGCCCATGATCAGCGTTTTATATTTCACATTCATATATTACTGAAGAATTGCCAAGAACGCGACGGCGAAAACGCGTAGAATGCCTACTGCAAATTACCACAAAATGGGGGACCCCGAATAATGTTTTGGAAAACATACACGTGTAATCCGTGTCCTTTTTTTCGGGTTAATTCCTACAACCTATTTGTTGATCACGTGGACTATGGTCTACGAACAGTTTGAGTAGTAATTTTCCATTAGTGTAACGTTTTTACAAGACGTGAGAAAATCAGTCTTAAAGGCAAGATCCGGGCGGAATTTTATTTCCCGGATTTCCATAAAATTGTCATCTACTGCCACATCCTGGGCGAGAACAGTAGAAGAGTTCTGAAAAAACACCTCAACTGTCGGTTTCCATCCACCAATTTACGGCGTTTGCGCGTTTGTGGAGTCTGTGTGTTCAAATAACGCTATATCGCGAGCATCACATGCTGTCTCTTGCAGCATCGTAAAGCAAAATTCACATGTGAAGACCGCGCGTTCATTGGGAGCCAGAGCATGAGTTCCCTCGGCTACCGTAATGCTCAAAAGTTCTATCCCATGTCTTGCAATAGGGCTTGCAGTGTGCTTTTAAACATAAACAACATGATTCACAGATAAAATGGATCCCAGACAACAAAGAAAACAAAGAACCTGGAAGGAGAAGACTTTGAACGAACCTTGAGTATAAGGGAGAAAGGTGATATGAAAGAATTCCACGCACATCTGCTGACAAGGAAGTTATACTCCCGGTACTGTTTATTAAATACCTGATCTAAGTTTATTTAGGCCTTCTATCCCGTCATCGTACACCACATACGTACATTCGTTCTCATTTATTGTCACTCGAACGGCATGGCAAATTATGATACTACCGAATGAGCGTGCCAAATGCTGACGTGGAAAACACGTGTAATCCGTGCCTTTTTACTAAAGTGACTGATTCGCTGATGGCAAATGTGGGCGGTAAAGCTTGGAAGGGTGGGAAATCCCGATTGTTAAAAAGTTTTCCACAAAATAACAAAATAGTACGAAATATTAGCCTAGAAAATCCCCCCAAGTTTCAGGGAAATTCATTGCAAAAAATAGAAATGATTGACGAGCCTAGGAAGAGAGGATCGCTTATTATGCACATATTATATAAAATGCTACCCATGAGCTCATGCGCAAAGGACCATGAAGCTCTACACAGTGGTGAGTTATTTCTATGCGTGGATTAATTGCAGAGGGATACCTCACTTATTCAGGTCTTGAATGCCATCCTCGGCCCCTGTCATGCCACTGGTAAGTGTTCTGAATTTGCCAAAACCTCATAGCGAATAAATTTCTGATATCTTTGTAGAAATACTTCTTATCTTATTCAACATCTATCTTATCTTATATCTTATTCAACAGCAATATGATAGGTGAATTTGTTAGGCTGATGGAAAAGTCTTCTCCGAAGTTTTGATTTTTTTTTGTTTTATCATATCTTTATCCAACATTTTTCTCGAGCACCAATATAATAGCCATTGTAAGTAGTGACTATGCAATATTTACAGGATAGGTCACTGATTTCATTGCTCGAAAACTTCGATTTCTGTGAGTCTAAAGAGCTAAAGGCCAGCTAAAGGCCTCCATTTTTGCGCCATTAATTTTGAAAAATTCTCTCCTTGGTATGTAAGCTCAAGGAGCCAGATCAAACTGTAATTAGAGAGTGCGAAGTCACTAGAATAGGAAACACAGGAAGCGATGTCCTAACGCAGCTTTTTTTGTTTATGCTAGGCCTCTTTACCGAAGAGTGGTAAAAATTGCATGGAAAATGGGTGTTGCAGTGCTGGGTTTTCAATCCTTTCCGTTTTTCCGACCGTTCTCACCAGTTTCCACAACTGGCCTACTCAGGTCGTGGCCGTGACAACCCTGCCTCGCAGAAGCATTTCGAACTGCAGCATCTCTCTATCTCCAGAGTCAATGCTGGTCGAAGTGAGACATGTCTACTGGGGTTTCTCCATACGCTGAACACGAATATGCCAACCATTTCGCATGAAATATCGATTTATCGATTTTATTGATTTTTGGCTCTTCCGCCCAATGAGGCGGTGAAGACATCTCTCCTGGGGTTCCTCGATAAGCTGAGTATGAATATGACAACTAATTTGTAGGAATACATCGATTCAATGTCACCGGAATAGCTTTGCTAACTTTTCGCCCACAAGTCGATGGGAAAGGGCCACCTGAGCTTCGCTAACATGCTGATCACCAAAATTATGGAGATTTCAATGAATTTATTGGTGATAGTAATTGGCCTCAGCAGTGTGATGTAGCCAAGGTAGTAAAACACCCGAGCAAAGCCGGGTACTGCAGCTAGTTTTGAATAATTTCGGACAAGACTACTCCGCCAACCTGTTATTTTTACTTTTATAGGGACATACATAGTGAGAATAGTGGCTAATTGTGTCGCGAGGAAATAAAACAGCAGTAACTTTGGTATTGGAAAGCGACATGGCGTTATGTAATTCGCTCTGAAAGGCAAGGTTCCGCTAACGGCACAGTAGGAACTCAACAAACCAGAAATCGTTGAAGTACCCTATCGTAGGCAAACCGCAGGCACCCTCTCTACCATTGAACATGGTGGGTACAACGGCTTTTTCATGGCAATTTGTCATTTTCCCCATTAAATGCTTCAAGAAGGAATAAGCTTCATTCGCAGGCCGCGGAAAATTTAAAAAAATGTAGAATTTGCCGAACCAAATAGTGCTTACACGTTTTTCCTTTCTTTTCTATATAGTATAGTATGGACATTGCATTGTTATAATTATATGATAATTACAATAATTGGCTGTAATTTGAAGAAAATAATCTCCAACATAAAGCAGATAAACTGACGCATGTATCGTGGGAGATTGATTTGATTCTGCGCATGATTTTAAGATTTTCAATGCTGGAACTTCAAATCGACGGATATGCTGAGGGACCAGTACCTCAAATCCATCAACAAACTAAGAAAACAGATCGCTGAAGGATCAGCGAATAACAACAATCAAGGAAAGTGTCCGCAGGGTCAGAATGTTTATAAACTGGTATGTTTCTCCACCCTCAGCGCAGTGCTTTTTTTCTCTGGAAACATGTCATACAAAAGCTTACAAACTAAAGCGGAGTGTATGTCCAGTGTCAATATATGTCATTTGTTATTTTCTAGAGCTGGGACCAATGCAAATTGGATGTAGCTCCACCAGCTGGAAATTCACAACTAATAAAGAGGTGAGGCCTGTTGTTCTTAGATGAAAATACTGGATATTAACTTGCAGTATCAGTCGCTCCATCACTGATGGGTTTTCAGTCTCGTCTTCCGATTTTAGTTTAAAAAATTGTTTTCTTCTCGACAGTATCCTGTGTTGTCTTTTTATTCATAAAAAAATCGTGATTTCTTCTTTAGAGTTGAAAGCACCTGCAATCCAACTAAGATCCTGAAGACATCGATACCGGACTGGTGGAATAAGGACGTTCAAAATGTTGGAGTTGATAATCCGCCGCTGAACAAGCAAGGCTTGGAAGAATTCGCAAAAGTATGATTTCTCTGATGCTCATTCCAGCAAGGTGTGAACGCGGTCCTGAATGTTTTCAGTTGGCAAATGGAAGGGCTGCGAAGATTGGTTGTGCGCAGAGGAACTGCAATGAACAGTTGTTTGTGGCATGTGTTATTAACGAACCGTAAGTTTCAATAGCATATTTGCTTTTGATGAAGTGGTTTGTCATCATCGGGAAATGGAAAACATGGAAGAAGAAGAGTTGATATCAACAGTTGTACGAGATTGCACGATTCAGATGAGAAAAGACTGGGAGTCTTTGTTATCAAAGTTATTGTGAACCTTGCGATTGTTTTGAAACAATCTACAAAGAAAGGAAAGTATACATACATCTGTAAGAACCTAATGATAAACAGTGGGTACTGTATGGATAACGTATACCGAAATTATATCTTTCATCTACTTACAATTAGTTCTTTATGACGCATTCAGAAGCAGTACAAACCAGTTATTCTAATGCGGAAATTACCACCCTAAACTCCCTCAACAAAGCACAACTTCATCCTAACTTCCTTGCTATTTCAAAAACGTTTTCTTCTCAAGACTGTCATTTTCTCTGGATTCCTTACCATACATACCGTATCCCTATAAAAATGGAGTTACATTACAAAATGGATGCGATATTCGTGTTCAGCGCCTAAACCCCTTTACGCAAAATTTGGGAGAACTCTGTGAGATGCGGTATTTACAGTACCCCCACAACTAACCGTAACCCTACAAAAATGGAGTCACGGTTTAAAATGGGCGCGATATTCGTGTTCACTACCTCAGATAATCCGCAAGGCGAAGTTTGATGAAATTTTTTTTCTCGAAATTTTGGGGCAGAACTAGCCGAGTAGTCTCGGTCTAATTTATATTTTATTACTTTAAAATTGAAATTGTAACTATTCCTGAACCATTCACAGCACAGTCATATTTAGTTGACCCTCCACTGACCATACAACATTTCAGGGCTCCAGCAGCGAATATGGCAATCTATGAGGTCGGAAAGGGTTGTAATTGCACTACATACCTAGACTCGAAATGCAGTAACAATTTGTGCATTGCTGGGCACCCGGGTAATGTCGCAACAACAACGACAACGACAACGACAACAACAACAACGACAACAACGACAACGGCGGCTGCAGTACCGACAACAACTACTGCTCCTGCAATGACAACGACCGTAACGACTACGATTGCTCCAAGTGGGTGTGTTTTACCAATAAGGGAAAGGCAACAGGCTAATCTCGGAGGTTGAAAGTAAACAATTATGGCTAAAAGCACTCTTTAAGATGGTTTCTATGTATGTGTGTATATCAGTTTTGCGCAGCGGTTATGAAAAGCTCAAAGCAACATGTCGAAAATGTTCTGCTGCACTCCTATATGAACTCGGGGGTTTGGTGGTGGTGTCGAAGTGGTGGGAACGCATCGGACTACTAGGAAAGGGTTTAAGGTTTGAATGCCGCCAGAGGTTTACTTTTAAAGACTACAGCACATCAGATGTTGGTACTACTGCATGAACTACGGACCAATCACAGTAACCTGAAGCATAGTTCTATGGTTATATTGAAGCCAAGACTTCACTTTAACCCGTTCGGGACCACGTGCACGACCGCTCAATCACGCAGTGTCTGTCGCGTGGGACCGCGTGCACTACCGGTCGTGCACGCTATTTTTAATGTCGCATTTTTGTGAGACGTTCATTTTAGCTAATTCTTCTGTAGTAGTGTACTAATAGATATATAAATTCTAGTGACGCACTGGGAAAAGCAGACGTTACCTCAAACGTTTTCATTAGGTATTTTGAACCGCGACAGCTAAAACAATGACAAACTTCTTGGAAAACCATAAGGATAGCCAATGACTAGGCATCACACATGGGAGGAGCTCTCAAGAATTACGACCGAATGGATATTTCTCATGAAAGAAGATAGTGTTCTATAGGGGGAAGGAAAAATTGTTGACCGTGAGACCACGTGCTCGACAGGTCGAGCACAACACCCATGCGCAGGAAAGCGCGCGTGTCCCACGAGGCGCATGCCTGTGCTGGCTGCCCGCCACGGCTGCAGCGTTGGCGGACGCGTCTTGACCTATCCGATCGATAAGATCAACGGCTTCACGCGTCCTCTCGGCTCGACAAACTGTTCCAAATGCCGTCCCGAAAAACGTTTAAAAACGGGCTCAAAGACAGTTTTGTAACATTTTATTTATACCGCCGGATTCAGCGCATCGAGAAGTTAAATCCTCAAACACGAAAACGAGCGAGGTGATACACTGCCGTTAAGGTGAACTACGCTTGAGATGGCGTGACTGTTCTCCGATTCGTGCACTAGCACCCATATCCGACATGCTCCAAACCCTGGAGGTATCTCAGACCAAAGCAAAAGGCCTGAATAACAAACTATAAAGAAAAAACACTGAAGAACACTGCAGAGGCTCAAACCATTAAGATTTAGATTAATAGTCCGACGCGTTACGGAAACATCAGGCAAATCTAAACGTGAAGTTATAGCGGAGTAGCTCTATTTATCATTTTAAAATCGCATCGGAGGCTTAGAGAGCCCAAAATTCGATTTATCCTATGTGTTGCATTTTATAAATCATACATACAGTGGACGTCAATGACGGTGGCCCATCCACGGCCTCGAGAAGCACGCCGCACAACCGCGCCGCGCGCACCGAGATCGGTGTCGTCTGCCGTCGGGATGCTATTACTAGGTGCTTTTCTTCACAATTCGGTCCAAAATCCCTAAAACGAGTAGAAAAGCTGCTAGAGATAGCATAACAGCAGCAAAAACACCGGTCATGGCGCGCGCGGCGCGGTTGCGCGGCGTCCTTCTCGAGGCCGCGGATGGGCCATCGCCATTGACGTCTTCTGTATATTCATGACTTTGTCGATAAATAAGTGCCATTAAGGCGATAATACAATTTGCCCAGAAAATCAAATAATCAGCGACACAATCAGGCGCAAATTCATGAATGACCACAATCAGCGCAGGTACAATGTTCATCCCTTGATGTGCTATCAACAGAATACAACTGAATTTGTGCAGATCCCTACTTGCAACGGGTGCCGTGAGCATGGCCTCAGGCCCAGCCCGCCGTGCATCGAAAATGAGAAGACTGGTGAGTGAAAAGTGTTAGAACTTCTCCTAGAATAGTTCTTTTAGTTCTTTTTGTAGGGTTACGACTGTGCCGCGGAGAGAAGCGCATATGAAGCGGCTAAGAAATGCTTGAACACCCCCTCTTCACCAGCTAACTACGATGAGAACATGCGCCATACCAATATAAACATTGACCAAATCACCGCTGCTGGGAGGGTTGGAAATAGTTACATTCATTTCAAATACACTGAAGGGCGCTGCCACTGCCACTGTTGATCATACTATGTCATAGTTTAGGGTAGTAATGGGTGGTGGAATGAGGTTTACAACCTACGCATGAATCAAGACGCCACGTTGAATAGGTATTATTCCAACCTTGGAATACCAAACTTCGCTAATGTTAGTGAATTTTATGTTGTTCCAAAACGTGATGTTATCATATATGTTTTATCTTTTCTCCATTGTCTATAATACGATAGAACATCAGTTCGAACGAAAAATATCCTCATACGCCTGAACGAACCTTTTAAGATGGCCTGGGACAGTCACGCTAAGCTTGGCTGTGCTGTTGTTAACTGCCGAACATTCTGGAATGTAATCTGTCACTACACACCAAAGTAAGTTCCATTCAAAAGTTAATATTGACCTCTAAATTTGTACTAGCCGACGTTCCAGGACACGCAGTGATGGAGGCCAAATGTACAAGATGGGACCTCAATGTCGACGTTGTCGTGACTATGGCAATCCGTCCTGTAATAACAGTGATGGACTATGTAATGCTACATGAACCCTTGGCAATAGTCGCAAAATCCAGAAGTTGTTATTCAACTAGAAATAAATCACTTGAACATACTATTTCTAGTCCTGAAAAGTTGGAGAATCATGCTTGTCTCTTCAAATAACAGAAATAATAACAGTTACAAAAATCTGAAAATAGCTATCGAAAGAGTGTTATTTTGTCATTTTTAATGATAACTCTGAGCTCAACAACTGAACCAAAGCCCGCTAGTGTACAGTGCCGTACATCCGCCTCGTCCTCGAGACGCACCGCCTGAGATCACACGTGGCGTCCTGCTGGCAGCGTTCCCGCAGCCAACCGGCTGAGTATCGATCGCCAGCAGGACGCCACTTGTAATCTAAGGCGGTGCGCCTTGAGGACGAGGCGGATCTACGGTACTGTACACAATATGTATGGATGAATCGATCTTCGTCCTGGGACACCCTAGCAGCTTTCAAAACGTCCGGATTTATCTGCGACTAGGAAGTGTTTTTCTCATAGGATACCTCAGTGAGATTGATCGATGTCTGAAAAAGGTACTCTCCACCTCTTTTTAAACCAGAGATACACATACACATGCTATAAGATGCATTAACGAACAAAACGATTGCAGGTTTTGATTTTTTTCCTTTATAACTTCGTTTATGTTAGAGCACAGTATAGCCAAATTTTTAAGATAATTGCAAAAGCTTGTGCGGAGAACCTCCCCATCTCATTGACTACTTCCTGCAGGAAAAATCTTTCATACGCAGAGGTCAGAATCGTAACTAATTAGCATTTACAATGTCCCGCAAAATGGAGTATTTTAAAGAAATGTGGAGACAAATGAGTTCCTTTACAGCGGAATAGACCAATTTATGCTAAAAGATGAGAGCGTTTTGTTCGATGTACTATTAGGTTGCCAAATATGTTTCCTAGTTTTTCATAACTTATTTTCACTTGTTCCCTTTTGGTGAATGTTCAAGTGCTTATAGTCTTGTCATCGAGGTGACCGAGCTAACTCTACACTCTCTTTTTATCTCAGCCACGTAAGGCAATTTAGAGTGCAGGTTGTTCTGTCTTTGCTATCAGCCGTGCTGTGGTTTCATTCTCCTTCTGTTCCATTCACACCAAACTACAAATATTTGCTCCCATACATGTATTCTCCGAGTGACCTCGAGAAGAGGCCTACTTGTAAACATAGTGAAAACAAACCTCTATCAAGATTTCAGCTATGGTATTATAGCGCAAAAGAAAGAAATACGAGATGTATTTGCATGTACAAAGCGTGGTAGCGAATTTTGGAACGATGAAGTGGAATATAGATAATCTGTGGGATACTCAATCCACGTAGTTAATCTGGGTCTTTTCCCTCACAAATGCGGGCGTGATGATTTACCGTACACGTGCGTTCGTTCTCATTTGATATCCCAAGGACTGGATTTCAAACTATTACAAAATGGGGATTTCCAAATGATGAGGTGGAATTCACGTGTAGTCCGTGTTCTTTCTGTGAATCCAACAATTAGTGATTCGTTGAGCATAAATGTGGGTGATGGTGCGTGCTGGCTTGAAAAAAAAAAGAAAAACTCTCTACCGTTGAAAAAAAAGTTTTCACAAAATCTGACAGATCATTACCCTTGGAAACCCTCCCTAGTCTCCCAGTGAAACTCAATGAAAAAATCGAATCGATTGGTAAATTGAAAACGAGAAGAGCGCTTTTTCTGTTCATATAAAAATGAAATACCATCCGTGAGCTTACCCGCAAAACGGCGATGGAGCTCTACATTGCGGTGAGTTATTTCACTTTCTGATATATTAGGGTGGTCAGAAAATCTTGAGCCGATTTTTTTGAAAGTTCCAGAACTTTTGATTATTGATCGGTACCCATGAGCTACCATGTGGTAATCGTAAACCAAACTCGGGGCTTCTCCATAGTAGGCATAAATAGCCGGATTGGCTTTCCTAACTTTAATTACGACGTCAATTCCAAAAGAGGTCCTCCTACCCAAGATCAGTTTTTCCTTCATTGACCACACCGAAAGGAGTTTTTGGAATAACTAATTACTGGAGATGAGAGTTGTGTCCTCTACGATTCTAACATACATCTTGCCATGTGGCTCCGTCGAGCAGAAGATCCACCAAATCGCACCCCCACCCAAACAAGTGTTTCCTTTGCTACCTCTGGAATTCGCCAGGAATGTCGTATTATAAGCTGCTCCCGCAAACATACAAGGTCATCAGTAACACATACGCCAATCAGTTCCGGAAGGTCGCGGATGCTGTTCGAGAAAAACGGCCAAGACGAGTTTTTTGTACACCTACGCCATGGTGACGCTAGGCCCCATTTTGCTTAAGGGACCCCTGAAAAATAGGAGGAGATGGGTTGGGACACGCTTCCCCACTTACCGTATTCTCCTGACGTTGCCACTTCTGACTGTCACTTATTTCATCCCCTAGAGGCATTCCTGGCTAAGAAAAAATTTACCAAAGTTGACCATGTTGAAACGGAGGTCGGCGATTTCTTTGGCTCCAGGTTTTCCCATTCCTGGGAAAAGGGGAACGCTGACCGGCCCATTAGGTGGGACACAGCATTGACTAACTGTGGCTATTATATTGTTGAGCAAATTCCACTGTGGGCTGAGTAATAAAATAAAGCGCAAAAAAAGTCCAAAACGGCTCAAGACTTTCTGACCACCCTAATATTTCGGAGAAGTATCCCACCTATTCAGGTCTTGATTGCCATTCTTTGCACTGCTCATGCCACTATTGGTGAGTGTTTCGAAGTTGCCTGGACCTCATAGCAAACGAAATGCTGAGGTGTTCTTGTAAGATGCTTTAACAGCCATAGGAAGAGAGTTGTATATACCTGCATGAAACTATGTATGAAGATCACTAAGCTTCAGGAAAGGAAAGAATTAGAATGAGAGAGATATTGTCATTTATTATGATGTAAACAGTTTAGAGGATATGAATTTCAACAGTTCTGGTTTCGGGGCCAAGAACTAGACCAGTTGTGCTACTTCCTTGGTGCCCCGGGTTTCCAGTGTCTTTCATCAGCAGTTCCCAAGAAACCTATCAAAATTTGTAAATTTCTAGACGTAGTAAGTGATGAAAAGCTAGTAGAACGATTGCGAATTATGAAGATCGGAGGCGAAAAAGTGTCTTCTTTCTTTTGTGCTCATTACTGTGAGTTCATACATACTAAATGAGAGCGAAGGCCGTTTTCGCTGTGAGGAAACAAAAGTGCAATAGCTTCGGTATTGGAAACAAACACGGAGTTAATTGGCATTGGAAGGGAAACTTCCGCTACTGGCGCAGCCCACCAAAGACTCTCCCTTTAACTCTAGAGAATTTGACCCTAGCTAATCGTAGTGAATCCGCAGACACCTTCCCCGCCATCTTCTTTGATGACACGGTGGGGTTTTCATAGTGTTTCCCCATTTTTCCACTAATACATTCGAACGAGCACATTTTTGCATGGAAAGCCAGGTCGTTGAGGGACATTTTTATGATAATCCACCATCTGTACTACTTCACCACAGGGAGACGATTTTTAGACATGAAGAGCACAGTTCGCGTGATGCAAGATGTGGTCACGTAGCTATTCAAAGACGAAAGGTCGTGATTCACCTTTATGTTGGTAAATGCATTGTAATACATGGCACACGTATTCGTAGGTAGATTTAGCAGCAGTTACTGATATAGTATGCTTCAACCGAACACTGAGGCGCTTTGTATAATTTTCTTCTTCCTCAATGAGACATGTAAGCTGCCAGAACGAAGCTCTTCCAGAAAAAAAAGTGAGTGAGTGGGTGGATCCTTCGTGACAGAACGAACTGTCGCAATCTTTCTAATGCATAATCTCTTTATATTAGCGCTTTTCCATGAGAACTGGCTGCTTCAAAAGCTTCTACATGCTTTGTTAATTTCTCGCGGCGCTAAAAATTATCCACGTCCAGGACTATTTTCTGGGCAGCGGAGCGTGGAAAAAGTATGTGAAATTGTTCCATAGCACAATAACACCGTGACAACACCTCACTTTTTTCTTAATTTCCTCAGAAAGAGCATTGCGCTTTCTAAAGCGTGCTTTCTAAAAAATAATTGTGAACAACGAGTAGATAAGCGGACTTCCCACTTATCACGAAAGATTGATTTTCCTTGACTTTGCGCATGATTTCAAGATTTTCAATGCTGGAACTTCAAATCGACGGATACACTGAGGGAACACTACCTCAAATCCATCAACAACCTCAGAAAACAGATTGCACAAGGATCAGCCGATAACAAGAGCGGAAAATGTCCAGCTGGCAAGAATATTTATAAGTTGGTGCGTTTTCTCACTAGTAATCTAACTTTTAGGAAATCCGCAAAATCATAAGAAAACTCACTGTATGAAAAAAGGTTTACTGCAAATCAGGGATGAGCGGAGGTATTGCATAAGTCCGGAAGTCGGATATTGGAGGAAGTTCGAGATCTGAGTATTTGGAGAGATGAAATGAGCATGTTCGAGTTGACGTAACTCAACTTCTGCCAATCCTCTAGAAATCTAGAAGTCAGAAGCTCTCGTAACGTCAGAAACTTGGGTATTCAGGAACTTCCAGACTTCCAAAATCGGAATTCTTCTCATCCCTGCTGCAAGTGTAAGCACATGATAGCTGCTATTTTCTAGAGCTGGGATTGTGAGTTGGAAATAAAAGCCCAGGAAACTGTTGACCAATGCAATTTGAACGCGCCTGCGAGTCCAGGACATTCGCAAATAACAAAACAGTGAGGCTTCTTCTCTTTAAATAAAAACACTTAGGATGCCATTGCAGTAATAGCTGTATGTACGTATATGCTGGATGGTTTCCTTCAATTCAGGTTGGAACTTTGCCAATAATCCATTTATATGATCCTTCAGAGTTCAAAGTACTTGCACCCCAACGACGATCCTGAAGAAACAGATAGGAGAATGGTGGACTAAGGCCGTGAAAGATGCTGGAGTTGATAATCCACCAGTGAACAAAGCAGGGCTGGAAGATTTTGCGAAGGTGTGTTTTTATTTAATGCTTTTTCTACAAGGGTGTGAACACAATCGTTAAAATTTCCAGCTAGCAAATGGAAAAGCTACGAGGATTGGTTGCGCGCAGAAAAACTGCAACGAACAGTTATACGTGTCATGCGTCGTGAACGAACCGTATGTTTTAATTGCATATTTGCTTTTGCCGCTATTGGCATTGTCGTGAACCGTGAAAAAATGGGTGATTGCCGTGAAGACACAAGAAATAGATGTAGAATATACAGGGGCATAAGTTATTGTACAAGTTTTCTGGCTTATTTCTTCGCGGTGGTCAAATATTCTTAGCTGTGCATGAGAGAACTGAAGAATTGAAAGCCCAACAACCTCGTACGAGACTACGGCTCAGATGAGAGGAGACTATTTGAGTTGACACCAGGCTCAGTTTCCAAGTGTAAAATAACATCTTAAATTACAGTAAACGTAAGAATTTTTCTAAAAGATGCACAATGAAGGAACTCATGCATTTGCTTAATATTCGGGAATAAGGGTGGTTTTTCTGGCATCGATTGATAGTTGTCCTATTTGTTTGTCTCGAAAGGCCTGATTTTATCATAGTGTTAGCGCTTATTAGCAAAGCCCAACAGAACGACATATGAGGTGATAGTAGGGTTTACTCCAAAACGTTTGCAAATTGAGAAAAGGGGACGATCATTTTCGCTGAACGCGATTCTTCAGCTAACAATTCTCCCTTATAGCTTGTTTCCTTGGCAGTAGACTGCTTTTGAAAAGCATGGCAAGAGAGGAGATGCATATAGGCCTTTAAGTGGTCACAGGTTTCACTTTGGAAATCTAAGCCTGAACTCGAAGCTAAGACTAGGCCAAAGCCTACAAACGAGTGTCCCAAATTCCTTTTTCCCTGAGAGCTGAATGTTTCTTGTAGGACTTCTATGGCTGTTAGAATTTAGAGACTTTCAAAGCAGTCACAACGTTACAACTCTTTAGAGCTCCTGCAGTGAATATGGCAATCTACGAAACTGGAGCGGGTTGTTCCACGAACAACGAATGCACCACATTCCTGGAGTCGAAATGCAAAAACAAAGTGTGCATTGCTGGGCACCCAGGTAATGCTACAACTACAACAACGACAACGACAACAACAACAACGACAACAACAACCACAACGCCAACGACAACGACCCCGACAACAACTACAATGACGACGACCGTAACGACTACGATTCCTCCAAGTGAGTTTAATTTAATTTAAATTGTAGTCATGGTCACATACGTATTATGTATGTATACGCATTTCGTGATGGTTTCTGATACCTTCATGTCGCTAATACCAAGATTTACAACAACGGCACGAGTATTGCTCCGGAGAGATCATTCGGAGCTTCCTAACCAAACAGCTGAATTCTTCTTGTAATCAACACTGCTTTTAAGGGGATAACACCATATGCCCGCAGAACCAGGTAATTACCGACAAAATCAGAAATATATTCTGGAGAACACACAATCGACTACGGTAAATCTCCCTCTACCTCTCTCTTTTTCTCAATGTTTTATCCGGAGATTGGAACTGAGAGTCTCGTATGTAGACGTCAACTCGCGCAAGGTGAAGTCACTATGGGAAATGGCGCTAAAGCTCGCCAGGCATCGAAAATGAGGAAGATGGTGAGCAACTACAGTGAACGTCAATGGTGGTGGCCCATCTGCGGCCTCGAGAAGCACGCCACCCAACCGCGCCGCGGACCTCGTGAACGATGTTCTCTACTGCTGTTATGCTACATCTAGCTGCTTTTCTACCCGTTTTTAGGGATTTCCGGCCAAATCGGAAAGAAAAGCGCCTAGAAATAACATGGCGCGGTAGCGCTGCGTTCTTTTTAAGGCCGCGGATGGGCCACCGTCATTGACGTCTACTGTAACTGTACTAGAGGAATATGAATTCCTCATTACCATGAGTGTTTTCGCTTGCATTTCTGAAAATTACAGGTATACAATTGTGCCGCAGAAGCAAGCGCGCGCAGTTCAGCCGTTCAGTGCAGGAGCAGCGCAGTTTCGCTTGCTGACTACGCCGAGAACCTCTATGTTATCCCAAGCAACACCATTGAACATAAAACCGCAGCCAGAATGGTTAGCACTCGTTATTGGATTCTATTCACGACATTATACGATCTTCCAGCACTTTTCTATCTTTAGGCCGCTAATGGATGGTGGTCAGAAATTGACACACACTTCATGCTTCAGAGCGACTTTCAAAGGAACCTGTACTCTTCGAGCCTTGGAATACAAAACTTCACCAACGTTTGTAACTAGTTTCTTTTGCTTCAAAGCTATCTGGAAACATCAATATTTTTTATTTATTTATTTTTAATGCGTCGCGACGTGTGCCGTGTAGCTGCCTCGAAGCAAGCGGGCAAGCAAACGAAAGCAATGGAAAAGCCGCAAAATTTGTACTAGCAATGAAAAGGTTCTGGGCAGGCGAGCCTTTGGTTGGACTTCATGACAAGATGTGTTAAAGATATAAGGGAGGGTAACAGTTAACTTACGGGCTACAGTTTCCAATATGTTTTTTATTCATAAAACATTCAATAAATATCCTAACGTATTCCAGTAACAAACGAAGGAATTAAACTCAATATAAGTATTCAGATGGCTTGGGAAACCCATGAAAAATTCGGTTGTGCCATTGTCAGATGCAGCTCGAAGACAAACGTAGTCTGCCACTACACACCGAAGTGAGCTATAGATTATTCAACAAACTAGCATTGGTTTTTGCTCATTCTGATATTTTAGGTCGATTGGTGAAGGAAAGCAAATTTATAAGATGGGCCCAATGTGTCGACGTTGCCACGACTATCCTGGTACTCGCTGCGTTGATGGACTTTGCACACTCTAAGAGCACTCACATTACATCTCTCGAATAATTAGATAGATAATTTTACTTGAAAAGTAGCAAGGCGTCGTATTACACTGAATGAACAAATTTTTCCTTTTCACTCGTTTAGCAGAACGGCGAATAGCGATAAATATCATCATCTAGTGTTTTCTAGCTCCGTGTTCACTATATCTGCAGACAGTAGTGTTGGTATTCTTCATATCCAAAATTCTGAGTTTTCCGAAACCTGAACAATGGTCACAATAATTAGCCAGAAGTTGTGCCGTTAAATGTATTAACATCCCCAAGATTACCTGTTCCAGTGCATCAAGTGCGAGCGCGAGTGCGAGGGCCAACTCGGCTACGATTGCTTGTCCAAGGACACACATAGATATATGAAAATTCTAGGTGGTCCCATCGATGGGAGGACGCCGCAGGATGCGTCTGGAATGAGATTCTGCTGAGTGATAGTACGAAACATCAAAATGGAATGAAACACACCAAACACGTGTCAAAACTTATAGAACAGTGTAAAGCTTAGATCACTCCGCCGGCACCGTGCTGAGGTCGTAATTGCAGAAAAAGTAACTCCATCGGTCCTCTCTGAGCCAGCAGACCATACACATCTTATTTAGCAATGATGCAGTCGGTCTTAGCAATGCCTTTTTAAAGCATCGATTCTTGATGTCTAGATATGTAGATTGTGTGACTGATACCATCAGTAACTCCTCCAAATCATTTCCCTTAATCATCTGTGATTCACATCTGCCTATTGTTGGTTTGCTGTGTTCGGTCTTTACGTTCATATGTCATGTCCAATAGCCTCTACGGAGTCGAATAGAGTCAAGTTTTGAATAAATCATTCCCATAATCCTCATAAATCGACCTTTGACTCAGTCTAAACACCGATTATTTGAAAAATCCAAAAGAAATCACCCTTCCAAAAAATAGACAATCCAAAAGAAAATCCTCAGAGAGTCGAACGTCTAATTTCCATGAACGAATTTCGAAATTGACGGGGATTTAAGGGTGAAGTCAAAAAGCGCGCTAGTCACCGGTTTGCTACACGCTTTAAGTGCAAGTGGAGTACATGCTCGACACCAAGAAATGGAATCAAAGTTAGCTAGACAGAGCAATGTCGCAACTGGCGATTTACATGACCAAATGGCTCTAAAAGCAACTGAAACATTCAACAACGTTTAACAACATTCAATCCGATTGCAAACTACTTAATCACGGATTGAGCGTTCGCCTTAGACGCTATCGATGTTATTTTTTTAAAAAGAAATTCAGGTTTTTTCGGATTCTTCTGTTCTGCTTAACGACACCATCATACATAAACACAATCGGATTTGACCACATGCACTCTCTGCTTGATGTGAAGAAGGCGCACACGGAGGATACATGCTGTAGTAAGCTGCAATATTTCATCGAAGCTATTACATTATGTATTGCTCGGATGCAAACTGCATGATTCGCATTTAATGTGTTTTCACATCTATGATGAAATATGGGATGGATTTTCAAACGGTGAACTGGAAAATGACGCGAGGTATAGATAATCCATATAGATGACTTGGGTGTTCTCTGACTCTGGATTTGCTCACTGCGAAAGCTGAGCGTTTATCCACACTTTGTGCTTGATCTCACATGAACTGTATATGACTTGGCCATAAATAGGGATCATCAAATGACATTGTGGAAGATCTAAGTGAAAACAATGCCTTTTTTCGACATGAAAGATTTGTCGAATTATTTGATTTGATTAACTGATAGGTGAATGATCAACTATGGAATCGCTATAAAACACCACCTGTGGGATGGCTCATGCATGCAGGAGCAATGACGCTTTACCTATTGGTGAGTTGTTTGCTTTTCTGGATAGACTGCTGAAAAGACCTTTATTATTTAGGTCTTAACTGCCATCCTCGGTATTACTCATGTCATTGGTGAGTGATTTGCCTCTGGAGACTGACCACCGGAGGCCTGATGCCGGGACGGCCATTGGCGGCCATGGCTGGCTGGCCTCTGGCAGCCCATCTGGCCCTAGAAATTTGGCCAGCGATTCCCGCACGTTCGCGCTTCCGCGGAAGCGCGCCGCATCCGCGCGCGCGGTGTGGCCGGCTCAGACGCGATCGATATGAGGATCTGTTCGAGACCATTGATATCCTATGTTGCGTTTTGCTGTGCTACTCTTACATTTTGCTTCCGTTCGTGCTCTCTCAGTTCTCAATACGTTTCTGTGCTTGTCGCTCATCTCTTCTACACTTGCACCCACCTTAGACATCCTCCAAGAATTTCGAATTGGTTCTTGAGGGCCCCAATCGCGTCCTCTATTATCACCCTGCCTTTGCATAAAGCGTTTGTGTATCGCGTTTCTGAAACGTTGCAGTAGATTGTGGTGGCGTTGCTTTATTAAAACATAAGTGTTACCTGCATCGGATCTTTCATTTGACAAAATTGGTTTTAGAACAAATGTTTCCGCCTGATAGGCAGAATCAGCCAGAAGGACTCCCCTTCTACGGCCTAGTCTCAGATCTCTGTAGAAATCGCTTTCCTTGAAGACCTAAAAACAACACCATTATCGTTCGAATACATCTCAAGAAAAAAAAAGAGAGCATACCCTAGAATCATGAGATCTTCCGGGGAACCTTGCAGACACCCAGATGAAACGTTAAAAAAAATCGCAAGCTAGTCCTACATTTAAAGAGTGCCATCCCTTGCGGTTCAAAAAAGAGTGCTCGGAACGGGATGGGGCTTGGATCTCCACATGGGTTCCGTCCAAACATCCGATTACGCCAGGGATACCGGTTAGTTGATAAAATCTTAAGCAAATGCAGCAGTCATACTCAGTAGCAAAGGCTTGTTGAAGTCTCACCTGGTTTTAATTCGTTCTTCTTCTTGAGTCGACGGCCAAGAGATAAACTTGTCTAGATTAGCCATGATAGCATTCAGTACAGCAGCAAAGACACGGCAGGTTGTGGATTGCGAAACATGCATAATATCACCTTGAACTCTCTGACGAGTATCCGAAGCCATTACTTGCAATGCTATTGCAAGCGCAACAGCGGTACTACAAGTTTTCCCTCGGCCACCAGGGAAGGTTAAATCACCCTCTATCATTCCGCAGACAAAGTTGAAGGAATTTCGAGTTAATCGAAAGCGTTGTCTGAACTCCTCGTCGTCCACAGCATCAATGATTGACGGTTCATCTCTCATAATTCTCCTAATATGGCCACGATAACGCCCCTCTCTCAACCATTCATCGATTTCTTCCATTTCAATAAAATCTGAAAACAAATACGTTTTATTTGAAGCAAATACCAACAGCAAAATAAAAAACGAAACGAACACGTCAGCCAAAGACATCATTTAGAGACGAATTTTATCGAAAATGAGAAGTTTCAACAGCCGCCCTGTGCGCCTAGCATCAAAGTCTTCAATTTCATTCTAATAAGGTCAAACATGATTAGTAGCGAAAGACAAGAGATAAGACATCGAAATTGTAAACATTTGAGCGGATTTGGGGAAGAAATACAGCACTGCTGCTCCAAAATTCACAAAGTGGCCACGCGTGGCCCCATCTAAAATAGCGGCCAAATTTGGCCCGCTAATTTGGCCGTTTAGTGGTGGCCAAATGGTGTGGGCATCACGTTGACCCAGGCTCCGCCCCTTTGGCCACGTTTGGCCGCTGGCCGTTCGTGCCGGCATCAGGCCTCTGGGTTAAAATGTCTAGTTCAAAGCACGGCTGCATCTCTTCCCATCACATGCTGTCACCACCTTCTCCTCCATTGTTGCTCAATGTTTCCTGCTTTTGGTAGAAATAGACGAAAGACGGCAGCAATTGAGGGGAGGATGGCAGCCAGCAACTGGAAGGAGATGCTTCTAGGCTTTGTGCTCCACTCTAGCTGATCTCCAAAACTGCTGTACAATTATCTGAGTGAATGTCTCCCACTCCCTTACCAATTGCAGTACTCTAATCCTGTTCTTCTGATTCTACAAGTTGAAATTACTTGTAAAATCACCTGACTTCATTTACTTGGGTTTTCATACCAGTCTCTTACCGTAACTTCGCTATCGACTAGGAAAGTGCATCTTCATGGGAAATGGTCATGGTCTGAAAATTTAGGGAAGAAATATGCATGCCACAAGCAAGGTTTAAACAACTAAGCTCTGCTTGGGGTACATCTATGAAAAATGGTGGTGCATAATCCTAAGGATAACGGCTGAAAATTCAGCGAAAACCAAGGAGAAATAGAAATTTGTATACTCACAACAAGAGAGCGACCCAACTTCCTTTCTTTCTCCAGCTTTCCGTTGACTGATGCTCGGTAGCTTATCACTCTAAAATTTAAAATACAATCGGCTGAAATTGCTTGAGTTCCTTTTGCAACTGCAATTGCTTGAATTCCTTTTGCAAAAAGCAAGCGCTTCATCAATAGTGTGTTGATCGAATAATGTGTTAGACATATTCGCATTTGAATATTCGATTCCGAATAAGCCAAAGTAGGAACATTAAGATAGTGAAGCCTTAGTGGAAAGGAAAAGAGGGTTGTGCGGCTTTTTGCCTTTGGGATATTCCATAATTTTTGATTACTTAATAAATTAAATTAATTCATTCGATTCTTTCTCTAGCAATATTATATCTATCAGTGGTTGTTGTTCTAAAAAATACCATTAAAACGTTTGTGTTAACCATAAGAAAAATACGTAACCTGCAATTTACGATGGAAAGGCTCTGTGTCTTAACCTTGGTATAACTTGACCAAATGCGAGGCAGCTACCGTGCAGTACTGCAGTACTCCTCGGGAAGCTGATTTCATTGTTTAGGTGTTGCTTAACAAAACCCTGGTAAAAATGTTCTCTTTACATTTTTCTTGAACTGATTGCTATGATCTGTGAAAAATGGCACCCCGTTAAGGTAACAACGTAATATGCCCAGAGAACGAAATACCTGGTTACGACGACGAGATGAGGATAAAATTTATGGAGAAGCAGAATGAATACAGGTACGCGGTTTGTCTCAAATTATTATTTGCCTTGTTCAAGCAATCGAACCGACACACAGAGCTTCACTTGCCCGAGGTGAGGTCGAGATGAAAAACGGTCGCGCTCGTCCTGCATCGAAAATGCGAGAACTGGTGAGCTGAAAGAGCTACTTATTCTCCTGTAATGTTATGTCTTGCAAGAAGCAGTCTTCAGACCTGTTCGTGGTTTTAGCTTTAGGCCAACTGAACTGAAAAGGACTGCTGCCGTGCACAGCTGTGTATGTCTTTTTCGCTAAGGAAGCGCAGTGGTTCTCTGCAATTTTCATAGCAGTTTTGCGTTTGGACATTTATGCAAAGTTCCAGGGAAAAAAGGAAAAAAACTACTGCCTTGAACAAAACGTCTTCGATTTAATTCTTTTTGCTCGCATAGGAAAGATACCAGATTTGGAATGTTTTTAATTATTCAGTACTAAAATTGATGTTTTGAAGAGTTTTAGTTCCCCATCTGGGTCCCCAACGCCCTTCTAGCTACATATGAGAGTTCTACACTTTATATATAATGATGTTCTGTTTTCAGGAACGTTACAACTGTGATGCCGAAAAGAGCGCCTACGAGTTGGCCAAAAAATGCTTACCCACTATCTCTTCATCTGGTAAATACGACGAAAACCTCTACGTTCTCGATGACGCAAATGATGTTTTGAAGGTGAAAAATCACAGTGTTTTTTTTGTCTTCTGTATGGATAGGTGCGATATACTGCGTGGTGTTCTATTCATACTTTAGGCCGTTGATTCGTGGTGGAGTGAGGTTTCCAAACTGGAAATGGACCAGAAAGCAACAAGAAATTCCTACAACTCCAGCTACGGAATACCGAACTTAGCTAATGTGGGTAATGTGCTTCCACTCCGAGATTGTGCTCAGAACACTGGGAATTTTTTCCGACGGAAAATCTAAGATTTAAAATTATAATATTATCCTGTGTTGATTAAGATGGCTTGGGACAGCCATAAGGAGGTTGGTTGTGCAATCGCTACGTGCTCTACAGGAAAAACTCATGTAGCTTGCCACTACGGGCCAAAGTAAGTCTCAATCCTGTAAAAGATCTCAGTGAGATCTGTACATGTAGCTGTAGGAGCAGACATTTCAGAGTGAAAGAAGAAGGGAAACAAATTTACAAGATGGGACCTACATGCCGACGTTGCCATGATTACGAAGAAGGAGGTGCTTTCGGCAGTTGTTACAACGGGCTCTGCGTTATTCCGTCATAGTACATAAGAACATCAGATGACAAACAAACAGTTGCAAACGTACAACTTTATTGATTTACATCTGTTCCAGAGCGATTCGAGATTACGTCCAATCCATTTATAGGAAATGCAAGCTAATGAAACACCTCGAGTTAAAAAAAATATCTTGTCGCCATTCGCTGGCACACACAGCGGACCAATTTTCAACAGGGCTCGGATTCATGGGCGCATAACCAAATGATACCAGACTTGACAACCATCTTTCACCTTCTGCTTCTCCAAATTATCCCTTTCCCAATTTTCTAATGTTTGTTTCGATTCAAATTTAACATGAACCTATACGTAATTACAACTATTTCTTTGAAAATTTCCAGTTCCAGGCGTTAAATCCTACGAATTCTGGTTCACTGAACGATTCTAAGTGCCTCTCCTTAGCCATTTGCACGATCCTACTTCAATTGCTATTCTCCCTACTACGAAGAACCTCATTATTGAGAGAAAACTCACATTTTATTCAATCAAATTATCAAATGATCTGGTATCGAGCTGCTGTAATGCATTCTCGTTCTACTATGCAGCATACCTAAAATTAAAAATAAAGGGGGGGGGGGGGGTGCATACCGCACGATATCGTTGCACCACTTACTAAAAACTTCTTCACTATTTGTGGATTACCTGGTCTAGATGGACTTTGTTAGGAAATTAGTCGGTGGCTGATCAGGGCATGCCAACGTCATAGAAATTGAGCACCAACTATCTCGAATAGTACTAGTGTCTGAATAGCTGTCACTTGCTGCTTGAGGTTGATGAGCAAGTGACATACAAGTACCAAAAAGTCAAGTTTCCAGGATAGACCAGGAACATCACACAAAGTGACTCTCTCCAGAAGTTCATAAAACGGAAGAAGAATGAGATTGTCATTTGGGCAGATTTTTTCGAGGTTCTCCTCCACTTAGCGTCACTATTCTAGTTTCTCCTTCATATGACGTCAATATCTTCTCATCAATCGTGTAATCATTCTAGCTCTTCTGTTGAGTCGATGATATAGCTTTGGTTTGTTCACCACATTGCCTCCAGGTGGTGGCTGCCGACAGCCAGGCGTTTGCCACCGATTGGACTTCCGGTTCTCATGGTCTGAGTTATAATGAACGCATCGTGACATCCACACCTTTGATATGATACCGACAAAAAGCTCCCGTAGAATGAGTAGTGTTCTCCTACTTTTCGAGGCCGTGATTATTCGTGCACTTCTATTCTATCCGCAAACGCAAATCATACCAATTAGTGGACGCTTTCATGAACAAATCTGTGAAAGTGCGCGTGTTTATGTGTGTACATTACAAATAGAAATCGCAGAAGATTAACCAGTCCGAACGAAATTTTGCGTGCAGATTCACCAGGAGGCGTAAGATGTTATAGGCAGCTCTTGACCTTGTTGTTCTTAACCTGGTTGTGTCAATTGATCCATCAATTATATCGATTTTATCGTTTTTTTTTTTGCTATCTTTGCCCGGAAGTAGCAGAGGACGTGTCTAATTGGGTTCTAGAGCATGGTGAATAGAACTTCGATAACAATTGTGAGCGAAATTTCAGGTTTGTTAATTTTATTGATTTTTTCCACTGTTGCACAGAGACCGGTAAGAATTCCGTAGCTTGTGTTCTCAAGCACGCTGAACACGAACGAGGCAAGCTGTTCCCGTGAAATTATCATTAAACTAGGTTCACACACTCTTCTGTCACGGGTCAGCGAGAAGGGAATCGTAGAGATTTCTAAACATTTTGATTGTCGAAATGATGGACATATTGAACTCATCGATTGTATCAGTTCATTAACTTGGTTTTTAAAAAATGTCCAGATTAGCGCGAATTTGCAGGGAGTAATATAACACCCTAGCGGAGCCGAGCACAAGCTCCAATATACAACACTTCAAGGAAACAATACCAAATAGTGTTGCACTGCCAGCCCGAGCACAGTATACAAGACGTGCACCAACTGACATTGGCCGATAGCGATCATCACAGCCCAACCATAGGCTGGTACAGTTATTAATGGGCCACGATTTTCAAAAATTGTAAAAACTAATAACATATTTGGAATGCCGAGCGAGCGCTAATTCGAATGGTGTGCTTCTCGTGTCGTTCACTGCACAGTGAACGAATTTATGAGAGCAGCGCAAAAAACGCGAATCCTGCGAAATTGCGCGGTTTTCAAAGAAGATACCGCTGCTATTGTACATGTCGCGCGGACCGGTCTTCATAGAAAATCCTCCGCAAATCCGCATCATCCTCTCATGCAATAGTCTAATTAGTATAGACTGCTCTGCACTGAAGTTGTTGCACCTCGTTACAAAATGGGGTTCTCAACTACTGCAAAGCAGAATTCGCTTTCTATTCGAGGCATTTTCTAACAAATCCGACCACTTGAGATTTGATATTTCGCTGTGCCCAGATGGGGGGGGGGGGTGCATTAGCAGGATTTGTAGTAATTGGTCTTGTCAATAAGTTCATCAAAAATGTTGGAAAACATTAAAATTTGAAATCCTGTCTACCACACCAGCAAAATTCATTGGGAAAGGATTTATTGAACTACCTTTGTTAACTGAAATCATGATTGGTGGGTACGAAACAAGGGTATTGCTCATTATGTGAGCATATAAAATATTACGTGCTTTGAGCTGGTTCAGAAACAACAATGAAGTCCTATATTGTGGTGAGTTATCTTCTTGTCTGGATAAACTTTGATGAGAGTTCTCAGTTTCAGATACTATTTGCCATCCTTGGCATTGCTTATGCTGGTGAGTGTCTTGTTATCGACAAAAATTTTGACCTTTCATAAGGTTGGGAAGTAGTAATCAAATGGTAGTAAACCATTCACGATGTGCACGTACTCGAAACTGCAATAACCCGCTTCCATTCCAACTGCATCACTCCATTATCGCTTCTTCCGACACTCGCAAGCGAACTCACTTGTAAAATCACTCGAATCCGATTTGACTATTTGAAGTCTCGTTTTGCCAATGTAACTAACCGTAAACTCAGGTGGGTACAAGTCCATGAGTGCTGGTTATGGTGCTGGTCACCAATGGGCAAAATATGCGTTTCACGAGAAGAGCAAGGGCCATTGAAGTCTGACCAGACCTGTCCGTAAAAAATCGAATTGATGTTGAGTAAAATGGATAATGGTTCAAAGAAAAGGAAGGCAAAATAACGAGTAGGAATTTGGATATTTTCGTTAAAACTGTACCACAATTTTCGCCGTGCAGACAGTGACCCGATGGTGAAATAATACTGTGAGAAGGTCCTTGGACGTGGCCATAGCACATATTTTTACCATGGTTATTGGCTCAAATGAAACTTCAATATCAAACTCAAAATTGATTCGAAGCGTCGTGAAACCACCATCAGTGACCGTCGTTTAAAAAAACCGATTAACACATTCGCGACCTTACGCTCTTGACATGGTGTGTCACATGGGACAGACGTGCTTTTGCACAAGTGAGATCCGTGCTCAACCGCTTGAGCACGTGGTCCCACGCGGTAGGAATTTTTCATCCGCCGCATAACACCCACATAATAATTAACATAACGTAATAGTTGTCTTGGTGATCTTGCAAAGACGAGAGATGCAGCATTGTAGTAGCAATAATTTACATCCTAATCGTAGTAGGTTTGAAGAATTTTGCTTAAAACCTTCGCGACAATGTGCTCAACTGGTTGACACGCGTGGTGCGACACGTGGGACCGCGTGCTCAACCGGGTGAGCACGCTCTTTTCAGAGTTATATTTCTGTGAAGCAGTCATTATTAGCAAAATATTTCTGTGAAGCCGTCATAATTAGCAAACTTCTATGTAGTGTTACACTAACAAATATTCAAGCTTTCTGTACATTCACTGGGCAGAGCAGATCTCCAATCAAACTTTTTTTTAATATGTGGTTGAAACATACACCAGAGAGGACGATACATATGAAAAAGAAACTACAGTCAGTATCAAGTGAATGGACGACTAACATTTAAAAATGCTCTAGACGATCACAAAAAAGAAAAAGATCGGGTTCAGATTTGCGCAAATTCGGGGTGTTATGCGGCGGAGGAAAAATTCCTACCATGCGGCACCACGTGCTCAAGCGGCTGAGCACGGGTCCCACTTCTGCAAAAGCGAGTGTGTCCCATGTGACACACCATGCCAAAAGCGTAAGGTCGCAAATGTGTTAAATGTGATGATCCTTAGGTAACTATCTACTTTTATCTTTCATACTTTGGTAGCGAACTGGGACATTACATTTGTCAGATTATTTTTCCTGCATTTTTTAAAACTAATTACTATGCCCACTTCGGAAAATTCATGCTCTAAGGTGATAGCATCTGGTGCCCGAACAATAACGTATCCACCATGAACGACGAGATGAGGCAGAAAATTTTGGAAAAGCACAATGAATACAGGTGAGTAGTTCATTCTTGAACATTATCTGCAAAATTTAACTGATGTCTCGCAGGTATTCACTTGTGTTCGGCCTTGTCAAGATGAAGAAAGGTTACGCTCGTCGTGCATCGAGAATGAGACAGCTGGTGAGCTGGAAGAGCTACAGTGGAAGTCAAGGGGAGTGGCCCATCCGCGGCCTCGGGAAGGACGCCGCGCAATCGCGTCGCGCGCGCCACAACCGATGTATTCTGCTGCTGTTATGCTATTTCTAGCAGCTTTTCTACCGGTTTTAAGGATTTTCTACCGAATCGGAAAGAGAAACGCCTAGGAGTAGCTTCCCGGCAGGAGACGACAACGATCCCGGTGCGCGGCGCGGTTGCGCGGCGCTCTTCTCGAGGCCGCGAATGGGCCACCGTCATTGATGTCCACTATACATATATTTGCTTTAACATTGAGAGGGTTAAAATATACGTACATATGTATAAAGTGGGTGAAGATAAAATGCGGGTTTCTTGAAGAAACCAAGCTTGGTAACTCCCAGCGAGAATAAAGAGGAATCTTCGTCTGATATATACTTGATGCAAGGCTAGTACGGTCTGCTTCTGTCGTTTTCTTGAATGGTGGAAAAATTTGCTTTCAAAAAAATTTCTCTTGCGATCATATCAATACCCCATTTTTTCACATTTTGGAAATAGTGGAAGTGTTGACAGCATCATGCACCACACCTGCAAGAAAAAACTGCTGACTGGTAGTCCGTGAAGTCGAGTCTGTTGAATACAGCGGTTGCAACAACACCCTAGTCCATTGAAGATAACGTTTATTTGGCCGATTTTGTATCGTAAGACGGAGCATTATAATGCTATAAAATACCGTTTACAAGATTTCAACCCATTCCGCTGGCCATTTTCCTGCAAAAAGCGGTTGATCTCAGTGGGCATCGAATTCCTTCATCAGTCCCACGATTTAGCAGCTCGCAGTACAACAATTCTCACCATGGTCAAATATTGCGTTTTGTTGACGCAATCGCGTTTTGAAGGCGATATTGATGGTTAGCCTGCTCATGTACTCGTGTGGTTAAGCTCAGCTTCGATCCCGGAACAAGCGATGGGAGGTGTTTTACCACCCCGGGTATCAAATCCCACTCACTTATTTTGTGTCCTCACCTCGCGGGAAGTTTCGACCATATGATGTTGATTGAACCGTCTTACTGACACTTATACAAACTGCACATAAGCTGTCTGCTGGATGGTACCTTGTATGTACGTACAACAAGACTGTGTGCTATAAGGTAACGAAATAACGCATCAGCTCGCAACGTCCACTCTTAAAGTAATCTGCACCTTGTACCTAATAAGATTACGTATTCCAGGAGTATGACTGTAAAGCTGAACTAAGCGCCTACTACTCGGCACTTCACTCGTGTGATTCCTCTCCCTATTCAATGGATGAATACGATGAAAACCGATACGTTATGGAACACAAAGGTGATATCACCAAGGTAACTAGTTATTGCATTTCAAAGCAGATGTTCATTTTTCATATGTACTTAAAGCGCTGTGTTACTGGTTTCTATTTCCCAGTTTAGGCTGCTGATTCGTGGTGGAGTGAGATTCGAGGCGTAGTATTGGATCAGAAAGACAGAAAGAATGATTACAGCTCAAAGCACAAGATACCTAACTTCGCCAATGTTTGTGATGTTTTTCTTCTCCATGAGCATGGGACAGAGAGTTTTTTATCACAAAAAAATCAAAGGTTGGTATTACACTGTCATATCATTTTAGTTGAGATGGTTTGGGACACTCGTGAGAAACTTGGCTGTGCAGTTGCTAAGTGCCGAACTGGAAAAACCCATGTAGTCTGCCACTATGCACCAAAGTAAGTCTTACTCTAGCTTTGCAAATGTTAGCATTCAGCTCTAACTTTGTAAAAGTTGAGATTTTAGGTTAAGAGAGGAAGGAAAACGAATGTACTGGATGGGCCCTCCATGCGCACGTTGCTCTGATTACGGCGATGAATTCGAGTGTTTTGAGAGGAAAGGATTCTGCGTTAAAAATTTTGCCTCAGTGTGAATAAATCAGCTGCAAGCATGCAATTCTGTTTACTTCCATCTGGTTCAGAAATGTCTGAAGTTCGTTCTAATCGATTCACAAATAATGCAGACCATTAAACCAAACTTAGACTAAAAAAACCTTGTTATCTATTACTGGCAGAAACCATGACTGATGTCCTAATCAACTATGGCTCCGAAAGGATAGGTTTAAGAGAAGCTGTCAAAAGAGAAATCAGTGTAGCTCTGAGTCGGAGCCAATACTTATCAAGACAGTGTTTCGACGACTAGTGTGCAAAACAAGACATCATCAGTTTCTAGCTTAATAATCATTCAAAAGTTGTCATTTCCCTGCAGAAATGTTGGCATCTTTTGAGATCACTTATCGATAGTCAAGTTGTTATGGAGGATTTTCAACAGGGTGCCAAAGCAGTTCGAGTTATCACCGTTCGCTTACCCTGTCGTAAGCAGGAGAAGCCAGCTAACCCCTCATGACAGCGCCTTTTTGCACTATCCCACCTGTCAACTTTTCACTCCTTTCCGTGCTCCGGAATTTTTATAAAAATTCCAACAAGAATTCTATAATCATAGTGACTTGAGAGTGGTGTTATGTTACTTCTAGGAAAATATGTAGCTGGGACCATCAAGGCTTAATGACCTAGGAAAATATGTAGCTGGGACCATCAAGGCTTAATGATTCCTCAAACAAAACCATGGGAAAGAGGTCACCGGTCATCAACTCCATACCTTCGAAACAAATAATGGACTTTTGAGCCGTGAAGTATTAGGTTGTAACACAAGTTTCCGCTGTTTTGAAATCTTCGACGAAAATTTTTTAGAAAATCATGTAACAATAGGTATCAATCCAAGTATGGACCAGAACGGTCGCTGCCGTTTTTACAGCAGGAGCTCGATTCCCCTGTTCCAAAAATCCGTGAACAGCGAGGCAAAGAACTGAGTCGGGTAATGCTGGAGGGCACTGACTTTGAAAAATCGGTTCTCTCCCAGTAGACAATTTCGTAATCTGATAACCGGCATATTACTAGAGCTAGATTTACGCTACATAATGCATTATTAAAAATTCCTCTGCGAGCTCTTCGGCTTTCCGGTGAGTTCGACCAACAAAATTAAGGCGCCCTCCGTGGAGTGGCAAAATGTCGTGATTTGCAGAGAGCTCATGGAACTTGTCCCGAAAATCCACCGATTGATATCTGCAAACAGTTGATGTTTGTAACCACAGTTGAAAAAAATCTCACTTCTATTCGCTTTATTTCCAGAGAGGAAAACGGCATGATCAAAATTGAAAGTTACCAAGTTTGGTACCTGTGCCTGAGACAGCTCAACAATAAAATGGGGAGGCAAAGTCCCGTGGAGAATAAGAATAGCCTCCAAATTACTGCACCCAAATTTGGTTAGTCTTATCCAACGTTATGGTAAAATTGTTAATCGTGCAAGTGCAGTTACGGAATTTGCATTCCTGACGGGTTTACTCCGAACTTAATTGCACTTTCAAAGTAAGACGCAAAAATAGATCTCACATTCCAAAATGTTCGCGGATCATGCTTTAAAATAGTGTCTAGTCTTGTGTGAAGTCTAGTCGGGTATCCATTTATTAGAAGCCTTTGAAAACGCCTAAGCGGAAACTCATTTTACAGCCTAGTAGAATGTAAATGATTCGTAGAAAGAATAACCCATCTAGATAACTGTACTTTACCTACATCGTCTACATTAGCGCGTTCTCATTTGATATTTATGTGGTGTCTCCCAGATCCTGTTGCGGATATTCACATGAGGCTCGTAAGTATAACTTAAATGGAGTAAGGCTAGAACTGTCCCGACATCTTTTGTATCCTTCAAACGCATGACCAAAGCTACTATACTTAGCTCGGAATAAGGTATTTTATGGGACTACTTCCACGTTTCATCCACTTTTCATGCATTGTAGTAATGAAGTATCCTAAACCACATTGCGTAGATGTTATCGTAGTTGTGTCATTGTTCTGTCTTATACAGCGTGAATAAATAAATAAATAAATAAATAAATAAATAAATAAATAAGTAATAAGGCGCGAAGTATACGTTCTAATCAAGCCATTGGAAGAGGATTTGTGGAAGGACCAATTAGCTCAAATCATTGATTGGTGCGTTCAGAACAGGAGAGTCGCTCATTACGTGAACATTAAAATGTCTCAAGCCTTGAGCTGGCTCAGCCATAAAGCAGCAATGAAGCCCTATACAGTGGTGAGTTACTTTCCCTCTTGATAGATTGCGATGAGAGCTCTCAGTTTCAGATACTATCGTAGTTGCCATCGTTGGTGTTGCTTATGCTGGTGAGTGTTTTGCCACTCCCCAAACTTTCAGTTGACCTTCTAGAAGTCTGGGGAGTAGTGAATTTGATTCACCGCAAGCAAACCAATCTGCTAGTTCCCACTTTCATTCCCACTGCGGCATTACATTATCGGTCCCACCTATGGCGGGATTATTTGTTAAATTACATGACCTCGGTTAGAAAGCTCACATGCGACTGCATCTGATCTAGGCAAGAAGAAAGAAAATGTTGGATGCGCTGTTCACCATTCATTCACTGGTTCGGTCGCTTCGCTCACCACAAATTTTGTCTTGGTTGGAAACTCTGCCATGGTGTAATCAGATCGTACCGTTGCTCATTTTTGAATCATCGGTAATAATGCAGGCAATTAGGCCCTTTGAAAGTGTGATGCCAGCACACCATCCCAAGGCCTAATTGTCGTGAAAAAGAGCTTATCGCAGCTGTTCCTTATCGAACTGTTAACCAGACAGATAACCCGAGCGAACGCATCCTAATAAGGGATGAAAGCTCCCTTGCTATTGTCTGGCTTATCATCTTTACGCGTGGATTATAACAGCTGTTTTAATGCATGGTCTACGACTGTACCTCAGCTTCATGGGTGCACCACAGCCACGTGTCATTACGTATTACCTTTGTTTTAGTGGTCAACTGTCGTGGTATTCTCTGACATAAGTGAAGTGGCAATAAGTGAAAACATTATAAAACCCTTGTGATCTACTGAGGCATGGAAGAGAACTGCCCGAACATTCTCTGCCGTGAAAAACAGGATGTCGAACAAATAAGAAAGCAGCACTGAACCTACCAGAGCTCTGAGGGAGCCAAAATAGTTATGAACGCACAGAGTGTGGACGAGGGGTAAAATTCGATAAAACTCTGACCTTGGAAGCTACAGCTTCCATCATTGGTGAAAGCGTCATTGCCATGAGCGTGACAGTCAGCACTTACGTAGTGAAAATATAATGAACAAATAAAGGAACAAACAAATTATTTATTAGTGCTCTGTGTTTCACCAAGCCTACATGGAGGGGGATCTATAACATTTACTTACTTGAGAAAAAAATGCTGAAGCTAAGCGGAGTAAAAACTCCTGAGAATGTGCACACAAGATCTCTTCAAAATTTTCCCGGTTCTGGCAGCTCCACTTGGATGCTACATTGTGTGAATTCCCTGTTCCCTTCCCCGGATACTTAATTTTTTGTTGCATTTATGTCTCTAGTTGATCAAAAACACCAAGACGTGCGATTTTGACAGCAATACGGTCGCTAGTTGTTGTTTAAGTCCTATGATGTTGTTAGGCGGTGTTCAGCTACCAAAAAAGGTTCCAGCAATGTCCATCTAAGCAGGTGAGTTAATAAAAGGTGAGAAGCAGAGCCTCAGGTTGATGGCGATCAGCAGTTTTCAGAATTTCGTCACGCATTGACGCAAATGTGGATGGGCAGCAAAATTTGTCGCGTGGCGACATGCCGCGCTTGTTGCTGCTGATGTACACGTGACATGCATGTTCTCACTCATTTGCACTTCTTTCAGTCCATGTTATCCAGAATCGAATATCTAGCTAAGGCAAAGGTGCCGTCCAACCACAAAACACGGCCTCGGTTATTTTTCGCTGCGAGTTGTTGGGCGACGTCACCGGGCCGCGTTGCAGCAAAAAACGTAAGGAAGCGCCTACCGCCAGAGTCATGCCGCGACTTCTCTGTCCTATGCTTAATCATAAGCGACCACATGTTTCACAGTAGAAGAGCTTTTCCATGTCCACTGTGGCAAAGAATGGATTTTTGTGATGCAATATAAACGACTCGAAGAGTGATCAACCCATTTAACGCGTCTTTTCGCTATCGATCTTCACTAAAAAAATGTGAGCGGCAGTGCTCCGTTGTCACAATGGGCGCTTTTTGAAAAATCAATCAATGTAGATAAACTGAGCCTTTTCTCTGACGAATCTGAACTTTCGTGATGTTTACATGTGAACGTCCTATTTTGATATTCATTATGTTGTTGATGCTTCACAATTCATTACAAAATGGGGAATCCTAAGCGATGAGATACAACACTTTTAATTCGTGCCAGTTTTTTCGATCATGTGCGGTTTGACGGTTTGCTGAGTTCCGCATCATGATTCAGCTTCGCTCAGTGCGCTCTTCGAGCGAGCAGAACGACTGTTCAGCAATCAATGAGGAAAGAGAGAACCAGTCATTGAGAAAAAAAACTACGTGCTGATTTCAACCCCGGCTTAGCCGCCCTCTCGAAACTGAGCACATTCCAACCATAGGCCGATTGAACTCGAAAAAGCTGAGCCTAAGCGTCGGAGAAGGCTATGCTGATTTCAGTAACTGTTTAACGGCTTAGATCATCACTTGACTTACAGTCCGGTCCGGCAGCCACTGCAAATGGGCGTCGGCGGGCGCCGGCCGCCGCCACCCTCCGGCGCCCCGGTATTAATGAGCTATAAATCACTCGAGCTTGGGAGAAGGTGAGGAAAAATACAATTTTAGTCCATAGTAGACAGGGTAGATAAGCCTAACCCTATGCTTAAGAATGGGTCTAAGGCTTAGGCTTAGGCTTCACAGGAGTGGCCCCACCCAACTCCCTTTTCACCTAAATTTCTAAGATAAACTACGATAAGTGTAAGTGTAAGTAATAGTGGACACCATTTGTACGCATGCATCGCGTGCGCGCATAGCTCAGTGGGTTGAGCGAATGATCGACGTTGTGGTGGTCAGGGGATCGAATCCTGCCCTGTGCCCCCGTTTTGCAAATACATATAGTATGCTGCCTACGACTGCTGCAGTTATCTAACAAACTCCAACATAAAAAGTAGCCCGGATGGCTCAGTGGTTTGAGTGGCAGATTGCAATCTGTCCCTATCGCTGGTTCCACTCCGTTGGAGATCCAGAGTTAAGTATCGCAGTGTTTGGGGTTCACTGCTTGGAACGTCCCCCGTGATCTCCTTCGGGTAGTCCAGGAAGGCATCCGGCAACGTTTTGCATAAATTTCGAAGATAAACTACGATAAGTGTAAGTGTAAGTAATAGTAATAGTGTAAGTAATAGTGAAAAACCACTTTTTCAGAGTTGAGGGAAACCGGGAGAGAGTAACTCCGCCGTAAAGGACTGCTCCACGAAAGATAAATGACAGCGGTAGAACTACTTCGCAATGGATATGGAACAATTTATACGGATTTCAATTATTTCTGAGGATCCCGAATTGGATGAGCTTTATTATTCAGATGGGATAACTGAAGTACTGTCTCCATCTCTAGAAGAATAACGGCCATTTTTGTATTCGCGAAGCAGTGTACTATAGCAGAAAATGGAAGAGTTGGCTTCGCTTATTGTGTATTCAGAAATCTTTCCCCATGAAAATCACAAAAATGAAAAAACGTGAAAGTTGTGAAAATGGTCCCCTGCTTTATAGCCTTAACATATCCACTGCACTCTGTCTACTATGGACTAAAATTGTATTTTTCTTCGCTTTCTTCCAAGCTCGAGTAATTTATAGCTCATTAATACCGGGGCGCCGGAGGGTGGCGGCGGCCGGCGCTCGCCGGCGCCCATTTGCAGTGGCTGCCGGACCCGACTGTATATGCGTATACTCATTTGAAAGAGCGATTTTTGATGCGTCTAATAATATGAAATTTTTTTCAGTATTTTCTAATTTGCGATTTCAAAAAGGGAAGACGAACAACAAAAGTTGTAGCCCTCAATAATGTTACTGGAGATTTTAAAAAGATCATCTTGCTGAGCACTTCTGAGGCAGTTGCACGTCAAATCAAATAAGTTCCAACAGTTTCTTATTCTTAGGTGATATCAATGGATCATGTGCTCGAATAAAACCTAATCAATACCAGTTACGGGGAGTTCGCGTCAAACCATACGTAAGTGAACACACTGTTGGTTGCTGGCTGCTCGGTCCACTTACTCAACCTCTTCCTTTGAGTGGACCCATGTCATCTACGGCGGCCGAGATATCCGTCGTCGGCAGAGCTCCAACGCATTGCAAGCATTTGAGAAGCCGGCAATGGAATTCAACCTGCGGCAACCGCCGACGTACGCAGCGCAACGGCTTCCGCAGCCAGCGCAGCGATTTCCGCTGCATCCTGTTCAAGCACAGAATTCGGTAAGTAGCTGAGACTTGATAGACGTGTCTGCTATCTAATCAATATATCGATCGTTCCCGTTTCAGTTTCAGGTCAGTGGTGCCGTTCATCGACAACCTACAGTGCAACGGCGTGCACATGGAGTCAGAAGCCTGGTATGATCATTTGATTCAAAGACAAGCGCTGCCGCCATACTTCTCGAGGAATAATGGTATTTGGTCGTTGCTGCCGCGACGACACTACTTTCGATACCTATCGATTGACCGAAGCGGCGACAGTGCAAGCGATGCGTCGCCCACAATCGAAAAGCTCTAAAACCAGTGTCGCAGCGACCGCAGCGATCGGCACTGCTATACTCTTCGAGGAGTATAGCAGTAGCACCAAATAGTCAGAGCTCGAAGGCAGGCAGATAGCTCTCAGAAAAAAATCACACATTCTGCAGTAATCAATATGTATAAATTGCATATCTTGGCACCACGATGCGGTGGACATTGTCGAAACGAGACCTGGTTCCTTCTTTTGGCACATAAGCCTAGAAATGTACTCCATTTGAGACGTTTACCACAACTTTTTGACAGTGCCCGGATTATGGTGTCGACAGACGCCAAATGTAGGTGCACCAATCAGATGCGAGCAAGAGGGACGCTCATAGACCACGTTCCTTTGTTTTTTGACTGTTTTTTTGGCCATTTCTGGACAGATTTTTTTATTTTCCATATTAACGAGCGTTCCTTTCTACCATTCCCTTTCCTAGCTCAATGGATGACACAGGGACTTTAATCTATGAAAATTTACTTTTATTATTATCAAATAATTGTTCCAATGATATTTATCTTCATTATTCATCTATACATATTTCGTTATTCTGCGTACTATCCATCCTTTGAGGCACTCAACAAAGACCCCATCGACTCCTTCGAAAGGGCCATCGGTGGTGATGAGTTCGACGACCGACCCCCAATCGAGCCGATTCGAGTGATCAAGGTAGGCGAGGCCTATTGTGAATTAAATCGATGACTGCAGCGTAAATTTGTTATAGATTGAAAGCTCCGAAGTGATCGAACCAGCAGGCCCTGCTCGGAAGATCGGCAGTAATCCAATCAAGACCAAGAAGATCATCCAGAGTCTTACCAGACATATGAACGAAGTGCGACGCCCGAAAGTGATCCCATTCTCCAACAGGGACGAAATTATCAATGGGCAAATCGTCTCCCAACCGGAAGTGAAGGTCACCAAGGTGGAAACAGCAGAAGAGACCAGAGGAGCCGCAGATGTGGACGTTTCCAGCTCAGAAATCGCTAACGGGATCTTGGAGAATATCCTCAACGAGAACTCTTTTGCCAAAAATGCGTCAGAGCTGCTGAGGGTGTTGACAAATCCCGAACAGACGACCACGGAAGCGAATGAGGCGATCACACCGAATGGTACCGAGTCTGGTGACGCGAGTTTCGAGGTCTCGACCGAGTTGACCGGCTCGACCGACAACGACACTGACTCCTCGTTTCTGAATTTCGACAACATTGATGAAAAGCTGAGTGTCATTGTGAGTTTTCTAGAAAATCATGCATTTTAATTGTTTTCCCGAAAATTGGTGGAACAGGGCTCTTTGAAGTAAAAGAGAGCTTCTTTATATAACAAAATTCAAAATTAAAAACTATATTATTAAACAAATAAATTCATACGAAATTCATATAAATAAAGCAATGTCTTCAGCCATTTTCCTGCCAAATCAGATTGATAGATTTAATTGATATTGTTGGCCTGGCCGTTGAAGTACAGCGTATATCAGCAGATGGTATCGATCGACGCGACCGCGCCGCGGCTGCACACAGCTCGCGACGCAGCTACCAGCTCGAAGGCCCAACAAACTTGATAAGGACACTTCTCATGCCCTCTTACCTTCTCAGCTTTACTTATATTTATGTTAGGTAATGGAACCTGAGCCATGGGCGTCCAAGTTGAATTTCGGATTGCCCCTTTTTCAACGAAAAAAAGATGCGAATCATAATGAGGCTAAAAGCGACGGACCATGTTTCTGTGGCTGATCTCTCCTTTGCGAGATTCAGTCGGAGAAGTATGGCCGGACCTATTACCAGAGAACAAACTTCGTGTTTGTGGTAGTTATTTTTCGCACCCATGTAAGATTCATTCTACACCCAAAGTTATTCCAAAAACTATTTATGGAGTTCAATATTTATTTCTCCACAAAAAACTCTGCACTTTTCAATTGTATATAGTAAGTGTAGGATCAAACAATCAACATAAAAAGCTTTTACAAGTCATTTTTACTTATACTTCTATTTAAAATGAAGCCTAGAACTTCTGATCTCCTCTGTGATAGTCAAAAAAAACTATTCTTGTATTTAACGTCATTTAAAATGAGAACCTATGGAATTTCCAAAACCTTGATCGATCAACATTTCTAGGGCTCTGAGGTGGACGACTACGGTGTCGACGAGGAATGGGAGGAATTCAGCAACGGTGACGGAGGCAGCACGGTGTCCAGGAGGCCACGCCCATCTGGACGAGTTTCCATGAGACGGACTACCGCGGCATCCATCGCGTCTACTACAGCCACTAGAGGGTCCGCCATTACACTATCATCAACCACATCAGCAACAACAAGGTCATCTGGAGTGAATAGGCCGACGTCATTGGCTGTGACGACTTCAGGTGCCACTACTTCAACCATCACTACCTCAACCACGACAACTGCTCCTCAAAGTGAAGAAGCGGCACCTGGGCTAGAATCCGATTTGGACGAAAGCGAAGAAGAGCTGCCAGCGGATGATGAAGTTGACGCGACAACTGCCACAACGTCTGCCAGCAGTACATCTACTCCTGCTAGCTCAACTGCTGCAGAGGAAGAAGACTCGGATAAATCGTACAGATATCGTCAGAAGAGCCTTCTGATGAAGAGGAAACGACAGCTGCGACACAACGACAACAGCTAGCGGAGCGCCGGCAACAAGTTTTGATGATGGCTTTCGAGAAGCGGTGAAAGCACAGCAAGCAGAGGTGCTGGGCATGAGGAGAGAAGGAGGTGCTGCTAAGGGAGAAAGTTCCGCTGAATCCAAAAACATCACTGAGCTCAACTCTGAAACGATAAAATCGATCGAAAAGGAAAGGAAAAAGAAAAAACGTACGAAAAAAATAAAGAAGGAGGAAGGTGAAGAGGATGAGGATGATGAAAAGGACAAGGAAAAGACTGATCTCCCTGAAGGAGTCGAACAAGCTCTCCGACAAAATCTAGCTGGTATTCAAGGCAACAACGATGACAAGAAAGAAAAGAAAAAGGTAAAGAAGGAAAAGAAAACGCAAGTCATCAAGGAAAAGAAAACACAAGTCATCAGTGAAGACGTCAGCAAAACTATCGGCGAAGTAATCACAGAGGATCTACGCTCAGAAATCGATTCCATCTCCAAAGAAGATGATGAAAATAAGGAACAGGATGAGGAAAAGGACTCCGCAAAGGAGGATTATGATGAGGAAGACAGCAAATCCAAGAAGAGGATGAAGAAGAAGGGCAGAAAAGAGGAAGAAGAGAAAAAGGATGGAGAGGACGAAGAGGAACCGGTGGGAGGTGGGGCACAACCGCTATCTTCTGACGAAGAGAACACGCTCCGAGCAGAGATCAAAAATTCACAAGAGACGACAGTAACTATCAAGAAACCAAGAAAAGGTAGGGGTAAAAAGACGAAAGGAAAGAAGGAAGAAGAAAGGAAAAAGGAGGATAAGCAGGAAGAGGAAAACGTAGTCAACGAGAACGAAGAGGAGAACAACGACGAGAAAAAGCAAGAAGATGAAACAAAAGATGACGAGGAGAATGATGATGAGCTGGAGGTCACCACTCCGGATATTGAGGACGTAGAGGACGACAAGCCCGAGATCACTGAGGACGACAAGTCCGAGAATGCTGGAGAGGAAAAGCCGACAAAAAAGAAGGAAAAGGTAAGAACCTTCGTTTGGAAATTTTTGCGTAAGCGAAAATTGCTAGGAAGCGAAGATGTTACACGAATTCATAAAATCTCTGCTAACTTATTGACTACATGTACTTATCCTATAACCTATCAACTCATTCCAGAAGGGCAAGGAAAAGAAAACAAAGAAGAAGGTTGATGAAGAGGAAGAAGAAGAGAAGGGCGATGAAGAGGAAGAAGCCAAAGCTAAGCCACCGAAAGTTGGAGGCGACAACCACGATGTAAGCGACGTTTGCGCACTATTTTAAAAGGAAGCGATCAATAGTAATCAATTTATCGATTAAAGATTCGGACGGGCAATCTGACGGCAAGTCTGAAAGACGCACCAAATGCCAAATATTACTATCCACCTAAAGTGATGGTACCGCTGCCGTCTTGCTTCTATAACCCTTCAGGTGGTTGCATATACGAGTTTCGTAGCTTAGAAATGTGAGAGCGCAGGGAATGAGGTGCCTCCTTTTTCCTCTGCGTCTCCCATCCCTTAATCATCCAATGAGCGTTCTGATTCCAGGTTATGTATGTTGTAACCTACAGTTGAACAACCTTATTGAGGACACATTCGAAGAGATCAAAAATGTGCAAGGATACAGTGCATGCAACATCGCGAAAGTAGCGAATATCATACAGGTAGGAGGGGCCTAGCATCGCTGACCAATAGCACCCTCAAGTGACCACGCCCATTCACATAAAAAGGCTGACAACACTTCTTAATTTCAAAAAAGTGAACAAATGTTCGAGCACCATTCGAGAGCATCGTTGCTCTGTCGGATTTCGCTCAAAATGTGCATTTTGCTGGTGACCTCGTATGCAAAGTGGAAATCGATGGAAAGTCGGTCCCATTTTCATATTCGTTACCCATCGTTGGGCACAGTTCACTAATTTTTGTAAAATTCAGGTATATGCTCACCTATGCGACCCCCTACGATGCAGAACATGCAGTCGAAGCAGTAGGCGTAGCCGAAACACCAGCTCCAGAAGTGAACGAAATGCGTGGAAAGGACGGCAAGAGGAAGGCGAAAAAGCCGAACAAGGCCAAGAAGAAATCGCTACCAATACACAATTTCAGAATGTGATCTCCGCCGAGTCGCGGGCGTATAGCAGTAAACAAAAATATGCATAAGATATGTAAAGAGCTTTCTTTTTAATAATAAACATGTAATAAGATCTTCCTCTTGGCACAGATGTAGCCTCACAAGGAAGTCTTCCTCGAAGACCCCCCCCCCCCGTTTCTGCACAAATTTCTCGTGCCAAATTCTTAAAATACCAATCCTTAAAAAAAAATAAAGTGATGAACTGGTGAACCATACTGTCCACAACCATCTCTTCCAGGACTTCCCAGCTGTTTGCTCGTATTCGATCGGGACCTCTTCTGTGTGGTACAACATGTCCCATTCCCATTTACTTACGTGTACAATACATGGTACACCTAGCCGTCCTTACATCCTCTAACGGTTCTCCCTAATCCATAGCACATGGATGTCATCAGAGCTTCTGATGCAGTAAAAACGTCATGAACTACTCCAAATCCAGTTCTATCTTCAATATTCACGGACCGCAAAAGGCCCTAAGCGTGCTCTTCAATGTTCAAAAACCAACACATAATGGTCTCCAAGTCTTTATTGTCATGCATATAAAACGACGTGAACACAGCCATAGCGATACTTGGAACAAATATCACGATAATTAGGCTATACGAGGTCAACAAACCATATGTCGATTCTTAGTGCTACAGTATGGGATCGTCTCAGAGCAAAGCAGAGGAAAATGTACGTCTTAAACATGACAATTAGACAAGGAGTGTTTTCTTTTTTTTTTGATATAAATGTTACGAGAAAAACTAGCTATAACCACCTTCACTAAAGAAAGAGAAGCAGCAAGACAAGAAAAGAGAAAATTAAACAGTATAACACCACCAAGCAAACGGAAAGCATAGACTCGGATTAGAACGAAATATTACTAGGTTGGCGAGAAAGTAGTGCCCGAAAATTTTCAACCTCCCCCCCCCCCTCCTTTAGTTCGAAAAACCAGTCGATACAGGGATCTGGCTTATCTAATGTTAGAGAAGATTCTCGAAGCCACCACGCCTGACAAAACACTTCTTCTTTCGCGTATTTTAACATTAAATTCTCTAGCCCGACAATCGCTGAAAATTAACAGAACAGCCTGCATCTATAGTCTGTCGTTTCAGCCGCGCCGCCTCTCAATCCCCGCGTGCATGGGCGGACTTGCCGTTTCGGACAGACTATACAAACGTTTACACTAGTATTGTAGAAGGGCCAGAGGCGATGCCATTTAAGAGGTGCATGTTATAGATAGTAACAGAACATAATCCCAGGACAATTTGGGTGTCGCCAATCCAAAATTATACTCTGAACTCTAACTCTGCTTTGCTGGCATTTGTTACAAATACCTAAGGCCTATGGCATACTTCACAGCGACGGTGGCGATGTGAAGAAAATGAATGAGTGATGAAAACAAAACATTATAAGTTCGCGTATCTTATCACCCATTTGCACAGAATAGCGTACTGGTATAGGAGCAGTTTGTACGAAAACCGCTAAGGGAGAATGGTTGCGACAACAGCACAGCTGTGAAGCATTTCATAAACTTAAGCCTGCGAGCGTGCTTGCAGAGCATAGTTATATGTTTCTACGTGGAGAAATAACATCTGAATATTAATGCAGCACATTAAAACGCTTCCCAATTTCAAGACACACCTAGGCGCAACAGACGAGGGCACGTTGTAGAACAATAAACAACACAAGAACACTAAAACGAAAGAGACTGAGGGCAACCCTCATTATTCAATCTGGAAAGAAGGTAAGCGGTGCGATTGTGCCACAATCGTTATCTAGTCGGAACTGTTCTTCCAAAACTTCAGAAAACTGTACTTCAAGCGCAACATTAACGCACTATCAAAAGAATGAGGAAAAAGAGAACCATCAGAAGTCCGAAAAAAATTTTGTAATACTGAGGAAAGAGATGGATGGGCGAATATACGTAGCTGATGAAGACAACACATTATGGCAGGACACCAAATTTAGGGCATAAAGAAAACCAAAGACGTCGTACAGTATAGTTTTAGGGTAGAATAATTGCCGTCAAGTAATAATCTCCACGAGACGAAATGGAACGCAATAACAATACCCTGAAAACGAAGAACCAATAGAACAATCAACCATCTGCGTGAACCTTATGTTTTGGAACCAATGCCATTTTTTTCTATCCTAACTTAGCAGGTTAGTTACAATCAACACAGCATAATTCACCGTTAGTGAACTGAGCAACGCTAGTTTCAGAAAGAAAGACGGGTCTTATACGATGAGCAAAATGGCTGTTCGATCCCTATTTCGTGTAAGTTTTCAGGCCGCATCCAGATGATGTCTGGGAAGGAAAGTTACAGATGATGTCTGGGAAGGAAAGTTACAGTGCTACCAGCCTCACCTCCAAGCAAATATACAGCGCTAATTTACCCTTGTCAGCAAAATTTTTATGCTATAATCTTGCCCAAGTTAAGCAAAATCAGATGGACCCGAACAGACAATGAGTACCGATGAAAAAGATTAATGAACAGCATCCAGCACAGAAATAACTGATTCCAGGTAAAATGATAACCAACAATTTCGGCAAGCCTGTCCATTTCATTGCAAGCTTCGAAATACTCAAACACATCCAACTAAACGACGCCTGAACTTTCCGCTTCAACTTAGCAGAAAATCTTACTCGTTTCGAAAGCAGCACAAAGTGACAGTGCCTCGACTTTTACGCACTCTTCGAAAACTCGTTTAGCCTCAAAACGCATGGAGCACCTCTGTTCATGGAGTAGTGGAGCACCTCTGTTCATGGAGTAGTGACAAAAACATACCTATACATGCATTAACGCCTTCACCAAATCTTCAAATAACTTCGGATTGGCTTGCTTCATCGCGGCTCTGACTTTGATAGACGCCAAGCATCGGTGCATGTGATCATGAAGCTCTCTCTGAAAGTAAGACCATAATTCAGCACGCAGCTTCCAAGCGATAGTGATGAATCCACCTCCACGAGCAGGGCAGCTGTCATTCTAGCTACATTTTTATGAAACTCAATGAAAATGTTACTGCTACTAACCTCTGCCTGTTCATCGATACTACTGTGACACCCCAGATCACCATTAACGCGATCTGTCGTAAGAGGACGACATTTCTCGCCGTTTGGTCTTCTAGGCGACTTACAATCCTGTAAAGCTAAGTGATCGAAGTGAGAGGATGAATTCAATTCACTTCTACAGCTACCTGTAACTCCTCCGAATATACTCCCGAATCATTCCTTTTCCCATCAGAGTCGTCCTCTTCGTCATAAAGACCTGAAAGAAACACTTATGATTTGGGTTAGATCAGAAATAATATGTTATTCATACCTCGCTTGCTCGTGCCACCTCCACTGTGTTGTTTTACAGAGTGACAAGGCGAACTTCGCTTGCTTATAGTGCCTTCACTGGGTTGCTTCATTGAGTGACAAGGCGGTTTAGTAGAGTGCTGAATAACCTAATTATAATGGTCATCCTCATCCAAAGAAGGATCCTTTGCAGCCATATCTCTACATCATCCCATATGACTGGCGCAACTTGGTGTAATGGTGAGAAGGTAACGCCAGGGCCGGAAATAGTTCCATTTGCACTTGGATTGAAAAGTCTCATTCACAAATGAGCGGAAGCGCTGAGCAACTTCACCACAAGCTCGCCGCTGGTTGTACGTGATGATCAAGTGATGTGGCCGCAAAAGAACCGCTAAGAATGGGAACTTATACAGTAATCCAATTGAATTCATAAGTAACTACATATGATACCAAAGTTGCCAGAAGACCGGGAAAGCGATGATTTGATTAGGATCCGAGCACACCCCTCAGGTTATTTTCGCAGGTACAATAGCCAACTTTGGGATTGTTGTTCCAACGTTGCGTCAAACTGTCAGAAACATTCTTCGACCTGCCGCCAGATACCTTTGCAAGTACAAGAGCCAGCAATATCACTAATGCAAACTAGGAGGTCGTTCCCACTAGCAACCCACAGGATGTTACTGATTCACTCGTTTCGAATCTGTACTTGAGAGCTTCTAGAAGCAATATCTTGTACGGTCCCACACTCCAGGGAGAAAGAAATGCTCTAGCTCGAGTTCATCCCACAAGCAGTACAATCACGGTTTCCACCAGAGCTACTCAGGTCCATAGAATGATGGAAACGACCAAACTGGAAAGCCATGCACTCACTTTCACTCAGTTATGACCCAATTTCACTTTCAAAACGGAATTCTAATATGAGTGTAGCAGATCCCCTACTTATCTTCCACCAAATGTAATCTGATCTGTCCACTTCAAGCTTCCTTGTCAAAGAAACCATTTTTAAGATTAATGTATTGATACGGAGGTTGGTAGGTCGCTCGATTTCTGGAACCCAGAGCTCTGAGAAAATGGAATTAGTGGTCTTTCCATAAACAGTCCATAGTCGCTGCTAACGGTGATAATACTGTTAATTGGTAATGTCATTATAGAAGCAAAGATAAGAGAAGAATAGAGATGATTCCATCAAATGTATCTGTACAAGAGTACAACATACAGGAGTAGAAGCACGTTTTTGCTCGACGACATAGCTATCCACGATATTGAGGATTTTCTTAACTTTCCAGCGCGGGAATTCATTCGGTTTATAATGTCTAATAGCTTCCACCTTATACACTCCATGCTCTGAAAATATGCAAATAAGTTGCGTAAACAATAGCGCAAATAACACAGCATATCCTACCACGATTTTTAAATAAACCAAACGAATCCGTGATGAATTCCCACCGATCACTCCACACTAAACTAACTCCCTGATCGTCTGTGCATCCAATATGCTCCACCATAAGATCCACCTACAACAAAACTATTCACCTACAACAAAATTATAGAGAAAAATTTTCTTCAACTAGAAGATATTTCAAATTCCAACCAACTATGTATTAGCACATAAAAATAGAGAGAAAAGACTCTCTCCTTTCCCATACTCCATATTTAAATTTCAAAATCATAAGTTCGTGCTCGCAAAAACGACCAGAGATGAACTTTAAGACGTCAAGTAGTATAACTATTCATAACATTTACTTTCTCAAATTTGCATATTACAAGAGACTATCTATTCGAAATATGTCAGCTTTTTTAACACTTACCGAAAAGAAGCTTTCGTATATTTTGGGAACATCGTTTCCTATGACCTCGACATTCCCAAGTACATAAAATTTCTTAAGAGGACCTTCCTTATAACCATGGAAAATTACTTCATGTCCGAGTAAACTGCTGGTCGATACGCCGTCTCTGGAACAAAGCTGTTGCACAATCCGAAGAACACTGTGGTGTCTATAAAACTAAGAAGTTAAAAGCCGATTTATCCCGAGTTTTTATCTGTGCACCCGTTCCACCGCGTAAAAAAATCTGCTTATCTCAGCAGGATGCTGTCGCTGCACGGCATCACCCGGTAAGCGCCCAGGGAAGGACGTGATCATTAACTTGAAATAGCTACTCCTGGCTTCACTATCCAATGTTTTGCTTGAGGAACCGCCGAGGAGCACCAGTCTGTTCCCTAAGGAAACAGGAAGAGGTCACGCAAACAATGCATAAGCATTGCAACAGCTATCTCTCTACTTTTGATCCGATGGAAGAACATTCTCTTCGAAGCAACATCTCATTCCTTACATCTCTATGCCCCCCTATTCCTCAGTGAGACTGGCTGGCAGAACATTTACCACATATTCCATCCCATCTCCCTCCAGCTCTCCCACTCCTTGGACTTCACAAAATTACATGGTGAAACGATTGAAAAACCCTTTTTTCAGATTTTGACCTCAATTTTCTTCTTACACCTCACCCTCACCCACCACCGCTTCCCCACAAAAGGAACGATAGGGCTGGCAGTGGTTTGCTGCTGTGAACCCGTGCGTCAATAACCCACGCAGCTGTGGCCCTCCCCAACTCCGTTATATGCCTGAGAATTACAGGCGCCACAGTTATATGTGCACTGAGTATCTTCCACTGAAGATGGTTACGAACTAATCAAAGAACATGAGCAAAACGAGAGCAGCTGAAGCCTAACCTTCACTGAAATGTGTCCTAATGTATCCTATCAATCCTAGCCCGAAAGTGAATAAGGTCCTCAGTCGTTTAGACATGAAAAACTTGAATGTACATGGCGCATTACGGGCTTTGCAGCCTTGCAATGTGGGCGTCAGCTTTTGTACAGGGCACACTGCAGTTCTTGCATCACGACCTATCGTTCTTCACGACCGCCACTCCCTTTCCAGCACCAAGACCATGCACCAGACGAGAGCTCGTCGCCAGCATTTACAATACACGGTGACTATACGGTTATCGCGGGCCGCTCGCCTCCACCTCCATAAGAGAGCTACCTATCCCTCATGACTCTCATAGCTAGAACAGACTGGTCGTACATATAGTAGAAATCTTGCCTTCTTAGAAAGCACACAAGAAGAAAGGACCTACTCAGTCTTTCCAGAGAAGAATCTAACGTCATGCGGAAAATCTCTAGACGTTATATAATTTACATTCTTGTCTGGCCCCTGATTCACAGCACCGACGATACCACGATAAGGAAGTAGCGGAAGCTGAAAATGATCACTCCTTATGAGGAAAATCTTACAGTATTGGAAACTCACCTCACTCACTTCCCTCATATATCTTTCAACGCGGCATAACTCCCACACAGGGTTGGGAGTTTCCGCGTACATAACTATTGCCCACAATTTTCCTAAAAAGGTTATTTGAAAATATACGGATGAAAGGAAACGTCTACCAATTTTCCCGATAGACCAAGTTCAGCATGACTGTCAAGACTTTTACGCCGTCATCAGTAGAATCATGTCCCACGATACTACTTAGTTGCGAAATGGCCAGACAACAGTGACCACGAGGTACGATTACAGCACATCTTCAATATACATAGCATAGAACAGTCCTCCCTTGACTTAACGCTTGCTTGAGTGCTCTTCACACATCTTTTGATTAAAGGCAGTGTGTCATCTCGTTTCGTGAGCTGAAAATAACAGCAGACTCTGGATCTCCTCGTCATGCTAATTCCAAAGATGTACGTCAAAGCTCATAAAAATGATGAAAACCCCGTTTTCGGAGGGTTCGAAAGTGCAGTTCACGGACCACCTGGGCGGAGCGGTCCGTGAATGTGCTGGCTGCTTGCCACGTCTGCAGCGTTGGCAAACACGTCTAGACGTGTCCGATCGATGAGATCAACGTCTTCACGCGTCCACTCAGCCCGACAAACTGTTACAAATCCCGTCCCGAAAAACGTTTAAAACTAGGGTTTAAGGACTTTTTTGTAACGTTTTAGGTATACCGTTGGATTCAGGGTGTCGAGGAGATTCAGAATCTGATAAAAGCTCAGACACGAAAATGAGGTGATACACTGTCTTCGAGGTATGCTCAGAAAGGAGCACGTGCTTGGTGGTGCCGAATGAGCAATAAACAATAATGAAAACTGGTAAGGTGTGTTTGCTTAGGTGAGCAGTCGATTCCCAGTAATGAACAGAGCCATGAACGTATATGGCATTTAAAAGGAGCAGATATCGGTGCAATTGTGGACCCAGTACAAAGGCTACGTGCGGGCCGCTAGAAACGTAGCCTTTTAACGGAGAATTTGATCTATTGGAATGGATCAGCTCGCGACGCGATTACTCCGAGGTGAATGCCCTGTAACGTTCTCCATCCGCTCAGCCGATATACGTAAAGATTGAGTAGGCACGATCCAATCATGAAAAAAAAACCCACTGCATCCCACCTCGCAGATCTCGATAAAGTTACCCGGAAGCATCCTAGAAATACCCTCTCCGCCCTCTCCCCATCAGGAGTGTGCGGAATTTTCCGTCCGCCGTTTTCAGCCCATTTTTGGTCATCCGTTCTCCGTTTTATGCTTTACGGGTTCTTGGCCCGAAAATGGAAAGTCCTGGAAAATTAGGAAATGGATCGTTGTTTTCAACGCATAACGCATTTCCCTATCGCAAAGAGAGTTCACATGTTTCGATGCGCAGTGTATGTGACGTCACAACAATGGCACCAATTTGACGTTCACACGCCATTTAAGAAATTCGAACTAACTTCTAACTTCAAAGTTATAAGACTTAGCCATGGCACGCAACGCCTCTCCCCGTATTCTTTTGGTCTACCATTATGACTTATTCCCGCCAACCTAGAATTGGACTATATATAACCCCATATTCTTTCATTTACTCATTTCACTGAAGCCACCCCTCCCCCTACTGAAGAGCCTCTGAGGGTGGCTCACTCTCTCATAGACTCCTATATAGGGGATAATGAGGCGGAACAGGTAAAATGGGTATAATTAATTATTTTGCTTGAGTTTTTTCTTCACATTCATGTAAATGTCCTGTCGCTGTTTGCTCGTCTTCATCATTGTTCTAAATACTCAGAACCCCCCCCCCCTCAAAAAAAAAAAAAACAAGTTGTCGGCCGAGCTTTGTCCACCACATCTTGCAACCAACCTTTTAACTAGCAAATCGTTGTCGACAAATTTGACGTGATCATGCCACCCAAAAACAACTTCAAACGAGCAACCGCAGAAATGCCGCAAGTTACCCTAACCTAACTCGTCCTTACCTCTGTACGTTTGGATAGGCTAAAAAGGGATTTTGTTGCTTGCTAACATCCCTATGAATAAGGAACAAACAGAGCAGCTGAGTGGGCCACGATAGGGAATCCGCCGAGACATTTCATCACTTGTTAAAGAGAACTCAGTTACACGGGCGTCCAAAGTAGTTAATGTCGATTTTCTCCATGTGCAGGGAGTAAGCCCTGCCGGGAAGTCTGATAGAGTTACTTTGTTCGGAAGAGCCATAATCCTAGCAATTGTGTCTCAAGATATGAATTAACGTCAGATATTTACCAACTAAAAAAAGCGCCAATATTTTTGAGCCACCCTATATATTTTTTGAGCCACCCTATATATAACTCTGATAATCTCTCGTAACTAGTTGAAGGATGAATGCTCCTCGATCTACAGAGTCATCACTCATTCAAATCAAGAAGATACCTAAAAAATCCATTGTCACGGAAAACTTTCGGGCCACAAACCCGTTCGGGCAAAATTTTCCGTTTTATGTTTTCCGCTCACTTATGTCCTTCCCTCTTCCGTTTTATGGGACTTGAAACTTAATTTACGCACCAGCCTGCTCCTTACCCACCCACGAAAAAAAATGAGATGACGTAGCATGAAACATAGGGAGAAATTGAAGCCAACAAGAAACTCTGAATCTCATACCATGGAAGGAAAAAAAGAACCAAAACAGCAGACAGCGCATCTATGGGATGCGCCATTGAGGACAGGGGAAACCAATTCCAGGCGAAACCACCTTCACCGAATGTACAACTTTCATACAAAGAAGAAAAATTCACAAATAATCTATCATATGTCCGAACTTGTGGGACTCACCTATGTACTTCCTGTCTAAAATACCACGCTTGTCTTCTACAACACCAATGAAGTCGTTGAATATTGATGGGTGCGAGAGCGGTTCTCCTTTGTAACGGATGTGCCCACATGTATAAAAACTCCCCGAGAACTAAAAAAAGTACATATTATTCACAGAGCCACTCGGGCATTGATTTAAAAGATGACGAGTGGAATGAGAAGAAGAGTTAAATAAAAATCTCTATTTTCTCCCAGAGACTCCTCAGTATTACAAATACAACCACAATGTAATAAATGAATGAATAAGGGAAGGACTGGAGACAGTAAGACGAGCTATTAGAAGGAACATGGTGTCGCGAAGCGATCGCTCCTTTCCACAGGGAGGCCGGGGCACCATACCCAAGATCGCGCCTTGGGCGGCTGTGATTTGAATTTGACCACATCCGCCCTATCGGCTATCGAGAATTTCGACCACCATGCGGCCTCAGTTCGCCTTCGAAAGCCCTCCGCACATAGCGGCCTTTTCCCTCCTTGCTATTTATTATTTCTCCTATCGATCTCTTTTTTAATACATTTGTTTGTTCCATTCTTTATTACACTTATTACACGCCGCGTGTGTTGCCGTTCTATTGCTTAATAGTGCGTGTAGCCCTATGGCTGTACTACATTTCACCAATTATAATTCTAACCATTACGCATATTAAATTAATCACTGCTTTGAACTTTTGTAGTTTCCTTCTAAACGTGTTTTATCTTTGAACGATTTCACATTCTCATCCCGTGCTTGCGGTACGTGTAGCGCTGGATGGTTAACCAATCGGGCTCACTGAGCCTCCGATTCGCAACACACGGGGTATTTATAGTGCGTCCAAGAGAGCGGGAACAGATAGTTTAGTTCGCTAGTTCAGTTTCGCTATTTGATATTTGGTATTTAGTTCGTTAGCAGTTTAGTTTTGAGACTAATATGCCGAATTTCCTTCTCTAAGCTCCTTGTTTTACCAATTCAAATTCCACGAGTTTTCGCAAAGTTTGGACCTGGCTACATACTAAGCGGGGACTACACCTGCTGGACGCTCACAGGCTCACACTATCCCCAGACTTCGCCAGTTCAAAATGAATAAGAATGAAGCGGTAATATAAGAGATAAGGGCTTTGGAAATGATACGTATCGATTGCCACGTTAACATCGCCATGGATCGCTGCCAAACGGTGCTCATCGTCTGTACTCTCGAATATGTGCCCAAAATGAACTGGCGATGTGAGTGATAGTGATGGTGGATACGATGCTTATCGATCGCCATGTCACATTAGTTATGATCTCTCTCGCATTCGAAGTCTCCTCATTTACTTTATCCATGTGGCGATTGCGTGGCGATCGCCACGATTGCTGGCAAGTCTGGAAATACTGTAAGCCCACTGAGCGTAAAAATCTAGTGGAAGGTGAGCTGTACGCACATGTCGATGTACTTCGCAATACGGGATACAACTTTCATGAAATCAAGCCTCTCCTAATATAACAATACATATGATTCCAGGTTGGTGATGAAGGACGACTATCTTACCCAAATGAGCAAAGCCCAGCATATTACAAACTCAGAAAACTGACATACTCATGCTGACCACCTTCAGCTTTCCATCTGCATGCAACAAGTGTATCAGCACTCCTTACTCGCAGATGATCAGAAGAATACACACCTTGAGCTCTTTATCAGTTGCCTTCCCTGCCAAGCGGAAGGCCATCGGGTTGTAGCCGTCATAAGGGTTCCAACTACAGATGTCTATCTTATTCCTGTCGTTCCCCGAATGCCTGAAAATCACACTGAGCAAATGAAAAACAAATAGTTCTCCTTGCCAAAAGAAATATTAAGCTATTTATTCAAGAATTAGAGTGACCATGGGGACTGCTACCAACTAATCAATGGTTAATTCTCCCAACCAGTGTGACTGAGATGAAGACTTAGCTAAATGGTTCTAAAGCTAGCTTTGGTTCTACAATTACAGGTAGCTTCAATCACGATCGCACTTTCCAGGGCCTGGAGCGGCGCAGCAAATGCGCGGCGGGCTGGGCGAAGTGGATCTCCCTCGCCTGCACCGCGTAGATGGTGCACCGCTTCAGGCCGTGGAGAGGTGCAATCGTGACTGACGTTCTCTGTACTGATTTCCTATTGTAGAAGAAACTACAGTTTCCCCGAACCTAAAAGTGATCACGATAAAGGACTGGTCGAACCGAGGTACAACGACAGCGAAAAACGCTCTAAGCAGTTAACCTCTTATGCAACCCAAACCACTCTCACTCTTTTTCACCTTTTACAGACATCCTGCGTAGAGCAGTGGAATACGTATGATGAACAACACTGATAGAACCATGCACAGTCTGTCCGAAACGACGAGCCCGCCCACACATGCGAGGAAAGAGAGGCGACGCGGTTGGGACGTATGCTATCAGCTGCCACGTCGCCCACGTCACAGCCAAATCACTGGTCGATACCACAAAGATAACGATGAAACGTGATGCGCAGATTAGAGTTAATGACGTGGAGCGCTGGCAAATGTGTCAGCTCCTCGATCCCGCATGCGTGGGCGGACTCGTCATTTCGGACAGACGGTACACAAGTCGGATTGCAATAATCGGTTCATGCCAACCATTAGTGCTCGTCTAGACTGACTGTCACCTTCGTATTCGAAAACAAGAAAAATTACCGCAAGTCACACCAAGTTCTACCAACGGGCGTCAACCACTAGGCGAAATTTACCGATTTTCACTAGCTCCGCCCCATGGCTCTGATGCTCTGGAGTGTGAAGCGATTTTTCGGTCCTCTCAACATAATACTGAATACGTTCTTTTCACTCAGTATGCTGTCGCGCACTGCTATTTTTTGTATATGCTCGTAGGAATTGATCTGCTCCGAGCATCAGAACCAGTGGTCGGAGCTTGCAGTTGTTCGTCAGAGCAGTCGAACTTCGCCTAGTGGGCTACACTCCCTACCAACCCTAGGACCAGTGCTTTTACCTACATTTAAATAATAAGAGAAATCTAACTCACCTATACTCAATTATAATAATTGCTCCAATTTGCGGAGCAAGCGGCAGCGGAGCAAAGTTGCCAAGGAGCAACTCTTTATTAACGACTAGTAGATATGACGCTGTAGATGGAGCCATTCTTTTTATGACGAATGCCTTCTCCGTCTTGGAGGCAGTCATCACTACATAGGAAAAGCACTGAAAAAGGCTTACTGAATGCATAAAATAAATAAAACGAATGCCTAAGACGAAGGCAAAGCAACGAATGAATCTAGAGCGCACCCACTGCCACATCAACCACTCGAATCGATGATGGGCGGTGCAGCGGCAAATGCGTTAGTTAACAAAAACCATCCATTACGTTGAACGAACAGGCATTTTTCGACGACAGACTACCAACGAAATCTTTTGCAACATACAAGGACGTTTGTGAGACAAAAAGGTGTCTGCTTCCTTTTACACCGAGAGCAGGCATCGACATGAGAAAATATTGCCATTGCGGTCCATTACGAGATTTGATTTGGAAAACTGCAGTTAAAATCAGCGCGAGCGAAAACAACTGACTAGAGAACGTAGTTCTGTGGTCTCCACTTTCGAATACACTGTACATCTTAGGATTTTGAACTGACAGATGTAATTTCCCTCAAATTCAGCGAATGCGGATTTCAATGACTTTCTGGGCAAGATTCATAGATGCATGGCCAAGCGAAACCTGATTAGCAAACCAACTTTCACGGCTTGTGTCTTTTAACAATGCGTAGTCGATAAAATAACTGAGCATGTGATCATCGTTGGCTGGCGTGGTTAAAGTTTCATGAATCCCAGGTTTACTCACAACACCTAGTGTACACTGTAATCGTTGGGTGGCACGGACTTCAAGAAATTTCTCGCCAGAACTTTGCGAAAAGAGGGAGAGGGCATGTGATGTGGAGAGCATGACCTCCGAGGCAAGCTGTTGAACTGTGCAAAAAAAAAAAACGAATTGAGTGTAAGCGTCGGACAACCTCTTTTCGCTGTTGGCTACGCAGTGTTACAGGGAGCACGGAGCTGGCGAATTTGTAAACATAAAGGCAGTGATGCACCTTAGCATCGATTTCGATATTTCAACATCAGAAGGATCCCCATCAATGGCACTGTGCATCTCGAACTCCAAAAAGGAGGCGTTTAAAAAGGAGTCTTTCGCTACTTTCGCAAGGAAATATGTACACCATTATGATCAGCAAAGCGGTGAATCAATGACTTCAGTTATATGCATATATGCCGTCGTTGCAAGCTCCTTTCGCTATAAAGCGCTGCCGCAGTGGCTAATCGTTATTTGGTGTTTTCATTCTATTTGACCGTTTCACGTCATTGCGGCAACGCGGGATAGCGAGTCCAGATGGGGGGAGGGGGGTCCGGTCGAGCTGCTCTACACGCCCAAGCTCGTACTCGTCAGCTCCATCTGCGCTCACTGTTCATACGGTCGATTCGTTTAGAGAGCGCGGATGCCCTAAAAGGGGTTGCACTGGCACTGGGTCACGCAGCTCCACAGCTCAACAACTAATACCCAATCAGCCCAGCGTCTTCGTAGAGTTTTGTCGCTAGTTTCTTGTTATGACTGCACTGAGAACTAAGAAGGAACATTACAAGAGGACAAACATCCACCGAAGACGCCCAATTTATCAACTGAGCTACGCATTCTCAAAACGAATCGATCATATATGCGAGGCGCTGCTCCTTAGGTGGAGGATGATGTCTTCTCTATGACGGTGCGCTGGAATTATGAATATCTCATCAACTAAGGCATGATGTACATCCTCCGACTCCTTCGGCACCCTTTGGATCCTGCCGCTATTTTCGGGACGAAAAAAAAAACCATAAAATGGCTTCGATTTTCACGAAGCTTATTCTCTTGATGTCCACATCAAATATCCTTTCGCTAAATTCAACCCCTAATCCTCACGACTTGCCAAATTCAAACTCTGCATATCCTTCGACGTAAACAGCATTTGAGGGCGCGATTCTAAAACTGCGAAACTGGGACACAATGAGCCCGACATCGGATGAGGAAAAACTCAGCGAAAACTCTCTAAACGTGCATAAACACGATGTGCTCTTCAACAATGATCCACAGGCAGAACCATACACTTGTCCCGCATACCTAAAACCTAAAATATCTAAAACCGCCTGTCCATCAGTATGTCGCTGCATTCTAACAAGGGAATCTTGCTATTCTCGATTACTGGCTCATTTCAGAAAATGGAAGCTAAATGCGGGAAAGGAGCTGTCCACTAGAGTTATGCATGTACTCGCCTGCGTTCCGATTCTCACCTATGCGCTTCCATTTAGAACTCTAACTAAGCATAAGACTTTACCAGATACCAGTCTTACCAGATACCAGATACCAGAGAAACACCAAATTTCACTACAATGCAGCTCGTTCGTCCATATAAGCAGCTCCGCTAGAAAAAAAAACACAAAAATAACCCTCAAGTATAGAAACTCACCGATGCGGCCGATTGCTACCGGGGATGATTTCGCAATGAACACCACCGCCGGTGTTCGTCGCTTCGCGCGCGTCGATTGCGTACAATGCGCAACGATACGCGCAAGAAAAAACGAGAAGCTTGCGATTCTAGGGTACTGCAAAGGTACAGGGAACGTCAATCACGGTCAGTATTCTGGAGCGCCGCAGTACCCTTTTGCTAAGCAAAAGCCGGAGTTGAGCTGTGCTGTCATTGTTTTGGGGTAACTAGGAGCCGTATACACGTCAAGGAAAGATAAAACCAGAGCTACTAAATTCTTGTTGTGACTAAATTAGTTCTGTTTTAATAATAACGTTTGACCTTGTCACAAATGAGCTCCACTGAAATCTTTAGCAAACTTGTGCACAGCAGAGAAGTATAATATTAGACTTCCGAGAACACAGAATAAAGGCATGGAGAAAGTATAGAAAAGAAGTCTACGTAACGCTAAGAAACACACACAAACAAAATCCAACTAGATGGCCTCTTTCTGGTTCTGCTGTTCTAGTTTCCACCTATCCTTTTTGTTTGGGCAATATTCATACGTATACCAGTTATTACCATTCATACACCTTCATGTAATTAGTTCATGTACAGCATGCGACAAAAAAATGGAACAGAGAGAAAGAGGAGCAATTTAAAAACTTTATTCATAAATTCGACAAACAAGTGACGAATAAACACAACATGGACTTGGAACGAAATCGTCCACAGCCTTGATCTGGTGACCTACGTTTTTGCACAGAATATCCAGCAAATGAGTGGACAAAAATGTCGGAGAACACGAGCAGAAACTTACTGCTGCTTTTCCAGAGTGATAACGAGAAAGAGACTTGCGGAGGAAATGAAATTAAGCCAGGATGCAATGAAGTGATCATGGTGCGACGAAGTGAATGACAAATACACATGAGGAGAACCCGTAATAATTTGATGTTTGAACATGGGGGTCACTCCATCGACCAGAAGGAGAAGACCAAACGCTGAACCCGGTTTGCTGGGACAATGAGGAACAAAAGGCAAGAAAGATTTGTGCACATTGAAAGTAACCCCACAGATTTTTTGAAGTTCGGGGGCAACTTGGCACTGTCACGTCCCAGATGAACTACTATTCGAGCATGAGTTGGCGGTTCTTCCAGCTATTAACTCTACTCTGGCAGTTCTTCTTCGTTGTGACTTCCCTCTTTGCGTCGCTTGTGTGCTGTGCCATCAAACGAAGGAGTACCGGCTCTTTTCTGTTGTGCACCTTAAACTAGATATAGAGTATTAGTAAGGGGAACGAAACCTAGGAAGATATGCTCACTCGATGATTCGCTCTGCTCCAAGTTTCCCGGCGTCTCAGCGCACTCCTCCTTTGGCATATTTTCGGTAGAATTAGAATCACTGTCTATTTCCTGGGCTCCCTATAAGAAGTCGCGTTTCTGAGCAGGTCAAACAATTTCTACTCATGTTCCCACTTCAGAGGTCAGACTCGTCGACAAATCTTCGCCAGATTCGACAGGGTCACATTTGTGAGGTAGTTTGCTAGGATTGGTTTGAAAGGTGACTCCGCAGACCTGAAAATCATAATATGAGCCACTGCGAATGGATAAAGTTTCCGAGTTTAAGTCTAGGATCTAGCGGCGGACAAAGAAATAGTTAGCCAGAGAGGACAGGGGTGACAAACTGATGTTTTTGCCAGTGTAGAGACCTGGACGGAAAAATAAACTCACACCTCACCCATCCGTCAATTACTACGACACAAAGTGCTTTTCTAATCATAGAATGCACCTCACGTAATGGGCAGCCCGCGGTTATATACACATTGGAGCAAGGTGAATGGGGTTGTCACTTGATAAGATTGATGGAAGTGAGAGCGACAGTTTTATATAGGGCAATTTTTACTAGGTGCGTGCATCAGCCGCACATCAGATGCACGCATTTGGTATAAATTGTCCTCATATGTATCACATCGCTCCACTGCAAAGTGGCTGCACGGCTGACTTGTATAGTGGAGTCGTTTTGACAGTGCGTTGTCCGCGGTAGCGGCCCCGCTGGCATTGGAGCACGCAGTGCGGTTGGTCAAACAGTTGACCCTACGATGGATCCGGCTTCCTTGATGGGTTTTATCGTCTGTTCCCTTCTTCATTTGTTCTAAGAGCTGAGAAAGAAATATATAAGGAGAAACAAGCTACAAAACTTTTCAAAGATACTAGATGAATCATAGGTCAATTTTTTGACCGACCGCGCTGCGTTCTCCAATGCCAGGGAGCCGCTGTAGCGGAAAACGCACTGTCAAAACGACTCCACTATACATGGAGCGAGCCCTGTACATGAGCATACTATAAAAGCCTCCTCAGAATTAGCAGACAATAAATACGTCGAATCGAAGCTCACCCTGACAAACGTGTGCTTCCCCTTCTCCCTGCAAAGGACGCAGTCGTAGACATCGTAGTTCTTATGGGACTTGCACTTGGCGAACATGTACACTTGTGGACTGCCCTCTGCTGCTGGATAAACCAACACCGGACCATGCTCACTGGCTTGCGGTTGACCCACATATTGGCCTTTCCGTGATGACGATGAACAACCTGGGTCCCCTTCAGAAGCACAGAACAATTCACGAGCAATTTCTTCTTTCACGGCTTTCAGTTTCTTTTTCAGCTGACTTCTAGTGAGACCCACAGTTTCTTTCCGGATCTCCTGTCGTTTCTGTAAACGCATTACCATCAACAAAGAATAACTATGCAATTTAGGAGGAAACGCTCACCTCATAAGTTAGTCTTTGAAGTACAAAATCCTTCGTATTAACAGGAATGCATCTGTGAGATAGCTGACAAGGGTCTCCGATGAATTCTTCACCGACTCCCTGAGAACACAGACTCTTAGAGCAGGAAGTACATATACAGTGAGAATGGAAGAATCATTGGTATGATGGATGAATCCTTTCCTAGGGTTAACGCAAAGCACAGTCATTTTGGATCAATACTACCTACGCGGCGCGGCAGACTGTTTGGGCACTCTCGTTGTCGACGTTGACGATATTGATGATTTGGCTGTGATCGGTGCTGTGCCGACCCAAGTATTTTGGAACAAAGGCACAAATAAAAACGGTGAAGACATAAGCAGAACATCGATGCCGGCAAGACCATTGCCGCGCCGCTTACCTACATAGTGCGGCGCTCCAGATCAGATGCATGGTATTCTGTCATGCAGAAATATTATAATTCATCGGAAGTGTACATGTGGATATGTTCAATGGGCGTCGATGGTGGTGCGTTTTCTGCAGAATCCGGAAGCACGCGGCGCGGCCGCCCGCTCACGTGGGAATCGCCGCCGTAATAGGAAACCTTAATGAATTCTCAATTGTTTTTCATCCTATTTGACGGCAACCACCAAGAAAACCAACTGACAATCAAGAAAACTCTATGGTTTGCTATCATGGCGGTGATAACAGCGCGAGCGGAGAGGTTGCGCGGCGTGCTTCTCGAATCCGCGAAAAGCGCAACCTCGTCTTATTGCACGGGCGTGAGAAATTAGCAGGTATTAAGGAATTAAAAAAATCGTAATATAATATAATCGTAGGAGACATTAAAAAAAGAAACTTACCTTGATTGTCGTGCGCTTCCCATTCCTCTTGCACTGTACACATTCGAAAAGGTCATACGCGATATTTGCACGCTCCAATGAGAAAACATAGGACTGCCTCGATCCTGGAATCTCGTAGGACATTACGGGGCGCAATCCAAGCTTGCTCACTTGTCTCCTTCCGGGGAACCGAGGTCCCGGCGGTTCCGGGATCCACGGGTCATGAACGAGTGCATCAAAAGCCGACGGCTGCTTCGGCGCACCCGTGGATGCAAGGCGAAACAGATGCGACACTGCGTCGGCGGCCACGGTGATGCAGACCGGTTGCTGGATCTGGATGGGGACTAACTGCTTTAGAGTAGGTGTAGGGAAGTTGGTAACTGGTATTAGAATCACTGGCTGGTTGGTTTCAGCGCTGACGGGAATGGTGACAGAAGTCGCTTGCAGGACTGGGGTTTTCACGTCTCCTACTAGGGTGATGGGAGGTGGATGTGCTACTGTAGTGCTTGTACTCTCAGCGACAGTAATAGAGACAGGATTCACTGGCTCCGTGTCAGCATCAGCTAGAAGTGCAGCAGCGTTAAGCGCAGTATCCGCCTCCTTGACATCTTCCTCCATAGCAGGAATGGCAAACTTGCTCTCCTCTTCCACAGCGGACTCAAAAAGTATAGTCTCATCTCCTCCAGGCTCGTCTTCTCCAGTTGCCGTGATGACTATGGATTTACTTTCATCTGCTGCTAGTAAAGTCGTCGGCTTCGATGGGAACATTTAACGCTTTACACAGAATAAGGTATGTTGCAAAGGGCAGGACTGTGACAACAGCGACCTTGACGATCGATGGAACGCACGTCCAGTTGGCGCGCAACGAGGGGGCGGGGCTTGCGGGCGGCCGATCAGAGAGCGCGCCAACGTATCGATGTGTGTCGGGCACGATGTGCGTTGGCTGGAATTCACTCCAAACACGTCGGGATGGGATTTCCTTGGTCTTCCTCCTTCTCGTTACTATATTCTTCGATCTATTTGGTCCGCACGCCCGTCATTCCCTTTCGATCCACAGATTCTTCCACGGCAAACTATTTTGTCTTCAATATTGTACCGTTGGGTGACACATGATGTGTGTCATGTCACCGAAAAACCTTCCGAGATAACGTGGCAGCGGTGCGGTGCCTTCGACGACAGCAATTAAGTTGACTGCCTTTGTTGGATGAGAACCGGCTACTTTCCGAAAAGTTGTTCATAGTCAACATATATGAACTTTCTTTAATTGATGTGAATAATGGCTGTCAGTGTAGTTACCGCAGGAAATCCACGGAAAAAAACCACTTCCAGTTGTTTACATCCCATCTAATGAGTCATTTTCGCGAGCTGTTTAGTCCAGTTTGGGGGAGAAGTGCGCAAAGCACTGTTATGTAAGCCACTGCTCCATAAGCAGGGCTCAATGAGGCACTTCAGCCGGCTTCTTCAGGAACGAAAGGTGTTGAGCTATGATGTAACACTAGCGGTAGTATATTAATGAGGGATAGATGATCTTCTCCTCGAATTTGTTGGCTATTTATGGACCAACGTCGCTTCACGAACGATGCGAGCGGTCGCAGCGCGGTTGCGCTAAAATGGCAAAAGCAGTGAGTGCGTCTATAACTTTATCTGCAATTACGGCTACCGCACGGTGTCAGCTGGCTGATCAGCTAGAGCTCGATATTCTTATACTATCTTCTGTAAGTTCTACTGGGTACATCGTGTTATTCCTTCCATTTAGATGTTTCCCTACTGTCATTTAGTAAAATAGAGGATTTCCTAGGAGATGCATCCCGCGGTGTCTCACCATCGATGGGCCAGCTGATCAGCCAGCCGGTACCGAATGGCACCCGTAATTGGAGACAAAGTCACAGACGCACTCCTCAAGCTACCCTACTGTGTGTATTTCGAAATTCCATCATGTGCTTTTCCACTCTTATTGTCAGTGGAGAACAGGAACGGTAGCGCAACTGCGTCGCGACCGCTCGCATCGACCGTGAAGCGACGTTGGTCCATAAATAGCCAACAAATTCGAGAAGAAGACCATCTATCCCTCATTAATATACTACCGCTAGTGTTACATCATGGCTTAACACTAAGGTCTAAGGCTAATTTTCAGATCTTGAGCTCGGTAAACTATCCGAAGTAATATGGAGATCATGACGCAGGATGGGGACCAATTCTCGCACGCAATCACGCAGTAGAAACCAACACATCAAATTTTTATTTTCTGTATATTACAACTTTCTTTGCAAACACATTATCCATAATATTGAAAAATACCCGTACTACAGTATAACTGAAGTAACCACATATAATGTTTGTTATCAGCAAATCTCAAATAGTTATTACGCAATCACTGGTTATTTGGCATTGAGCGCCTCTTTAACATATATATTACAAAAAACCGGATACTATGAACATGATCAATGGGGTAAAACGATTATGAAAATTTTTCACAGCTTAATAAATAAAGTAGGTGTTAATAAAACAAACAACATTTTAATGTACAAACTCTAAAACGACTAAGGAGATATCCTCCTATATAATAATAAATAAGGATATGATGCATGAGTGCAAGGATTCACTTAAAAACCATGGTTTGTCTTTCCTGGAAGTTTCCCTTACAGCCGCTTTTTGACTTGGCGGCTAAAAACCCTTCAAATTTATTTACAAATAAAGAAAGCGAAATGGTACCTCAAAGGAATATTTGAGGCAAATAGCTCTGACGAGCCCCACCCCCTACCCTTGGCATATCTCCCAAGCACTTTATCCAGCTAGGGTAAATAGTTTCGGCCTTCTAAGGGTAAGTAGAGCCTAGTTCTTATTTTAAAGGAGCTGCTGTAAAGTGAAAGTGCCAATCA